>FR990043.1:37286282-37912948 GCA_905404095.1 Glaucopsyche alexis | reverse complement strand
CTTCTACGTAAATGAAGTCGCGGGTAAATTTTAGCGATATTCCAAAGTAACTATTCCACGCGGACGAAGTCGCGGGGAAAAGCTAGTATCAAGATAAAATTATTGACAATATAAGTCAAAGTATTAATTCACTTTTTAAACTGTTCTACAATACAGAGGTTTTATTAATTGGACTTTTGTAGATACCAATAGAACCGACTTCAATGAAGCGGAACACCTCAATTGACCTCAAACCACCACCAAGCGAAGACTTTATTGAAGAGGTGCTCTGACGACTTTATTAAATGATGCGACGTGCAATCAAGTCACAACCATAAACTCAAATATACCTACCGCTCACAACACAACTGAAGATAAACCCCCTTACTAATAAACGCTGTATAAGCTTTGAATAGTTACACAGTGTTTTGTCTTCTTCTATCGAATTAAAAATGTCACTTGTGTGATGTGAACAAAATACTGTATAGTCTATTCAAAGCTTATACAGCGTTTTAATAAAGTTGTAAAGTTGGAAGTTGTAAACTAATACCCCCTTACATTAGGTAAGGGGGTATTAGTTTACAACTTCCAAGCGCAATTTTTCTCGTTTTTTTTGAGTTGAAATATTCCCAAAGTTTCGGAATATTTCGGAATACTTCCGAAGTATTCGACGGGAATGATTCGGAATTTTTCCCGCCAGCATCTATAGCCGGGATGGGGTAAGGCTGGGGTAGACAGCCGGGTATAGAGCGGGGCCGGGATGGGGTAGAGCTGGTGTAGACAGCTGGGTATAGAGCGGGGCCGGGATGGGGTAAGGCTGGGGTAGACAGCCGGGTATAGAGCGGGACCGGGATGAGGTAGAGCTGGTGTAGACACCTGGGTATAGAGCGGGGCCGGGATGGAGTAAGGCCGGGGTAGACAGCCGGGTATAGAGCTTGGCCGGGACGGGGTAAAGCCGGGGTAGACAGCCGGATATAGAGCGGACCGGGATGGAGTAAGGCCGGGGTAGACAGCTGGGTGTTAACCTGTGCGGGGATGGGGTAAAACCGGGGTATAGCTTGTAAATATTTGTGCAAACTCCCCGGGGGCGATTAATAGTTACTTGAAATGTATCGCGTGCCGTTAAACCTGTTAGTCGCGCTGACGGGGACAAATGAGTGCAGTACAGTACTTATTTATATTAACGATTGTCTGCGTTGTGTTTTATAAATCCGTGTTTCATAGCGCGATCTATTCAAAACAGTTACATTTGCGGTGGTCTGACATATGAATTTATATTATTTATGAGGCGATGTATGCATATTTAAGATGATTCACATCACAAAATCTATTATTTAATCGCTTTGCTTGGCAGTGGAAAATTGTAGAATGAATCGGTTATTTATGACCTATTAATCACTCACCGGTTTTCATTCACTCCGAACTCGGCAGTCGCAGTTGACTCGGGAAACTGGTTTGCCGGCGATCGTTATCGAGTTATGAATCGGTTTAGATGCCCGATTCAATATCGCCATTTACAGGTGATCAGTGGAATATTAATGTATTAAACATCTCAATATTTAATTTGCAACATATTTTGACATTATACTGTAAAAGAAAACGATATTTAATGCGATTTATTGAGTAATGGCTACTGTATACACCAAGTGTACATACTAACAATAACGAAAAGATGTCGTTTACAGTCGAAACGTAAACACACGAAGTAGAGATACGATCTCTACCGTACCGTAAACGTTTCGCCATTTTCCATAGACAAGTTCTGGCACCTACGGCATTTACACCTACGTTGTAGAAGTAGACATCAGTCGACAAACTTGCAATTGATCTTTAGTTTTAAGCGTTCTAAAGATGTTAAGAAAAAAAAAAAGTTTATTTCTTTGCGACAAATACAACTAAACCCCATAATACCCCGACTCCAGACGTGTGCGTCCGCCGCGAGATTACCCGGTATCGTTGACCTGACCGTACGTGTTTCTAATACCTTACCTTACCGAATAAAGTAAAGGGGTTTTCCCTGTAATTCCTCTACAAATTTACAAAGAAAACATTTTTGAAAAATACCTACAAACTCTACTTTAAGTACCTTTGTTAGATGATATATGAAAAAGAAAGGCTTAGATTTTATACAATACAACAGAAGGTTTTATTTGGAGTCAGGAACATTTTACCCAGACAATTAAACAAGTCGTAGGACTATTATGTTATTATGTTTGTTTTGCAATAGATACTTAATACCTACTCCCCCTTATTAATAAAATTATTTACATCACGGATTAGCTAATCCAACATGGCTGTCTCTGTCAGATAGTTTGGAACAGTCACTTGATAGACAAAGAGAGCGATTTGGATTTGCTTATGCATGGTGTAAATATTTTTATTAATAAGGAGGACTAAGTATTGGTACTTTTGTTGAAGCAGTCGAAGTCGCCAAAATCAAGATGGATTTGGGGCGACACATTACTGGTTTCTACTCGTATTGCATTCATATTTAATCATCACGAAAAGTTTATTGTTTTCTGTGAGGGTTTAAACTGAAATCGTAGTTGATTGATGTAATTGGACAGTAACTGCCCTCTGCAGAGTCATTCTGCAGAGCTGACCCACTCTGTCAGATTAATCGACTGCTGACCACCGTCAGAATTGACAGCGGAGCTCATACAGTCAGAAGTAATTGTGAGAGCTGACCGGCATACATAATAGCCCGTGATACACGTAATTAACCAGTTTCGCGGGAAATTGCCACTCAAAACTCCGGCCGTGCCCGACACGATTTAACGTTGATTTTAATTGCATGAATGTAATGGATGTATCAATGCACTTAAATATTTGACGAGGCAATCAAATGTGAATAAACAAGCGAACGTTACTGCGTCGCGTCGTCGTCATAAATAAGCGACACTTGTCATGGTTTATGTAAAAGACGTTTTATAATTATTTTTGGTAACCGTAGGTATTTGTAAAGTCGTTTTGACATAATTGTAATACTCTTTAAAATTGGTATATTCCTGCGTTCTTAAATAGACTTAAATATATTTGAACAGTCTTTATCTAGTTTATCAAATTATTTAATAACTTAAAGTAACGCTCGTTACTTGATTATTGGAGCATTCAGTTCATCACTACTAGTCATAGGTTCAACACAAACGCTTTATTTTGTTTTAACCCATTTAGTGCAAAAAGGAAAGTTGTCACAGGAGTTAGTTGTCGATCTTGAAGACCGCTAAATCAGCTGATACATTGGCTGAACTAAGGGCCTTCCCACACGTACTACAACTGTGGTGGTCAAGCTGAGGTTACTTGTGAACCACATTGCAACCACAACTCAACCACCAGCGACACCTAGTATCTATACCAGTAATTCATAAGTCATAACAAACTCCGAAATATTGTCGCGTCGGTGTGGTGTGGTTGTGACGTGTTTGTTTAGTCACAAAACCAACTACAGCAAAGTTCTCAGTTCTCAGTGACTTATTTATTTCGTTAGGTACTAGCTGACACAACAAATGTTATTCTGCCATCAAAGTTATCAACCGTTGCAATATGTACCGATGCCACGATGGCATAAACAATTGTTCGCGACCTATTTATTCTCAGACCAATAGATTAAAAAATAATAACCCCCGGGTCTCGACATAAAATATTTTTTATAACCAGTGATATTAAATTTTTTTAAGCGAGTATTCTTTAGGCGCGTTGAAAGTAAAATTTCAAGGTCACGATACGTCACGATTTTGGATTTTAAATGATGATTGAAGTTTCACTTCTGCCATTTGTATTGACTTGATTAGTCAATCTATGATTTTATTTTATGGCCCGGGATGTATGGCCCATTATAACCTAATGCCTATTTTTAAATTATGCTGATCATGTACTTACTCAATTTGTTACTCATAATAATTATATTATTAACATAACTGTTGGGTGTATCACGTAATTATACCATAAGTAGGCGATAATAATTAACAATAATATAATAATTAAATTATTTCCCTTAGATATTAGATCATTTCATTGTTCATGAATCACGAATTGATTCATAAATCATAAGTGTTAAGTGTGTGTGGTATTTTCCAAGTTTTTGAAAAATATGAATTGTTTGTCATGGGATATCATCCCAACTTACCTGTCCGGTAGTTGTGGTATAGTATACGGGTACGCGACCCCGGTTTCCCTAGCTATTACTGTCCTATCCCTTGCCCTCATATAGGTAATATCCTACATTTCCTATTTCCCACTCTAACTTACCAATCTTCCTTTCCATACCATCTATCCTTCCCTTTTCCTATTCCTACCCTCTCCGCCAATCCGTGGAAATACAATGGATAATCATATAAATAATTTAATTCTCCAAAATGGCGGCGATGTGGTTCGCCAGTCGCCACCCATCACGTCTCGTTTCTCGCGGAGGCGAAAAGTGGCCCATGGAGGGCCGCTTCGCTACGTTGAATGTAAGAGGAGGAATGGATGGTAAGAATGAAAGCGAAACAAGTATGTAAGGATCGTAGCAAGTGGAAAGAAGTGGGCTCTGCCTACCCCTACGGGAAAGAGGCGGTATCTGCCTACCCCTATGGGAAAGAGGCGTGATTATATGTATGTATGTATGAATTGTTGTAAAATAAATTGTTTGTAATATCATAATACATTTGCAATCTGACCAATCCTATTATAGGTAAGTGCCGTTGCACACGTCCAGGTTGCCGGGTAGCCGGTGCCGGGTAGCCGGTCGCGAAGTGTATGGATATTGGACATGTACGATAGCTTTCATACCTGTGTACATGGCCATTGGCCATACACTTCGCGACCGACTACCCGGCAACCGGAACGTGTGAAACGGAACTAATTACTAACACACATTACCAATTTACCATGCGTTTGATATACGAGTATAAACAATATTGATACACGTTGACGTTTTCTACCTGGAGGTAAAAGAACATCTATAAGGCCCACTTGCGCCAATGCGGGTTAAAGTTAATCCTGGGTTAAAAATCATGTTATCTCTCTCGTTCTTCGTATTTGTGGAAGAGAAAGCATGATATTTTAACCCAAGGTTAACTTTAACCCGGATTGGCGCAAGTGGGCCTTAAAAACTTAAAAATTATACGCGGGTTTCGACCACAGGGTGACCATAGTAATATTTAAAGTCCGTGAGTAGGTACAACAAATTCCTTCGTTCTACTTTTTAAATGTCACTAATCATTATGTTATTTCAAAGTATTAGCATTATGTCTTGTACGATGTAGACGGGCGCGGAAATGAAACACCGGCGACTCACGAGACCGAGGCGAGACGCCGGAGATGTAGACGGTAGGCTATCGATCAGTGGCATATGCTGGCAGCGTCCTATTGCCGTTGGAAGAAACATGGAAGGAGCAGTTAAATCGAAGCTATAAGCAGTTCTCTATCTCACCAAACATTAATGGCAAAACCCATAAGAGTGAAGGAGGAAGCAAATCTTGTCTTTTCGTTCTTTTCTAAGGTTGTCAGGTCACGTCTTTGGAGTTCTTTTGGAGTCCATTTTTGCGACCGTGGACTTACGAGTTTATGGCACTCTTAATAAGTGCTAGCATGTGTGATACGGAACAATATTACAATACAATACAATACAATACAAAAACACTTTATTGCACACCAAGAACATACAAAAATACAACAATATCGCTAATACTAATAAATGATGTACAAAAGGCGAACTTATTGCTACCAAGCAATCTCTACCAGTCAACCTTTTGTTGATGAGATGGACAATAGGAATTAAAGATGATCGTGTAGGTGCTCAAACTAACAAAAACTCTAAAAATGGTTAGGAACTCAAACGGAAATTTTGACTAACAACAATAACAATTTATAATGATGATTTGACGACTAAAAAACAAAATACCTAAGTAATAATAATTATTGCAATAATGACAAAAACCAATTTAAGTTTAAAACATATCAGAAATGTTCGTATACTTACTTATTAAGAAAATACAATTTTAACTTGTGTTTAAAAGAAATTATTGATTCCGCACGGCGAATTTCTAGAGGCAGTGAGTTCCAAAGAGTTGCTGCACGCACAGTAAAAGATTTGGAATATAAGGAAGAAAAGTGCAAGGGGATCTCAAGGGAAAGATTGTTTGAGGAGCGTAACGTTAATTGGTGGGTATCATGTAGAAATTTAAAACGATTTTTGAGATAGGAAGGAGAGGGCGGAAGAAACAAGATGTTATATAGGAGTGACAGGGTGTGAGTATCACGACGGGACCGGATCGGAAGCCAGCGAAGTTTCTTCCGGAATTCTGAAACGTGGTCAAATTTCCGCAGTCCGTAGATAAATCTGATGCAAATGTTTTGCAGTCTCTCTAGTTTATCCAGTAGCTCTTCCGTAATATCTATGTAACAAACATCAGCGTAGTCTAGAATAGGCAAAAGAATTGTATGTGCCAGTGCGATCTTCGTGGAAATTGGAAGAAAATTTCCAAAGCCACGAAGAGAAGCACTAGCTCGAAAAAGTTTGCTACTGACTGCATTAATGTGAGGTCTCCAGGAGAGCTGACTATCAAAAATGACACCCAGATTTTTGACACTGTCAACAAAAGGGATCGGAGAGCCATTAAAACTGAGCGATGGGAGATCCTGCCACGCTACTCTGGATAGAAGCTTAGTGCTGCCGATAATAATGGCTTGACTCTTACTGGGATTAACACTAATACCGAATGACTTGCACCAGTTTTCCAAGACGAGGAGATCAACATTGACACGTTCTATTGCTTCCTTCAGATGCTCGATGTCGGAGTGCGTATAAATCTGCATATCGTCAGCATATTGATGATAGTGAGACATCAAGCGGCTACTAATGGAATTAACATAAATTGCAAAAAGTAAGGGCGACAGTACACCTCCCTGTGGGACACCCGCTAAGAGGTCGTGCCACACGGAGAAGCCGTTATCGCTCCGAATTCGCTGCCTGCGACCCCTTAGATAGCTATCAAACCAGTTAGTAACGCTAGGGGCAGCATTGAGCAATCTCAAAGTAGCAAGCAATATGTCAAAATCAACTGTTCCAAAAGCATTAGTGAAATCCAGTAGGGTCAGAATGGTTAAACGACGATTATCCATATTGTAGCGGATATCTTCTGTGATGTTAACGAGGGCCGTTGTTGTGCTATGACCTGAGCGAAAGCCTGATTGGTAGGGATTAAGGAGATTGTTGGTGTGCAAGAAATGATTAAGTTGCAGATATATTAGGCGCTCGAATACTTTGGAAAGGAAGGGGAGAATGGATATGGGGCGAAAATCGGAACAAAGAGAAGGATTGGATTTTTTTGGAAGAAGGATAATGTCTGCGTCTTTCCACAGAGTAGGAAAGTTACAAGTTCGGATAGAGGTATTAAAGATCCAGGTAATAGGCAGAGATAGTATATCGACAATTGGAACAATCATCTTTCGTCCAATGCTGTCACAACCAGCGGAATCGGAATCAATGGACGTAATAGCACGCTTAGTGTCTTCGACCGTGACTTCTTCAAAAGAGAATAAAGGGGCATCGCAGACCGCAGTAGAAGACAATGACGAGAGCGTAGCATTTTTAGTTACGGTATCAAAAAAGGAGGGCGATGAGAAATGGCTAATAGCGGCATCAAGACTGATATTATTAAGTGGAGAGCTAAAGTTATTCTTGCCAATCCCCTGCGACCTCAAAAATCGCCATACACGTGCTGGGTCTCTTTCCTCTAAGATGGCCTTATGGTAATAGCGTCTCCGTGAGTCCCTACATGTCTTATTACAACGGTTGCGTGCGTGACGGTATGCCTCTCTATTTGCATCAGTGGGTTCCAGCCGAAATTTATGTCTGGTCTTATTTTTTTTCATTTGCAAAATTCTAATCTCATCAGTAAGCCATGGAGCTGGTCGATGACGAATACGAATAGGTTGGATTGGAGCATGAGCGTCGTAAAGCCTGGTTATTGCCGTATTTAATAAAGTGACTTGCTCATCGACAGACTGAGTGGCTTGAATTGCAGACCAATCCTCGAGTCGTGCATCTTCAAGGAGCTTTGTCAAATTAATTTTTGAAAAATTGCGTTGCATAACAATTTTTGTTTTGCGCTTAGGTGGGCAGATGCAAAGGGAAGCATACACAAGATCATGATAAGAGAAGTCTACTGCACTGCATTGTCCATATTTCTCGACCCGGCAAGATTGAGACAACAGTATCAGGTCAAGCAACGAGGGTTCACAATTTGGGAAAAAGTGTGTAGCGGTCAGCGGTAAAATTAGCAAGTTTGCAGCAGCGGAAATTGATCTAAGCCGTGTCGACCGCCAATCGTCCTTGATGAGGCATGTGTTAAAATCCCCCATTATCAGCACTTTGTCATAGATAGGGAATAATTTGTCCGTAATATTTTCGAAGTCCGTAAAGTAATTAATATGAAGAGAAGGACTGTAAAACACGCCAAGAAGAAATTTTGTGTGAGCAAGAGTGAGCTCAGTAAATAAATACTCAGCTCCCAGTTGTGACGAGGTGAGAATGATATTAAATGGTATGTCCGACTGCAGGTAGATGGCAACACCGCCGCCACTTTTGCAAGAGCGATCGTGACGTATTAAGGTATACCCCGGCAGTGCGTAAGATTCAGAATTATGACACGGTTTGAACCACGTTTCAGACACCAAAATCGCGTGAATATTTTGGTTAGCGAAAGAAGAGACAAGTTCGTTATAGTGTCCTGGAATGCTTTGAGCATTAATGTGAGTCACGTTAAATTTTTTTGAGAGATTTGTAAAAATCGAGGAAAGAGTTTCGCTAAGCGATGGGATACTGTGAAAGCTGCCGTTGCTAGATTGGGACTCTGCCGAGCTCAATACTGATACAAAGCTATCGTTTAGTTCATCGTTGGTTTCTGTCATTATGAAGTAAGTACATAAACAAAAATTTGTAAAGTCAAATATAAATAGTAATAATTACTAAAACTAGATCTTAGATACGACTTAAGTATGCGATGATAACCTACACATTACCACCACCGACAAAAAAAAAATAATACTTAAATAAGTATTAAAATAACACTACTAAGTTAAAACAAAGATTAATTAAAGCAATAAATAGCACCACAGCATAAGTACTGAACAGGATTAAAAACATGTGTATAAAAGCATTTTAATACTACTTATTATTGATTACCGCAAATATTACATAGGTATGTAGGTACACAGTAAGTAAAATAGGTAACTTACGTTTCAAGTCAAGTCAATGACACCTGAGTTATGAGGAAAAAAAAAAAAAAACTTCAAGTGTCATTTGACATTTGTCAGATTGTCAGCTGTCAATGTCAGTATTCAGCTGTATTACAAAAGCGTCTTGTTCACAAAATTTATATTTACGAATACCTTAAAGGCTTATATTAATAGATTGTTTTCAGTATTTTGAACATGAAATATATATGGAAGCTGGGTCGAATTACAAACTAATATAATTTATCATACAAAACGATAATTATAAGAAAACTTAAGTTATTTTTTCTGCTTTTTTGCACGAGTCACATTCGTTTTGTCGAATGGGAGTTGTTTCGAAGTCGACGGTTCTGTAGCCTCTGAGCACGGGACTTTGTCGAGTTCAGTCAGGTCTTCTACTCGATGTCTGTTACCGTCGTGGTCGAGAATGTATATAAATCCGTCTCGTGACCATGTCTTAGTGATGCCGAATCGTTTTCTGGCTTCGAGGAATACTTCATGCCGTGTTTTAGTTAAATATTCAGATTGTGTAATGCCAGTGCCTTTAAGCTTAGTTTTAGAGAACCAGACCTGATCACGAACAGGCTTATTTGTAAATTTAATCAGTAAGGGCCTTGGTTTATTGCCTGGACGTCCCAACCGATGGCATTTACTAATACAGGAAGAATTAAAGTTTGGTACCTTAAGTTTGGTGCTGATGAGATCGACTGCCCTGTCACTTATATCCTCAGACTTTTCCTCTGGCACTCCATGAAAAAGAAGCATTTTGCGACGCCTATACAGCTCTTGACGTTCAGCTTCCCTCCCAAGGAACAACACTTGCTGCTGGATGGTGCTTAATGCAGAAAATATAAATGTTCTAAATGAGTGAAATTCATCTGGCAGGGCTGACGATATTTTTGAAGTCTCTGATGCTCTCTGCAGTTCCGTTTGAAATGAATCCATAGTTTTATAGAAAGCTTCAGACAGTGAATTCAGTGTTTCCTTAACAGACTCCATATTTCTCAGCAGATTGCAGAAATTTATAAAGGAATATAGTGTCGGTAATGTGATAATTAATAAGGTTAGTGAATATTCATTAAATTAGAATTATTACTATAAAAAAAATCTAAATAAATACAGAAGGGCGTAATTATACGTGTTCACAGCTTGACACCTACCCTCAAAAAAATATTCTTCTTCTCTTACTAATAGCCGGGTCTCTATGCCGAACACTGCGTGCAAAGGAAATAACATAGAACGTATGTAACGTCCTCTTTTCTCACTATGATATTTTGTAAGTTTTGCGAAGAGCTCACCGAATTTATATATGCAGACTGCAAGTAACCATTAGCAGCACCGGCAGGCGCCAGCACGTCTGACAGCGACAATGATAATTGTTTCTCCTTACTAATATTATAAACGTTAATATTAACAAAACTCTTTCACGCAATAACTACTGTTTCACGTGAAATTTGGTATGACAGTGTTTTAAGCTCTGAATAAACACAGACTACTTCTTATTGTAGCAAAATGTTCGGTTTCCCGGGATTTCTTGTTACGTGTACGAAGACGTCTACTACTTTATATTAACAAGAGGAATCTTCATGAATCATGAGGTTCATGACACGACTCACAGAAAGGAACACTTGCAATTATTAAGACTAGATAAAAACTATAACAAAAGAGGTTAATATTTTATATAATTTTTCTCGGGCATAATCGGATTCACGTCGCTGCCAGGCACACAGGGAGGGACGAGCACCCCTCTGGGGAAGGGGCAACTGTCTCCCCACCGGACGGTGATTACCGTGACAAATGGTGGCAGTGACAGCTACGATACTTTACATAGCGCTTTCAATTGTAATAAAAATACCTGCGAGTACCTGGTAATAGTGGTAACTCCTTTTCGCCTACCACAAACTTTGTCTACTTTTTCACCTTGGCAAGTGTAGGGCTCGGCCTGCCTTATCAGTTGGAGGCTGGATTACTTTAACTATAGAGCCAAGGAGCGCCGTTTAATGACCATAATTTAAGAACTAATTTTCAAGTCACTAAATGAGCATGCTAAGGCTTTCACATTCCGTGACCTTTTGGTTTCCGCAGTACTACAAGGTCGCTCTATCCGCCGCCTGTCCGTCTGTATATCTGTCTGTCCATCCCTGCTAACTTCTGTAACAGTAGCTACTACAACACCAAATTTCATCAAATCCGTTCAGTAGCATTTGCGTGAAAGAGTAACAAATATCCGTCTATACATCCACCCATCCATTCGCACAAACTTTCACATAGGTTTTTATTTTTTTTTGTCGAAGGTAGGTCAAAATCTTGCCCTAACGTCACTGCGACCCAAGTGGATCTATTGTGACTTCATTCGCACAAACTTTCACATAGGTACCTATATGTTAGTAGCAGGATAATCAAAATAAGTCATTAAGACCTCTCTCATCTTGTAGAAATTATAATTAATTATTGCAAAGTGCACACAAAAAAAAAAAGTCTCACGCATAGATATATAATTAACTAGTTAGTTACGTTAAAACACTAGCAAAAGCCTATGTGTAACCTCCAAATTGCGAAAAATAAATATTTCACCCAAATTGTCGCAACTCGCACCTCGTTACTTATGAATTTGGCGGAGGGCCATTGTGTGTGGAGTTGGGCCGTTTGACACCTGTATTGTGACAATTTGCCGCGTAATGGCCTGACGAGGTGCGGGGGAGAGTGGGGGGGGGGGGGGGATGGGGGGCTCACCTGGTGCTAATGGACAGCAGCCGGCGCGAACGGGTGACGGCGACGCACACGCTCATTGTCTCAAATATAATACAATATGCGTGATTAATGAGTAGCTAGTGTAGCTACGTAGCTATCTACGAGATTTTGCCCGTTCCGCGCCGTCCGCGTAAATATATCCCACGCGAACTCTGTACTTTTTCGGGATGAAAACTAGCATATGTTTTAATCCAGAGCCTAAACTACTATCATACATAATGTCATCAAAATCTGTTCAGTAGTTTTTGCCTGAAAGAGTAACAAACATCCATACATCCATTCCAGGTCACGGGTTCAAAAAATCCCGCGACCTCCGGCTTCAGCGCCGACGCGTTAACCACTGATCCACAGAGGCCGTAAGTTCTGAGTAAGTTGGGACTTTGGACAATCAAAGAGCCCATATTGACCTAATACCCTCCCTTAATGCCCCCTAAGAACTGTCAAAGAAAAGTTTAAAGCTTCAATTTTCTCTAAACGGCCTCCGTCGGTCTTCAATTTAATTAACCAAAAGGCGCGTCAAATATGCAAATCCGTGGATGTGGAAAAGATAACCTAATTGAAAACTCCGTGACGCGTCGTAGTTACTCGTCGCCTCAAATGGGCCTCGCCGAGGGCCCCCGAGGCCCATGGGACGTTAAGTGCCCACTTAACGGGAATTTTCACATTAAAAGAAACTGCGGGTAACGTTAACGAATTTCGTATCAGGGTTTGTGCGTAAAAGAAAATTTCCTTCTATCGTTAATTTTCGCGAACCAACCGATGCAGGATTATATTTTTCTCGTGAAATTGCCTTTTACATTGGTATGTGCTGTATACGCAATGAATTGATTTATGCACACACAAGGTGTGTAATTGTGACTGAAAAGTGTTGATACAACGTAATGAGGAAGATGTAAATCAAAATTTATGCCCCTTTTTCAGCTCTAACAAAAAATTTAAGCAATAATAAGACTAACTGTGAAAAAATTGTGTTGATATCACGAAAATTGAGTTTTTTATAAGCAAATCAATATGGGAACGCGCGAAAACTGATTGCGCCCGTCGAGTAATGGCTGTGACGTCACATCGCCGTGCGTAGCTAGCTAACTATGCAATGTGCATACAGTATGTTTTTGACACGCGCTCTGTAAACTTACCTTCGTTCATTTCGATTCATTTTTATATATTATTATAATAAATATGACTTAATAGGGAAAATTGTTAAATTTAAACAAAAAATTAATACCAACTTTCAAAGTAAAAACGCACAAAAGAGTATGAAATAAATTTTATTTTCCAAAAATAATTCTCCTTTTAAATTCGGCAAAAATTTTAACTATTTCCCTACTCAATCTTCTTAATTTTGAAGTCTGTGCCAGCCCAAACAATATCCTGATAAAACAATATTTTATAGAACTCACATTTAAGTTGGCAACCAACTTCAAAATTATGAAAATCGAGTAGAGAAATCAAAAATTTCAAACTCAAAATGGGCTATGAAGTACATTATTTTGATAGAACAAATCTTTATCAAGTAAAAGTTACGCCATCTTGGTTTTCACAATACTTCAAATGTTAGCCATCTTGTTTTCACCGTACTTCAAATGTCAAAATGGTCCCAAAAATCTCAAAAATGGGACCATTTAACTGGAGATAGTATACGTCTATGAGAGAAATAATTAAAATTTTTGCCGAATTTAAAAAGGGAATTATTTAGAAAATAAGATTTTTTTCATACTTTTTTGTGCGTTTTTACTTTGGAAGTCTGTTTTCATTTTTTGTTTCAAAATTATAATGTTTTCCATTTTTAGGGCTCCACTTAGGGCACACAAAGAACGCTTATAGTTTCGCTCGCTCCGTCCGTCCGTCCGTCTGTTATACTTCCGTAATTATGAATATTGATGGATGAAATTTGGTACAGTTATAGATTGTGTGTAGATCTTAGGTTTGGCATAATAAAATAATAATAATTTTATATTTTAGGGGTAGCTCTGAAGGGGGGATGAAATATTTTTCCATTCTACCCCATTTGTGGGGTATCGTTGAATAGGTCTTTTAGAATTTAGGTAAGGTTTCTTTTAACATTACTTTTTTACAAAGTCGACTATTTTCGAGTAATCAGCCTCCAGTGGTTTGTAAGTTGGTTCCCCCTCCCTTAGAATTTCTAAATTATAAGAGATAGAAACTTGTAAGCTTCTATGCTAATAGATCATGCTAAAAACTCTTTAGGAAAATTATTTTAAGCGAAATCGGATAGTAACTTTTGAAGGAACTTGAAAAACCTATGCGATTTCCAAACGTGTGTCTTTAAAGACTGAGTTCTGTTCAATGCTTTTGGATCTAGGGTATACCCTTGGCACAAAATTTTACTTTTTGGTATGATCTGCTTAATTTACTTCACATTGGCCAAATTCTTAAAGATGTACCTATACATTTTGAGGAGTTCCCTCGATTCCTCATGGATTCCATCATCAGGTTTCCACTTTAGTGACTAAAGTCTAAAAGGGCCAATTTCAAATTAGGGGCCATCCATAAATAACGTCACACGTTAGGGGGGAGGGAGGGGGTCGACGAAGTGTGACATTGTGTGACAAGGGGGTAGGAGGGGGTCCTAATTTTCGTGACGTCACATTTCAAAATCTATTTTAATCTAAGTGTTAATATAGTAATCATAAGTAATAGCTATATGATATTATGATAGCTATTGCCCCAGTGTCGAGACCCCCCAGCCCCAGTGATGTTTAAGAGATCATAATGTTGTTTTTTTATTACATAAGTTATTTTTTTTTTCGCCGAGAAAATGCGTTTCAGCATCCCACTAGGGGATAGCGGTCCTACCCGTGAGTATGTGAGACTCTGCTGCACCCGAAAAGATGGTGAATGGGCGCAGCCCCTACTCAATAAAAACTCGGCGGTACTCCACTCCTTACCACCCTTGGCGGGCCACGGGATCGCGTGAGCCTGGGCATAAGAGTCTGGCAAGAAAGACGACCCATGCGTCAGATGGGCATATAAAAGTTGGACCTGTGCCTAATCTCTCGACAGTCGTGTCGGTCATCCGTCCCACCAATTCAAATTAAACAAATTTCGGAACTGCTGTTTTAATTGAATAATTATTTCTAGATGTAAAATTGTAAAATGTGACGTCACGCTAGGGAGGGAGGGGGTCTCACAAATGTGACAAGGACGGGGGAGGGGGTCAAAAATCATGAAATTCGTCTGACGTAATTTATGGATGGCCCCTAAAACTCGAGAGCGGCTAGACCGATTTGGCTGATTTTGATCTTAAAATAATTGTATCAGTTCAGGGAAAGTTCAAAAGGTGAGAAATTAATATATATATATATATATATATATATATATATATATATATATATATATATATATATATATATATATATATATATATATATATATATACGTTAGGGCTATATACATATATAGCCCTAACGTATATCCGCCTCCTTTTTTTGGATGTCGGTTAAAAAATACTAAAATATTATAGTCAATCTATGACATTTTGTTCATAAAGTTTTTTGTCGAGATCTCAAACAAGTGACTACACCATAAACATAGTTATAAGCGAGGGAAAAAGTAGGTAGGGAGTTTTTTTGTATTGTCTTATTTCATCTTTTAAGTTTCATTCAATAGATTAAATATATTTTTTAAGTAGGTACCTAACATATCTGCGTGACTCGTGTTTTATTTCTCTATGTAAAACCCATTGTTTAAAATACATTGTCACTAAAATACTGAATTCATTCTGAGCATATTCTATAAACTAAACATTTAGTAATGCAAAAAAAAAATGTAGGTAGATGTTTCGTATTTATTTAGGTACCTACTCAGTACTCACATTAAAATATTCTTCGCAATAAATGTCTACTGATTTTTGTAGCTATAACACTTTTTTCAACACTTTACACAACTAATTTTCTCAGATTTTGTCGTTGGGCACATGAAAAAAGTATTTTTCTGGAGTGCTAACCGTTGTATTATACATAAAGGTGTTATACAATTATATCTATATGTTATTTTATCACCATAATTCCAAAAATTTCAATAAAACTTCAAAATTACTGCACGAGTTCCTTACCGCGGCGGTCAGAGCCGGCGAAATGACGTCACGCGTTGAGCGGTCAAGCTCGCGCTGATTTTAAAAACATCCAACTTTAAAAATTAATAAAAAATTCAGTTTTTGAGATATCGAAAAAATTCTTTCACTAATATTTTTTAGATTTTATTTTTGATTTTTATACATTATAAAATAATTACACTCATCTAGCTCATTGCCTGTTTTGTTCTTAAAAAAACCGGCTAAGGGCGAGAAGGACTCGCGCACAGAACGGAAATTTTACAATATAACGAAAAATAATGCGTACAATTGTAAGGAGAAATGTTTATTTGACAATCTGTCGACATTTTATAATATCTCTAGTAATATTACAATCTAACGGTTTTTACAATTTTACGGTGACATATATACTATATGAGTGTTTGGAAAAAATTTTGTCATGTCGATCACGATGTGTTTTGTTTGTTCACGTCATGCCCAGCAGCCAGCTAGCTCGTCGTGTGAAGATGTAGTTGTAGGGTCTAACTAACGTTACGACGTAACCCACACCCTTATCGCCCCTCAATTCCAATTAGATAATTTATGGAATTTTTTGTAGTGATGAAAAAGACAACGTAATAGTACAATTTCAAAGTAGGAACTACTTTGGAATTGGCAGTTAACAGTGCTTTGATTTCAAAGAGCATAATCACTGTACTTTTTTTATATTTTCGTTTTATATACGTTCACATTTTCAAGAACTGACGTCGAAGCAATTTATATAACTGACTGCGTAGGCTCTCTAGTGATTGAACAATATGAGGGTGGCGTCAGCGCTGGGCCGACTCCTTTCGAATATATGATAGCCCAGCGAGGCCTGCAGGCGGCTATAATCCGGAGTCTGTCGGAGTGTAGCTCTGTACGGTGCCCCCATCTGGGCGCGGATTCCCTCACTGCTCGCAACAAGGCCCAGCTGCGAAGAGCGCAGCGGGTCATAGCAGTGAGGGTAATGAGGGGCTACCGTACAGTCTCCTGGGTGGCAGCTACTGTCCTGGCGGGGGAACCTCCGTGGGAGCTCACGGCAAGGATCCTTGCCGAGACGAACCTCCTCGCGTCAAAGGGGAGGTCACGTGGCGAGGTCCCCTCGTGGGAGGAGCTAAGGCGGTTCCAAAGGTCAGGAGAGAAGTTGTTGCTGAGGAGGTGGGGTGATGTCCTGGAGCAGTCGCCGTACGGCCACGGCACTGCATCCAGTCCTTAGGGCGTGGATTCGCCCCAAACGGAAACCCCTTACCTTCCGCCTTACACAGGTGCTTACCAGGCACGGATGCTTCGGTGCATACCTGTGTAAGGTGCGTACCAAGAGGGAACCCTACGCCAGCCTACTACCAATGACGCTGCGGAGGACACGTCCCAGTACCACTTAGGTGTGCGACCGATGGGCCGTGCAGCGCCGCGATCTCGTGGCAGTGCTTGGGCGGGACCTCTCGCTCTCGAGTGTGGTTCGCTGCATGCTCGAGAGCGATTAGGCCTGGCAAGCGGCGGTCTCTTTCTGCGGAGCCGTCATTTCGCAGAAAGAGACCGCGGAGCGGGACAGAGAGATAGATCCATCCTCTATTCCGCTCCACCGCCGTAGGACAGGAGTACGGAGGCGTCACTTTGCTAACTTCCAATCTCCTAACGGGGCTCCAGGAGAAACTCACACGGACACTCTCCTTAAAGCGGCTAAGGGCAATCCGCAGGTTCAGTTTTACTTGGTAAACCGGTGAGTCGCGTCGGGAGTCCCATATTCCCCGTGTCTCCCAACCTGGGAAGGGCGTAACAACATTTCCTCTGCGAGATCAAAAAAAAAAAAGGATCACAGAGCACATCTAGCCTTTTTCATAATGTGATTGATGTGCTTATTTAAAGTAAGTCCCATAATATCTAGGATCACTCCAAGATATTTGACCTCGCTTGCGGACTTGGTAGTTTTCCCGAAGAGTGTTGGAGGTTTTAGTCCCTTCAACTTCCTCTTATTGGTGTTAGGTATCAAGACTGTATTTTTAGCGTTGACAGTTAGCTTGACCATTTTGCACCAATTTTGCACCTGATAGCATTAGACCAGCGACTACTGATGCGCATTCGCTTACCACTAATACTAGTGGTAAGAAAATGCGCATCACGCGATACCACTAGGTTGGACTAGAGCTTGGATCTCGAGTTGTGGGTTTGATTCCCGCATTGGAACAACAAAAAAAAGTTGTTTTCAAGTTCGGACATTGCAGGCTGATCACTTGATTGTCTGACAGGAAAGGTGATCCATACATCGGATGGGCAAACAAAAAGTTTAACCAGCGCCTGATCTCTCGCCAGTCGTGCCAGTTATCCATCCCACTGGATTACGAGAGTAAAGGAAGAGAGAGTGCTTCTGTGCTCGTGTACTGCGCAGTGCGCACATATTTAGATACTATAAGAATAACTGCTGTCCTGGTTTCAATGAAACCAACCACCGACACCGAAATCTGGGGAGCTATTATTATTATTACGTCGTCAGCGTATCCTTAAGCATAGAACCTTTTATTGTTCAGTTCTTTTAGCAGCTCATTCACTACCAGGAACCACTCCAGCGGCGACAGTACCTCACCTCTCCCTGTAGGCATCCTTGGGTCAACCTGCTCCTGAGCGTCAAGCCCATGATAGTTAAGGACGCTACTCTGTTGTTTATCGTGCTTTAAACCACTGTATAGTAATTGCATCTTGAACCAGGCTATCAGGGTAATAGATCAGGTGGAGTTTTTGCCGAACGCGCTTTCAATATCTAGGAAGGCACGTAGCGCAAACTTCTTATCCTCAATGACTTTATCAATGCGATCTACTAACTCGATATTCTCAATCAATCAATAGATCTGCCTTTCTAGTAAGCACGTTGTCTTTGATGCAGAACTATTTTGATGAGATAGGTGTCACTTATGTGGATATCCTCGTTCGTCTCCTCATTTAAAGCATAAAAGAAGTAAGGCTTATAAAGAGTAATATAATGTACAGTGTAAGTAATAATATAATATATGAATGCTCATAGTCACTGACTGAAATTACACATTATGACTATCCATCTCGCTCACTCGGCGCGCCGATGTATTTTCGCGGCGGCGGCGGCGCGGCAAAATCGGCGGCGGCGGCGGCGCGCCGGCGCGGCGCTCATATCTAATTCCAATATAAGAGTATTTACTTTGGGAAATTGCGGTTGGAGTTTTTCAACTCCAAACCAAACGGTTATTGTCAATTGTCACACCATAGGAACAAATTTTTGGAGACCTCTGTGGCTCAGTGGCTTGCGCGTCAATCCGGAGGTCGCGGCTTCGAGTCCCCGCTGAAGGAACACAAAGTTTTCCGTGTTCCTGGGTCATGGATGTGTATTAAATATGTGTGTAATATAAGATAATATTGTAATATAGCATAAAAGTATTAAATGTAATATACCTATCCGTGGTTTGGTACCTGTGACACAAATTCCTCGAGAAATTACCACCGGACCAAATTGACGTGATTTGGAAGCGTCCATAGATATTATTATTATCACAAATGAGAAAAATTTTAAAAAATTCTTGGAATCCTTCACCTTTTGTAACTGAAAATATTTTTTCAAATTTAATTATTTTAAAAATTTAAATGAATATACACGCAGAATTAAAATGAAAGAATACAGGTATTTAATATTCATTCAATTGGAATACGTAGATGTTTTTGGAGGTTTATATTTAGAAAAGAAAAGCGCACAAAAATTGTTTCGCCTTGGGCTAAAAGCGGTTTCCGTGAAAGCCGCCCAGATTGCGAACGACTCACGAACGGTGAATTTTTCATTCGAACACATTGTTTTTGTGCCAAATTGAAAACGAAACAGTCGAGTGTCCGAGCTAGGGCTTCCAATCCCGCAATACCGAGATCTCGATATTGCGGGATCCCGCACCATTTTCCGATCCCGCGTGATACGGGATCACGGGCGCGGGATCCGCGGGAATTGCGGGACTGAAAAAAAGCGTGCATGCGATGGCGAATGAACGGAGCGGATCGCTCACGTCCCGCGGCATGGCTCGTGGATATTTAGGAACGAGCGCGAGTGAGTGTCATTTGTTAGGTTCAATCAAAGTAAACAAAATAGAATAATCTGCGTGAACTATTCTTAATAACTCGAACTCGACTTTTGTCCGTGGGAGAGCCATACTTCGGCACGAATGGGCCGGCTCGACCGGAGAAATACCACGGACTCACAGAAAACCGGCGTGAAACAGCACTTACGCTGTGTTTCGCCGAGTGAGTGAGTTTACCGGATACCCTACCCCCCTATGATGCCGCAGTTGAAAACTAATTTGTTACCCCAGGAGGGTACCAACTGCGTTGGAGAATCCCTTTCTAGTCTCTGGACGTCCACGCTCAGGCGCCCCTGGACCTGAGCGTCCATACATCCATACATCCTCACAAACTTTCACATTTATAATATTAGTAGGATATCTGTTTCCCGCGGCTCCGCCCGCGTAAATATAGTTTCGAGTATCCCGCGAGAACATTGTACTTTTCCGGGATAAAAAGTAGCCTATGTTTTATTCCAGAGCCTAAGCTACTACTATGCCAAATTTCGTTAAAATCCGTTCAGTACTTTTTGCGTGAAAGAGGAACAAACATCCATCCATACATCCATCCATCCATACATCCTCACAAACTTTCACATTTATTATATAGTAGGATATGCGGGACTCCGCAAATACCGAGATCCCGCGGGATTAAAAATTCGTAGTCCCGCAAATACCGAGATTGAATTCAGGCCGCGGGATTGGAAGCCCTAGTCCGAGCTAACACGGGACAACGGGACTTGTGTACCGTACCTGCAGGTTTTGGCCCTGAATAACATATGAGATCGCTCAGAAAGGTATAAGGTAAGGTAAGGAAAAAATGCGAAACTGAGAAAGTATAAAACTTGTGAATTACCGCTTTGGCGTACCAAAATATATTTTTGATGAAAGTAACTTTTTGGATGTGATGATTGCTGAGCCTGTCGAAACAACGTTAAAGCCTTTTAATAGGAATCTTGTATAATCTATAATTTCTAAAAAAAAATAATACGTTGATGGTGCTTTATACTAAGCTAGTTTCAGCAGCCCCTGTAGTGTTAATCATTTGTCTAAATATCGTGCGGCATATCTTCTCTTTCGTTAATACGAAGAGATAGAGAATAGAGATCTTGCTAACGTGATATTTAATTAAGGCTTAACTTTAATTGGTGAAAGGAGATAATTTAACATTATGTATCTATAGACGTAAAACTACGTAGGATCCCCAACCCCAAGTTTTAAAAACAAGGATTTGAAGTTGAAAAATCCAGAAGGATTCAGTTTAAAAATAGGACGCAGTAATAGGGTTGCAACAGTTAATTTAATAAGTCAAATGAAATACATGTAACGCTTGTAATCATATTTTTCATAAAAGTAGGTATTTAAATAAAATTATAAGACAAAGAAAAATTGTAAAAGTGGCGAGCCAATTTTAAAGTGCAATTTATAAGGGCGCAAAACCCAGGACGCTGCTTTGAAACTATCCAGAACAGCCCTGAGGGGCAATTCTGCTAATTAAAACCTGCATTAATACAATTACAATCAAGTCCCGATACGCTTATACTCCCAGACGGTGTTTTTATGAACGTTAAACCAACGTGAAACGCGCTCTGATTGGTCGAAACGTCATAAAATCCGTTCACGGCAACATGTCGCTACACTTTCAATCCAAACAAAGTGAAATTGACTCTTTAAATTGTCTACTTTAAATACGAGAATTGAGGTTCAGGACTCTGTAAAAACCAGGACATGGCCTGGGAAAACAGGACGGTTGGAAATGCTACCTTAGCGTCAGTTCATACCGAGGCACTTGTGATATTAAGTACTCTTTGAACGAGGCACATTACGCGCGACACGACGCGTCCCTGCATTTTTATGATAGCGATTTAAAATTGAACATTCTTCATTACTCAAGATTATACACGTTTCACAGCGCGGTGCGGTGCGGCTCGTAATTCCAACTGTTGCAATTAAATATGTATCTTCTTGGGTAGTGAATAAAGTTTATTATAAGCCCATGGAGAGCCGCTTCGCTACGTTGAATGTAAGAGGAGGAATGGATGGTATGAATGAAAGTGGACGAAGCGAAACAAGTATGTAAGGATCGTAGCAAGTGGAAAGAAGTGGTCTCTGCCTACCCCTACGGGAAAGAGGCGGTCTCTGCCTACCCCTATGGGAAAGAGGCGTGATTATATGAATGAATGAATGAATGAATTTTAAAAAACCAGCGCCGCGTCGTGTCGCACCGCGTCTCGGTGTGAGCTGACCCTCTGTGAGTGTTGCTGTGGGTTCCCTAGTGTGGGAGGAGGGTAAGTTGGCGTTGCGGGGGGGCGGGGCTCGTCAAAACGCTCTGATTGTACGTCAATATTGTGCGAGGGTTGTGCTCAGACGAGATGATTTATGCCAGAGAATTCTCGGCCGAAATTTATAGCTGGGATGAAGGTTGAATAGTGATTACGATTACAAACTGCAAACAAACAAAAAAAAAAAAACATTTTTTTTTAACCCGATTATGTAAATTACATAATCTATGTTATCCGGGCTATTGTTAAGCATCTGATACCTCATTTATTAAAATCATATCAATAATTTAGGCGCTACGGTGGAACAAACATACTTAATTATGTATATGTCACCGTTATATTGTAAAATAACTAACGAGAATGTAATTAAAAAACCCGACTGCAAAAAAAAAAAAGACAGATACCTAAGCAACGCACTAAAAAGACCGAAACAAGATTGAGAAAACAGACTACACTATGAGCTGAAAGCCTAAGTAGGTATCTGTCTTTTTTTTTGCAGTCGGGTTTTTTAATTTTATTTATTATTTATTTTATTTTAGATTTTTTAGTTTAACCAACACACGTTTGGTCGATTTAAAGCAAAAATACTATGATACGAACACTAACATATAGGCTTAATGTGAGAATGGTTGTTATGCAACTTTAAATCGATATAGATCCTAAACGGTCAGTCGAATCGAAAAATGTTGAGAGAAAACTAAAAATAATTTTTAAATACCTATTCAACGATACCCCACTTGACATAGTTTGTTGACTTTCATTTTTTTCATTTTCACAATATGGCGTCCAGTAGTCGCCATATTGAATTTTCACTAACGTCATGTCTTTAGTGACACTCGCCGGACTAAGAGGAATCGATTGACATGCGAATCATAAAAATCGGCCCAGGCGTTTGGTCTGTATAGTGCTTCAAAGGAACATACATACATACATACATACATACATACATACATACATAGGCTGATAAACACATTACCACTCCTTTGCGTCGCGCAGTCGGGTAAAAATATGTCGAAAGATTCATTATTATCATTCCTATTTATAATATAACGAAAAATAATATATGTTAAATTGTAGGTACAATATTCGCGTCCGAAGTCTTTATAAACATTTTACAATTTCACTAGTTAGTAGTTACCTATACTTATTACAATCTAATGATTTTTACAATTTTACGGTGACATATATTATTATGTGTAAATACTAAATATATAATAATTATTGTAAATACCCTTATATTGTTATAAAACTAGCGAGATTGTAAAAATCTGTCGAAAGTTTCTTTGCTATATATATGTATAATGTAACAAAAAATTATGACATTATTTTTCGTTACATTATACATATTATAATATGTGTTAAATTATAAGCAGAACATTTGGGTTTGCAGTCTTTCGACATTTTAGAATTTCACTAGTTATATTACAATCTAGCGGTGTTTACAATTTTACAGTGATATATACATACATCGCTTCGCCGTAGTGTAGTAGAAACGCAGCGCCCTGTAGCGTATCGTTCAATTTCGGTGTGACTTGACCTTAAACGTGTGAATGAGCTGGTTGTATTTTGCCGCGCGAATTATTCCACAGTTTACTCGTAACTAGTAACTCGTAACTCGCACGTAATATTATAACTTGTAAAGGCCTGTATTCACTTTGATTAGAGCGAGTGCGAGTGTGTAGTGCGAGTGCAGGTGTGTAGTGCGAGTAGTGTCCAATACTGTTTAGTGGCTCTGTTTAGTAAATTCATTTGTTAGACGTCGACCAGCAAGTATGGTCGACTATAGAGAAACCCGCTTGCAATTGGAAGAAGTACTAAAAGAAATATTAAACGCGGTGGTGTCTGAAACTTTTGGAAGCTGAAATTGCTCATGCACAAATTTATGGGCAATATCTTCGGTCCACTTCGCCATTTTGTACAACAGTACTTGAGCGTCCGACGCAAAAAACTAAACTAAACTAAATACTAACCCCCTTACTAGTAAACGCTGTATAAGCTTTAAATAGTTATACAGTGTTTTGTTCACGTCACACAAGTGACATTTTTAATTCGATAGAAGGAGACAAAACACTGTATAACTATTCAAAGTTTATACAGCGTTTATTAGTAAGGGGGTGCATGTCCAGACGTGTTTAGTAGCAGGCACGCTGCGAGTGAGAGGGAAGGGGGGCGCGTGGGACGGGGTTAAGGCCTGTATTCACTTTGATTAGTGCGAGTGCTTAGTGATTAGTAGAAAACACGTGTGGACGGCGACTACGAGTGCGAGTGCGAGTGTTTAGTTGTAGTGATTAGAAGCGTGTTCTGTTTTTTTGCAAGTGGACTGCGAGTAGCCCCGTCTCGCGCATCCCCCTTCCCCCTCACTCGCAGCGTGCCTGCTACTAAACAGGTTTGGACATGGTTTCAAATGAATTTACTAAACAGAGCCACTAAACAGTATTGGACACTACTCGCACTACACACCTGCACTACTCACTCGCACTCGCACTAATCAAAGTGAATACAGGCCTTTACTCGCAGTCCACTCGCAAAAAAATAGAACACGCTTCATCGCTACTACACAGCCAACTAAATACTCGCACTAAACAGTCGCTGTCCACACGTACTAATCACTAAGCACTCGCACTACACACTCGCACTAATCAAAGTGAATACAGGCCTTAACTTGTAACCAATATGCCTCATGGAATATTACCGACTGGTTATCTGCGTACGGCCGCGGCGCCGGCGTGCGCTTGTAGTTATTTTGTATGAATTAATTAACTTTTTTCGTATTTAGATTATGGCACAAAAATAAATAACGCTTTCGATATTTTCCGATCGCGCTGGGTTTTTACGTTTGTTATTTTGATGTGGGAATCGAAAGAAAATATTGTTTTTATTGATAGTACCTAATATACATAGATAAACAGTTTAGATAGCTGTCATGTCGGAAAAATTAACATTTTAGTAAGATAAGAGAAAAGAGGTAGATATGATATTGCGCATGAAGACTCAAATTGGCCCGCAGCGGGCCATTGTAATTTTGAATGGCCATATAGGTAACTTGACAATATAGGCCTAAATAGGCCATATAGGTAACTTGGGCAAATAGCCCCTAAAGCTTAAAAATCGCTCAGTTTGAGTCGGAACTACTCCGAAAAATGGGAATAAAAAAATTCAAAAAAATATACATTTCACACTTCAATCCTTCATCTTTAATATCATCGTTAATTTTTTTAATAAGACGAAGATTAATATTAAATAAATTAAAATTAAAAAGCCCTGTTTTCAGATTTCTTTTTCTATCTACTTACTACCTACTACGGCTATAAAGATGCTTCTTTTACGAAAATGTGAAGAATATATTTATCTAACATTTCATCGTTGGGTTTTTCGAAATACCGTTTTGTTTTCAAAATATACGTAAATAACTATTATTTTGTGAAAATATTTGTAAGCGGTGCGTGCGCGGGCGCGCGGGACAGTGAGCCGCTGACTTTCGTACGAGGAGGTTGTGTCACTCTCCGCGGTGCCGCTATTTCGCAATCGTTTATTTTACTCTTAAAATAATAGGGAACAACATGCCGTAAAAATAAATTATGAAAACCTTAGCGAGCACTCTACCTGCGATAGAATGAAAATGTTCAATTGTTGAATGTACTTTTTTGTTCCTTCAACTTCTTACTTGACATTTTAATAATATATTAATATAATATTATATAGTATACATTATAGTATAATATTTTATTATAATATAATATGTACTTGTAAATTTCACAGAAAGTGTATAGTTCTATTTCTATGACGACCTCTGTGGCTCAGTTGGTTGAGCGTGTCGTTGCTCAAGCCGGGGGTCGCGGGTTCAAATCCCGCCGATGGAACAAAAAGTTTTCTGTGTTCCTGGGTCATGGATGTGTATTAAATATGTGTATAATATAATAAAAATCTTAATTATGTGTATAGTATAAAAGTATTAAATATACTTACGTTATCTGGTACCCGTAATACAAGTTCTTCGAGAACTTACCACGGGATCAGATTGACGTGGTGTGAAGCGTCCATAGATATATTATATTATTTCTGTTTTAATTGTCTATTTAGTATATCAACGTTTTGAGGTATATAGTATATGAGGTAAAAATGCCTAAGCGACATTTATTTATTTATTTAACACACATACAACTACCATTACAGACAAAATCCAATTCGATAGCGTAGGAGAGCAAATTCATATTTTATATAATACATATTATGATATTTCCAGTTTAGATAATAATAATTAAAGAAAGACACATATGACGCATAAATTTAGTAAACTTTATAGAAGAGTGATTTAACGTTAAAATTTTTAGAAAAAAAAAATCATTAAAAATCACAAAATAGTCGGATTTAGATGGTTTTAACATACATCTATATATCTATATATCAATAAGATACAACGTGTATCTTATTTTTATAGCAATTTTTGATATTAAAACGAGTCATATAGCTTTCGAATTACAGGCAGTTTATGTCGCTTAGGTAAAAAAGTCCTAATTCGAAAAATAGGTAAAATTATCTAAGCTATCAACGAAAGTTATGTAATAGCAAGTAAAATTGCCTACATTTTATTTTAAAGGTTTTCAGCAACATGTAAAAATAGATAAGCTATAGATACATTTTCTGTAATAACAGGTAAAAATAACTAATTCCAAACACTTTAAAAAAATTATAGGAGTATTCATCTAAATGGCCTAAGAGTTTATAAAATAAAACAAGATAAGTTACATAAATGTTGCTTACATTAAGAATTTTCTACGGCTAAAGTTATCTTAGTAAATTTATTATTCAATGACATTGTAAATTTTTGCTCCTAACTGACAATATTCTCCTTCTTCTTGTTTATAAAAATTAATTGCAGTTCCCTTGTCTGACTAAATCGAGCTAAAACGTTAGCTAATTTTGATCTTGAAATAATAAAAAATATAGAAGTAAAAACTCAAGGCCTAGGATTTCAGCCCATTGCTTTATACTTAAGCTGCGGCCCCATTCCTTGAGTTCTCTCTTGGTAGTGCTGGGAGATATTCCGCATGATACCGTGACACAATTGGCCCAAAGCCTACCCAGCTCATCCACGGTTTTGTTGCCGGAGATATTGCCGTTGCCTAGAACCCATACCAGACTGATGCTGTTATCTCGTCCTAGCATGTTTAGCGTTTAAACACAAGCCATAACTAATTTAGATGAAAGAAGAAGGGGCAAAAAGTCCCCATCCTTGTAGCACTATAAGACATATATCAAATGAAAGGGCTTAAAAAAAGTGTCATTGTTTTGTATGACGAAAATCCTCTAAACCATGGGAGAAAAAGTAAATGAGGGTTAAAAAAGTTAAAAAAAATCATTCTATATTATTGCACCGTATCATAGTGTTGCTACTATGGAAAAATTTTTGGAAAGTAATGGTATACACTCAACTTTAGAAAAGTGTTATATTTTGATAAACTGCCTCATATTTTGATGAAATGTATGGAATGATAATAAAATACTAAAAATAAGCTCTTTCCTCAATTTTTTCGCACATACCTAATTACTTTCTGGAAATTGTTTCTTACTTGCAACGCTATCGAATGGTGCAATAATACAAAATGTATTTTTGACCTGGAAAAGTGGTTTATGTAAAATCAAATAATTCAGATAAAACAATTACATTAAAATACATATAATTAAATAGCAAAAATAATTTTAAAACGATTAGGTACAGAAAAAAAGTAAAAAAGATATAGTACATGGTGAATTATTCTTCTGGGCGTTGTAAGAGAAGTCAAAAAAAATTAGCAATAGCAATTTAGCCCTACGGAATATCGAGGCCGACTTGATGAAAACTTAAACTGCATCATTTTTGATAACTCATTTTTCCTAGACAGGATTCGAACCCATAAATTATGAAAAAAATACATCCTGTGTACTGCACCTTTAAATAGTATCGCAAGTAAGAAACAATTTCCATAATGTAAGTATGTGACAAGATTGAGGAAAGAGCTTATTTTAGCATTTTATTATCATTCCATACATTTCTTCAAAATATGGGACAATTTATCAAAATATAACACTTTTCTGAAGCTTGCTGTATACCATTACTTCCCGAAAATTGTTCCTTATTAGCAACACTATGAAATGGTGCAATAATACAGGATGATTTTTTTAACTTTTTTTCACTTATAACTCTCATTAACTTTTTTCTCCCATGGTTTAGAGATTTTTCGTCATACAAAAAAATTACACGCTTTTTAAGTCCTTTGATATATGTCTTGTAGTGCTACAGTAGTGGGGACGGGATCCATACAAAAATGCCCCTTCTTCTTTCTGCTGCTGTCAGTGCCTTCAGCGCAGTGAGATTGTTCTCACAGACTGCGCTGAAAGCATTGACAGTAGCAGAAATATCATCCAAATTATCCTAATCTTCTCTATAAGATTATAATGTTTTATGGACAAGGTCAATCTGTAGGCTCTGTAGTGAACAACTCATCACAGCCTCAAACATGGTTGTAAATTGTCCTAAGCAAGTATATAGGCAAGCCTGTAGGTGGCATGCCCCCGTAGAAGGTCCGTCCACCCGGTTGTCTTTTCTGGATCCGTCCGTGTACCAGACTATGTCATTGGAGTGAACATTGATTCCTATCCTCTACTCTCCCTAGACGATAGGAAAACCTGGTGTTGCTTTGAGAAGCTATGCACCTTGATCATATCGTCTGATGGCATGGCCATGATAGGTGTCTTAAGAAGAGACTATTGCATCTGTCCATGAAGGGTGGAAGTCCATTTGGCTTCCTGGCCTTGAAAAACGCTTCTACCGCCATACATTTGTCATTAAAAATGTACGGTGATAGCAGCTTTTGATGTAACAAAAGAGATGAACAATATTTGTTATATTCTGATAATTTTTTTATGAACATCAACTTGGCAAAATCGCTTTAAAATTTTATCATAGTAACATATTTTGTCAGCAGCGTTAATTCGTTAATCGTTGAAGTTAATTCTTAACCCCAGTTAACGTAATTTTTCCAAGGAATCCACGGAAAACTTTTTATTCTCTTATGGATCGAACCCACGCCCTCTGGCTTGAGCACTAAAGCGCTAACCACTGAGCCACAGATATCTTCATCTAAACTGATTCAATTTAAGTCTCTATAACTCCTGAATTTATGAAGTTTTTTGGACCGTTATAGTTTTCGTTCAAAGTTTATTACATGGACTACCATCATGAATTTTTCACATTTTTAGAGCCAGCCGTTTGGCTTTTAGAGGGGGGGACGCCGTATTTTAACAAGAAATGCGCTTAAAAGTGGAATATCGCGCAAACGGATACGTACGTACATCAAAATATAATCTCAGAAACCTCTCAATGTTCTTATAATGTCTATGTACCTAATTATATCTCCCCTTTTCGTGTAGGTGTAACCAAAACTTATCTTCATTTATTTTAGCACTATGTCGACGTGATAAATAAACTTATCCATTCAAAGTTACATATTTCAAGCACCACCGTTTGGATGGACAGACGGACGGGCGGACGGTCGGTCGAACGGAAGGACATGACGAAACTATAAGGATTCCGAGACATGAAATACGGAACCTTAAAAAAGGAATAATAATGAAACCACACCGATTTCAGTGACTGTTGCCAATTTAATTGAAAATAGACCAGCTATAGGAGCTATTTTATTATGTCCAAGTATGTGCGCAAAGTTTACTCCCATAACCTAGTATATTGATATTTTCTACTACCGACAGGACTAACTAGCGAAACATTAGGCGCATAAATATAGAAATATATTTAGCAATGTTTGCGTTCATTAAGGTTCCCACACACTGTAAATTTAATACTTTTAGTTACATTTTATCTAACCGACGACAAAAAAAAATATCTAACCGACATACTTAAAAACAAAAGTTTTCAAGTAAAAATATCTACATAGCACGAATAGTTATTGTGTCAAATATGTAAAACTATCTTTACGCCAATATTGTTTTATTTCACTATGGGTAAAATTCTACAAGTTGCACTTAAAATAATGGTATCAAATTAAATGCACTGTAAGGACAATTCACAAATAATTTGTATGGAGAAAATGTACAAAGTGTTCACGAAAAGAATTTTTTAAACAAGTAAAAATATTTTTGTGCAAACAAAAGAAAAGTAAAAACATGAAAAATAGACTAAGTAGATTTTTAAAATTCTTCAAAATATCCAAATGATTTTTTTTATAAATAGCTTTTTGTTGTCGCTTAGTGAACATAACATTCATGATTTTGTATAAATTTCACTATATCTAAGCGACAAAAAAATCGTCGTAGGAAGACGACTAACTCATTTTCGGTATTTTTGTCGCTTAGGAAAGCGAAAAAACACATAGTGGATATTTTAGTGATTCTGTCAATAGCACTAAGTATTGCATTTTGGTGGGCGTAGAGGTGGAAAATGAAATCAAAAGTGATGGGTTGGAAGCCGCATTGCCTACCAAATAATTTCTAGATTTCGGGAATAACCTCGACCGGCTTCTACAGAAGATGGAGAAGCGGCTTATACATTCTACGTTTTTTCTTTGCTCATAGATCAGAAATAAATTAATATTTTCAAGTTGCATTTAAATCAATCCTAAAGTCGTATAAAAGGGCCGTTCCTCAGTTTATAATTTGAATCGCGCGCGGAGATCGCGAGCGCTGCGGGGTGTATGCGGGTGGCGCGGCGGGAAGTGTTAGGCCACGCCCGAATCTGTGACGTCATCTACGTATATTTTCGCCTTAACTCGTACCTTGTCAATGTGTGTCGCGGCACAGAAATATTGTCAGTTTAGTATAAACGTATATCTATGTGATAATTATTCAAAGGTAGTGTGCCGTAGGTATCAAATTCAAATTCAATTTTTTTTATTCACACACATACAAAAAATATATACAAACATTATTAATACATCATTAAATTAATATATATCACGTCGATCTAATCCCGTGCTAAGTAGAACTTGTGTTACGGGTATCAGACAACGGATTAATTATATTTTATACAATACACGCTTATTTAATGTATACTAATAACAACATAGATACAAAATAGTAATATTATACCTACATAACTATATTAATATATACACTACGACTATCTAGTCCCGTGCTAAGTTTAACTTGTGTTACGAGTACCAGATATATCGGGTATATATTTTATTATATTATAACTACTAGGGTAAATACGCCAAACGTCGGCCCCCCTCCAATCCTCGGCCGTCTGCACATTTTCAGCTTGCATTCATTCAAAAGGTAATTAAGTGGTAATTTTGCCACTGAAATTGCAAGCTTAGTTCATACTCTTTAAGTGCAAACCGTTACTATCCGATTACGTCACTTGCTCTTCGCACACTGAGCGTCAGTAGCGATAGCGTCGTAGAAGCATTGAAGTTCGTAGTTAAAGCAGCTTACTTGCTGTGAATATCCACGATTCGGGGATTGATATTACAACGGTAAGACATTTCTTTTTTTGGTTTTTAGCTTTGCTTTCACTAAAAAGGTATTTTTACTATATTTTGAGATAGTTTTTTCAACGCTTTGCGTATTGGTTTTAGGGAAAAATAGGGGGCTGTCATTAGAATACCAGTTTCGACTGAAAATCGGAATCTCGGCCGGGGCCGACTTGAGGTAAATGCAGTATGTTTTATAAAGTCCAATACTACGAATTCCATTGTCTTAATAGTAAAATTTGAAACGCTTTTATGTTAATAAATATATTTTACGTTCAATCGCTAAATACCGGCCGGGGTGGTATTAGCTGAATCTCGAGAAATAAGCTATACGAAACAGGGGCCGACTTTGGAAATATTAAAGATCGTAATGTCGGCCAGCCTAAGAATCGAATGCTACTGTACAGGCTGATCATTTTTGTACTTTTCATTGTTTGTGTAGGTACTGGGTAGTCATTTTTTAATTTATTTATGAAACTTGCTGTCTCAAAATTGAATTATGTATTTTTATAATTTAATAATATTATAAGAGGTTACTCGCTATGCCCGGCCGACATTTGGGAAAAACGCGACCGACCATTGGGCCGTGAACGGCCGACTTTAAGGTTTTTTCGTTTTCGACGCATTTAAACCTTAATACTTTTTCCGTTTAGTAGAAAAGTCAACCATATGCCTATAAATATAAAATAGATTTATCAACCTGTCTAAAACCGTATAACAAGCTATGCTTTCATTTCAAACTGATGGATACGGAGCGATCTAAAGTTAGAAAATCCGTAAGTGGCCGACATTTAGCGTATTTACCCTACTATACATATACTGTTCTAAAACTATAATCTACACTCACACTCCATAACACACGTTATCACGTAAAGTCGGCGACGTGATGCGCGCTTCATTAAGGAGCCTCCCCCTAAACCTTCGGTAGACCACGTCCGTCGGCCAGAATTCCTCCACCTCAAAGATCGGTAGAAGATGCGTTGGTACTCTCACCACAAAGGAACTAAAGTTAACCTTCAACTGATATCAAGTCAACAGCGCCAAGTGAGTATTGCAGATTGCCACAACTTTTACATAGGTATCTCGAGGACACGTACAGTTTTAATAAGCATACCATACTTTAATTTATATTTTGATTATTATCATGACATTATGGACGAGGCGTGTCGTGACAATAACCCCCTTACTAATAAACGCTGTATAAGCTTTGTATAGTTACAGTGTTTTGTCTCCTTCTATCGAATTAAACATGTCACTTGTGTGATGTGAACAAAACACTGTATAACTATTCAAAGCTTATACAGCGTTTATTAGTAAGGGGGTAAGCGTCCAGCGAGACCAATCATTAGTCTATGATAGTAATAAATTAATGTCAAAATGACGTACTTTTACTGGCTAATTTGAACACGGCTTATACGTCATTGCCCATTGATCAATTTTGACAAATGTACCTACGCATGATTCACTACTTCATAAGACGAATAGACTATACTTCAGCTTCGTGAGCCGCGACTATCTTAATATCCATTAGGTACTTTATTTTAATATCTACATAATTATCGTAAATTACGCAAATTTTATTACTTTTAGGGGTTTAGCCTCTAAAGATAGGTGTCCGATTACAAAAAAAGATTAGTGCTTTGGCGTCAATATCTTAGATGTCTATATATAGATATACACTTATAGTTGGGTTATAAACAGGAAATATTTGTTTATATTTGTTTGCATTGAATAGTGTCACCAAAACTAAACCAATTTTGATGAAATTTGGCACATACATAGAGTAGAACACGAGGAAGGACATAGGACATATTATTATAGGTTTTATAAACGTATAAGGCTTAAGAATTGTATGGGATTTGATATAAGCATCGCTAATTGACGTATTAGCGATGCTTATATGATATGTTCCATATATGTATGTATACTTACTCGAGTGATTTTAGGTTCCATCTACGAAAAATGTTTCTAGTTTTTTTTAGTTAAAAGTGTTTTTATGAAAACGACACAAACTATAAAATTATGAAGATTGAGTGAAAAAAGTAAAATGGGAAAGTTTTAAATTCGGCTAAAAGTTTAACTTTTTCTCTATTTTAACTATTTTAGTAAAAATTTTAGCCGAATTTAAAAGGGGAATAATTTAGAAAATAAGTTTTATTTCATGCTTTTTTGTGCATTTTTACTTTGGAAGTCAGTTTTAATTTTTTTGTTTAACAATACTAATTTTATTTGTTGTAGTTTATTACATTTTGTATCCGTCTTTTATCTGTAGTAAAATATAATTTCCTGTCATAGCAGCATCATTCAATCAAAACTAATGATTTGAAATAAAATCCGCGATACCCATTCCGCATGAGTCCGCATGAGTCCGCATCGTTGCACGCGCCATGGAGCCGAAAGCTTCGAAAGCTCCAAGAGCTTCATCAGCGAACTGAAAAGCTCAATCAGTTCTATCCGGAGCTTTTATTGCATTTGCTAGTCAGACGCTCTATATTATTATTATTAAATGTATATTTTATTTATTAAAAAGCTTGTAAACTTTTGCAATATCATTTTAGGGTTCCATACCCTTGTAGTTCCCCTCTGTCTGTCCGCCCTTTTAACTTTTGTAATCTTCTTCTTCCTATATATAAAATGAATTGCTGTTCATTAGTCTCGCTAAAACTCGAGAACGGCTGGACCAATTTGACCAAATTTTGATATTAAAATAATCGTATCAGTTCAGGGAAGGTTTAAATGGTGAGAAATATTGGAAAAATTATGACTCATAGTTTAGACAGAACTACGTATGTCGGAACAGCTAGTTTTTAATAAAAAGATATGAAATTTACTAGAGTTATGGATTGCGTATAGATTTTAGTTTTGACTATCATAAAATTATAACAATGTTACATTTTAGGGGCGGCGCGGCTCTTTATACATGTAGGAAATTCCATAAATACTGTCGCGGATTCCAAACGATTTCGGTTATAATAAACTATAAAGTTGTCACCCGCCATTTTACCAGTAAATACTGGTGTACACGCAGTTGTGACTTGTGAGTTGTGACACAGGCCCGCGCTACCTTCCTCATACTGAATTAGGAGCGCGCGAGCTGACGTTTGACAGTTACTTCGCCTTCTTGTAATTAATATCTGTGCAACCCTACCATAGACTGCCATTTGCAAACCTCAACGAGGATAAATCTAAAATCCCCAACATACATGTGACGCGGACGTGGGAATTAATATTATTTTTAATTCAAGCCCATCATGTGGGTGTTCTAATTTAACTGAATGTTCATACGAATGCGGAGGTTGAGTTTATTGTGACTCAGATTATATTAGTCAATAATTGTATTATATTTCTATTATCTGTAGGCTCGTAGGCAAATATTTGCGTGTTCGTTTGTTCGTGTTGACGTTAAGTGTGTAGGGCTTCCACGATCACTTGTACTGCCTCGCAACTTTGTTTTTTTAAACGTTTACTGTAGCCGCGTACCTACTATTACCGCGTACGAAAAAGATGGTGCAAGGGTGATTTGGTTAAGAGCAGAGGTCAATTATTGAAGTCCATAATTATAAGTAAAATTAGACTTTGATGAGAACTAAAAATACATTAAGTATTAGATTTTTTATAATAACTCATTATGACCGGTGACCAATTCAATTCTACTAACAAGTCAATTCAAGTCAATTCTACTAATAAAACGCACTCATACAATTACAAGTCCCGATACGCTAAAACTGACAAACGGTATCCTCGATAAGCTAGTTCAAAGCTAGTTAAGATTAGTTCAAACCTCACAAAATCAGTTTATGGTAACAAGTCGCTTCACTTATAATACGATTAAAGTAAAATGAAAGTCTATTTTATTTTATTAAATACGAGAATTGAGGTACATGATTCGAGCCCGTTGATTTAAAAAAAACACGTGCATTATTGCACATTCTATAGTGTCTTCTAAGTAGTAAGGATCAGTTTCTAAAAGTTAATTGTTTGCGGAAAACATCACACTCGGTCAAGTATCCTCTTGACAATATCAAGTAAGTATAGATCAATTATAAATATATACTTATAAGATCAAATACCATTTCACACGTTAGAACATTTCCAAGAGGGCAGCCGTCTGTACTATGAGAGGAGCACATGTAGGTGTGATTATAATCTGTGGAATTATTGAACTGAAAGATGATTACAAACGGAATAATTATGGCGTCGGAAATGTTTGCGTGAATCACTGTTGGTGCGTACGTACGTACAAGTTACAAGTTACAACAGAAACACATTTGTTACGTCATATTATGTGGCTATTGACCTCAGCTAAAATTATGACCATCATCGATGTGATTTTTGGCTGAGGTCTACTGGGAGTTGGGACTGACCCAGGGCTCCGCAGTAGGGTCCCACTATTAAGAAATGGGGCCGGGTTTTTAGGGTTTCGTACCTCTAAAGGAAAAAACGGAACCCTTATAGGATCTTTGTTGTCCGTCCGTCCGTCCGTCTGTCAGTCTGTCAAGACCCCTTTTCTCAGGAACGCGTGGAGATATCAAGCTGGAATTAGTATCAAATACTCAAGTCTACTGTCCCTTGGAGCTGTGAAAAAATCAAACTTCTAAGCCAACGAAATCAAAAGATACAGCCGTTAAAGGCGCTTTCGGCAAATTTTCGACACTCGCAAGGGAATCAAAACTTACAGGGTACTTCCCGTGAACTCAAATCTTGAAATTTGGTACGAAGCAACGTCTTATAGCACAGATAAAGGAAAAATTTCGAAACAGATAAAGGAAAACCGTAATTTTTTAGTTACATCATATTATAGATAATGAAAATATTTTTAATAATTTTAAACGTACTACCCCTACTATGACTCGATTGTCGTGATTGGTGAACTTTTACTTATATATACCTACAGGTTTGTACGGAACCCTCAGTGCGCGAGTCCGACTCGCACTTGGCGCCTTTTTAAAATCAATTTGAGGGTGGGTTCCTGTGTGAAAGCATCCTATCTCTCTCGTGCACTTGACACTTCATTTGGGAGTGATACAGCATGCGCTGACCCCGAAAGTACTGTGAATTTAATAGAAATATTTACGCGAATTGGGCTTCAGACTGTGCGATGGTCATTCCCCAGGAGATAGATCGAGATCATTCATTCAAGAAAAGCAGGATTTCCTTTTAAATATCTTGAAGGTGTCGCTATTACATCGATACAGTTATCAGAACGTGTTGTGATAACCTTGGCTTCGCTGAGCCGAGAAATAACTTCATTTGTAGCGTAAAATTAGGAATCAAAGTGTAAAATTAAATAATCGAATTATGTTGGCAGGCGTGCACAACTCAAAAACGACCATAAACATTTTTATGAACGACAGGAGCCGCTAAAAATTGGGATGTTTCTATTTTGGAAGACTTCTAGTCCGGAATGCCTAACGGCTTAAAACTTACAAAATATAGGTATTGTGCTCCGATTTGTCGCCAATTTGTCGGCGTCGCCTTATCAAGTTTTTGCCCCGGTTCGAAAAAGTCGTAGCTCCGCCACTGCCTTGACGTGTTCCGTGAGGTCCGAATTGACGTTTGCTCGAATTATTTCGACTGCGAATACTAGAAGTTCTGAGAATACACAAACTGTGTTTCATTTTATAAAAATAGTCGAATTCCGATATTTTATAAATATGAACATTTCTATATTGCCGAGCCCCAACGCCCGTGGAATTGCGGCAATATGAACCGCAGTAAATTATTCAATAATCAAATTGATCTTTACTTATAATAATACATATAATAAAGAGAAAAGACTTGTTTGTTTGCATTGAATAGGCTTCGAAACTACTCGACGGTTTTGATAAAATTTGGCACAGATATATAGAGTAGACATGGGCTACTATTTGTTACGGTAAAATGTAGGGTTTCCGCGGTTTTTCCTTTTGCGCATACGAAGTCGCGGGAGTATATGCGCCGCAGACATAATATTTTTATTTAAATTATTTTATAAATACTATAACCCGATTACGAAAGTTAAATAACCTATGTTACTCGAGATATTATTACGAATGTAATGGCAACGAATGGTACGAATTGGCAACTCACTCATTCAATCGGATCAGTAGTTTAGGCTCTACGGCGGAACAAACATACATAATTTTGGCTTCGCCGTAGTCTGGTAAAAAATCTGCAAGTGAAAAATACAAAATCGATTTAAAAGCAGCCCGTAACAAAACTAATGTTACGGTGCAGGTGGCAAACTTGTATCGCATTTTGTAAATTAAAATAGTTTTTTTTCAATATAAAGGAGCAAGATCAAAATAAAGCCAAACGTGCTTAGTATTTCCTGTCTGAGCATGAACTCGCTACTGTTGCTCCTAGTGGTAGGCGCCGCGACCTGCCTGATTGTTCACGCCGGGGAATGTCCAACCGGTGAAGAAATCACAGATGAAAGATGTCCGAAGCCAGCGCGAAGAATTGGGAGTAGTTTCGATGGATCCAATTGTCCAACGGGCTTGAAGAAAACTCCAGACGGAAGATGTTTACCACCTATACCTGACAACAGTAGCGGGTAGGTAGGGCTGCTGTAAGAAAGTTCTTTTATTAGAAATAAGCAGTACCTTTGTGTCGTATATCTTTGTTAAATTGTGATGTTATACATTTTTCTTGTGTGCAATAAATTGTTAAAATTGAAATAATGATCTTTGTATGTTGTTTTTATCTAGAATTAGTGCAAAAACATAATGTAATTATTGTAGCCAAATCTACTAAATACTGTAATCGAAAATAGCTAATTAGCTATTAGATAACTTATAAATAAATTAATAGTTAAAAAAACACTAGAAAAATACGCTTTTATACGCACGTAAACCGCAAAAATAAATTTGTTTTTTAAACTATTAATTTATTTTATACTTTTTAGTCTTTGATAACGAAAGGTTTGGTTATAACCATGAAACCTGATCGTGTTCAAAGTCCATTACGTGACCTGTCTCACAAGTGCAAACACGGCTATGATACGATATTCTATCATGGAATGCCAGTGCCTATCTTCCAGCTTCATCATTAGACCTTGAAACCTAATCGTGGTCAAAATTCATTACGAGACTTTTCTAACAAGTCCAAACACGGCTATGATACAATGTTCCATCATGAAGTTCCAGTTCATATCTTCCGGCTCCATCATCAGATCAGTTCGACAGTACCATATTATTATATTGTCATCCGAACTACATACAGCTGCAAATTTTCATGACGCTACGATCCTTGGAAGATGGTTAAATTAAACCCTTAACCCGTAACCCGTAACCTTGGATTCCATTATGGCATAACTGCACGGACCCTTTCACCGCCCATTGACCCACTATATAAAGATGTTGAACATATGTGGCTTAAGATATCTTTAAATGGTAGAAGACTAGTAATTGGTACCGCTTACCGACCCCCATGGCTGGATATTGACATTTTTTAGACGCTCTTACAGATGTTATTAATATACAATGCCTAGCCATGACCACTTAATATTGGCTGGTGATTTACCATAAATCTCTTATGTCCTGATGAATCAAAATCAAATAAACGTATAACTTTTCTGCGGTGCCTGGGCTTAAATCAATTAATTACTTCACCAACTCACTTCATACAGTCCAGCCAGACATTGATCGACACAATCAGTTCCAACCTTACAGCTAAAAACATATTTATTGAACATGTTGGTTCCTTATTTGGCTACTGTCTGATTGGCTGTAAATGTTATATAAGTGAAGAAAGAATTAAACCTTACTCTGTTATGTATAGAGTATAGACCTATTAAGCACATAGATTTAGGCCCGCCCCGGGCGGCACTTTGAAGGGGGCGGCAAAATCTCACTCTTCTATGTACACTTACCTGTAGTGTAAAGTGTTGCTTGAGTTTTGGGATGAGGTAGCCTAGCCTAAACTAGTGTTAGCTTATAAAATAGTAATAGTAGTAGTATTATATTAGAAAACAACGCTACTTTTAATTTTTCGCACTTAGTGCAATCTATTGAGCGAGTAGAACGTTGTAGTTCGCCTAATCGAGCGCGCGTGCACATAGCGCTCGAGTCGACACGGGCGGCCGGCCCGGGCGGCCGGCACAGGCGGGAGTAATTTTGCGCAAAATTATCTTCCATGAAATAATGAAAAACCAATATTTTGGTTTCGGTCAACGAATCACCGTGCGCTTTACCCAAAGCTTTCTGCCGCGCACTGTAAAACTCTGGAATGAACTGTCGCCAGCAGTATTTCCGGACCATTATGACCTGCAAACCTTCAAGAAGGGAGCGTATTCCCTCTAGAGGTGGGCGCCGACCTAAAATTTGCCGGCGGCGGCGCGCCGGGGGAAATTGGTCGGCGTGGCGGCGCCGCGCCGCGGCGTAGCTGTTTTTATAAAAAAAACGCAATTTTTCGCGCTGGTTTGCACCGCGGCGCTAAGTGCTAACTGGCTATCGTGCTATTGCTAGTTGCTAATGCTAAAATCCGATGCGAAATAATTTTGAATTGACGCGCGACGCGACCCGAGAGTTCACGATGCCGCGATGTTCCACGAATTAATACGACCGAGTGAGAAGAGAAAATACATTCAAATTCAGTCAAATTTTTGCAGTTTTTTTTTTCAAAATAAAGTTAATTGCATAAGTTTAGGTTCCATTATTCAATAGTTGTTTTTCTACACTAATATTATAAAGAGGAAAACTTTGTATGTTTGTTTGTTTGTTTGTAATGAATAGGCTCAAAAACTACTGGACCGATTTAAAAAATTCTTTCACTATTCGAAAGCTACATTATCCACGAGTAACATAGGCTAAAATTTATTTTGGAAAAAAATAGGGTTCCGTAAGATATTTGGGTTTTTCGGACACAAGGTGTAAAAAATCAACCAGAAAAGTTACTTATTTTGCGTACGCTGAATAAACTATAAAAAATAGAACCATAAAATGTTCTAATTAATTGGAGATCTTATAAATATCTACAAAAAATTCCGGGACACACTATACCTATCTATGTCGAGTGAGGCACAACAACCATATTATTTAGAAATCTTGAATTTTTTTTTGGACTACATTTAAACACGTTTATTTTACTCATGGTATTAATCCTTATCAAAATAAATTATTTCATCACTAAGTACAGTTTACGTAGATAATATTTGGTCTTTGAATGATTAAAATTGTACGTTTGATTTTGAAGTTATGGCGAAATTAAAATATTACGATTTCTGCTGCACGGCCCGTCGCGAAATGGGCGTCACCAAGGTGGGGGTGCGCGGGCGGGAGGGAAGTTTAGATCTATGAGTAAATTTTTTGTTTTGTGTGTTGTAACTATAAAGGATAGATACTTGAATACATATTTATTTAGTGTTTGTTTTATTGTTAGTCCTGAAGAGTATAGGTATTTCATACGATAAAAGTATACCCACCTACTCATTTCATTGAGTTTTAGTAGGTACCTATATTAATTTGTTTCTGTTTGTTTTGACTAAATTTCGCCCGTTTTGTTAGAAGTTTAAATACATTTTGTAGTATTAGTATAAGTATTGTACCCGTGCGAAGCCGGGGCGGGTCGCTAGTTATTAATATTTTCGTATTGTATGTTAATACTTAATGAGCGACGCGACGTAATGGAAAAATATTATCATTTCACAAAACACAGCTATTTATGATCATTAAAAATCGATTTTAGCAAATAGCATAGCAATAGCACGTAGCATGCTAAGACATGAAAATTAGCATGCTAATGAAATTAATGAAAAATAGCATTAATTTCCATTACTACACAACACCCCGTGCCCCGCCCGCCCGCTCCCGGCGCCTAGCGCAAGGCGCGGGCCTGTTTTTTTTTTTGAGTCGACATCGATCGGCGCGAATTTTTGGGTACTCGGCGGCGGCGGCGCCACATGCATGGCGGCGCGGCGGCGCCGCGCCGGCGCGGCGCCCACCTCTAATTCCCTCCTAAAAGGCCGGCAACGCACTTGCAACTTCTCTGATGTTGCGGGTGTCCATGGGCGACGGTAATCGCTTTCCATCAGGTGATCCGTTTGCTCGTTTGCCCCCTAGTTTAAAAAAAAAAATCAGTTTGGCCTTACAGCGAGGCAATGCTGCCACCCTCTTAGGTATACCCGCAGCCTCCGACTTAGATCCCGTTTTTTACCTATAGCCCTTTTTTATTTTTCATTTACCCCCTTACTTATAAACGATTACTAATGAACGAAACTCCTTCTATCGAATTTAAACATGTCACTTGTGTGATGGGAACAAAACACTGTATAACTATTCAAAGCTTATACAGCGTTTATTAGTAAGGGGGTTAGACAGTATACAAATACAAATTCGTTTATTACCAGTATAACTTATACCTATACCCTCTTACTAATAAACGCTGTATAAGCTTTGAATAGACTATACAGTGTTTTGTTCACGTCACACAAGTTACATTTTTAATTCGATAGAAGGAGACAAAACACTGTGTAACTATTCAAAGCTTATACAGCGTTTATTAGTAAGGAGGATATAGTTTAGATCATCGTTTCTCAACCATTTTTATGTTGCGACCCACAAAAAAGCCAAAAAGTTAAGTAAATAGTCTTGCGACCCTATAGTCACTATAAAATTATAATAACATGTAGGTACCTACATTGCGTGCTTTTTTAATCAGCTATATTCTATAACTAAGAACGTTGTATCTGGGGGCACGGCAGTGCCCCCTCCAAGTCGAGCGCGAAGCAAACACTGCCGTACCATCCTTTACTGGAACCATTTCGCCGCATTTTCAGGCCCCTATTTGAGAACCTCTGGATAAGACCAGAACGCAGAAATTTTCGTCATCCAATAAGCTATAATCACGTACTTAAAATCCAAAATTTCAAGTCTGTAGGTCATTTAGTTCCGAAGTTAAGCGAAAGCAAAGTTTCGCATTTTCGACACTCACTCACTCACTCACTCACTCACTCACTCATGATCATCAAAATAGAACTAGTACTTCCCATAAACTTAGAGAGCTGAAATTTGGTACAGAGTTGGGGTTTAATGGCCACATAAAGGGAAAACTATAAAAACTAGGATAATCGATCTGGGGGCACGGCAGTGCCCCTGCCAAGTCGAGCGCGAAGCAAACACTGCCGTACCATTCTTTACTGGAACCATTTCGCCGCATTTTCAGGCCCCTATTTGAGAACCTCTAGATAAGACCAGAACGTCGATCTGGGGGCACGGCAGTGCCCCCGCTAAGTCGAGCGCGAAGTAAACACTGCCGTACCATTCTTTACTGAACCATTTCGCCGCATTTTCAGGCCCCTATTTGAGAACCTCTAGATAAGACCAGAACGTCGATCTGGGGGCACGGCAGTGCCCCCGCCAAGTCGAGCGCGAAGCAAACACTGCCGTACCATTCTTTACTAGAATCATTTTGCCGCATTTTCAGGCCCCTTTATTCTACTCGAACTTTATTCTACTCGAACATTACACAAATTAAATAAACAAATTACACTAAAATCTAGGGAAATAAATCAATATGCCCACGTTTCTACAAAAAGAAGTGAAATCCCACCAAAAACATTCTGTAAAAAACTAGCCAAGTCTCGATGGAGCTGCTTGTTTATCTCTAAAAAGTAATGAAATCTAGACAAAATCGTGCCAAGTCTAAGGTTCCTTACTGCAGTTTCTTTATTATTATAGTTAATGTTGTGTGACTTGGCCGTTGAAGGGCACACAAGGGTACAAAAGGGGCTCCATGACACCATTGCTCCAATACGTGTGTTGTACAATCAACAACAGCCTAAAATGAGACACTAGCGTCCAATTACCAATACCAGTATGGGCTATTATCTCGCTTAACAAACATAGGTAGTTACAAATGTAAACAAAATTGACTTGTACCCACTAAAGTATAAAGAATGTTCAACGGCCAAGTCACTCAACATTAACTATAATAATAAAGAAACCGCAGTAAGGAACCTTAGACTTGGCACGATTTTGTCTAGATTTCATTACTTTTTAGAGATAAACAAGCAGCTCCATCGAGACTTGGCTAGTTTTTTACAGAATGTTTTTGGTGGGATAATGCCTTTACTGGTTCGAACTTCGAACGTTCTAATTATTGTTTCGACGACGGATACAGAAAATTCGTTCGAAAATCGCCACTTTTGTACCTATACCCTATGTAGTTTGTATTTATTAATTTTCAATAGACTGCAACCCCCTTTAAAAACAAACACGACCCCTCCAAGGGTCGCCACCCACCGGTTAAGAAACGATGGTTTAGTTATATTATTAGTTTAGTTATTTCAAATAGTTTTTATATCGGTATTTTTTAATAGTGTAATTTGGTTGAACTACTTATGTAGGTAATAAAGGTATATGTTTCTTAATAGTAGTGCATAATAATTAAGTATTTAAAATCTGTAGATATAATTTGTAGAACAAAATAGGTACCTACCTAAAAACCCAGAAGGGTAAAAAGTCGGGAAGTGTTGTTTTTCGCGCGTATCTTGTATGAATGTTTGTATGTAAATTCTTTTATTCCCGTAGGCTAGATGGTTTTCTACAATTAAGTAGTTAATTTTTTAAATCTATCCCATCGAGTAGGGTAAGTATAAAAATAAAGGAAATTAAAATGAAATTTCGAAAATATACGTATATAAACCATATTATATTTAGATTTAACCAGAAATAATTACAACCATTTTAATTAAAATATAATTCCAATAAATATTTTGTAATCAGTGCATTCAAAGAGTCGTATTTTTGCTTTAAATACACAAGTGTGTGTTGGATATACTAAAAAAATTAAATTGATAAAAAAAGACCCGAAAAAAAAAACATACCTAATCATCGCACTAAAAAGACCGAAACAAAATAAAGCTGAAAGCCTAAGCAAAAAAAAAGCAAAATAATTGACATTATGTTTGGTCGCCGGCGCGGCGGAACCCATTTACATTTGGGGCATTTCACGTCAAGTGGATAACCAAAAAAAGGTGAAATGCCCCATTTGTACGATTTTTAAATTGCAATTTTTTTTTATATACTTACTAGAAAAAAAAATCTGCAAGTGAAAAATATAAAATTGATTTAGAAGCAACTCGTGACAATATTTTACGGTAGTAAAATTTTATCGCAAAATGTAAATTAAATTTGATTTTTTACAATATAAATAAAGGAGCAAGATTAAAACTTATTAGAAAGAACTTGTCACGTATAGGTAGTATTTGCTGCCTGAGCATGAACTCGTTACTGTTGCTTGTACTGGCAGGAGCCGCGATCTGCCTAGCTTCACCGAGTACAAGTTCCGAGTCCAAATGTCCAACGGGGATGGTATATCTCGATGGTCAATGTGTTATACGACTAAAACGTTCCGGAGATGTGATGGATTATCCACGAGGGTCCGACTGTCCACCGGGCATGAGAAAAATCGAAGATAAGGTATGTGTGCCTAAGGATAGAAGATCCGCAGGGGCCGATTCAGTGCGAGGGGCCAACTGTCCAACGGGGATGGTAAAAATCGAGGGAAAATGTGTGGATATACATTAAACATTTTAAGGGTATGGAATAAGGAATCAGCAAATAAAACAGAATTTACTCACTCAAAAGTAATAAATAATGAACTTTCTTTAAATATTGTTTTACTTTGGAGGTGTCTGCCAGCTTACTAAATTTTATATTGTAACCAAGTTGCTATGTGCAGTCAGGACTCAGGACAGTGAAGAGAATCAGGCGTGACTTTGCAGAAATCCATAAAATACAATTTAATTAATATTACATCTAGCAATATACCGCGAAAAACCCACGACCGGCAAACAAATGTGTGAGACGTGAGTATATGCATAAGCATGCGTAAAGCACCTCACTCCTCCCATACTGCTTATGCGATCATCTTTCATTGGTTATCACGATTATGCAGGCTCACACAGGCAGGTCACCTGATTGTCTGCGGATGGGCATGAAAAAAGTCCGACCTGCAACTAATCTCTCGTCAGTTGTGTCAGTTATCCGTCTCACTGGATAATGACAGTAAAGGAAGAGAGAGTGCTCTTATCTATGCGCACACACTTGGGAACTATAAAAATTACTCCTGCGTAACTGGCCTGGCCTGGCCACCGTCACCGAAATCGGTGTGCGGTATATATTTCATTGGTTGCCGCGCTATCAATTTTCCTTTTTATTCTTGTTATTTTTGTATCTGTGAAAACATTCAATAAAAAAAAAAACAACGGATTGCACTCCGGGAGTGCCATCCGAAGTTTCGAAGAAGGGATTCGAACCCGCCACATTCCGAATTTCCATACAATGCAAAAATTATATGTAGGTACGGCATGCCAAGCTGCCAATCAGACTGACGTAAGAGAGTCGAAATTATTGACATATTGTTGCACGAGGAAATAAAAATAAATTTCTCCATAGTGTTTTCACCATACGTCAAAAAGCGTCTCAGGGTAATGGTGTGGCAAATCCAGAGATTTTATCTCATTCTACAATATGCGTAGGTACCTATGCGCTATAAGTTTTCACTTCAACAATTGCCTGCAGGTTATGGATATTTTTTCGCCGGATATTGCTAGTTAAATAAAAGGCAAAGCTGATTGACTGACGTATCAACACACAGGCCAAAGCCTTAAGAATAGAAATTTGAAAATTTGCACAAGATATGACGTACACTTTCACTAAGAAATGATTTTTTAAAATACCCCCAAGGGGGTAAAATAGGTGATAAAAGTTAGTATGAAACTTTTTATTCCTTGGAAATATTACTTGCACGATATTTCTGATATGACGTACACTTTCACTAAGAAATTATTTTTTTAAATACCCCCAAGGGGGTAAAATAGGTGATAAAAGTTAGTATGAAACTTTTTATTCCTTGGAAATATTATTTGCACGATATTTATGCATTGAGTACGAAAAGAAAAGTCAATGCAATGACAACAAACAAACTTTTCCTTTTTACAATACTAGAAAATTAATCTGCAAGTAAAATATATAAAATTGATTTAGAAGCATCTCGTGACAACATTTTACGGTAGTTAAATTTTATCGCAAACTGTAAATTATAAAATTTGATTATAAACAATCTAAATCAAGGAGCAAGATTAGAATAAAGCCAAAATTCTAGCGTATAGCATTTCCTTCCTAAGCATGAACTCGTTACTGTTGCTTGTACTGGCAGGCGCCGCGACGTGTCTAGGTTCAGCGAGTACAGTTTCGGAGCCTGAATGTCCAACGGGGATGGTACATATCGATGGACATTGTGGGGAACTACTCAAACTTTCCGGAGATGTCTTTCACTTCGAGGCTAATCCACACGGATCCAATTGTCCAACGGGCATGAGAAAAACCGAAGATAAGGGATGTGTGTCAGGATAGAAGATCCGCAGCGACTGATTCAGTGCGAGGGGCCTACTGTCCAACGGGGCAGGTAAAAGTCGATGACAAATATTAAATAAATTTTAAGGGTATTAAACAAAATAAGTAAATAAACTGATTTTAGAACTCACTCAAAAGTAATAAATAATGAACTTTCTTTAAATGTTGTTTTGCTTTGGAGGCGTCTGCCAGCTTACTAAATATATTGCAACCAATTACGCCTGGAACTATTGAAACGTCTCAGGTATTTGGAATATGAAGTAAATTAAGAATGATGTTGGAGATCTTCATCTGGCGCACTCCTTTTATTGCTAGTTACTCCAGTCAATAGAATTTTCGCGGAAATCCATAAGAAACAATTTATTTAAAGTAGTAAATTAATTTAAAGTAGCGAAACAAGTTAAAGTAGCGCACGCAACGGAAGCCCTCAAATATGAAACTTTTCCCGTTTTTTTCCATATTTTCCACTGATTTATGGCTCTTATTGGTCGCAGTGTGATGTTATATAACTTGAAGCCTATCCAACACAAAAATATTTTTTAATTTCGATCAAGCAGTTCCCGAGATCAGCGCGTTAAAAAAACAACCGAAGTTACTGCAATATATACGGTATTTTCAAGGTGCAATTGTTATTGTACTATAACAAAGGTTCCCAAACTTATTCCGTGTAACGCCCACTTCGATAATCAGTTATTTTGTAGCACCCCCATTTTTGTTCACCTTAAAAACCTGAATAACATATTAGTCTCGCCTGGAGAGTATCTTTTATCTATTCAAAATTAACCAATAATAATCAACATTAAGCAATAATAATACTACTCACATCAGCGCCCCCTTTTCTGGGCCCCTTACCGCCCCCCTCTAGGCCTCCAGCGCCCACAAGAGGGCGTTATCGCCAACTTTGGGAAATACTGTACTATAACATCTATACCTAACCTATATTTGTGATATCCAAAAAAATCTTCAGAAACAAAAGCAAAAGCCAGAGCTTTGGTCAATTACCCTATCGGCTGGTTTTCATTTTGTTTAAAATAATGAAGCTAATATTCAATTACATTTTCTTGGACCCTTTTTAGCTTTTCTGCCTAAGGGCGTTTATTTGTGGTCGCGATTAAATCCAACACGAACTACTTTTCTACGTCATCGATTTGACTGTTCCCACGAACTTCATATAATCACTTTTGTCTCGTCTTTCCGGCGCATTAGACGTAAATATGGTTTATAAGCTCTTATTAATAGCTATTTTGCTCATGAGGATACTGTATCATGTATGGGACTGTAATTTTCCACAGGATTTTCCACCGTCGGCTCTGATCAGACTCGAAGATAGCAAGGTTACATCGATTTAGGCAGAGCAGGGGCGATAATAATAACACCGATTTTGAGGAGAACATTAGTCACAAAATATCGTTTGCTAAATCTGGCTCATGGCAATGCCGTATAGAGAGCCTCACCCGTACGCCTCTTTCAAGCTTATCTGCTATCTCACTTTTACCTCTCTATACGGCTATTTTCCGCAATTTATTTATTTATTTACAATGAGCCAGGGTCAGTGAAACGCATTATGTGAAATTCTTTATTTACCATTCTTCATACATAAGTTAATATTATATAATCACACAGTTATATACAATTAAAAATATACACGTAAAAAGCCATATTTTCACTAAGCCACTATTTTCGTCGTCTAAAAGTATTAAGTCTTTATTATTATTTTTTCGCTCTCAAGAGATTATATAATATTTTTAATTTTTTACTCAATGTTTTAAACATTTTTGATTACTAATAAGCAGAGTTGCAAAAAAACAGAAAATTTAAAGAAATACAAGTTTTATATGATTGTTTTGTTTTAATCAATGTTTTATGTTCAATTCAATGTTTTTTTAAATGTTTTATGTAGACGTTTTATTCATGTTTAAAACATTGATTTATTTGTATTAACTTGGCTGTATGGGTTTATTTTCCTTTGCCCCATGGCAACACTGGCGGAGCGCGCCTTTCTTTGTCATTGACAATGACACTGACTGAAAAAGCCATAACGCCAGCTCAATATGTTGCAAATATAATTGATCCATGATTCAGAGGAAAGGACTTAAATGAAGATCGACTTAATATTGCAATGAATTATATCAATTCTTTTTATCCTTCATCAATGCCCTTTATCATTAAATATAGAGCACAGGTCTTCCCCTTTAATGATTATTTGTTTACCAAACATGCATTGGTGGAAGTTCAACCTTTGATATTATGGTGGCAAGCCCTAAAAGATAATGTTTGCCCAGAAATGATGAATCTAGCACACCAAGTTCACACTGCAATAGCATCCTCAGCTGGTGTAGAAAGGATATTTTCCACATTTGGTATTGTACACTCAAAATTGAGAAACCGTCTCTCCAATGAAAAAATAGCCAAATTGGTTACAGTTTTTAAATATCTCAATAAGAAAATGCCAAAACATTATGATTATTTACAATTGCAAGAAAGAGAATGGTAGGTGGTAGGCATCATGTAGGACAATTCTATAAGCGTTATATTATTACCCACATGGAAATAAAAATTTTGAGTTTGAGTTTGAGAAGAAATAATTGATAATGATAATTAGATTAAGTTGCATTAACTATTATTAACTCAGATTATAAAAAAAATCTAATTAAAAATAATAATATAAAGCTTATTTTCTAAACATGAACCCGTTTTATTTGTCAATTAGAATGTTGTTTAAAACATGTTTAATACTTTGTTTAAAACATTGTTAAAAAACAGGATGAAAAAATCAATGTTTTTTTCCTAATAAGTTTTAAACATGTTTTAAACACATTGTTTAAAACAATATGTTTTTTTCGTAACAACTCTGTTAATAAGCGTTCATTATGCGTTCCGTTCGTATTATTTCGATTCGAGGCTGCTGTTCTTAACATATACAAAAGAGGCGGCGCGGGCGGAATCTTCGGGTGCATCATTTAACGGACCGAATGCTTATTAGGGGACAATTTTCTTATATAATAATAATAATTTTAAATCTTAGGACTGGCTCTCCAGTCTCTATATATGTGAATTGGGGAAGATAGAGGAAGTACAGAAATATAAAACTTTCCAACTGAGAATAATTTCAATAAATGTCTTACAATAGTTACATAGTTATAATGGCTGAAATGGATCTAAAATAAAAGTTTTGAGTAAAAGAAAGAAGTATAATGTCGAAACCCAGCTAACACCAACTTGGCAAATACAAGAAATATTTATGAAAAATTACTGTAGTTATCTGAAACTTGAGATTTTTTAAAATATTTTCTCTCTTAAGTTACAAGTACAGTATTATATTATTATATTATCATATATAATTTATCATCTAAAATTATTATTTGAACCACCTGCAAATGACCACAGGGCGACCTCTAAAAGTATAAAACTGATTTAGACGCAGCTCGTGACAACATTTTATCGCATTCTATAAATTAAATTTGAATATAAACAATATAAATAAAGGAGCATGATCAAAATAAAGACATAATAGTATAGTATTTACTGCCTCAGCATGAACTCGTTACTGTTGCTCCTAGTAGTAGGTGCCGCGGCCTGCGTAGACACAAGTTTCGGATTCCCAAAGATATTATATCCTACATCAGCAACAACTGTCCAAAGATTCCGAAGATACTCGAAAACGGTACATGTGAAAATTAAATACAGGAGAGTTTTTGACCGAGCAAACTGTCCAACGGGGCAGGTAAAAATCAATGGAAAATGTGTGGACAAAATGTAAAGGAGATTTTTGTATGTTTCAAGTTGAAGCATACAAAAATGTCCTTTACATTTCAATTTCCACTTTCAAGCAATGAAACTAGTAACAAGTAAGTAAAAAAAAAACACAAATCGACTTTAGAAATTTCTAAAACTATAAATAACATGTATTCTTAAAAAAATATTGCTCTTCGCATACTTTAAAGGAAGACACTTCACCACTGCCTTGTATTTTAGAGGAAGACCTTGAATTACTGCCTGATACATTAAACGGAGACACTGCACCAAAGCCTGGTACTTTAAAAGAAGATACTGCACCTCTGCCTGTTGGTTGTTTAAAGAAGTTACCTCTCTCAAACTGTTAGCTTCAACGTATAATTTAGTAATACAATTTTTGCTATGTAAGTATTTTGAAAATTTTATAAAGGTAGATGGGCTTTGCGGTCTAACTACTCAATACATACAAGTTATACTCGTATATGTCATGAAAATGGTTTTTTAATTTATTTTTGTATGTTTTTTGTTTGTTTTTTGTAAGACACCAAAAATGTTAGGTAAAACTAGTAAACAGGATAAGTTCAATTTAATTCATACAACATCACCATAATCATCAACATTCCATCGAACATACAGATAATTGCATTATTTAGTAGTACCTACTTGAATCCGTTGCTAAATGCCTAATTAATATTTCTATCAGCATAGCTAAACTAAATGCTTGTGACAATTTTTCACGGCAATAAAATTTTATCGCAAACGGTTAATTAAATTACATTATAAGCAATATAAATAAAGACGTGAGATCAAAATAAAGCCAAACTTACATAGTATATAGTGCCTAAATATGAACTCGTTACTGTTGCTGGTAGTGGTGGGGGCTGCGACCTGCTTAGGCACAAGTTTTGCATCTCCCGTATCCTACAGAGGTCACGGTGGGGTCAACTGTCCATTGTGGACGGTGAAAAACGAAGATGGACTATGTGTAGTACCACAATCTCAGGCTGAAGATGATTCATACTACTTTTATAGGAGTGACTTCGACGGGGCCAACTGTCCAACGGGGCAGGTAAAAATCAATGGAATATGTGTAGTACCAATACCTAAGGATAGAAGTTCCGGACGTGCCTCATACTCCTCATACTACAGGGCAGCTTTCGACGGGGCCAACTGTCCAACGGGGCAGGTAAAAATCAATGGAATATGTGTAGTACCAATACCTAAGGATAGAAGTTCTGGACGTGCCACATACTCCTCATACTACAGGGCATCTTTCGACGGGGCCAACTGTCCAACGGGGCAGGTAAAAATCAATGGAATATGTGTAGTACCAATACCTAAGGGTAGAAGTTCCGGACGTGCCTCATATTCCTCATACTACAGGGCATCTTTCGACGGGGCCAACTGTCCAACGGGGCAGGTAAAAATCAATGGAATATGTGTAGTACCAATACCTAAGGATAGAAGTTCCGCAGATGCCTCATACTCCTCATACTACAGGGCAGCTTTCGACGGGGCCAACTGTCCAACGGGGCAGGTAAAAATCAATGGAATATGTGTAGTACCAATACCTAAGGATAGAAGTTCCGGACGTGCCTCATACTCCTCATACTACAGGGCAGCTTTCGACGGGGCCAACTGTCCAACGGGGCAGGTAAAAATCAATGGAATATGTGTAGTACCAATACCTAAGGATAGAAGTTCCGGAGATGCCTCATACTCCTCGTACTACAGGGCAGCTTTCGACGGGGCCAACTGTCCAACGGGGCAGGTAAAAATCAATGGAATATGTGTGGACGTACAATAAAAAGTTTTTTCAGGTATACTCGTAGAAAAAAGTAATAAGTAAAAAAAAGTCATTAACTGACTTTGGAAGTCTATAAAAAATAATAAATAATGTGCATTCTTTAAAATATGTTTTCTTTATTCAATTTTACTATGATTTTCAGTTGGTGTCTAACAGCTTACGATTTTTTTTTCTAGCAGTTCCAGTGTAACGATGTTTTAATTACACTGCTCTGCAAAATAAGTTTTTTCAAGTGTTTGTTATCGGGTTACTGAATACGGATTTTTTTTAGTCAATGTAGCTCTTATAAGAAGACTGGTATAAAAACTTTCTTTTGTATTGTGGCGGACCAATCAGCGCACAGTCCTGAATCGCGCTATCGAAGTTTCTGAGACTCGGAAGTATATATGTTACAGTCATTGTGATTAAATAGCTATTATAAATAATGACTGGTCATTTTATATAATAACAGAATTGTCTAGATAATGTGATAAATTAATCACTTTGTCCGGATATTATTCATAATAGCGGGCCAAAGTTAGGTAAAGTAATAAACACGATTCAACTGCATTGTTACCCCTTCCGCTCTTCATCCCGTCGCCGCGTGGCGTGATTGCCGCGATCTCGTACATAACAGGTGACCGTTTTTGGTATTTTCAGTACTAACTCCGAAGAAAGGTGACAAACAAATGAGTACAATTGCAACTTTAATGGTATTTTTTTGGTATATTCACCACTTGTATTGTTACAAATGACACTCAAAAACAATATTACCGTCTACCGTCTACAATACCGTAATAATATCGTCAAATTCAAAATTTAATGTGTGGTACCAGAACATATAAAATTGTGAACAATTTTGGAGCAAAGTTGGTAATAATGTTGACAATCAAAAATTACCAAATATAGAAATTTGGTTATAAAGTATACAAATAATATAGGAAAACTAAATACAGAAACAGATTTAATACAAATCATAATTTATTACATGTTAATACGAGATTTCACTGACGGTTGTACCTATGTACTTCATAGGTATTATTTTTAATCCGGTAACACAAATAATTAACGTAAATACATTCAGTAATAAGTAATAACGATAACACGAGTACTAATTAATTTAGATTAAAAAATTGATTAAAAGCTAAGTGTTTTACTTGCAATATTCTCAAAATAAGAAGATAAAAATAGGAAATATGAAATTTAGATGAAACTTTTCAAATAATTATAATTCTTATAATAAACGTTATAATTATTATTAAATAAAGGCAGATTGAAATACAATTTTATAATATTTACCTGTACCTACTTGTTTTATTGCTTTATCCAATTATTCGAAGATATTATATAAAATTGCCAGTTAATGTGATTAATTCTGTGTCATTTATCACTTTGTCTAAATTGAGTAGACATTATAAATAATGGCTGGATAGTATATATAATATCCGGATTTATTACTTTGGCTGTAACATATATACGACAGCTGAAATGATTACAAGTGGGCTTCGACCTGACCATACCACCTCGCTCGGTCGGAGATCTCCCTTTGGGGCTTGCCACCACATTCCCACATTGGTGACCCTTGACAGAACACGCCTCCTTCTGGACATTATCATCATCACTCCCCACCCCTCCGCACCACGCCAGCCAGTATTCAGCCTCATCGGGTACCTCGACCACCAGCCTCAACGCACCGCGGCCTGGTCGAATCCTCATCGGCTTCAACGGGCACTCTCACTACAACGACCGGTCAGCAAGCAGAGCACATCTCTCCTGGTCAGCACGTAGCATCGGCCCCGCGCGGCAGCACTCCGACTCACTGGAGCCCGTGCAGCAGCAACGCAGTTCCGACTCACTGGGACTCTCTCCACTGGCACTGGCGACTCAAGCACAAGACTCATCAAAATGGTTCGACCTTCGGGGGGAGTGATGTGGCGGACCAATCAGCGCACAGTCGTGAATCGCGCTATCGAAGTTTCTGAGTTCGGAAGTATATATACGACAGCTGAAATGATTACAAGTGGGCTTCGGCCTGACCGGGCATACCACCTCGCTCGGTCGGAGATCTCCCTTTGGGGCCTGTCACCACATTCCCACAGTATGGAACTTTTACAACACAACATTTTTTTTAAAATATTTATATTATATTATGTTTACTTACTTTTATTTCAATTTTATAATTTTAAAATATATTCAAAACTAGCTGACCCGGCAAACTTTGTTCTGCCTTAGAGGCAATAAAAGAGCAGATTTTGGATTTCATTAAGTGTAATTTCTCATTAGGATAATAGATATAATTAAAAAGAAATCAATTATTTTAAATACAGTTTTTACGTAAAAGCGTAAATACTGTATTCCACGGGAACCGTACGCGATAAATAGTATCCTATGTCCTTCTCCTGGTTCTAAGCTACCTCCCTACCAATTTCGATAAAAAGTAGCCTATGTCCTTCCCAGTGGTCTACGTTTATATCTGTGCCAAATTTCATGATGATCGGTTAAGTAGTTTTTACGTAAAAGCGTAAATACAGTATTCCACGGGAACCGTACCTATGTTCTTCCTCATAGTCTACTTTATATCTGTGCCAAATTTCATGATGATCGGTTAAGTAGTTTTTACGTAAAAGCGTAAATACAGTATTCCACGGGAACCGTACATTTTTATGCAATAAAGAGTTACCTATGTTCTTCCTCGTAGTTTTTTTTATATCTGTGCCAAATTTCATGATGATCGGCTAAGTAGTTTTTATGTAAAAGCGTAAATACTGTATTCCACGGGAACCGTACATTTTTATGCAATAAAGAGTAACCTATGTTCTTCCTCGTAGTCTACTTTATATCTGTGCCAAATTTCATGATGATCAGTTAAGTAGTTTTTACGTAAAAGCGTAAATACAGTATTCCACGGGAACCGTACATTTTCCCGCGATAAATAGTATCCTATGTCCTTTTCCTGGTTCTAAGATACCTCCCTACCAATTTTCAGCCAAATCGGTTCAGCCGTTCTTGAGTTATAAATGGTGTAACTAACACGACTTTCTTTTATATATATAGATACTTATTCAATTTTTTTGGTAAGAATTTTTTACTTGTCTAGTTTATTTCAATTAGCACTTTCAGATTCTCTATGCGATTGCCAATTTGCCAGTACAAGTCAGTGATAGCTGGCATTTCCAAAAAGGATGGTCGATGGAATACCATCGACCATCCTTTGGTTGGTGGAGTCCTTGATATAACTCATCCATGGTTCATATTATATTGTGTTTTGGACTACTCGGGCTCAATATAACACATCATAGGACTAGAAAAGTATAAACATGTCAAAGTCAAAGAAATAGTCTAACAGACTTGCGCACAAAGGGTTGCAAACCTAACCAAGGTACGTTAGTAATATCCCAACTAACATTTTGGTAATAAGAATAAGCGCTAAATGAGCTTCTTAAGACCAGGTAGACCAAGCGAAATAGGCATTTAACGCTTCCAAGAGTTGCCCGCAATTGCCGCAAAGCGAGCCGCGCGCCTACGTCGCCGGCGTGAACTTACATGAACCCAAAGTGTTACAGTGTAGTCGTGTCGGCAGTACAATTTATTATTTGTATTGAAAAAGATAATAAAATCCATAGATAACTGTTTTAATGCAACACATAGCACACATAATTTGAATAGATATTATAGGTAGGTACCTAAGTAAAAAATGCTTAAATTTTATTCAATTATTTTGACAGTTTCTATGCAGTGTGTTCTGTTACAAGTATAAAAACACGCTGTGTTCGATGTGTGCATGGAGACAAGTACCTATCGTTAGCTCGTGTGGTCACTAAAGTACGTGTCGTTTCGTGAGATAAAAATACTGTATCAGGTACATAGGTGCTGACGATTTGATGGTAACTACTTAGGCAGACACTTGCAAAAAATTTTATTCCTACTGCCGAGTCCGCACGTTTGCCACTTGCCGCAAAATACAAACCTCCACAAACGTTGACTTTTTGAAAATCCGGATTTTCGAATTTTTTCTCCCAAAAATCCGGATTATCCGGATAATTCAGATTTTTTCATTTTTTTAGATTTGTTGCATATTTTATAAAACTTTAATGTTTATTTTACTACTATGTTGTAGCAAAACTTACACTCATTAGTAAAAAAACAGTTACTTTTTTATAATTTAATTTAAATAAATTCTTATTTTAAGTTGTAAGTATTAGAATTACAATCTGAATAAATAAAAACATAATGAGATTATATCAAAATTATATAAGGTCTCCGAAAATCAATTACGGATACTTCGGGCACATGATCCACTGTTTATGTAAAGACGTTTAGGCAAAAAAATAATTGTCATACTCAAAGTAAAAAATCATCTCTTGTATGGGTGACTCTCCGCAAAACGCAAGCTCGCCCATATAAAGATTTTTTTTTTCTAGTATGACAATTATTTTTCTGCTTAAACGTCTTTACATAAGCAGAAGATCATATGCCCGAAGCAAAGAATATATATTACTAACGTAAAGAACCGTCACTCCACCGATTTACACGACTCACCGCTCGCAGCTATGTGTGCGTGTCTGGGCGAATGCGGGGGCGGGTGGGGTGTAACTTTTTCCCAGCCTGGACTATGGTTCACGGGGCTGGCAGTTTCGCCGACGCGACGCAGCGACGCGACAATGTAATTTTATAAGAAAGATTTGTCTGATGCGACGTTTATAAAAAATATTTGTTTTTTTTGTTTCACTAGTGATGTAGTCATGCAATAATTTGATTTTATCGATATTTTTAACGAAATATGCTTGGGTTGGGTAAAGTGTGTAGGAAGTTAACTTCGAACGTATATCAAATTAAAACCCGTTCAATAGTTATTGTGTTAAAGAGTAACAAACGTGTCGTGTGCCATTTGCCCGTTTAAGATTCATCCGTCCATCCATTCATCCATCCATACATTCTCACAAACTTTCATATTCAAAAAGTAGTAAAATATTAGTAAGGATTTCCGCATAATATTTTAGATTGAATAAGTATTACATGTAGTACTTAATCGCATTTAAATCTGTCGATACCTATCGATATTGTGCGACGATCTTAGCTGTTATGTTACAACACTTGTTTAGTGGTAATAAAAATTTAAAATTGCATTGATATCATTCAAATAGTATTTATACTACTTAAGAATTTAGAACAAATTAAACCCAATTGCTAAGGACACAAGGTATATAATATAAGGGCCAATGGCTGAGTACTTTTTTGATTAAAAAATATGGCTATTAGACGTTAGCATTTGGAGACTATTTTGAATTTTCATTGTAAATATCAGTATCCTTCAAAAGTTCAAATTTAAATTAATAAAAAATTAAAGTAGGTAGGTATGATTTCCCTTTTCATATAAAGTATCTATCTGTTGCCCGCGGCTTCGTACGCGACCGCGTATAAAGTATTATATTTATGCGGGCGTAAATAAATATTTTAAATTAATTCGATGTCAACCCTAGGCTTAAGTCAACATAACTGACATTTGTCGGTGCTCGAACTGTCATTTGTATAGAGTGTCGCCCCTGTGCCCGAAGTATCCGTAATTGATTTTACCAAACCTTATATACTTAATTATATTTATTTTTTCATTTTTAGAAATATTTTTGATTACGTTTCAAATCCTACAATGTTCAGTTTTATAGTTAGTATTTTATTTTGAATAAGGTATGTACTTATATATTGTTATTTACTAAATGTTCCAGCAGTAAAGAATTATAAAAAAGTGGAATAGCCTGTGATCTTTTTAATGCTTTTTTTACATATCTACGCCACAGTTCACCACTACCGTTTTCGTAAAGTTCAATTTCTATGTGAAAGTACTAACGTAGGAAAATTAATACAGTTTAATAAAACGTAGGAAACTGAAAATCCTTTAAATCGAGATCCGGGGAGTGAAGACAAATCATTTGAAGCATGGGGCTGAACAAATAATTTTGTATGGACGAAATTGGACCACTTTTGAGTTATTGAAAATAAAAACCACCCACCTATTTGGATAATAATTAAACACGTAAATGGTGCATTTAATTCCCTCGGTAACTAACAGAAGTACAATAAACAATTGTAAGCACAATTTAAAATCTATAACTGTTGTAAGATCTTTATTTTAACATTTTACTTACAAATAAACAGTAACATCTTACTCTTCATTGCACTTTGAAGTTTCCGCTATAAGATGAAAACTACATTACTCAAAAAAAATAACAGTGGTTTACACAAATCGTTGGTGCTATTTTTTGGCACCTATATTTTTAAAATATTTTCTAAAAAATAATTATTTCTACGCAAAAACAGGAGCGTTGATTTTCATTTAGTTTTGCTACTGACTCGTTAGTTTAGGTTAGTTTAGTTCAATCAAATTAATTTTAATAATAAAAAAAATATTACCTTCATTCATTCGGCAAAACTCTCTCTAATCTTAAACCAATCAGTCAGGTATTATCGACTCCAAAACTTCTTCCCAAAATTTTTAAGAATTTATTCTGATATCATAGATATAAGATTTAGGTATTTGGACTTAGATATTCATTATTTAGAAGATAATTAAATATAAAAAAACCAATACATTTCTTTTTAAGCTGTCATATTAATTTGGCATTATATGATTGTAGAAATTAAAATTACAATAATATGTTTCAACTTTCGTTAGTACGAATTCAATAAATAATAAATATAAAAATACAAAGCTTTAATTGGGTTTAGATTTGCTTATTATACTTCTTACTACTTGTGCAATTGAAACTGAAACCAAATTCAGTGTTTTTATAAATTGGATCACCTATTACTGAATTGTACTACTACTGAAAAAATATAAAATGGTAAGTATCTTAGAAACAGTCCATACATATACATATATAGCGGCCATAATATTTTAGCAGATCTTCATTCCTCGCATCTCCATTTAATGGATTGACTATGTTCTACCAAATAACTTGAATAAATGGGAAAATGTGTCAACAATTTCAACAGGACAACAAATATCAAATTATCCAAAGGCATGTATTTAAACTCACGACAAAACAATTAAATTTTGGATGTGAAAATACCGAATATTAAATACTAAATTACCATGTTGGCTACAGTGGCGAAGGGTGGTTTTTCCGCAGAGGGAAGCCACTATGGTCTTTATGCATATTAAACAAGTACATAGTAAATACATACCTAGAGGCTGCTTCGTGGGATTCTATCTATTTCGGTATATATATAATTTATAACGAAATTACAACGCATAATATGGAATGTAGTCGACTGTCATGTCGTTTGCATAAAAATGGCAAAAGAAATTTTCTAATGTTTGGGATTTTCAACCAATGAGAGACCATAACCGGTCTCCGAGCGGCTTATTTAATGATAATTTCGACCAATAAAATTGTACAAATACTTTGTTATTCATTTCCAAAACGTAATAAGAGCCATTAGGCCTACAGTTTGAATTTAACCTTAAAACAAACGAAATAATATAACTGATTGAATGTACTGTTGGTTCTTGGTGGAAATTCATGTTCATAATAATATAACACAACTTTCTATACACACTTTTCCACTTTATTTAGATTTTTACAATAATTAAATATAAACACGACCGGTTTCGATTAGACCTGATGATGAGTTAATCGAAACCGGTTGTCCAATTATGTTGTTCATTACCATAGTTACTTTAAAAAAAAAAAAAAACCTGTCACCTTATGTCACAATTTTTCAAGGGGCCTTCTCTCGCCATGCGCTCTCGCGAATTAACTTGCTTTTTTATACGTTCATGAACCTAATCTTGCAAATTTATTCATGGTGCCGAAACCAGGGAGATTGAACTACATATTGAAAAGGACTTGTAACTTGTAAAACCGTGAGTAATAGACATAGTGCAGTGTTTCAGTAATTGTGATACATGAAGAATTAACCTTAATTGTGAAAACAGGCTTTCAAAGGCAATGTTTTAAATCCAAAAGTTCCACATTAGTTTTCCTATTAAAACTATTTTACAATTATCATAATGGCTAACGAAAGACTTATCATACAAAACGAGTTATATGAAAGACTAAAAAAGGCTGAAGTCAACTACAGAAAATCGCCCAGAGATAGATTAACAGTAGCCTATATTGAGACCAGGTTACAAACTTTGGAGGAAATTTGGGATGATTACAGAGAGGGTCACAAACTACTAGTTTCCACTGTACCCAAGACTACCCAGGACTCACTCACATACTTTACAACAGACATATATGATTCATTTTATGAGCAATATACTACATACAAAACATTATTGAAATCTGCCTTGAATGAGAGAACTAAATCAACAACAACAAATAGTGCGGGAATACAAGAGAATACAAACACAAAACCACAAGAGATACCGCTACCACGCATTCAATTACCGGTGTTTACTGGCAGATATGAGGAATGGCAGAGTTTTTATGACATTTTTGTATCCCTTATCCATAACAATGCTACATTGTCTAATGTGCAAAAGCTGCATTACATGAAAGCAAATTTGAGAGGAGAGCCGGAAATTCTTTTGCGCAATTTTGCCATTACTGAACAAAATTATGAAGAAGCTTGGAAGCAGCTGGTAAAACGATATAGTAATAAAAGATACAATTGCAATGCAATATTCAAAATTTTATTTGAGCAAAAGAAGCTTGTAACCGCATCGGCAAATACATTGAAACAGCTGTTGGACACTACTACATCTTGCTTGCAATCACTCCAGAGTATAGGAATTGACACAAAATCCAGCGATGCCTTCATTGTTTACCTAGTTGTTTCAAAGATGGACACCGAGTCACACAAACTATGGGAACAAACATTGAGTTCACAAACTGATTTACCAACATGGATACAACTTACTGAATTTTTGGAGAACAGATTTCGCAGTATAGAAATGATAGATCCGTACAAGCCACCAGTGAAATCACCAGTTTCTAATAAACTTAACCAGTTTAAACCTAAAGCATTTCATTCAGCGGTGAAAGAGGATAACAAATTTTCAAATGTTAATTGTGCATTTTGTAATGAATCTCATTACATATATCACTGTGACAGGTTCCAACAACAACCTATAAAAAAGAGAGTTGAGTTTGTACATAATAATAAACTGTGTTTTAACTGTATGTGTCCAAATCACACAGTGAATAAATGTTACCGAAACACAAGCTGCAGGAAGTGTTTCCGAAAACATCATACCATACTACACATTGAGAGAGATGAATCTACACAAAGAGAGAACAATATACGAGGAGAGAACAATATAAAAAGAGAGAATAATATACAAAGAGAGAATAATACACAAAGCGAGAACAATAAACGAAGAGATAATAATATACAAAGAGAGGACGATAACAACACCGAAACAAGAATAGTAGCTAACTTTTCACAAAGTTTACAGAGTCATAGCTACAATGTACTATTGGCTACCGCATTGATAAATGCATATGGAAACAATGGAGTAAAATACAATATACGTGCTCTTCTGGACCAAGGCTCACAAGCGTCATTCATTAGTGAATCTACTGTACAATTGTTAAACCTTAAGCGTAATCCTGTAAGTGGTGTGGTGTCAGGTGTAGGCAACGGTGAAACTAGAATTAAGTATTCAGTATCAATATTGCTAGAGTCACGTTACAATCCAAATGCCAAATATCGTGTGACAGCTTATGTATTAGGAGTGTTAACATCTATACTGCCAGCAGATAACCTTTGTGCACCTAAATGGATAGAATTGGAACAATTGCAGTTAGCCGACCCAAGTTATGCAACACCAGGTAAGATAGACATTCTTTTAGGAGCAGACATATACAGTGAGATTTTACTTACTGAGATGGTGAAGCATCCGGAAGGAAGTTTTATCGCCCAACATACGGCGTTTGGATGGGTATTGTCGGGAAGAATGTCAAGCGACATACACAAGGAGAGAATGATAAGCATGCACATACAAATGAGAAGCGATGATATACTGAGAAAATTTTGGGAAATTGAAGCTGAACCAGATTTAATAACTAAAAGACTAACTGAAGAAGAAAAGAAATGTATAGAATTTTATGAGAAAACTACTACAAGGAATGAAGAAGGAAGATTCATTGTACACTTACCTTTCAAAGTAGGAGAGCCACAATGTCAGCATGGAGACACGAGAAACATAGCAAAAACAAAACTATTATACCTAGAGAAAAGATTACAAAAAGACACAAATTTACAACGAGAATATGAGAAAGTAATACAAGAATACATTGCTTTAGGACATATGGAACTAGTCCCACACAATGATTTAGAGAATCCCAGAGCAACTTACCTTCCTCACCACGCAGTTGTTAGAGATGACAAGGAGACAACTAAAGTACGAATTGTTATGAATGCATCTTCAAAAGGTTCTAACGGCATATCTCTCAATGATGAATTAATGGTTGGACCTAAAATACAGCAAGACTTGCGACACATTCTAATGCGCTGGCGTACACATCCAATATGCATAATATCGGACCTTGTCAAAATGTACAGGCAGGTGCTTGTCAATAAAGAGGATGCTAATTTTCAACGCATCTTGTGGAGATCCAATCCAAACTTGCCGATTCAAGACTACAGACTTACCACACTTACTTTTGGAACTGCTTGTGCTCCATTTTTAGCAGTCAAGTCATTACAAACACTTGCTACTGAAGAACGGGCAAAATATCCAATTGCAGCTGAAATAACAATGAAAGATTATTACGTAGACGATCTTATGACAGGCTGTGAGACGGAAAATGAGGCTATACATATATACAATGAGATGAATTTACTTATGAAGAGTGGTGGTTTTCAACTACAAAAATGGAGTAGTAACAACAAAAAGCTATTACAATACATAAGTGAAGATGAACATAATACAGAGATATCAGTACCTATTAAGAGTGACAATATGCTAAAAGTGCTAGGAATATGTTGGAACAGACTAAATGATAGTTTTGAATATTCTATTAACTTACCTGAAATTAGAGAAGTTGTTACGAAGAGGCATATGTTATCTGATATTGCAAGACTATACGATCCACTAGGTTGGATTGCACCTGTAGTAATTAAAGCTAAGATTATTATACAAAAGGTTTGGAAAACACAAATAAGTTGGGATGATAACTTACCTGAAGAGTTATTAGAAGAATGGTTGAGATACAGGCATGAATTACTAGAAACAAAAGCAATCAGTATTCCAAGATGGTTAAATTGTAAGAAAGAAAACAAGCAAGAATTACACGTTTTTTCAGATGCATCTACTTCTGGTTACGCAGCTGTAGTATATCTTCGAGTAATAGACAATCACAATAATGTATACTCATCTATTGTGTCAGCAAAAACAAAAGTCGCTCCAATAGAGAAGGAACTTTCAGTGCCCAGGCTGGAATTATGTGGCGCAGCTTTAGCGGCTAAACTAATATCTGAAATTTCACAAGTAATGAATATTCCTAAACAAAATCTTTATGCTTGGACAGACTCTACAATTGTGCTGGCATGGTTAAAAGGAGGTGCATCTCGATGGACTACTTTTGTGAGTAATCGAGTGTCAGAGATATTAACAATATTAGACTATAACCAATGGAGTCATGTGACGACGGATAAGAATCCTGCTGATTGCGCCTCACGTGGATTAAGTCCAACGGAATTAAGATATAATTCATTGTGGTGGCATGGACCTGACTGGATACATGATATGAACCTGAAAAGAAAACTAGATGATATACCTGAAACAGAAGAAGAACAAAAGATTAGAACAATGACAATACAAGAGAAAAATGAAGAATATGAATGGAGTAAATTTTCAAACTTAAATCGAATGTTAAGAGTTATTTCATATTGCAAGAGAATTTTATATTGGAAAAAACCTAAAGAAGAACGAGATAAATTACCTACATATATTACCGTAAAAGAAATGAATGATGTGCTGTCTATGTGTATAAAACAAGTACAAGAATTTTACTTCAATGAAGAAATAAGTCATTTAAAAACCAGAGGTCACGTTCAAAAGAAAAGTGCACTTTACACTCTTTATCCAATTTTTGATGAAAATAGGATTTTAAGAGTAGGTGGTCGAATTGATCAGGCACACTTGAGTTATGATGAACGACATCCAATTATTTTACCATCTAAGAGTCACCTTACATGGTTATTAATAATGGATGCTCACAACAAAACACTACATGGAGGGCCTCAGATAATGTTAAATTATCTACGCTCAAAATATTGGATATTAAGGGGCCGAGAAAAAGTAAAAAAATACTATAGAACATGTACAACTTGTAGGAGGTATTCTAATACTACAAATACTCAATTAATGGGACAGTTACCAGAAGTACGACTTACACCGAGTAAACCATTCAAAACATCAGGAGTTGACTATGCAGGACCAATTCATGTCAGATTTTCTCCTGGAAGAGGATCAAAATCTTTTAAAGGCTACATATGTTTATTTATATGTATGGTCACAAGAGCTATCCATATTGAGGCAGTGACAGATTTAACGTCCAAAGGATTCATTGCTGCATTTAAACGATTTACCTCAAGACGAGGCCATTGTCAAGATCTTTATAGTGACAACGGCACAAATTTTGTTGGTGCAGATAAATTGTTGCAAGACATGTTCAAAAATGCCAAGTCACAATTCACGCAAGATATTGCAGAAGCTCTTGCACTGAAAAACACAAACTGGCACTTCATTCCTCCTCAAGCTCCAAATTTTGGCGGATTATGGGAAGCCGGAGTGCGTTCTGTAAAAACACATTTAAAAAAGGTTATCGGTGAGACTACACTTACCTTTGAAGAACTGTCCACGGTACTGGCTGAGATTGAAGCGTGTGTTAATTCACGACCATTGACTATTTTAAGTAATGATCCTAATGATCCCGTCCCACTGACACCAGGTCACTTTTTAGTTGGTGAAGCATTACTAAATGTTGTAGATAAGGATAATGATGTTGTCAGTCTTACTGATAGATGGCAAATATGTAACAAAATTGTGAGACATGTATGGAATAGGTGGAGTGCAGAATATCTAGCCATACTTAACACTAGATATAAATGGTCAACCCATAAGATTGAACCGAAAGTAGGCGACCTAGTAATTTTAAAGGAGGAAAATTTGCCTCCAGCAAAATGGCTTTTGGGCAGAGTTGTTGCGACCCACCCAGGCCCAGATCATATTGTTAGAGTTGTCACAGTAGATACAAAGAAAGGTATTTTTAAAAGAACTTGTACTAAATTAATTTTTGTACCAACTGATGGTTCTATTTAGTTTTACTTAGTTAACAAAACTTTATTGAGTGTTCTCTTATAGAAAGTTTTTAAACTGTTAATTTGATGTTTATTAACTGTTGTATGTGTTGTATTTTTTCACATTTTTGTAATAGTTAAAGAACAGAGTTCTTGGCGGGCGGAATGTCCAATTATGTTGTTCATTACCATAGTTACTTTAAAAAAAAAAAAAAAACCTGTCACCTTATGTCACAATTTTTCAAGGGGCCTTCTCTCGCCATGCGCTCTCGCGAATTAACTTGCTTTTTTATACGTTCATGAACCTAATCTTGCAAATTTATTCACCGGTCGTGTTTATATTTAATTATTGTAAAAATCTAAATAAAGTGGAAAAGTGTGTATAGAAAGTTGTGTTATATTATTATAAACGAAATAATGACTATTATAGAATGAAACATATATTTCATTACTGAAACCCTCAGACACTGTATTGCGATTTTCAAAATTCGAACTGGCCGTCCAATAGGACGGCATATTTAAATTTCAACTTTATTTCGAACGAAATAAGGTCTTTTATACAATGCGATAAGCCGTTATTCATCGGGTTATGTGATATTGTGATGTCCGTTGCATAGATGGCGCTCGCGCGGCCCTACATCACGCTATAGCTTGTACAATAAGTCATTGCTGTAGTGAATTAGTTTTCGAAATAATTTGTCATAATTACTGAAATGTATCCAACACAAAAGGGAAGCCGATGGGAATCGGCTTCTATACACGCTTCGCCACTGGTTGGCTAAAGAATGTAAGGAATAAAAAATTACAAATCTGGTGACTAAATAATACCACTGAATATTCCAAACTGGCAGACAGATATTATATTAGCGAACAAATAACCATCTTGGCGACAATTTGTGAGTACACATTTAATTTAAGAATAGGTACATATATTTTCCGTAATGTAGGTAACTCAAAAAACATACAAGCAGCAAAACCAGCGCACATAAAAAAAAAACAAAGGAGCGTACAAAATTCCCAATTTTTAATTTTCCTCGACTTTAGGGGGGGGGGGGGGGTGTATTGTATTGTGTAGATTCATTTTGAAATTTTAAAATAACGGTTATTCATTTTTCGCAAAATTAACATAGGTGTCGTTACCAGGTTTTTGGGGGTGCTGGATACGAAAATGACATTCATTTTGAAATTCCAATATGGCGGACATACTTAATTTTATAAAAATAATATGGTTGTCCCTTTGTTGGTTTCTGGGGGTGCTGATTACAAAAAAGTCATCCATTTTAAATTTCCTTAGTAACCCCGCAACCTCAAATTTTCTTCATGATGAAAGAAAAAGAAATTTGAAAATCCTGGATTTTCCAAAATTTCCATAGCTTTATACATCGCTCATAATATCTCAAAGTAGAGCATTGCCATATTTTTTTTCTATAATCACTTCTATCTCAGAAACAGTGCATCTTACTTGAAAAATAATGAAAATTACCTCACCCTTAAAAACCCCGCAACCATATATTTTCTCATTAGGTGAGATGATGATGATGATGATGATGGGAGAAAAAGAAATTCGAAAATCCTGAATATTCCAACATTTCTATAGCTTTATGCATCCCCGGTATCTCAATGTAGAGCATTTATATTTTTTTTATAAAATTGATTCTATCTCGAAAACGGTGCATCCTAATGAAAAATAATGAAAATTTCCTCCCCCTTAGAAACCCCGCAACATCATATTTTCTTCATGATGAAAGAAAAAAATCTGAAAATCCTAAATTTTCCAAATTTTCTATAGCGTTTTACACCGTTCGTATCTCAAAGTAGAGCATTATCGTTTTTTTTTTCTATAATGGCTTCTATCTCAGAAACGGTGCATACTACTTGAAAAATAATGAAAATTACCTCCCCCTTAATAACTCCGTAACCATATATTTTCTTCAAGATGAGAGAAAAAGAAATTCGAAAATCCTGAATTTTCCAACATTTCTATAGCTTTATACATCCCTCGTATCTCAATGTAGAGCATTTAATTTTTTTTTTATAAAATTGATTCTATCTCGGAAACGGTGCATCCTATTGAAAAAATAATGAAAATTTCCTCCCCTTAAAAACCCCGCAACACCATATTTTCTTCACGATGGAAGAAAAAGAAATTTGAAAATCCTGAATTTTCCAAAATTTCTATAGCTTTATACACCGTTCGTGTCAAAGTAGAACATTGCCATATTTTTTTTCTATAATCGCTTCTATTTTAGAAACGGAAAAATAATACTATTACTGGAAACATAATAAAAATTTCCTCCCCCTTAACCCGGAAATCGCATATTTTTTTCATGAATGCCAAAAAAAGAAATTTGAAAATCCTGAATTTCGAAAAGTTTCTATACCTTACATAGCTGGTACCTCTACAAACTACATGTTAATTTTACGAAAATTGGATAGTCTCCATTTTGGAAAATGAAATTGGAAGACAATTTTATAATCAGCATAATTATGAAACATGGAAAAAGACATCCATTTTTAATAAAAAAAAAATATACGCCATTTTGGAATTTTAAAACGGATTTTATTTTCATATTATTCTGCATCCCCAAAAACCTTGAAAACGATACCCATACCAAAGAAAAAAAATCTCCAATAGTATCCAAAACTGGGATTTTCCGTAGCTTCCAATTGAATTTTTAGCAGCTATTAATTTATCAATCAAATCTTTATCAGCTACTTACATGGTATAATGGTCACCAACTCATCGGTGCTAATTGGATTAAATTTCGCTACTTTTTATCTGCCGATTTTTGTATTTTTTGTCACTTGAGTGATTTCACCAGTTTGGTAATTTAGTCGCCAACATATTAATTCGCTGCCAAATTCAGCAATACAGTATGCTCACGTGCAGTCACCAACTTATTTTTTGTTCACTCTTATTCAAATATTGTACGTCTAGAGTACATACTAATTACAATTAAAATATGTAATTTTCATAGTAGTAACCAAGATTCGAAAAAATCGAAAAATCCGGATTTTTAAATGAAAATCCGGATTTTTCGTTTTTTTCGAATTTCGAAGTATCCGGATTGCAACCCCTACTTGCGAGTGACTTGGTGTGTTCTGCAAAGGCAAGCATGACGGATGTTGAGCACGTATCCTTATATTTTATTGTAAATAGAACAGCCTCCGTGGTCTAGTGGTTAGAGCTTGGCTCTCGACTCGGAGGTCGTAGGTTCTAATTTCGATTCCCGCAATGGAACAACAAAAAATGTTGTTTCCAAGTTTGATTAGGACAATGCAGGCTGATCACCTGATTGTCTGACAAGAAAGATGATCCATGCGTCGGATGGGCAGGTAAAAAGTCGGACCTGCGCCTCATCTCTCGTCAGTCGTGTCGGTTATTCGTCCCACTGGATTACGAGAGTTAAAAAAAAAAAGAGTGCCTTTGTGTACTGCGCACACACTTGGGCACTATAAAAATACTCCTGTGTAACTAGCTAGGTTATATAAATAAAACCAGCCACCGTCACCGAAATCGGCGTGGGGAGTTATTTATTATTATTATTGTAAAAACAGAAATCGAAATAAAAAGAAACGAAAAGTACGGCAAAGAAGATGGTAGATGTTACAAATTCAAAAAAACTGTTTACTGGCTTATTCAATAATGTACTAAGGCTACTCCACACATCAGCTACTTTTTCTCATAATACACAACACAATAATATATCTATGGACGCTTCACACCAAGTCAATCTGGTCCCGTGGTAAGTTCTCGAAGAACTTGTGTTACGGGTACCAGACAACAGAAATATATTTAATAATTTTTAAATTATACACATATTTAAGATTTTTATTGTATTATGCACATATTTAATACACATTCATGACCCAGGAACACAGAATTTTTTTTGTTCCTTCAGCGGGATTCGAACCCGCGACCCCTGGCTTGAGCAACAACACGCTCAATCACTGAGCCACAGAGGTCGTCTCATCTGGCAAAAGCAACGACGTGGCGACGATAATGTTATTGTGTATGGTTATATGTATAACTAGCCGATGCCCGCAAATTTCGTTTGCGCCTAACTGACGGAAGCGGAACCCTATTTTTTAAACGGAACCCTAAAATAAAAGTAGCCTATATTAGACCTTATGACATCAGCTATCTGCCAGTGAAAGTCCCGCGAAAATCGGTCCAGCCGTTTCAGAGATTAGCCGGAACAAACAGACAGACAGACAGACAGACAGACATTTTAAAAAATTGGTATTTTATTGTAAGTACCGAATATACTTTCAGATGCATTATATGAAAAGCTGTTAATTTGAAGTTACAAACAGACACTTCATTTTTATTTATCTGTATATAGATTTAGTTCAAAAATAAAAAGAAGCATAAAAATATACAAAACAAACTTTCCTATAGATTTTTATTGTATTATATGTCCATGACCCGGGAACACAGGAAACTTTTTGTTCCTTCGGCGGGATTCAAACCCGCGACCCCCGGCTTGAGCACTAACACGCTCAATCACTGAGCCACAGAGGTCGTCTCATCTGGCAAAAGAAACGACGCGGCGACGATAAAATGTAACATGTTATTGTGTATGGTTATATGTATAACTAGGTGATGCCCGCAACTTCGTTTGCGCAGATCTAACGAAAGCGGAACCCTATTTTTTTAAACGGAACCCTAAAATAAAAGTAGCCTATGTTAGACCTTATAATATCAGCTATCTGCTAGTGAAAGTCCCGTGAAAATCGGTCCAGCCGTTTCAGAGATTAGCCGGAACAAACAGACAGACAGACGGACAGACAAAAATTTTAAAAATTGGTATTTTATTATAAGTACCGAATATACTTTTAGATTCCTTACATGAAAAGCTGTTAATTTGAAGTTACAAACAGACACTTCAATTTTATTTATCTGTATAGAATTAGTTCAAAAATAAAAAGAAACATAAAAAAATACAAAACAAACTGACTTTCCTTTAGATTTTTATTGTATTATACATATCCATGACCCGGGAACACAGGAAACTTTTTGTTCCTTCGGCGGGATTCAAACCCGCGACCCCCGGCTTGAGCACCAACACGCTCAATCACTGAGCCACAGAGGTCGTCTCATCTGGCAAAAGCAATGACGCGGCGACGATAAAATATAACATGTTATTGTGTATGATATGTATAATTTAGTTCAAAAATAAAAAAAGCAAAACAAACTGACTTTCCTACACTGCGTTAGAAACGAAAGAATTGTTCGATAAATACGCGGGTAAGCCGTGCGCTAGCAAAACTGACATAGGTCTGGCCTCGTCAACGCCTAGCGGGCGACTGTGGGGCGACTCAAGCGGCTTACGCACGCTGCATTTCAATAATTATTTAATGTTAAAATAATTAAACCAACATGCAAAATGTAACCACAAATTATTCTTCTTTAAGTTATTAGCTTTTCGTAGATATGATTTTTGAAAGTAAAACTATCATGAACTTCATGAACAAAAAGAAAAATATTCAAATTTAGCCTCCTCTTCGGAATTATTTTTGATCGAGTGAAGTTTTCAATATTATGTTTCGAACCACAAATTGTAAAAGAACATTAAGTAAACAACAATGTGTATTTTTTTTGGCTTTTTAAAGTTACTATTTGTTTGTTTACTATCGATTCAAAGTCATGTAAAATTGGGTCCACACGGCCTTAAGAGAAACTTAAAAACCTAAGGTTCTATAAAAGGTCTAACAACTAGTGGCGCGCTATAACTATCTTATAACCCTTGATAGGGCCCACAATTTTAGAGCTTAAAGTGACATAATAGTTGTAGAAAAGTGATAAAAAGGTGGGAATAAAGTGTTACAATAGTGCTATTGAAGTAGTATTCACCATTTTAGGTGTATTATTAACTTTTTTAACAACATATGAGTGCTCCAACGATACTTTTTATAGCTCGATTGTATATTGTGCATAATAAGTAGTAATAAACATCACCCAAAGTTTTTTTTACTTTACGTTTCTATTACCGTCAAAAATGATAAAATATAATATCAGTGCGCATATTCATGGCCGATATCAATTAATAATTTTATACACTATCGGTTTCATAATTATGAATTCTCCCTGCGGTGATAAGTATTCTGTGATAATATAATATACTAGTTTTCATCTCAATTTTGATGCGCCTCAAAAATAAACAACATTTCATATTATTAGGTAAAATAAATCACTGCTACGGCATTTTTTTTTTTATTTTAGTTGTGGTTGTAAATAACAATTCTCAGTACGTCTATGTATATTATAATTGAAAACAGTAAATAATGTAAATCAATAAGTCGGAAAATAATATTTTGACCATAAATTTACTTTTAAAATTTTATAGGTTATGTTTATTTAATGGCGTAAAATCTACTTTACCTAAGGTTCCTGATAACTCTTTTATTCCCAACGCAGTGTTAAAAAAACTATAGCTAGCTTTTTAATGCCACTTGGACTTTTATATGGGTATGGTCGGCAAAAATTGTACAAATATTATTTTTCGATTGTCCCAATTTTATTTGTTTAATAATTTGATAGTTTTTTGATAAATTTGAGTTCTTGTACATTGTTCTAAATAACGAGCTTCTTATGTGTAGATTAAATGTCCACGAAATGCAGTATGCCTAAACATTTATTTTTTAAATATAATTTTTCTATAAGTACTGGTTTTACTCCCATATAAAATTTTTTTGTCCAACTGCTGCTTTTGTATGAAAAATTGATAACATTTCCAAAACTGAATTTGTTTCTCGTATTTCTACGTTTCCTAAACGAATTTATAAAAAATATCGCTTTAGTTACCATTTCAGTCGATTTCAAAAATGTGTCCACTTTTTTAAAGAGTGTGTAACGTCATGAATATAACGTTTGTTTCTTTAAGTTCTTTGAGTAATTTGGCAGTTTTTGCTATTCTCATATGGACACACTGTCGAGCGAAATGCTAACATTCAGAAAGAAACATCGGCCATACTTGTTTGCGTAAGTAAAATTAAGATTTGTGTTCACTTGAAGATTTGTCGCTAAAAAATATTGTCTATTGAGTGTTTGATTCAAAGGTAAGTACGGCTTATTGTGTTTTTTTGTTAACAAGATTTAAAAGATTCATTATTACTGAATACGGTAAATATACGTCCAAATCTGTAGTTGATTGGAATGAAGTGATATTTGGATTTTAGATTATGTCGCATGCTTTTTTACGTCATGAATGTTACAATGTGTAACGAAATGTGTAACGTTACAGTCATGACCAGTTCTAAGGCGGAGACTACACTTGAAAATATAATTATATACCTACCTACTAAAATGTTCAATAAGAAATATTTTTGTATGTTAATAATGAACAAACTCAAACTGCGCGGCGCCGGCCGGCAGTTTGTTTGACTGAACCTGGCCAATGTGTTGGGCCAGGTGGTACTTTTTTATTAAGGTTTAAGTGATATTTAAAGTAATAATGATAATAAAAATCGGTGATGATAAATCCTTACTAATATTATAAAATATGCGAAAGTCACTCTGTATGTCTATCTGTTACGCTTTCACGCCTAAACCACATAACCGGTTTTGATGAAATTTGGAACAGGGTTAGATCAGACCCTCAGAAAGGACATAGGCTACCTTTCATCACGACTGTTTTCGCGTTGAAGGGGTTGAAATAAAGGTTGAAAGTTTATATTAAGGACTACGTCAAAACCGATGTTGATGAAATTTGGAAGAGGGTAAGAACATACTATCAGAAGTGACATAGGCTACATAGGCTAGAGAGGGGGAGAGGGTTAGAGGGGATCTAGAGGGGTCAGGAGAGGGGTATCTAGAGGAGAGTTAGGAGCATCCATCCATCCAGGACCCATCAGGTAGGTAGTCAGGAAGGGGTCAAGAGGGGGCTCTGGAGGGGGGTCATTAGAGGATCTAGAGGGGGGTCTAGAACGGGTCTAGAGGGGGGGGTAGAGGGGTTAAAAGGGTCTAGATGGGGGTAGAGGGGGTCTTGAGTTTGGGGTTTGTTACTCTTTCGCGCAAAAACTACTTAGGCCGATATGAATGAAATTTGGCGACGACGGATTATATTATTATGGACTAAGCTTTATAATGGTCATGTACGTAACATTCGGTCATGTATATAACGTGTGTTACGATGTCATGAATGTTATAAGTACAATTTTTGGCGACCATACCCTTATAATGTGGGAGTAAATCCTATTATACAACCTATAATGATTGCTATATGGAGTAAATCCTATTATACAACCTATAATGATGCTGCAAGTGTCAGAAACCACCTTTAGGTGGTTTCTGACACTTGCAGCATCTAGCTCTATAATACCTATAGTTATCACTTCTTTAACTTCTATAGCTCTATAATACAAATAGTTATCACTACTATAACTTTCTTTTAGCTCTTAGGGCTCCATAGAACTCGTTAGGTGGTACAAGGTATTGACTAACTCCATTTAAGAACTTTAACCGTTTGTAAGTATTAGCAGACACCTTACAATTGGTTCTAGTGTTTTACGTTTCCTAAAGATGTAAGAGTAAGTTATACAAAAGTTCTGACAAACTGCAAGTTAGCACCTTAAGTTATATATTTTTCCTTTATTTCTATTATGCCTCTTGAAACTTTAATTATTTATTCCTAACGCCGCAGTAGAGTCCAAAGCTATTGTCGGAGCTCATAAATGTCGTTTATAATACTTTAAGTGTCAAAAAAGGTTTCCCTTAGCGCCAAAATGTTAGTTGGGATATATTATTCTTTGCCAAGAGCATGTCAGGACATGTCTAAGGAGGGTTCCGTAACTATCACAGCGTAATCGTTTTTTTCAAATTACTTCAAAAGTTACTGTCCGATTTCGTTCAAAATAATTTTCTTAAAAAGTTTTTAGCATGATCTATAATTAGCATGAAAACTTACAAGTTTCTATCGCCTATATTTTAGAAATGCCAGGGGAAATTAGAAATACCCTAACTTACAAACCACTTTGGAGGCCGATTACTCGAAAATGGTTGACTTTGTAAAAAAGTTATGTATGATACCTTACCTTTATTTTAAAATACATATAGGTACACGATGGGGTAGAATGGAAAAATATTTTTCATACCCACTTCACATGTATGGAGAGCCACCCCTAAAATATATAATTATTATTATTTTATGATGCCAAAACCGAGATCTATACATAATCTATAACTATACCAAATTTCATACATTTATTTTCATAACTACACAAGCTAGAAGCGCGGACAGACCGACAGACGGAGAGACAGAGCGAAACTATAAGGGTTCCGTGTGTATTACGGAACTCAAAAATGGCAAAAATATGGAGGAGCCTGACTTTAATATTTATTTTACTATGTTTTTATTATTTATTGCGGCAACATACCTAAATGCATCATCTGCTTCATGAGATACAAGCCTGGTGACAGACAGTCGGACAGCGGAGTCCGAAGTCTTAGTAAGAGGGTCCCGTTTTTACCCTTTGGGTACGAAATCCTAAAACCGAAGTGGTACTAACCGCTTCCTTACAATAGCCAAATATTTTTGAATAAAATAATAATTATCATTATGTATCCAATCATAAAAGTAAACAGAACGAATGTATTCGGTAAACTGTTATAAAGTACAGAAGAGATGATCCATTACCATCAATAGGAACGTTTCAACTGGGGTCAACAGTCCAAAGAGTTTTTTATTTCAATTCGAATAAAATTACATTTTTTGGCATACCGTACCTACTTGGACTCGATGTTACTTACTATTTGAGTATACCCATCAAACATAATATGCAAATAAGCAAGATTTAAAATCTATTGCCAGTTCACGGTAATAAAATTTTATTGATAAACTTTAAATTCCATTATAAACATAAATAAAATTAAAATGTAGTCGAAAACTTGTGTAGTATCTGCTGCGACGTTGTGCCGGACGCACGTCACTTGCGCGTGCGCAGAGCTAGAGGATGTGTGCGCTGTTGTTTCTGCTGATGGTGGGCGCCGCGGACTGCGCGCGAACCCTGCCTCTATTTCAGAGCTATCAGGAGTTATTTGTACATCCCTACCAATACGACGTGTTGGTAGGGCAATACGACGTGCCGCCCCTGCTACCCTACCCCCTGAGTAGGGCAGGACTCTCCCTCGGAGCGATCGAAACGAGCAGACCGACCTACGGGAACGAGGGCCTCGAAAGACAATCCGAGATCCAAGAAAAGCATGTGCCAAAACTGCGAACGAACGTTCACTCTAGTCGGAGAAGCGAGCAGAGACATCACGGTGTGAGGAGTAATAAAAATAATGCCGAGGAAACCACTCGGACGTCTTTTCGAGATTCAGAAACGCGGAGGAATAACAAAATGATGACGAGGCATGATGGACGGCATACGGACCATTTTGTCGATAAGGTCGACCCAACGATTGGCGCCGGAGACGAACAGGCTGCTTGGGTCTGGGGCTCCAGTGACACAGTAGATGTCAGAAGTAGAAGTTATGAAGGAGATTTAGACGACAGGACTGCTATAAGCGGAGCTAACTGTCCCACCGGACAAATTAAACTGGAAGGAAAGTGTGTGGAAACCCATTAAAAAATAATATCGGTGGACGTTTGTGTACGTGATGGACGTTTCAGACAGTGAAACTGTTTCTATTGATAGATTAAAGTGTGGATTAAAGATAATACTGATATATACTAGCTGTGTGATGTGTATAGACGGAGGCATTAGGTCGATCATCAGGCCCGCACGTGACCGCTAGATAAATATTTTAATTTTGTTTTCGCGAGGAGCCGAAATTTAATTAATAATTATTGTTTTTATTGGGCTATGTCCCATCGTTGAGTAAATATCATGTTATCTCGAGAGTTCTATGTAATAATGAAAGAGAAGCCATGATCTGTTGGCGAAATTGAAACTATTATGTGTTTTGTTTGGGCTGTCTGCCGTGGCTGTTAAGGCGCGTCTCCTGCTCGTGTTTTTTTGAAACATTACACAAAGACATCGAAACATTGGGGCGTGGCTATACACATTTGTGTCCACATACACAATGTTTTTGACTTCCGGTACGGACGGATAACATTGCCCGCGCGGGTTGAGATGGAAAGGGATATTTCATTATACATGGAAATATGGAAGAAATTATCAATCCCAAATCGGTCTTCTATTCGTAACTCCTGATTAATATTAAAATTACGGGGTCAGTGAATATGGCCTAACTCGAAATCTGTATTTTCTCCCAGACAGTTACTGCATAATTATTATGCAATCAAACTGCGAGTACGTCTTCCTCGTCGGAAGTCGGAAGTTCGGAACTCATGTACTTTTCTACACAAAATTTTTGTTTCAATAAAAATCATTGTCTCCTGGAGACAGCTGTGTATAAAAACAAATCATTTGTTTCATGTTTTCTGTGTAATGTTTCGATAAAACATGAGCAGGAGTCACGCCTTTACGGGACGCATTTCCAAGTTTTAGAGTGCCATAGGAAATGATTAAAAGTAATCTAATAGGAAGATATAAAACAGCCTTTCTGTACTTGTAGACAAGATTATATATAATCTTTACTTAACTGATAATGACATAGGCATAACCTCTTGATTAAGTTATATTTTATAATATTTTTCAAGTTTATTTAAAACATAAATGACCACATCTCACATCATTGAGTACCGGTCGCCCCTTCAGTGCATACATAATTAATTGTTTCTCACCTTTAGCGTATACTTGATTATTATCTTTTATTATATTTATGTTCATGACGTCACTCGTCGATACTTATGGAGCACAATAATATAAACAACCGACCTGTTTCTAACATTTACATTGCATGTTGTCGTTTTATTAGAATCAGCACAAACCTAAAGCATACCTAATATTAAGTTAATTTATAGGCCCGCCTAAAACTCAAAACCTGGTTCTATAATTGCCATGTTCATTTGTACACCAAATACCAGTGGCATGGGGTTCCTACAACTCCATTCCTATCGGTTTCACTTACCACTTACAATTTGAAGACCCTCGTCCAAATCCTTGCCTGTTACACAGGGTAGGGCTTCCCTATGAAGGAGGACCAGCCTCCGCCACTGCCGAATACTCCGAAAACGGTATATATTTATTCACATACGGTATTGTATTGTATATTGTATCGTACACCAAGGCGTAAACTCTATTGCTATTATTATTCATGTTTGTGTCTTAGAAACTTCTATTTGATACTTGGGCGTTTTGTGAAAAATATACTTATACTAGCTGTTTACCGCGGCTCCGCCCGCGTAAATATACTGCTATATATCGAGTTCCCGCGGGAATGCTGTATTTCCGGAGATAAAAAGTAGCCTATGTTTTAATCCAGAGCCTAAACTACTACCATACCAAATTTCATCAAATTCAGTAGTTTTTGCATGATACGGGTGACCTACACCTTCATATTTTTTTCGTTTTTCTTTTATTTTTATAATTATGATGTGGCACAAAAAATACATACAATGCCAATACGACATTTTCCGGGTCAGCTAGTATCAATCATAAAACCTATGAAGGACCAGTTAATTTTTAATAATTCTGAACGATTGGCCAAAAGCACAAACGTATTATGAAGTCTAAAATGTTAATACATCGCTATAATATTAATTCTTATCACACTTATACTCATATACCTACCTACTTAAAGCGAGAACGTTCTACTCCATTATAGAAAAAAAAAAGTGAATGGAGGAGTATGAATTTTGGGTCAGTTGATGTTTATATGGAGGAGGAGCTGCACTAAAATAATGCTTAAAAGTACATAAAATTAATAAAAAATCAAACACCAGGCGACCGCTAGTATTATCTACCTAATTAATGTGCCAAATTGAAATATTATCATATTTCAATTTAGTACTGAGTTACTGACCACTGAGTTTATAGTCTACATTTGTACTTAACACTAAGGTTTTTTTAAGTTAATAAAAAAGTCTCGTAGAATTTTTGCTTTATTTACCTACTAGTAGTACGCAATTATTCCGTAAGCCTCAAATATTCCTACTGGAGGTTTTCCCGCGAATTACAATTCCGTGCGCAAGTTGGCGCGCGGAATGTCATTCTAGAGCATCGTTTCTCAACTGTGGGGGTCGCGACCCTGGGGGGGTGGGGGGGGGGGTTAAGTTTGTTTTTAAAGGGGGTCGCAGTCTGTTGAAAAATAACAAAATAAACAAATACAAACTACATACAGGTACAAAAGATTCGGTTTTTCGAACGAATCCTGTATTGAACGTTGAAAAAATCGTTCGACCGTTAGAACCAGTGAAGGATAATATAGCTGATGAAAGTTGCGCGGTATGTGCATAATATTAGTATAATTTTATAATGACGGAGTCGCAACGTTTTGGCGTTATCGTGGGTCGCGACATAAAAAAAGATTGAGAAACGATGTTCTAGAGCACGAAGGTCGCTGACCTAACATCATCATCAGCTTAAAATCGCCTCTACATTTACATCTGATGGCTGCATATCGACTCATGTAAATCCCGCATACCTGTGTTTATTTTATCTCAGTAGAAACTCAGATCAAATAAAAACCAAGATAGCGCGTGGCGTTTGTTTGAAGTGAAGCCTAAAAAACTACGCTACTTCAATTTTACACACGCGCTCACGCACACACAAGCACAAAAGTGCGCTACTTTTCGACAGTATCGAATGAGTCGTCGCGACGACTAATCTATACTGACAAAAAGTAAAGTACTTTTTTGCTTGTGTGTGCGTGAGCGCGTGTGTAAAATTGAAGTAGCGTAGTTTTTTAGGCTTCACTTCAAACAAACGCCACGCGCTATCTTAGTTTTTTATTTGATCTGAGAGTAGAAATATGTGCGTTACGTTCTGGTACATAAGTGTGAATTTCCTATATTACGATTCCTGAATTTCGCTTTGACTCCTCGACAACATTAATGGTCCCTTAACGTCTAATTCCTTTTATAGTGTCCATTAATACTAATGAGGAATGCAAATTATGAAGCTATAGTTTCCTATCAGATGGTATAACGTAGCACCGGTGGTAGCTTTTTCTGACAACTTATCGAAAAAAAGCTAGTTATGTTCCATTTGGAAATAAAAAAAGTCATTTTTATGGATCTTCTGTTGCGGTAAAAGAAATATAACTAATATTGGTGACGATATTCATGATATTGAAATATTATATTGGAAATATTACAATCCCCCGCAGTGAAATAAGCAACTGCATCGCTCGAGTTGTTGGCCGGTGCCCCAAGTTCAAACAGAGTGTCTATTCCAGTCAAATATATTAGCCATTAGATATACGAGAAAAAAACGAAAAGATTTTTCTTATTTTACATTTTGCCTGCGACAGAATCATGCTCGCTACAGACAACGATGAATTTCGCTCACAGTAGACATATTTAGGGTGTGTGAGTGTGCCGAATTACCGATAGGTACGGGCGGTCTAGTATGAAAATGTACTACTGTATAGGTACGTCTGCTGTGACGTGCGATCAGTGCAGATTTATCGTTATGGTGTGTAGCGGGCATTAGTGTTACAACTTACACTATGCTAACATCGTGTGGATAACAACAATGGTGACGTTGCAAATGGAATAAAAGTATATTCTGTTTATACTAATTAGCGAAATATTTTGTGATTTTAATATTATATGTCACACGAATGTAGCTATTAGTATCTAACAAAAGAAAACAATTATGGAGAACTGTTAAACTACCCCGGCTGATGACCTTTCTGGCTTTTTATTAGATGCTTTGAGTTCAGCGTATAACAACTATTTTTATAAACAAACAAGTTAAATTACCATAAAGTCCAAGGCGCGTATAGTATCCGCTGCGACGTTGTGCCGGACGCACGTCATATGCGCGTGCGCAGAGCGAGAGTATGTGTGCGCTGATGTTGCTGCTGATAGCGGGTGCCGCGGACTGCGCGCGCCCCCACCTACTGAAACACCAGGGCTACCCTCTGGAGCATCGGACATCCCCCGACTACGAGCTGCGACCCCTCCTGCCCATCCGGCTGAGCAGGGACACCCACCACGAGAGACCGGTCAAAACGAACCGCCCGAGTTACGACAGTGACAGTTTCGCTAAGCAGTCCGAGGTCATAGAAAAGCATGTGCCCAGATTGCGAACGAACGTCAATTCCAGTCAGGGAATAGAGAAGATGAGAGATTATGGTGTAAAAATGAATAATAACAATCGCGACGCATCTCATGTGGAGTTACAAGAACCAGCTAAGAAAAGGAACCACGATACAGCGGTGAAGCATAATGAGCCAAATGAGACGACCTCAGTCAATAAGTTCAATCCCTCGGACAATGGAGATGAGGAGGAGTCGACCTGGGTGTGGAGCACCGGCGATACCAGTGAAGCCACAAATTCAACGGCAGTCGACGACTTGGACGACAGGACCTCTATAGCCGGGGCCAACTGTCCAACGGGACAAGTGAAAATCGATGGAAAGTGCGTGGAAAAACATTAAAAACTTGTGATTTGTTGTGTAATACAGTCAAATTGTGTGATCAAAAGTTTACACCCATACAATGTAATGAGTTCAGACTTTATTAATAAATTATTTATTTTTTTATATGCGAGTTTCTCGAATCATTTTAAGTAACTATCATGTACAAGTAATGAGTATATCATGTCCTAAGAAACAGACTGCAGCTAAAGGTGTAAGTTTTATATTTTGTAGATTTTGCAACTAGAACACTTAATATAACATAATTTAATATTATGTTAGTATAACACATAACACATAATTTTTAAACAAAAAATTAAACCGACTTCCAAAGTAAAAATACACAAAAATGTATGAAATAAAACTTATTTTCTAAATAATTCCCCTTTTAAATTTGGCTGAAATTTTAACTATTTTTCTACTCAATCTTCTTAATTTTGAAGTCGCTACCAGCCCAAACAATACCCTACAATATTTTATAGAACTTACGTTCAAATTTGCTGGTACCGACTTCAAAATTAAGAAGATTGAGTAGGGAAACAGTTAAAATTTTAGCCAAATTTAAAAGGCGAATTATTTTGAAAATAAGTTTTATTTCATACTTTTTTGTGTATTTTTACTTTGGAAGTCGGTTCAATTTTGTGTTTAAAAATAATAATTTCACCCTTTTTAGTGATATATTTTGTTAAGTTATTATTAATACATCTTAAGAAGTCTAACATGAACGATCGAATGTATAATTAAACACGCGCCATTCGCCAAGCTTCCATTAGGTATTGTTGATAAGATGATGATGATGATTACTGTAAGTTACAAAGTGGCATATGCTTGCAGTCATTTAAACAATGCCGACATTTTCAAACATATCTTTAAAGACTGACGAGTTCTGTTCAGTGCTTTTGGATCCAGGGTATACCTTGGTGCAACATATTATTTTTTGGTACCATATGCATAAGTTACTTCAGTAAAAGTTAAAATCACTACATATATGTGTCGATTAAAATTTCGAGGAGTTCCCTCGATTCCTCATGGATCGCATCATCAGGTTTCCACTTTAGTGACTACTAAAGGACCAGTTTCGAATAAACCCTTTACAACAACAAAATAATTTTGCAAATAGGTCCATAAACGGCAGAGTAATGTTCAAAGATCTCCGAGCTAGTGTAAAGTACTATGATAAGTACCTTTTATATCACCATAATGTGATGATGTATGGTGTGATAGTGGTGGTGATGATGATGATTACTCTAATTGATAGAGTGGCATATGCTTGCAGTTCTTAAAACAACCTCGAAATCCTCAAACATGTATCTATAAGGAGTCCAGGAGTTCTGTTCTCTACCTTTGGATCCAGGGTATACCTTGGATCAAAATCTTACTTTTGGTAGCATATGCTTGGACTGCTTCCGAAAACGTTGAAATCACTATATAATATGTCCATATAAATTTCGAGGAGCTCCCTCGATTCCTCATGGATCCCATCATCAGGTCACCACTTTTTTGACAACGGGACCAACTTGGGATTATCCTCTTTACATCAAACAAATAATTTGGAAAATCGGTTCATAAACGACGAAGTTATCCACGAACAAACATAAAAAAAAGCATATATATACGGTCGAATCGAGAAATTCCTCCTTTATGTGGAAGTTGTTGAAAAAGGATTTTTTTTCATTAGATCTTGAGATCAGAAGGTCGATTCTGCTATTTTAATCCAACAATAATGCAGCTTCGTTACTGTTTCGATACAGTCCGGAACCTATCAAACAGCAAAATGGTATTCAACTAAACTTCAAACAAACGTCAAACGACGAATTACACCGCGATGCGATTATCATCGTATCACAGCTTGATTATAGATTGAGCGAACCACTTATCCATAGAAAATGGTAAACTTAACTCCAATTTGACTCGAACCGATCCGTCAGCCGGATATTTTTTTCACTTTGACATGTGCGGATGCCATGACATAAAAATATTTATTTTACGCAAAAATCTCTTTTTTCGCCTTCCCCTCTCTAACCACGAGGGATGTGTTTTCCGTCCGTCTCAGAAGAGGATAAATCGTGTATGCGTACACAAATGTGCATAGCCATTAGCCCAAATTCGATGATTTTGTGTAATGTTTAAAAAAAACACGAGCAGGAGACGCGCCTTAACTGACAATAATTGGCAACACTGGGTCGTACAAACGTCAAGCAACAGCTGTCTTTGTACATGCTTTGTGCTCGCTTTATAATTATAAAATGTAGTCAATATCATTGCAAAATGACTGTGTTGGGATTTTAAATTTACGAAAATAGTGTAGTAGAATACCGACTTTCGGTCAATTTATGATAACAGGATGATAAATTTATAATGAATTGATGGTAAGTTGATAGTCTAAGTTAATTAAGAGAATTGACCCTCTGAGTAGATGAACCGCATATTTACGAATATTCAAATTTCGATTATCAAAATTGACTAAAATTTTGCAATAACTGTCAAAGATATTTCATTGGTCTCTACGAGTAGTTTGTAGAAACTGTGTCAGGTCATCAGGTGGTGTAAACAGCGTATTATTTTATTAGTTATAGGATTTGTTTTGTTCTAATATTCGCGGACGCGGCGCGGACTTTTTTTAATAGCCATAAAAATTATAACATTAATTATCTAAATAGTTGAACTTATAATTATATAACAAAAATATACACGTTTCATTGCAAGAGTTCGAAATAACGCGCGGCACCGCGGTACATATTATTATGCATTACAGCATATTCAAGCATCGTCGCGTCCACGTGTGAAGTGGCCCTAAGACAAAGGCATAATCATACATTATTCACTGTTTCAGTTTTACTTATCCGCGTCTAATTTCGTGATTATAGAACAACATAAATACATAAATACATGAACTTCAGTCGTGAAGTAATAGAACAACATAAATACCTACATGAACTTCAGCAACAACAACAACAGAACAAAAAACAAGAAACAAGACATAATGCGCCGGGGACTTATTCTGTTCAGCATTTTTGTTATCGCGTGTAGCCAGAGTCATCATTTGATACTTGAGCAACCTTCTCGTGGTGACTTGCTTCTGTTTAGAATTAACGAATACAAATGGTCAATACCGCTCCTGGTGAGGACAAGTACAATTGAATATCCACAGCCGGGTCACATCAACTCCACGGTGATTCAAGCTTTACATATCACGGACGGGTACACAGACGGTAGTGGGGGCTACGCCACCATTTTGTCTGGCGGTGTTGGCTACCGCTTCGCCGAGATTAAGCTCAGGAGCCAGAGAGGCGGAGGCTTCAACTTCACCGTGTCCATTTACGGAAAGCCATGTATTTAAACTTGCGACAGAACTATTAAATTTTGGATGTGAAAATACCGAATATTGAATACTAAATAACCAAGTTGGCGAAAGAATGTAAGGAACAAAAAAATACTAATCTGGTGACTAAATAATACCACTGAATATTCCAAACTGACAGACAGATATTATTTTAGCGAACAAATAACCATCTTGGCGACAATTTGTGTGTATACATTTAATTTAAGATTAGGCACATATATTTTCCCTGATATAGGTAACTCAAAAAACATACAAGCAGCGAAACGAGCGCACATAAAAAAACCATAAAGGGGCGTACAAAATTCTGAATTTTTAATATTTCTCGGTTTTAGGGGGGTGTAGATATTGTGTAGATTCATTTTGAAATTAAAAAATCGCGGATATTAATTTTTCGTAAAATTGATATAGGTGTCATTTACCAGGGAATTATTTGGGAATGCTGGATGCGAAAATGACATTCATTTTGAAATTCCAATATGGCGGACATACTTAATTTTATAAAAATGATATGGGTATCCTTTTGTTGGTTTCTGGGGGTGCTGATTACAAAAAAGTTATTCATTTTAAATTTCCTTAGAAAACTTAGCAACCTCATATTTCCTTCATGGTGGAAGAAAAAGAAATTTGAATATCCTGAATTTTACAAAATTTCTATAGCTTTATACATCGTTCATATCTCAAAGTAAAGCATTGCCATATTTTTTTCTATAATCGCTTCTATCTCAGAAACGGTGCATTCTACATAAAAAATAATGAAAATTACCTCCCCCTCAATAACCTCGCAACCACCTTTTTTATGATGGGAGTAAAAAACATTCGAAAATCCTGAATTTTCCAACATTTCCAACATTCCTCGTATCTCAATGTAGAGTATTTACATTTTTTTATAACATTGATTCTATCTCGGAAACGGTGCATCCTATTGAAAAAAATAATCAAAATTTCCTCCCCCTTAGAAACTCCGCAACATCATATTTTCTTCATGATGGAAGAAAAAGAAAATTGAAAATCCTGATTTTTCCAGAATTTCTATAGCTTTATACGCCGTTCGTGTCTCAAAGTAAAACATTGCCATATTTTTTCTATAATCGCTTCTATCTCAGAAACAGTGTATCCTGCTGGAAAAATAATAAAAATTTCCTCCCCCTTAATAACCCGGAAATCACATGTTTTCTTCATGAATGGCAGAAAAAGAAATAAGAAAATCCTGAATTTCGAAAAAGTTCTATACCTTCTATAGCTGGTACCTCGAACTACATAACATACTGTAATAATAATCATCAAACCTAATCAGCATCCCCAAGATCTTTTAAATTGGTACTCATGTTAATTTTACGAAGATTGAAAATTCTCCAATTTGGAAAATGAAATTGGAAGACAATTTTGTAATCAGCACCTCCAGAAGCCTGGAAAAGGACATCCATATTAATTTTAATTGAAAAAAAAAAAAAAAAAGTGTACGCCATTTTGGAATATTTCAAAACGATTTTATTTTCATATTATTCTGCACGCCTAAAAACCTTGAAAACGACACCCATGTCAAAGAAAAACATAAGTAGGTACTCCAACAGTATCCAAAAATGGAATTTTCCGTAGCCTGCAAATTGAATTTTTAGTAGCCATTAATTTGTCAACCAAATCTGGTTTTATAGCTGCTTACACGGTATAATAGTCACCAACTCGGAAATTAAATCACCAACTTATAAATTTCGGTGCTAATTTGGATTAAATTTCGCCACTCTTTATCTGCCGATTTTTGTATTTTTTGTCACCTCAGTGATTTCGTCAGTTTAGTAATTTAGTCGCCAACATATTAATTGGCTGCCAAATTCAGTAATACAGTATGCTCACGTGCAGTCGCCAACTTATTTTTTGTTTGCTCGATTAATTATATCCCTTACGGAAATCACTAGGCGTTCATGTTGCCCTAGTACTTTGTATGCCGAGAGTGACTTGTAGTCAGTGGAAAAGCGATTTTCAAGTCAGTCAAGGGCCACGTCCACGCAGGATGTTACTTGCCGCATTAAATTAAATTATTTATTCATATATTGTATAAAATCAATAAACTACCAAGGTTTAATTTATTTATTATGTTTAATTTTGAAATAGAAAGTGAACCGTTTGTTATTTATTGGCCTCCAAATATTAAAACATTAGCAATTTAATTCAGCACAAACAGTTATACAAAACGGTAAAGTGTATGCGTCATAAGAATATCATTATAGTCTAGAATATATTCCGATAAATTCAGGCTCAAGAATCGCTAATTCATAAAGCTCCTGTTCGCATGGAATATTTTCTCTTGACGCATGCGAGTTTCCATCCTTTGCCTTTTCGAGGAAACTGTGGGACAACAAAACAAGACTGATACTGTTTTGGTTTTGGCTAGAGGTATCATATGCCTCTTAGATAGTAGTTATGCGATTACTCGGTGACCATAAATTGTCAATGACCTCACACAGTGCGTATGGAAACAATACCAAGGTTTCCAGATCTTTTATTCGACCACTCGTTGACCTTGAAATGTACCATAGAATTAAGGCACATATACAATCGATGACACAGAACTTCGCGATAATACATACAGGTTTTCTCGACGCGTGAGATGACGTAGCGGCGGTGACGAAGTCCGTGGCGTCTGTTTATAAATAGTGTACATCGGGCAAGTGATACATATCCGACGTAATACCGGCTCGACCGCAGTAGAGCCCGAGTTGTCGCCGCCGACGCGCGCCGTTCATTACTTAAGTTTCCGTACAATGAACATGTGCACGCTGATGCTAGTACTGTGCGTCGGGGTCGCCTCGAGCGCCCGCATTTACGACTACAACGGTCGCCTGGTGGAGGGGAATAATAACTACGGTGGCTTAGACACTTCCCGGGAGGGAAGGCAGCACTTTGAACGCAGGCACGGCCCCAGTGATCGTCCAGTAGTAGATCTCGGCCCGAGCAGAGCCAGACCGTATGGCGACAGATACGGTGAAGCCGACAGGCTCGGACCCGGGAGACCGCCGGGCGGGCCGCCTCCGCCCCCGCCCGAGCGACGGGGCTTCGGCGATAGATCCAACGAAATCACAGATGAAAACATAGACAGAATAAGGACAACTATTTATTCCAACATCCCGACAGACCGGCAACCTCTTTATACTAATACACATAAATATAAACAAAACAGTTTCAATAATCGGAATCCTGAGAGTGATAGCGAGTTTCGCGGAGCCGGAGATAGGAGAGGTGCTAGTGTTGGTGACCAGTACCCCGAAGTCAAAGTGAACCAGTCTCGAGGTGACGACGCGAGGGGGACGATTAGTGACACGAATACACAACGAGAAACAGATACATCGATCCAAAGTTCGCATAGAGCGCATAATGAAGCTACGGTAAAAAATGCCCGGCCGGAGAAACCGGTCGCGAACAGGAACGTGACCGACGGTCGGGGGATCGTGGAGGAGTCCACGTGGGTTTGGAGCCCCGGCACGGACACCAGCACCGCCGCCGCCACCACCCCCCAGGACCTGGACAACCGCGCTAGCTTCAGCGGGGACAACTGCCCTACCGGACAAGTCAGGATCGAGAGCAAGTGCGTGGATAAACACTAGCATGTAGCTGAGTGCAGTGCATCAATTCTATAGTCAAGTGAAAAGTTACTCTAATTCTTAAATTAATTTACGGAATCTCTGGCATTTGATCAAATCAAATGCCTACTAGTAGGTACTACGTACTAATGTTCTTTTTAATTATAGTCAGGCTATTATCCTTGTGTAAGGACACTTGATTGCTAATTTAGTATATTAATAATATTATTATTATATGCAATAGGTATTCGCTTATTGTATGTAGTCTCGATTAAGATAAACTTTCTTTTAGTGTCTTCTAATATGTCACACTCCTTAAAGTTCCTAAGTAACCCTTCATTTCCAAATTTTTGTGTGGAATAATATACACATCGTTTATCGTGATGAAACTTCCAAGTCGGTAAAGTTATTGAGAGTTGCTCACGATAAGCCGTTTTGCGCCATTACCTCCGTTCCAAATTTAAACGATGTGACGCCATATTGTTATTTACCTAAATTACCATCATTTATAACCTGCCTTTACAAACTTGTAGCTTCGGAGTAACCTATACCTGTGCTGTACTTGTGCAAATCAAGCCAAATTTAAAAATATGAATTAATTTCGAGTAACGAGAATAACGAGTAGAAGCGCGACAGTCGTTGGATTAATACTATACCTTTACGACAGATCGCGGTATCTTAATTTAAAAAAACAAAAGAATATTTTTTCTGTTTGTTGTGGTCTCCGGTCTTCGTTGGCCTTGCAATTTTAAATTCCAGTCAAAACAATTTTGGAAAGTTGCAATACTAGTTAATATATGCGTTAAATTTAAATTATACTTAATGTACCAATGATATTTTAAGCGAGTATGTAATTAGTTAATAGTGAGTCATGTGAACTTGTAAATATTATGTGTAAATTCCTAATAAATATTATTAATAATGTTATTAATTGTTTTATTTACAATTTTAAGTAGTATTTTTTATTCAAAATTATCGATATTATAATATCTTCTGACGCTGTTGTTTTGGTATAATATGCACATTATGTTGAAGGTTGGGTTTTTATGTCGGTCCGAACGGTAGAGGCTGTTCGAAGGTCGCTGGAGTCAGGAAGTGGCTACACTGGCTACTGCCGACGCGTGATCGCACCTGGAACCTTCTTACTTCATACCTACATATCGGATAGCAGCTAAATTCTGGAATAATCTATCATTTCAAAACTCTCCGGGGGACATGACGAACAACCCTAGAGTATGATTCGTTGTTCATTATGTAAGCTGCTATCACAGTCATAATAATATTAAGCTATTTTCTATGAACGGTCAACAGCGAAGGAATACATCGTGAGGAAACCCGCACATGATTGGCCCCAGGCGTATTCGTCAGAACACCGAGTCTCGTATATAACTTAACTTCCATTTTACTTTTATCGAATCACTAGCAATTATTTAATAGTGGAATGTGGAGATTTAAGCGCACTAACATCCCTTGGTGGTCCACTTCAACGCTACTGGGGAGCTCTGGGATCTGAAATACTACTACACTACTACTACTACACTACTACTACTACACTACTCACTACTACTACACTAGTGCTCTATATCTATCTATACTAATAAAAAGGAAAATATTGTTTTTTTATGTGTTTGTTTGCATTGAATAAGCTCCGAAAAAGATTTTCATGAAATTTGGCATAGACATAAATTAGTCCACGGGGCGCATAGGTTACTTTTTATCGGGATATAATTAATCGAGCGAACAAAAAATAAGTTGGCGGCTGCACGTGAGCATACTGTATTACTGAATTTGGCAGCGAATTAATATGTTGGCGACTAAATTACTAAACTGGCGAAAACACTCGGGTGACAAAAAATTCTAAAGTCGGCAGATAAAAAGAGGCGAAATTTAATCCAAATTAGCACCGACATTTATAAGTTGGTGACTTAATTTCCGAGTTGGTGACCATTATACCATATAAGCAGCTATAAAACCAGATTTGGTTGATAAATTAATGGCTGCTAAAAATTCAATTTGCAGGCTACGGAAAATCCTATTTTTGGATACTGTTGGAGTATCTCTTGTCTTTTTTTTCTTTGTCATGGGTGTCATTTTCTTGGTTTCTCGCAGGTGCAGAATAATATGAAAATAAAATCTGTTTCGTAATTCCACAATGGCGTAAATTTTTGTTATTAAAATTAACAAGGTTGTCCTTTTCCCGGTTTCTGGGGTTTCTGATTACAAAATTGTCTTCCAATTTCATTTTCCAAAATGGAGAATATTCAATCTTCGGAAAATGAATATGAATACTAAATTAAAAGATCTTGGGGATTCTAATTAGGATTGATGATTATTATTATAGTATGTTATGTAGTTCAAGGTACCAGCTATGTATAGAAGTTTTTCAAAATTCAGGATTCACGAATTTTTCTGCCATTAATGAAGAAAATATGCGATTTCTAGGTTAATAAGGGGGAGCAAGTTTTCATTATTTTTACAGTAGGATGCACCGTTTCTGAGATAGAAGCGACTATAGAAAAAAATATAACAATGCTGTACTGAGATACGAGGGGTGTATCAATCTATAGAAATGTTGGAAAATTCAAGATTTTCGATTTTTTTTTCTCCCATCATGAAAAAAATATGATGTTGCGGGGTTCCTAAAGGGTGCGAAATTTTCATTATTTTTTCAATAGGATGCACCGTTTCCGAGATAGAATCAATTTTATATTATTTTTAAATAAAAAATTAAACCGACTTCCAAAGTAAAAATACACAAAAAAGTATGAAATAAAACTTATTTTCTAAATAAGTCCCCTTTCAAATTCGGCTTAAATTTTAACTATTTCTCTACTCAATATTCTTAATTTTGAAGTCGATACCAGCCCAAACAATATTTATATATATTAGAACTCACGTTCAAATTTGCTGGTACCGATTTCAAAATTAAGAAGATTGAGTAGAGAAATAGTTAAAATTTAAGCCGAATTTGAAAGGGGACTTATTTAGAAAATAAGTTTTATTTCATACTTTTTTGTGTATTTTTACTTTGGAAGTCGGTTTAATTTTTTATTTAAAAATAATAATTTCACACTTTTTAGTGATATATTTTGTTAAATTATTATTAATAAATCTTATGAACGTTTAAAATAAACGATCGAATGTATAATTGTATAGGCGCTAAGATTCTATTAGGTATTGTAAATAAGACGATGATGATGATTACTGTAAGTTAGTGGCATATGCTTGTAGTTCTTTGAACAATGCCGAAATTTCCAAACGCGTATCTTTAAAGACTGAGGAGTTCTGTTCAGTGCTTTTGGATCCAGTGTATACTTTGGTGCAAAATCTTATTTTTTGGTAGCATATGCTTAATTATTACTTCAGGAAAAGTCTAAATAACTATATGTGTCATATAAATTTCGAGGAATTCCCTCGATTCCTCATGGATCCCATCATCAAGTTTCCACTTTAGTGACTAAAATACCAATTTCAAATTACACCCTTTACAACAACAAAAAAAAAATTGCAAATAAACGGCAGAGTAATGTTCAAAAATCTCCGTGTTGGTGTAAAATACTATGAGAAGTATCTTTTATATGTCATGATGTATGGTGTGATGTTGGTGGTGATGATAATGAGTACTCTAATTGACATGGTGGCATATGCTTGCAGTTCTTTACACAACGTCGAAATCCCCAAACATGTATCTATAAGGAGTCAGGAGTTCTCTTCTGTACTTTTGGATCTAGGGTATGCCTTGGAGCAAAATCTTACTTTTTGGTAGCATATGCTTGGACTACTTCAAAAAAAGTTAAAATCACCATATGTTTCCATATAAATTTCGAGGAGTGCCCTCGATTCCTCATGGATCCCATCATCAGGTCACCACTTTTTTCAAAATGGGACCAAGTTGGGATTATACCATTTACATCAAAAAAAGAATTTTGAAAATCGTTCCACAGACGGCGAAATTGTGGTCTAACATACAAAAAAAAAATATACAGCCGAACGTATAACCGCCTCCTTTTTTTGGAAGTCGGTAAAAAAAAAGAAGTAAATGCTGTACATTGAGGTACGACGGATGTTTATAGCTATAGAAATGTTGGAAAATTCAGGATTTTCGATTTTTTTTTTCTCCCATCATGAAGAAAATATGATGTCGCGGGATTTCTAAGGGGGACGAAATTTTCATTATTTTTTCAATAGGATGCACCGTTTCCGAGATAGAATCAACTTTATAAAAACATAGTAAATGCTCTACATTGAGATACTAGGAATGTATAAAGCTATAGAAATGTTGGAAAATTCAGGATTTTCAAATTTCTTTTTCTTCCATTATGAAGAAAATATGAGGTTGTTGGGTTACTAAGGAAATTTAAAATGGATGACTTTTTTGTAATCAGCACCCCCAGAAACCAATAAAAGGACACCCATATTATTTTTATGAAATTAAGTATGCCCGCCCGCCATATTGGAATTTCAAAATAAATGTCATTTTTGTATCCAGCACTCCCAAAAACCTGGTAAACGACACCCATATCAATTTTACGAAAAATAATATCCGCCATTTTTAAATTTCAAAATTAATCTACACCCCCCTAATAAAAACCGAGAAAAATTAAAAATTGGGAATTTTGTACGCTCCTTTATGTTTTTTTTGTGTGCGCTCGTTTCGCTGCTTGTATGTTTTTTGAGTTATCTACATCAGGGAAAATATATTTGTGCCTATTCTTAAATTAAATGTGTACTCATAAATTGTCGCCAAGATGGTTATTTAGTCGCTAAAACATAATCTGTCTGCCAGTTTGGAAATTTCAGTGGTATTATTTAGTCACCAGATTAGTAAATTTTTTGTTCCTTACATTATTTCGCCAACTTGGTAATTTAGTATTCAATATTGGGTATTTTCACATCCAAAATTTAATTGTTTCGTCGCAAGTTTAAATACATGCCCTTTTTATCGGCGCAAAATGTACGATTCCCGCGAGATTTCTTTTAGCGCCCACAGAGACGTTTCGTCTGATGGTAAGCGATTACCGCCGCCCATGGACACTCGCAAAACCAGAGGAGTTCTACTTGTAACTCTTCTGGTGTTACGAGTTGCGTTCCTGGTCCTTAAAATCCCCAATCCCCCCCTTGGGCCTCCGGTAACCTCACTCACTCGGCGAAACACAACGCAAGCGTTATTTTACGCCGATTTTCTGTGAGGTTGTGGTATTTATGGTGCTATCGTGGCTCTCCCACAATTATTTAAGGGTCTGGATTAAAACATAAGCTAATATTTATCCCGAAAAAGTACAATGTTCCCGTGGGATACTGTATTGACGCGAGTGGAGAACTTAATACTTATACCACCAAAGGTGTATAGTGTATACTTAAGTGTGAGTGAATATTATGAGCGGAAAGGTGTCCTCTGTCCACTGTCCAAGGCCATGGTCAGCTGCGAGTTTCCTCAACCGTTAATTAAATAATATCGACTATTGTTTGGCGCGAGATCACCGTATATATTCCGGGTGAGATGTTTCTCGCGACTTCGTGCAGGCTAAAGGGAAACACGCGGGGACTGTACATTTTAACACAAAGTACTCTACATCCTTTTATTCCTTCCCAGTAGTCTAATCTATATCTGTGTCAAAAGACATGTTCAAGAAATGTATGAGGCCTGGGCTAGCCCTATGTACAGTATATGTAAATATAGCTACAAAATATAGTAACCGTTTCCTATTCTTTATTTTGTTTAATTTCACTTCTTTTCCATGTACATTTAAATTAACTTCAATTAACTAAATAATGTCATTTTGTCACTGACATGACTTTCGACAAAGAAAGACGTATGACATTCAAGACGACGTCTCTTCGTAAAACTGTCTACTACGTCAAAAGTCAAGTCAAAACAACTGTCATGGCCACCCTAAAAATAGTGTTCTCGCAATAAAAAACTCTTCAAATAATCATTTTTGTACGCATGTACCCTTCTTCAAATTATTTTTTTCGTATTTTTATAATATTCCCATATTTTTTCCTATTTACCTATGTAGTGTACATAGAACTGGCACAAAATCAAACATCTCTTTTCATAAAAATCGGCCTTGTAGTTTCAGAGGCATTCAGGAAATGAACAATGAACATACAAACCTTTCCTCTTTTTTGCTGTTTGTACAGAACCCTTTTTGCAGTCCAACTCCGACATGGCCGGTTTCTTCATACATCTTCTATAATTTTCATAGAAAAACGAAGATGTCGCGGGTCATCAGCAACTCGGTTTATTATACTTTTGTCTTTTTGTTTTTTTTTTTCGATTTAATTAGACCTTTTATACCTAAAGCCAAGTATTTGATGAGAATAAGCAGCAGTGGCGTTCTCTCCATTCCAATCGGCTTCACTTACCACTCACCTTTTGAAGACCATCATCCAAATACCTACCTATTATACAGACTGCTGTCAGCTGTAAGCCCTATGTAGAAACATGCTTGCACACTTTATAGGCACGCTCAAGACGATTATTCAAATAATAGGGGATCGGACTACATCTGAAATATTTAGTTTCATTAATATATTCAGAAATATTGAGGCATTACTACTTGGTAAATGTAAAAAAATATATTATTTTATGAGTACTTTACTAATTAAATACATTTAAAAAGTACCAAAAAAATTTTTTTTGCGAAATTGGTAAACAAAACCTACATCATTACCATTAGTTTACTCACATCATATACAAAAACATTCATTATGGTAAGTATGAACTTAAACGCACAAATATCAGAGATATTTACAAATATATTCCGGCGGCCATATACTTCATATACTACTTCATATACCTACAAGTGACGTCATTTGTAGGTCGACTTTAGTATGGAGCGTTTTTAGAAGGCTCGCGAAATTTTTTATACAAATGGCTGTACCTTTGAAAATATTGACTTTTGATATACTGTTTCTTCTGAGAAGTTACTCATATTTAAGAGTACTATTCATATATGAAATAAAAAAAAATAGTCCGATTGCCTATTATAAATCTAGGTAATCTGTGTATAACTTTAGAGTCTAGATCATAGATGCGATGGTCGCGGTCGTCCAGGATGCAGATGGGAGATAACCCTGGGGTCGTGTTGCGTGATGCGTCTAGGGTTACCAACTTTTTGTACAAGAAATAAAGTATATATTTTATACTGAGAAGAATATTAATCAGCATTTTAAAAAATAAACAGTTTCTTATTTATTTACCCCATTACTAATAAACGCTGTATAAGATTTGAATAGTTATACAGTGTTTTGTTCCCGTCACACAAGTGACATTTTTTATTCGATTGAAGAAGACAAAACACTGTAACTATTCAAAGCTTATACAGCGTTTGTTAGTAAGGAGGTTAATGTTTTAAATATATATTTATAGAGATTCTCGCACAGGCACTACTTATTGATTTACAGTCTTTTTTAACTCCATTAATGTGACTGCTGCGTTGCACTGAGCGCCCTCTAATTAAAAAATAAATAAATGTGTGAGCGTCTATAAGCCTTACACTTACCTATAGTGGTAAGCATTTTGAAAACAGTAAACTGAAAAAAGTATCTAGGTATTTTGTATACTTTATTTTTGTTCAACAGTAAAGTATAATGTAGTGAAAAATAGTATAATTCTGTTTTTAACAGTGTAGTTGACGACCCTAGATGCATCAGATAACCCGACCGTACAGATTATCTCATTCTAGAACATGCGCTTACTTAACTGCACAAGTAGGTACAGCGCAACATGTTAATAACTACTTAAAGCATAGAGAGCTATTAGTAGGAGAAGAAACATATTATAACGTTCCTTATTCCACATGCTAACACCTATTTATGAGTGCCATAAAGTTGTTATTCGAATGTCGTAAAAAAGGAGAAAAAAATTCCAAAGGAGTGACATCTTTAGAAAAAAAAAGCTAAAATATAAAATGGATTTGCTGTATCTTTCACTCTTGTGGATTTTGCCATTGATGTTTTGTGAGACAGACACCTGCTTACAACTTCGTTTTTGTACTCCTTCCATGTAATGAGAACACTCCTTCCAAGTTAATCAGATTTTTTTATAAAACTAGGGGGTAAACGAGCAAACGGATCACCTGATGGAAAGCGATTACCGTCGGCCCATTGACACCCGCAACATCAGAGTTGCAAGTGCATTGCCGGCCTTTTAGGAGGGAATACGCTCCCTTCTTGAATGTTTGCAGGTCGTAACAGTCCGGAAATACTGCTGGCGACAGTTCATTCCAGAGTTTTACAGTGCGCGGCAGAAAACTTCGGGTAAAGCACACGGTGAAGGACTGCCACTCATCAAGGTGATGAGGATGATAAATATTTTGCCACTTGGAATTTTGGCGAAAAATTGCAGCAGGTATAAGTCCGAACAATTCTTCACAGCACTCCCCGTAATATAACCGATAGAGGATGCAGAGCGATGCTACATCTCTAGCTACGTACTCTAAGGAGTCAAGCCAGTCGACAATTCCTGCGGCCCTCCGTTGGATACCATTCAGATTATGGAGCGTACTATGATTTTATTTACCATATATTTAAAAAAAAATTATTATTGTTCTGCCTAAACGTCTTGATCAGTAGATTATACCTAGGTATGCCCAAAATATCTGAAATTAACTTTGAACATTTTTAAACCTGAACCTCAATTCTCGTATTAAAAGTAGACTTAATTTTACTTTGTTTGGATTGAAAGTGTAGTGACATGTTACCATGAACGGATTTTATGGCGTTTCGACCAATCAGAGCGCGTTTTACGTTGGTTTAACGTTCATAAAAAACACCATTTGAGGGTTTTAGCGTGTCGGGACTTGATTGTAATTGTATTAATCCAGGTTTTATTTAGCAAAATTGCCCCCCTGATTTGTTCACAATCATCACAAAGTGATCACCGCAAATTGAATTTTCTCGTCTAGGCCACAACGCACAGATTTAACCGAAGCGATTGGGTGATAATCATTAGGTTGTACGCTGTGGATACGTCCCGTTTCAATAACCTATCTATATCTATCTGTTAATAACATCGTCGTTCAATCACTTGCCGGTTTTTCGCGATACAAATTTGACGACTAATAGTTATAGATAGATAGGGTATTGAAAAGGGCCATTAGTCGATAAAGCTTAAGTTGCTATGAATGAAAACTGGTGTTCGGCCTTCGGCCTTCGCGCATCTCTAACTGGCCCTCAGGGTTTTTATATATTTAAACCGCAGTACATACGAAATCTAAGACGCCTCTGGGATCTTCACTTCGGTGCTTTAAATTTTTTTTAAGCCAACATAACGTTTCGCGAGCTTCTAAGTCCTTCATCCTACAAAAAGCAATTACATAATATTTATATTTATAGTAGACAAAAGACAATTGTAGCGTTAACACGCTAAGTAAATAACGTATAAATCATAGCAGCGGTCCACATAATAAACAGGTAGGGTTTAGCGTATAATGTCATGAGTCATGACTTCATGAGGTACTAATACAAAAATACAAACAATAAACATAGCAAGACTATAATTTTCATACATTATTTCTCGAATTGATGACCTCTGTGGTTCAGTCGTTAGCGCGTTGGCGCATAAGCCAAAGGGCACGGGTTGGAATTCCGCCAAGTAACGAAACGTTTCCTGTGTTCCCAGGTCTGTGTTCATATTATAATGAAAACAATCTTAATTGTAATGTGTATTGTTTATTAAATTTACTTCCGTTGTCTGGTACCTGTGATACAACATCTTCGAAAACTTAGTAAAGGACTTGATGTGGCGTAGAAGCGTCAATAGATAAATATTACAGACATTATAATTAGTTCCAAGAAATTTTGAAAGACTTCCTCCGCCTCGTCGATCACAGTTTTTGCGACATAATGGCTGTGTTTGGCGGAAAAAAGCGCTCGGATGCGCTTGTAAGCAAAATGGCGATCACTAAGCGGTAAATAAGGAAAATGGTGGATCGTGTTAACGCTATTGAAGTTATCACTTATCACACAACTTTTTTATATTTTGAAACATTTTTATATTTTGGGCAAAGATATAGATACTAAAAGAGATGTTCAAGAAATGTATGAGGCCTGGGCCAGCCCTATGTACAGTATATGTAAATATAGCTACATAATATAGTAACCGTTTCCTATTCTTTATTTTGTTTAATTTCACTTCGTTTCCATGTACATTTAAATTAACTTCGTCAAGGAGAGCAACACAAAGTAAAATAAAACATGGCGGAATCAGATCAGAATTAACTAAAGAATGTCATTTTGTCAATGACATGACTTTTGACAAAGAAAGACGTATGACATTCAAGACGACGTCTCTTCGTAAAACTGTCTACTACGTCAAAAGTCAAGTCAAAACAACTGTCATGGCCGCCCTAAAAATAGTGTTCTCGCAATAAAAAACTCTTCAAATAATCATTTTTGTACGCATGTACCCTTCTTCAAATTATTTTTTTCGTATTTTTATGATATTCCCATATTTTTTCCTATTTACCTATGTAGTGTACATAAAACTGGCCCAAAATCAAACATCTCTTTATACCATATAAGAATAAAAATGTTTCATGAAGCGGGCAACATTAATCTGCACAAGTTTTTGAATTATTTTTTATCTACATACTTATGTTCAATCTACCTTCTATTTACACCTGATGATGAGTTAATCGAAACCGGTCGTGTTTATATATAAATAATTGTAAAAATCTAAATAAAGTAGAAAAGTGTGTATAAATAAGTTGTGTGATTTTATTATGAACATGAATTTCTACCAAGAACCAACAGTACACTCAATCAGTTATATCTATTGAAGTTTTTAAACGTGTCCTGACCGACATCTGTATTTTTTTTTGTCAGCACTAGCAAGCGCTGTCAAGCGCTTTCTTCCGCCAAACACAGCTATTGTAATAATGTAATTACTAATTAGGCAACCACTATTTTTTGCCAGCACAAAAAATGTGTGAACGAGTGAAAAAACCCATGAGTTCTATGGGCACTGCGCAGACATAACCTTGAAGTACAAAAAGCAAGTAAAAAACCAGCGCATCCGCAACATTACAACTAAGATTATATCAACGATGAAAATCCAAAAATAATAGTAATATCTATGGACGCTTCACACCACGTCAATCTGGCCCCGTGCTAAGTATCCGAAGAACTTGTGTTACGGGGACCAAACAACAGGTATTATAGGTACATATATTATATTTTAAGATATATTACACATCCGTGACCAACAGTGGCGTGGGGTTCCTATAACTCCATTCATAGTGGGCTTCACTTACCGCTTACCTTTTAAAACCCCTCATCCAAATTCCTACCTATTATATAGGCTAGGGCTACCCTATGAAGGAGAACCGACCTTCGCCACTGGTGACCAAGGAATATTAAAACTGTTTTCGTTCCCTTCAAATCTCGCATTCGAACCCGCGACCTCCGACTTGAACGCTGACGCGCTAATCACTAAAGATGATAATATTTCTACATTGTCACCCTCCATGGACCATGGTCGACAATGTAAAAATATTATCAAAGACATTAAACCAAACCATAAAGTTTTATCTCCAAATTGAACTTAAAAACTTATTTTCGGTATTTCTTGGAATTGTCATTTGTCACCGTAAAACTGTAAAAACTGTTACATTGTAAAATAGATGAATGATTTTATAGACTGTACTCAATACATTTTCTTTAAAAATAAGCGTAGAGAAGTAAAAAAAGGGCAAATATTTGTCCGGCAATATCCCATTGGTGGAATTCGGTCGTCACATTTTGCATACTCACTACCTATAGCGCCCGCTCTAAAATAACTAACGAGATAATTTTACGGTGACAGAATGACAAGAAACAATACTTAATTTTGTAGGAAGAGTGACTCATTGCGATTTGCGATACGACAAGTTTTTTACAATACCCACTAGATGCCCACTAGGTAGATCTCATTATTCTACTTACTTATTATTACTATTACACACAATATAATATATAAATGTGAAAGTTTGTGAGGATGGATGGATGTATGGATGGATGGATGTTTGTTACTCTTTCACGCAAAAACTACTGAACTAATTTACGGCAGTAGCTTATGCTCTGGATGAAAATGTAGGCTACTTTTTATCCCGAAAAAGTACAGTATTTCCGTGGGATACCCCATACTATATTTATGCAGGCGCAGCCGCGGGAAAAAGCTAGTATGTTTTATATAAAGGAAGTAGGAACACAAATATTATAGTAAAACCAGTTCAACTATAACCCGTCCAGAAGAATCGGCGAAACATCATTTTCCCCCACGTGTCCAAATCATCTGTACGACAACAAGATTCTGAAAGTATTAAGTTTCTAATGTAGACTTTTTAATATTATAACATCTATGAATGTAGAGGTATTCAGGAATAAAAATTTTCATTTTCATTCAAATCCATTCATCGGCTGTAAATGAAAACTTTCGAAGGCTTTAAGACCTCCTTAATCTGTAGATCAAGTGGTTTTGGACATTTCGTGATAAATTACGTGTTTTTAACGTTTAATATCACGTGTTTGTAACAAAAGTTATACTTAATAAACAAAATTGTCACGTTTTTCATGATAAACGTGAAAATTTTGTTTATTAAGCCTTTTGTTTTACATCCTACTAATATTATAACCCTATCCTACCTACATAATATTATAAATGTGAAAGTTTTTGAGGATGGATCCATCTGATGGATGGATGTTTGTTACTCGTTCAAACAAAATAATACTGAACGAATTAATATAGTAGTAGTTTAGGCTCTGGATTAAAACAGAGGGTACGTTACATTCCAGAAAAGAACAGTGTTCCCGCGGAATACTAGATAGTAGGTGTATTTACGCGGGCGGAGCCGCGGGAAATAGCTAGCAATATTATATTCAATTAAACTTGAATCGCCTGTGGTCGAAATTCCGCAAATTTTTAAATGTAAGAAAGAGTTCTTTTGCCTCTTAAATAAAAAACCGGCCAAGTGCGAGTCGGAATCGCACACTGAGGGTTTTGTGACCCTCAGTGTGCGATTGAAACCTATTGTGATTTTGTTACAGCTTTAAGGTATTATAGACCTGAGTATTTGATATGAATTTCAATTTAATACCTCTACACGTTCATGAGGAAAGGGGTAAGTTTAAAATTATTAAACATATTATTATTATATGATGTAACTAGAAAATTACGGTTTTCGTATTTTTTTCTTTATCTGTGCTATAAGACATTGTTTCATGCCAAATTTCAAGATTCTGAGTTCACGGGAAGTACCCGGAAGTTCACGGTTTTGAGTTTACGAGTGTCAAAAATTTGCGGCATTAACGGCTGTATCTTTTGTTTGCGTTGGCTTAGAAGTTTGATTTTTTTACAGCTCCTAGGGACCATAGTATTTGATAATAAATCCGGCTTGATACCTCTATGCGTTCCTGAGAAAAGGGGTCTTGACCTACGTTCGGACGGACAGCAAAGTGAAGATCACTTTGTTGTCCGTCCGAATGTCTGTCAAGTGTAAGGGTTTGGTTTTTCCTTTCGAGGTACGAACTACGAAACCCTACCTCGAAAGGATTTTTCCTTGTTTTCAACACATTCAACTTTTGTGATACATAGACGAACGTGTAACAGACGTGTACTGCGTGTGTGTGTGTTATTGTTTTTTTTTATGTATTTCTAAGCATTATTTTAGATAATATTAGCTTGCGGCACACCTTCCTTCACCTTAACTTCAAATGTACCAAATATCCTATATATTAAACTCCTCCATTTGCACAATTCTTATAAAACTATACTGACATTTTTGGCTTTGCGTATTAGATACATATATTATGTTAATATAGATATAATAATAATAGATTGTTCTAGACATTTTGTTTAGTATTAATTAATACACGTTCAAGTGAATATATTTTGTCCTTCAAATAATATTGTGTCGAACACACTGAATAAGCGTACGAGGCGCCTGTTGCGAGGTGTACACCTACCGTGTAAGGTCACACACTTTGTAACAGGGCCGTGACATTTGGGAACTTACCTCCCTAACTTTAACTCCAGTTCAAAGTTCGACCAATAATCTTTGTACTTATACAGTTTAACTGTACCTATAGGACGAATCTGTAAATAACTTTAGATATGTGTAATACAGATATTAAAAATAAAAAATATCTTCGTATTTCACCGCGGGCCATGGAGAGCCGCTTCGCTACGTGGAATGTAAAAGGAGGAATGGATGGTAAGAATGAAAGAACGAAGCGAAACAAGTATGTAAGGATCGTAGCAAGTGGAAATAAGTGGTCTCTGCCTACCCCTAAGGGAAAAAGGCGTGATTATATGTATGTATTTATGTCCACCTCACTAAACTAATTAGGATCCTAAAAAGGAAGATAATAAAAATTTTGTCAGTCAGAAGCCACACTTCTTCCGATTTAGGATCCTAACTTCCTAAATGCTATTATAACCTACAACAAAATGTCGCTACTCGCTTATTTCAAAACCGCAACATCCATAAACATACAATAATGATACAATCATAATTCATAACATTACACAATATTAATAAAAAAGGTGTCGATAGAGACACTTAAAATTAGAAAATTAGATATTTATTTAACCTGAACTGGATCATTTATTCAGTAAGAAAAAAATATAAAGTTCTCAGTTCTCACGAAATCCTCCATTATCTCTTGAGATTACGCTATTTCCCTTATTGATAAAAATATTTACGCCAGGGATTCGCATGTCGCAATCCATGTTGCTCTATCTGATACATTGGAAAAGCCACTTGATAGACAAAGACAGCAACATGGATTAGCGTATCCATGGTATACATATATTTATTAATAAGGCAAATAGAGTATAATCTCGAGAGATAATAGAGGATTTCGTGAGAACTTTATTTTTTCTTACTGAATAAATGATCCAGTTCAGCTTAAATAAATATCCACCTTGTATGTTATTTAAATTTTTGTAGTAGAGAGCAAGATCTGTATGAAAATAAAAATATCATATGAAACACGTGTTACATATATGTTTTTATGTACACAATAAAGTTTTATTTTGAATAGCTATCTTAAAAATACAGCGACGCGTTGCGTTTCCTCGCGGTGTGGCCTGACCCTTAGATGTAACATTTGTATAATTCGTGTACTTCTGTGTAACTCTAGAACTAACTGGCGGAGTGTCGGTGCCAGGCGCCGCCAGTCGAACCCACATAAACGCGAGTTCAAATTACTTCACACTTTAACCCAAACTTCCTATGAACTGAATAGAACATCATAATCTGATTACAGTGAAAGCTATGATTAAGTAGCGATAATTATTTAGATTAGTTTTGTTTTTTCAAGTATAAATGAAATATTTCGGTGTGAATTGACTCCCAGCGTTTTTACATACAAATTACGTCTTAGGTACTTTTATTGATAAACACCTCTGGAAAAAATATTTTAATACTCACGAGTGGATTACATTGTGAAGGCCGGGTGTTTGTTTTCATTTCGAAGCTCTTTGAACTGGTTATAGCATTGTTTGTTTACGACCCACGTATATTGACGTGAATTACAGGTGAGGCCGATAGAGTCAACTAAAGGTTTCTCTGCGCGACTGTCCCTCGGGTTAAATGTGTCTAGAATTTAGCTATTATACTAGGTGTATTCGAAATATAAACTCAAGAAGCTTGATCAGTATTCGATTCTCGTTCCAAAAATATAGAATACGTGACTAAATTTTGACTAGATTGTCCTATGAAATAATTAAAACGTCGATTTATAACCGCACTGCCGATATGAGCACCGGTTGAGTGACCTTCTTAGCTGGCGCATCATGTTATGTTTCTAAAAACCACGAATTTTTTAAAGTATACAATAATATACCTAATTGTATACTAATATAACCAACATTAGACAATAAGGCTATAAGAAAATTCTAGTGGGTACGAGCCCATGCTTGGTCTCTGTCGCTTGGCGGCTTGACACAAAGTAAGCAGCGACGAAATTACCTAATTAACTATCCGTAATCCTATACTCGCAACTGCCGGTTTTAATAACCTATCTACCAAATTTTTTAAAAACGTCACATTTGGTATCGCTGTCAGCGATCTCGCTGTCACAGACAAAGATTCCTCTAAGTTAGTTTATTGAAACGCAAAAAAAACCGGCAAATCATACCAAGGGTGACGTTTTTAACAAATAGTTATTGGTAGATAGGTTAATGAAACCCGCCGCACTGTGAAACAGGTGCTAACTGCTAAGTATCGGTTCTGGCCCTCCAGTCAAGATACAATCGTATAATTTCGACGGCGAACTTCGAAATCAAAATGTATGGGATTTGACGTAAGTCATCGTTATGTGACATGTCGCTTGCGATACAATACGTCAAATCCTATACATTTTGATATCAAACTTCGCCGTCGAAATTATACGAATGCATCTTGACTAGAGGCCCTGGGTACTGTCTACTGTCACAACAGTTCTACTGTCGGTTGCAGATGCGGTGGCGCGGAGCGTGACCACGGACGGGCTCCTGAGCGCCCTGGCCCGCCTCCGCCGCCCGCCGCCGCCCCTCCCGCACCCCCCCGCCCACCGACACGTGAGTACACCACACACACATACACACAACAAACCTGACGGATCGCCTGACGGAAAGTGATGCAACACCTGAGGCTAACGCATCTGTGATTCGCAAAATATGCGTTACCATACTATTATAGCCCATATACAGGTGTATAACATACTAGAAAATAAAGGGGGATGTTACAAGTTTACCGTAGATCTGTGTGTCTGTTTGTCTGTTCGTGGCCTCGTAGATCCCACACGGATGAATGGCTGCCGTATTACGTAAAAATAGCGATTAGCAAAAATCTTGCAGTCATCGCGCGATAGACGCGACATCGATTGCTGAACGTCAAATAAAATCGTATTACCTATGCGACCGATTGTTAATCGCTCGCTGTTGTGTTTGAATGCACTTTGCTTCATTTTCGCTTATTATTGCTAACTAACAGTTCAAATTGCTCGCTGATTGGCTTCGCTTTGCTGTAAAAGTCTTACGTAATACGAAAAATTAGACAGCAGTGAAGAGAGCGAACGATTTATTGCAATTTATAGTTCCTCGATTGTTCGGTAGAGGCAGTACTGTCGCTAGGTTGCTTCTGCTAGGTTTTTGCAGATACGTAATACGAATTTGCGATTTTTGCGCAAAAATTGCGCAATTTTTGCTATTGCTTGGCTTTTGCAAGATACGTAATAAGCCCGCTAGTTTTTTTTTGTTTAAAAGCTGACACGATCGAGAGTGTTCTTAGCTATTCATTATCATCAGCTCGCTCACTGTTTGACAATTCGAAGGTTACTTCATTTTTTCATTTTGTTTATTTGAATTTATGGGATCCCCTTTTTTCGCATAATTTTGATTGCCATAATTTCATTTGGCATACATCACTTGGCATAATTTTATTACGCATAACATTACTTTAGCATAATGGTTTCTTGGCATACTACATCATTAGGCATAAACATCATTTAGACTAATATTTTTTGTCCTAATTTAATGAGGCATAACTCGTAAGGCATAATTTTTCTTGTCATAATAATACTTTGGCATAATTGATTTTTGGCATGTTTATGCCAACGAGTTTTCGTTAGGCATATTTTTTTGTCATAATAAATTCAAGGCATTCTGTCACAAGGCACAAATATGCATTAAATGGAAGGACATAATGAAAACACGGTTAAGGTAATTAAACGCATATTAATGAAACATTAAAAGCAGGTATTACACTCATTATACCTAGTGTAACATGTGTAACAGTAGGTTAAGTTGCAGCGGGGTGGCCCTTGGACCACCCTTAAGCCGCTAACATGTTTAAAATAATTAAAACGAAAGGTTATTTAATGCAAAAACAAAACTTACTTTATCCTTAAGTGCATTGAGCTCGTGTTTATGACTCGGCATGTTCTTAGATAGCAGTTCGTGTTGTTTGTCCGAGTTTAATTTCGTAATCAGTAGAAAATTACAATTATAATTGTTATTTCGGCTTAATCATTCATTAGTATGTAAAACAAATGCTACAAAGAAGTATGCGTAAATATCATTATGCGTAAATATATTTATGCTTTTTAATATTATGCATTATTGCAATAATATTATTATCTTAATTAATATTATGCGTAATAAAATGTATGCCTTACAATAAGTGTACCTAACAATTATTATGCTTTTAGTAATTATGCGAAATAAAATTATGCTAAAAAAGTTATGCCAAATGAATATTATGCGTAACTACTATTAGGTCAAATGAAATTATGCCAAGTAAAATTATGACATATGATTTTATGCGAAAAAATAGGGAACCGAATTTATTTTACTATTTTTACTTTTACTATAATTGTATTACCATGACGTCCGTCCGTTTTTCTGTCTGTCATCAGGATGTATCTCATGAAGCTATAACAATAAATAGTAATAAAATAAGTGTCGTGACTCGTGAGTGGTGAGTGGCGAGTGGTGACTATGGGGCTACATCAAACGTGTTTTTTGCCGTTTTGAGAACTCCGTAGCCTAATAGTGGGTAGATCGTTTTATTCGCACTCGAGAGAGTGCAGGTTCGATTCCTAGGTTGTGGCGTGTACCAATGAAACTTTTCAGATCTTAAGTACATTAAACAGGCGCTCTAACAGTGAAGAAGACATCGTGAGGAAAACCGCACATAGTTGGCCCCAGACGTATTGACTAGTTCATTCCTCTGGACTAGGTTGACTATGTTATGAGAATGCCGTATGTGCTTGGGCAACCATACGACATTAAAAAAAGCCGCCTGTCCCAGGCACTACAGTATTTCAAGAGTGGTTACTTCGCTCGGAGAATTCTGTGTAAATCATCCAATAACGGGTGAAAAGGCCTAAGTATGTAACCGAGTTTCGAATTCGTGCGCGAGTACGACTCGTACGTAATATGTATATGTCACCGTAAAAATGTAAAAACCGTTAGATTGTAAAATAACTAACGAGATTGTAAAAATGTGTAAAGATTAATAAAGATATTTACAATCTAACGAAAAATAATGTGTTAAATTATGGGCAGCATATTCGCGTCCGAAGTCTATCAACATTTTACAATTTCACTAGTTATATTACAATCTAACAGTTTTTACAATTTTACGGTGACATATATAAAACATTGCAAAACTTTACTTAGCTTCAAAAAGTTTTACAACACCAAAATGTTATTACAGAAATAAACGTTTGAAAAATCGGGTTAGTCCGGAATCCGGATAGTATTATCCTATTTATCCTGAATATCCGGGGACACATTGCGCGGGTGACCCAGTAATAGATAAAAAGCCTGAAAATTGGATTTCATTTCAGAGCTTTTGGGACACTCAAAGGGAATTGTAAAAGACCACTTCTCCAAATGTTTATGATTTTTATTTTCTCTGAACTGATTATTTTGAAAGCCATTTAATACTTTAGACTCTAAAATACTCAATGGCTTTAAAAAAAAAATCCATTTGCGGGAATAATTCTCTAAACTTTAGAGAAACGTACGCGTTTGTAAAGTGTCAGTATTAATCAAATAGTTTCATGATAAATGCATGATAAAAGTTGTTATGTTTCGGCCTTTGAAAATAACATATCGTGTAAGTTATGGTAATTGTAAGTCTTCCATTTAATTCGGGTACATATAAAAACACTATAAAAAGAAGTCCTTACAATAATTCATCAGCTATTTTATTAAACAACGTTCAATTTGTCATGGATTGGACCTATTTGTTGTATGTAAGTATAATGTAAAAAATTTCTAGTTTGTTTACGGCCCGTTTCACAATATTTTAATAAATGTCGTATAGCTTATTCGGAAATTTGGTCGCTGGTTACTACAGACAGACATAAACAAGACACGAAACAGTGTGGTGTGCGCGAATATTTGTCACTGCTCGCCGGGAATTGTGTGGTATAGAAACTACGCCCATAATGGCAAACAATCCTACTATCCTACTAGTATTATAAATGTGAATGTTTGTGAGGATGGTGTATGGATGGATGGATGATTGTTACTCTTTCACGCAAAAACTACTGAACGGATTTTGATGAAGTTTGGTATGTTAGTAGCTTAGGCTCTAGATTAAAACATAGGCTACATTTCAGTGGCGAAGGCTGGTTCTCCTTCATAGGGAAGTCCTTGTCTGTATAATAGCTAGGGATTTGGATGAGGGTCTTCAAAAGGTAAGTGATAAGTGATAAGTGATTAGTGAAGCCGATAGGAATGGAGTTATAGGAACCCCACGCCACTGCTACATTTTATCCCAGAAAAGTACAGTATTCCCGCGGGTTTAGGTTTACCAGATGAAAAAATCAAAAGTCCGGAGAAAAGGCCTGATTTCCATGGAAAAGTCCTGAGATTTTCTACAGCTTGAGAATTTTCTCTCAAAAACGTATCTCTTGCGCACGCGTTTTACGCGACTTTTTTGATTTTAACTGCAATTGTTACCAAAAGAAGATTATTTTTAGTTTGTTTCACTTTGATATATAAGTATTGATTTTAACTGCAATTGTTACTAAAAGAAAATTATTTTTAGTAGTTTAATAAGAGAGATCTTTAAAATGTAACCTGTGTTTTATTGAAAATCCTGAGCTATCACTAGATTTGCTAAATCCGGCCGGAATCCTGAGAAGAGTCGAAAAATCCTGAAATCTCAGGACAAATCCTGAGATATGGTAACCCTACGCGGGTTACTCGATAGTATATTTACGCAGGCGGATTAGCGGGAAACAGCTAGTGGGAACTAATTCGATGCCATAGATTGTAGTTAGCTTCTTCACGGCGAGTAGGTAGTGACAATTGCTAGGCTAAACAATTAAAGGTTAGGTTAGTTAGTTTAAACATCAAAGATTAGGTAGTTAGTTAGGTTAAACATTAAAGAGTAGGTAGTAGGTTAAACGTTAAAGAACTGTGTGCTGAGTGCTAGTGCACTCAGCACACAGTTCTTTAAAGGTGGGATTCCACCAGTGTCCTGCACTGTGCGGCACTGCAATGCACATTGTGCGAGACAAAAGTTTATTCTGGTCGACTCACTAAAGCAAACAGTAACAAATTGTGCGCGAACATTCAAGAATGTTCGCAAACATCTGTATACTTTTGTGCGTGCACACTACAGGCAGTGGACTGGCGTCGACGCGTACAAACCTGTTGTTCGCGAACTCAGTCTTGCTTCCGCTACTGGAGTAAAAACATTTATTTGTGCGCGTACGCACAAATCACTACGTCCTGCCCGTCCATATTAACTACTGAACTGTTTTCGCCAGAAACTCTGCTCAGTGAACATGCTCGCGCACAAGTGTGCTGAACTGTACGCTTACAAAAGTTACGCACAGCCTTACCAGTGGAGACGGAGGCCAAATGAGATACCAGCTTAGTGCCTGCACTGCTGGTGTTTTGCAAATGTTTGTAAGCAAATGTGCTGCACACTATTTTGGTGGAATCCTACCTTAACGTTTAACCTTAAAAGTTCTTTTTGTTGTTTAACCTTACATTATCAGGAGAGTGCTGCTGGTGACATACATAAGCATGTATTATATAAGTTATAAAATATTAGGTATGAAGCTAAACTGAGAGTGTATGTCTAAAAATATGGTTAAAAATACACGCGCGGGCTCACCGGTTGTTTTAAATAAAAGCTGCTTTCTGTAGCTATTGCCTGAAAATTTTATAAAACTATTTTCATCGGAAAGCATGCTTCAGCAGGAAAGGACCGAATTGAATAGGGTAATTGCGTCGGTTTGCGGCCCTGCGTTAGTAAGCGACCATTTGGCGGTGACACAGCGAAAATATTATGCTAATAAGAATACTGTCTCTTTTTTCTAGTAACATATTATGTGATTTAGACAAGGATGACTTTAGTAACCCTAATGCTTATTTGAAATACCGGTCAATTTTACTTATCAATCTGTAGGTACATTTAATAATTATGTTAAAAATATGTTGTAGGTAGAAATGCTTGCTCAGTAATAAATCAGTCTTGGTCTAACGCTCGTGTTTGATTCACGTGTCGAGTCTCGATAACATGACAAATCGAAAAATCGCATCTAGTTTTGCACTAATTTTCGCAAGGCCGCGCACGCGTCGGATTTTACAGAAAAAATAGTGGACAGTGGTGCGTTTGAAAGTAAGTATTACCCAGTCTTCATTACATTATGTACTTGGTGAATATTTTAACATGATACGGGAGCTTAGTTAAACATATTATTACATTGTTTAATGTAAAAAATACACTACATTCTTAAAAAACTAGGTGGTCGCAAACTGAATAATGAAAATCAGTAAAGTTTTATTTTGCGGCCGGGTGGCCGGATAACTAGCGTCACAGTTTAAAGGAACTTTTCGTTTTTTTTATGGCCCAACTGATAGAGTTCAAAGTTTGAGACTTTATTTTGCTTTTAATTTGGGATTATTACGTAGGTTTTAGTTTACGACCATTAATATCACTTTATTTAACTAACTAATCCATTCAAAATATGAACGTGGTCGCAAACTAATATCGAGAAATTAATGTTGCTAATTTGCGGCCGTCATATAAATGTAAGGAGATTACACGCCCGTGAACTGAATTATTTTTTATTCGTGAGGCGATAGACGGCCACTTACTCATAATCGTTAAAAATTCTCGAAATTTCTGATCTGAAAGTGAAAAAAGTGCCCATTTTTAACCCCTGACTAGAACAGAGGGCTATAAGTTTGACGTGTTTGTCTGTTTGTCTGTCTACTCCTGGCATCGTGGCATCCAAAAGGATGAACCGATACTGATCTAGTTTTTTTGTTTAAAGCTGACACGATCGAGAGTGTTTTAGCTATAATTCATCATCGTCAGCTCACTTTGCTCACTCTCACTTGACGATTCGGGAGTTACTTTTTTTTTAATTTTCGGGGTTTACAGATGCCTTTCTCTAAGTCTCAAAAGAAGAAATCTGTCAAATATCGACCTGAAGATATAGAACGAGCGTTAAAAGAAATTAGAGACGATAAGGAAGGTATCAGGGAGATTTGCAGAAAATACGGAATACCCAGAACGGTTAGCAGGTAGGTAGGAGACACGATGTACTTAGCTTGTACTAGGGGGGCGGAGCCATATTTAGGAGTTGAAGGAGTAATAAAGAAGTGGAGGTTATCCACTCCTGCTGTACTTACACCTCATCCTATAAACATTAAACTGAATACTGCGTCTCCCCAAACACAAATCACGTCTGCAACTGAAGAAAGTTTGCTCACTCTACAGCAGTGGCGTGGGGTTCCTATAACTCCATTCTTATCCGCTTCACTTACCACTTAGGCCCTTTTGAAGACCCTCATCCAAATCCCTACTATACTGACTGCTCTACAGCCAGGAAAAACAAAAGCTTAAAGTACTGCAACGACCTCAAAAGCATTGACGGATAACGTTTTTGCCAAAAAATTATATCAACCCCGACCTTCTGGGAAGTCAAAAAATCATCCAAGATCTACTTTTCCTTCCTCTATATCAAGCCAAAAATGGCAAGATTATTATAAAGGACAGGAGGAGGCTAAATTAGAAAAAGAAAGGGAAAAACACGAGAAAAACGCAAAAAATAGGAATCAGAGAAAAAGAAACAAAAACCTCATAGAGGAAAGAAAAGAAAAATATCTATTACAAAAAAGAAACAAAGAAAGAGACAGAAAAGAAAGAGAAGAAGGATTAGAAGTATATTTAAAAACTCAGTTTGAGAAATACACACATTATCTTGAATTGTGTTGAAAAGTGTGCTCCAGAGTTCGCACCGGTTTTGATGCGTTTTTTCGGCTCTCCTACTCTTATGGTACAGTCCAGGCATTTTGGAAGACAGCTTTTATGCACTCGATCCCTAAAAAAGGTGATCGCTCAAATCCTTCCAACTACAGACCAATCGCTATAACCTCTTTCTGCTCGAAGATAATGGAGTCCATTGTTAATATACTAGCTCCTTCGATACTTAGACGTTCAGCAGTTGCTAAGTGACAAACAGTACGGGTTCCGTAAAGGTTGATGGGCTGGTGATCTGCTGACGTACTTAACTCTAACTAACTAATCTAACTAATGGGCACAGGCGATCGAGTCTAAGGGAGAAGCATTGGCTGTAAGTTTGGACAAAGCTAAAGCCTTTGATCGGGTTTGGCACAAAGTGCTTCTTTCGGAGCTTCCTTCCTATGGCTTCCCCGAAAAATTATGCAAGTGGGTCACGAGTTTCTTAGCAGACAGAAGCATAAGGGTCGTAGTCGACGGTGAATGCTCGGATACTCTGTCTGTTGATGCTGGTGTCCCACAAGGCTGTGTTCTATCACCTACCCTGTTCATACTGCATATCAATGACATGTTACAAACCAATGGCATTCATTGCTATGCAGATGACAGTACGGGTGATGCCTTATATACCGGGCGCCCGAACATCTCTCGGCAAAACGTCATTGAGACTCGAAACGAACTTGTCTTTCAAATTGAGATTTCATTGGAGAAGTTCTCAGAATTCAACCTCTCTAAGACACAAGTTTGCGCGTTCATCGCTAAAAAGTTACCGATGGTCGTATGTCCTTGTTTTGAAAGCATACCTATAACTGTCTCCTCCAACATTGGAATACTTGGCGTTAGCATATCGAGCGAGGTCCAGTTCTGATATCATGTGGAGGGCAAGGCCAAGTTAGCCTCCAAGAAGCTTGGTTTTCTGAACAGGTCAAAGCAGTATTTCAGTCCGGTCCAACGCCTACAACTTTATAAGGCGCAGGTTCGGCCTCATATAGAATACTGTTCTCATCTCTGGGCAGGAGCGCCAAAGTACCAGCTTCTCCCTCTGGATTGTATCCAACTAAGGGCCGCTCGAATTGTCGACTGCCATAGTATTTCAAACAGGCTTGACTCCTTTTTGTTTAAGTAGACAGTTAATATATTTATGTAATTAATCTATAAAAGACTGTTTATGAACGAGTAAAGACTGTTATGTTTATGATTATTGTCTGATTCAATAAAGTTCCTATTATTTTTATATAAAAAGTAGATTTTTTTTGGTAAAGTATTCTATCCGGTGGTGGTCGCAAACTAGCAAACAAGTGGTCGTAAACCAAAAAAAGTGGTCGTAAACTAGCAAATTACCTATTTTTTCATATTTAATTAAATAAAAAAATAACCACTGATACTCCCACTTAATATTTTTGAGCATAATAAAGTTATATTAGCAACGATTCTACTAAAAAAAATTTAAATAAATCGTTCATTTTTTATAAAAAATCGCATCTTAAAGTTGAAGGCCTCGCTAATCGGTCGCAAACCGGCGAAAAGACCCTACCACGGCGCCACAGAAAACCAGCGTGTAATAACACGTGTTTCGCCGGTCAGGGAGGTTACCGAAGGCCAAAGGAGGGTTGGGGATTTTGAGGACCAGGAACACCAGAGGAGTTACAAGTCGTGTATCTTCTCTGGTGTTGCGACTGTCCATGGATGGTAATCGCTTAGCATCATGCGAACCCTCTGGCCTTTACTCGTTTCCATATCCATTTCATGAAATAAATGGGAAAACTTTAGTTCAGGTGTTTCCAATCAGTGGAGCGAGCACAGCAAATTCAACAGGGGTATTTTTTTATCAAAAATATGAATCCGCTCGTCAGTCGCTATTGGACAAGTTTCGGAATGTTATAGCTTACCTATTCAGAAGTTCTGTCGGTGCTTTATACCGAGCGATAGAGACGAAACATGCAACAGGCCTTTAGACTTTAGAGCATCGTTTCTCAATCGTTTTTCCCTTTTTTCGTCCCATGAAAAAGCCAAGAAGTCAAGTAAAATGTCTTGCGACCCCGTTACGATTTTTTCGACGTTCAATAAAAAAGATTTGTTCGAAAAACGAATCTTTTGTACCTATCTGTAGTTTGTATTTCTTATTTTTCAACAGACTGCGGTCTCCTTTAAAAATAAACTCGACCCCCCCCCAAGGGTCGCGACCCACCGGTTGAGAAACGATGCTTTAGAAATATTAATTATTATCTAGATTTCAGAAGGTATAATTATTATAAAGGAGCCTTAGTTAATGTAAGTAGCAACGCACAAAATAGCGCTTTAATCACTTTTCCTTTGATGTCGTAAGATCTTCCACTACAGTTATGCCAGTAGGTACAATCGAACCATAAGTGGATACTTTATAAGGAGATTTTCGCCTGTTTTCTGTCGGGAATTAAGAGTTGCCTGTATGTTAATCCAGTGCCTCAACTATTACCATAAGTCATAACAAATTTCAGCAAAATCCGTTCAGTAGTTTTGCTTGAAAGAGTCACTGACGTCTATCCATCCATCCATCCATCCATCCATACATACATCCATCCTCATAAATTTTCACATTATTAGAAGTAGTATTTTCAATAAAATAGTCTGAAAATTTTTCATAATATATTTTATGATGACAATACTTTACCTAACCAAATACTATTGTGTTCTTATTTTCGTAAGTTTCAAATAATATAACATAATAATATTATATTTTTGATTACGTATGTTTGCCGTAAGCTTTATACAGGCACTGGCTTTTGTCGGCAACTCCGCCTGCGTATCCCACAGGAACCCTATACTTTTTCGGGATAAATGCCTATGTGTTAGTCTAGTCTCCAAAGCTTAAACTATTACCACAGATTACTAAATAATTACTACGTAACGGACGTGCTACTATCACACCAAACTTCATCAAAATCCGTTCAGTAGTTTTTGCGTGAAAGCGTAATAGACATCCATCCATTCATACATCTATCCATCAATCAATTATCCTCACAAACTTTCAGATATATAATAGTACGAACATCCTGATGTTCGTGTTTGTATCTAATAATTTCATCACTTTACGTAACAAGAGTAAACTATTTAAATATAAATAAAACGGTCGCTCTAACGTTTGTAGAATATTTGTAAGTACTGCTAGGTAAAAGTCGTAAGTTGTAAATCATGAATAATAATAATATCTATGGACGCCTCACACCACGTCAATCCGATCCCGTGGTAAGTTCTCGAACAACTTGTGTTACGGGTACCAGACAACGGAAATATATTTAATACTTTTATACTATACACATATTTAAGATTTTTATTATATTATACACATATTTAATACACATCCATGAGTTCCATGACCCAGGAACACGGAAAACGTTTTGTTCCTTTGGCGGGAATCGAACCCGCGACCCTCGGCTTGAGCACCAACACGCTCAACCACTGAGCCACAGAGGTCGTCATGAATCAACGAAAGCAAATTCTAATTAATTTTCTTGTTTCTTGTAACGCCTCAGTTGATCTCAATTTCAATCATTCCTTTTCTGTCGGTTAATATTGACATAAGGTCCTTTTGAACCCCCGCGGCGGGTGTGGGCTAGCAGACCCGATCTTTGATGGTCGATATCAGTTGTATTCAAATGTATCGACCCTTACCACCTCAGCGAGCACGTCCGGTCGACCGGGCAACACGGGCAACACGAGGGTTAAAATATCAATATTCTGTCCATCTTGTTTTAGTCTTTGTATTAGAGTGTAGGACGTTCTGCGGCACGATGGACCGACAATTTGAAGAAGGTGGCTGGCAGCGGATGCATGAGGGCTGCCCAAGATCGGGGGGAGGTCGGAAAATTGGGGGAGGCCTACAGCAGTGGACGGCGATAGGCTGATGATGATGATGAAGTGAACCTAAAAAAATCGCATTACAATCGAGGAACGCAAGTTTTTAGATATCTATTATTTGTAGTAATAAACTTTATAAGCATTTGTTATTTTAAGGATATTCACTGCAAATCCGAAATTGTGTTACGTGTTTATGTTTTACGACACAACAGAGGAACAAATGGAAAGTTGGACCAAACTTTTCGTTCCAACAGTCGTGAAGCGCGGGAGCCGGCTTCGCAACCTACTTCCATTGTTTATGTTCAAAACATTCGTTACGCTAAGTGCTGATGATGATGACGAGTAAAGCCTTACATTGAAACATTTAAACGCCGTTAGCGTTAACCAGTGCAGTTAAAAGCTCGCTTGGCAAGGTGCCGCCGCGGCACTTCACACCGCTGACGTACTCCGCGTTTATTACAGGTTATTATGACTTACTTTACTTAATTTATACTTTTTATATCCTAATTTCTAGCATTCCTATGCTAGAATATAAAAAAAAATAATAAAAAAAAAGACCCGACTGCAAAAAAAAAGACAGATACCTAAGCAACGCACTAAAAAGACCGAAACAAGATTCATGAAGTCAAATTCATCAAACAAGAGTCAAGAAGACCCATTCGCAAATTATAAATCGTACAAAAATATTTGGGCCCTCTTCTCACTTAGGCTTTCAGCTCATAGTGTAGTCTTTTTTTTAATCTTGTTTAGTGCGTTGCTTAGATATCTGTCTTTTTTTTTGCAGTCGGCGTTTTTTTTTTTTACATTTTTTAGTTTAACCAACACTCGTTTGGTCGATTTAAAGCAAAAATACAATGATACGAACACTAACATATAGGCTTAATGTGAGAATGGTTGTTACGCAACTTTAAATCGATATAGATCCTAAACGGTCAGTCGAATCGAAAAATGTTAAGAGAAAACTAAAAATGATTTTTAAATACCTATTCAACGATACCCCACTTGACATACTTTGTTGACTTTCATTTTTTTCATTTTCACAATATGGCGTCCAGTAGTCGCCATATTGAATTTTCACTAACGTTATGTCTTTAGTGACACTCGCCGGACTAAGAGGAATCGGTTGACATGCGAATCATAAAAATTGGCCTGTATAGTGCTTCAATTGAACATACATACATACATACATACATAGGCTGATAAACACATTACCACTCCTTTACGTCGCGCAGTCGGGTAAAAAGTAGAGCATATTTCTCAGTAACAAGACTTATTTGTAGAGAAATAAATTACGAAAAAAATATAGTAGATTGTTAGCCTAGGGTTGAAAGGAATCAATTCCCGAGGTAGTTAGTTGTTTATCTAAACTATTTATTGATAATAATATATTAGTAATTTAGTATCCCGGCAATTTGTGTTGACTTTTTAATTTTTAAATATGGAACTTGCCGCTCGCCGCGGCTCTCGCGGCTTATTCCGCTCAAAGAAGTTATCGCTAAATTCACACTGGCTGTTTAGAAAGTCATGTCATTTTAATAGTTTTTTTTTACATAAAACTCTTCACAGCTGACAGCAGTTCTATTTTTGAAGTTTTGAAGATATATACAAATTCATTCCGGCCCGAGGGCCGCAATGAATTTGTATGAGTTTTTCCCTCCCTATGAAAGGAAAGTAGCGTTTTTCACCCAATAATCAGATCAAAACAACACTACTTTCCGAGTATGAGAAATGAAAAATATTTTATTAATACGCATAACATAATTATTAAGCATGTGAAGCAAAAACTTTCAGTACCTACAGTTATACGAGAGTTTTGCAACCGGAGGAGTATTAAATGAGGGCTGGTAAATCATTTGGTCATAATACTTGCAATGTATTTTGTTTCTTTAAAAATACTCATGACTCTAAACAGGGCTCAGATCAAATAAAAAACCTTTTTTTATTTGATCTGAGAAACAGGGTTTGATAATTTATATACGTATTATAAGTGTCCTAAACAGATTTTTCTGTACCTCGAAACCATACATGTGTATAACTACCCCGCAGTCGGTCTGAACGCGCCTCACATGGGAGTATTGATTGAACTAATTTAGTATTTTCTCGCTCAAATTGCTCCGTGATGGGTGTTGTATGCCAAGCGATGGGTGTTGTCTGCCAATTGCCAAGTCATGGTTCCCGTGCCAAGACAGTTGGGTGTCACGACGGTTCGACAGCGTCAATCGCTCTGGCAGGCAGCCTGTTAAGGCTAGTTGTAGGATTTACTCAGGCAATACAGTTTTAATTACTGTCGCCCGTCTGTCTGTCTGTCTATACATATAGTCTTGACTTAGGTTTTCGTGTACTCTTTTTAGATTTAATTTAATCTAAAAGAAATAAACTAAAGCATCCTCTACTGCTACCTACGACTATTATAAATGTTAAAGTTAGTGAGGATGGATGGATGGATGGTGGTTTATTGTTTGTTACTCTTTCACGTAACAACTACAGAACGGATTTCGATGAAATTTGGTATGGTAGTTTAGGCTCTGGATTAAAACATAAGGCACTTTTTATCCCGAAAATAAAGTGGAAAAGTGTATATAAAAAAGTTGTGTGATATTATTATGAATGTCGGCTTCGCTCGCGTGAAATTAGGTTTTAAACTTTCATCCCCTATTTTACCCCCTTGGAGTTGAATTTTGAAAAATCCTTCCTTAGTGGATGCCTATTGCCTACAGCCTACGTCATATGAGGAATACGTGTGCAAAATTTCAAATTTCTAGCCTTAAGGGCCTGTGCGTTGAATATTGATAGATCAGTTATTCACCTTTGCCTTTTAAAGGCAAAATTGTAAAAACCGTTAGATTGTAAAATAACTAACGAAATTGTAAAAATATGTCCAACTATTTATAACTATATATTTATAATCTAACGAAAATTATTGTGTTAAATTTTGGGCACAATATTCGCGTCGGAAGTCTATCAACATTTTACAATTTCACTAGTTTTATTACAATCTAACGGTTTTTACAATTTTACGGTGACATATATATAGATATCTTATATTTATTATTATTGAGATCTTGTCTTTTTAGATATTTTATTATTTTTGGATTATTGATTTTTGGAGACCTTTAATATTAAATTATTATCTATACAAAATTCTATAATTCTATAATTATTCTTTCTCAACAAATGGAATGAGTCTTACTCCTTGTTGATTACTAGCTGGTGCCCGCAACTTCGTTTGCGTAGAAATAGTAAATGGAAACTAAACCCTTTACCCGACTACGGCGAAGGCTAAAGGAAGGATAATGATTATGGCTGTCTATTATTTGGCTGCAGCTGAAGGTATTTGGTGTCAAAATAAAGAGGTTGAAGAGACCATTCTAAAAATGTACAACACATAATATAGTAAAATGGTCAAGCATAAGTCTGACCCTGAAAAAAAGACATTCATACCCCCGTTTATGCATATAGGGTTGAATATCAAACATCATGAAACCCCTTCTTACACCAAAATATCGAATTTAAAAAAATATTGACTTAAGTTATAGTAAATCATGGCAAAGAGCAACATGACGAAATTCCAAACAGATCTGATCACAAACAAAAAAGTTACATACAAACGTGAATACACCATTTTACCCCTTTAGGGGGTGAATTTCGCAAAATCCCTTCTTAATGGACCTATACGTCTACGTTATGTAGTTTTGCGTCGGCGTTGATGAATCAGTCAGGCGTTATTACTTTATATAATAGATTATTTTCCAATAATTGGACCTCAAGATTTCAGTGCAAACATAAAAGTGGCTTAACTTAGTAATACCTTAGTTTGTTACTAAGCCTTGACTCAAAGGAAGCCTATATAATAAGTGATTGTAAGAGTGTAGGTACGTGTATGGTCTTTGTAACATACATTGTTTTAATACATATTTTGTTTGTGTGCTGTTCAAAGGTGTACTTCTCTTCCCCCTCTAAAAAAATATTTACACAAGGGATAAGCTATTCAATGTTGCTGTCTTTGTTTATCAAGTGACTTTTCAAACGTGTCAGACGTATCATAAAGAATAATGATCTGTTGAAATGGTTATTATAAGGGATTAGTCTATAAAATGTATATTGTAAGGCTGAAGAAATTGATGACCAAATAATAATTATTCAGATATTTAAATCCTAGTATGTTTGTTAAGTTAAACATAATCTTGAGTTTGGCGGGTGCTATAATATTTAGGTGAAGACAATTCATAATGCATAATGTGTGAAATTTAAACACTTGTAGATCTTTATAATCGCAAGAATAAATATTATGACGTCATTTTAACTCATTCCAACGAATATTCATGTAAACATGACTAAAAATTTATATTTACATACTACAATAAAAAGTAGCCTATGTCCTTCCCCGTGGTCTACTCTACACCTGTGCTAAATTTCATAAAAATCGGTCTACTAGTTTCGGAGCCTATTCGATGCAAACAAACAAACTATACTATATACACTTCTCAATGGATCTAAATTAAAATAATTACCTACATAATGAAATATAAATGGATTATAACTCTCTAATAGTATTTTTGTATGTGGTCGCAATTTTTAAAAAAAGCGGCTAAAAGACACTCAATTATAAGAAAGCAAAGTCGCATGAAGATCACAACTAAAGATAAAAGTGAAATGAAAGGGCGCGGCGCGGCCCGCTCAGCCCTATACTAGGTTTTATAAGGGTTTATTTGATCGGCTGAGGTTAGACGTATTCCACGTTTGAAGTGTGCTCCAGGGCTCTTGAGGGAATTCGGATTTGGAATATATCGTTTACTTTTATTTTATCAGTCACGATAATACAGCTTAGACCAAATAAAAAGTGAAGAGAGTTGAACCATACAGCGACTAGCGAGGCCGGTCTAAACTACGCCTCGTGTAATGAAACTATGCCTACCGTTTAACGTCACTAGGTGTCGGAGGAAACTAACTATAGTAAAGGTAATGTCACCGTCTAATTGTAAAAACCGTTAGATTGTAATATAACTAACGCGATAGTGAAAATATGTCGAAAGATTCCTAGCTATAATATTTATAATGTATCGAAAAATAATGTGTTAAATTATAAGCAATATATTCGGATATATAGTCATTTGACTTTTTATAATTTTAATATGCAATATATTCGGCTCCGCGGACATTTAACTTTTTTAAATTTCACTAGTTATATTACAATCTATCGGTTTTTACAATTTTACGGTGACATCAATATAAAACGGTCGGTTTCTCAAAACAAAACAAACAAACCTCTATATTTTATTTGGCCTGAGACTTACACAAACATTTTAACAATATAATATTTTTTGTGTATATCGCTAGGTGCGCGATGACAGCGCCAAGTAGCATTTACAATTACGGCGGACTTGAATATGTCAAATGGCTGGGTTCATTACGAAAATTATGTAAAAACACAATTAATTTATATGAAACTAGCTTTTGTACGCGGCTCCGCCCGAGTTCCTCCGCCCATTATCCCGCGGGAACACTACTTTTTCGGGATAAAAAATATACCCCGGGACCCAAAGTATGTCTATACCAAATATCATAAAAATCGGTTCAGCGGTTAAAGCGTGAAGAGGTAACAGACAGACACACTTTCGCATTTATAATATAAGTATAGATATTGTAATTTACATATATTCTATTCGCTCATCTTAATCTATAAAGTCTATAATAACGTTCCCTTTTTCCTTTTTCCCTTCTAAATAAATCAATTTCGGACATACGTAAGTACAAACGGACTTTCATATGACTGACTTCATAAGAAGTAACCAATGTTATCATTTGCTGTATTTTTCTCTTTCTTGTTACTGCATTCCATGTATCGTTTGTATCTTGATTCTTGACATGACTAGTAACTCTTACAGAGGTGTAAAGGAGGAAATATTCTTAGAACGTAACTAGGACTGTCGCGTTCAACAGCTTTTTCGCCTCACTGTGAGCACTGCAATGATTTCAAAACTAAGGATGGGCTATATTTTTTGCCATTGTTCTCATGCAGCAAGTATCGTGATGTGACACATTTTATTATAATATATTAGGTTTTTTAGATCATAGTGGCGAATTTCGCTAGTAAAAAGTGACATTTGGTCCGCCGAAAGTTCCTTTTTTGGCCACGGTGCGCGCTGCGATCGATTCGAGGTTCCCCCACCACCTACTTCGCACCCAGCGATACCGGTACGAGCAAGCGTAGGTACATAATAATAATAATCTGTAATAGTTAAGCAAAGCAAGCGCTTATCATTTTGTAGAGAAGCATTAATCAATAAATCAGTGTATGTAGGTACATAACGTACTTCGTGGATTCGGTTGTGTTACTTAATATGCCTATCATTATATCACTTATTAATATAATTTATCATTACTGTAAGGGTATACTCGTATGCCTTATGGGTATAAGACATCCTTACACTACCAATACAATGTAAATGTGACTTATTTACCGTACAGTAAGGAAACACAATAACATAGTGATTTGGTCGAATTCTATCTACATATTTATTTACAAATACTAAAATTAGTCTAACATTCAATCTAGTTCAATTATATAAGTTCTAACATAAGAACTGGGTAGATGGTTGAAAAGAGCAATTTGGCGCAAACAAAATTTTGCTAAAATATTTTGTGGAACATTCGACTTTAGCTTTGAAGAACAATCAGAGTATAAAAATCAAAGTCGAAAGCTATTTGTGTCACAAAACATCAATGGCACAAAACCAATAAGAGTGAAAGAGAAAGCAAATCCATATCTTTTGGGGTTTTTTAAAGTTGTTTCGGCACTGGAACGTTATAGATCCTTTGGAGTCCACTTTTACGACTTTGGAATTACAAATGGGCACTCATAGGAAGTTTTAGCACGTGGGAAAAGGAACGATATATGTTTCTTCTCTTACTAAGAGCTGGGTCTCTATGCTTTGGTTATTGCTCTGAGGACTTAAACGCCTTTTTGCCATTTCAGTTTCCCCAATTACCAATAATAATTGCAGATTAAACATGTTATTATAAAGCATTGAATTTCAAAAAACGAATGTTAGTATATTATGTTGGATACTCCTTCAGGCAGAATTAGTTGAGGGCATTTGATCGAAATCGTGTACCTATTTAGGTGTTTTTTATCAGAGGAAAACGTACGGTTTCCAGGTGACTAACTGACATATTTCTACTACAGCATCGCGTTGCTACTTTAGATATAAAATAATTTGCCCCACAGTGGGGTACGGACTACGGGGTATGGGGCTGGTAAGTGTCGCAGTAAACGGATTACACGCAGTAACTCCCCCATTCACGTCGCTAACTACGTTACGTCGCGCCGCGCTCATGAAAATCAGTTTACTTTGTGTGTCTCTGTCACACGACATGTCTCATGTCTGTCTGTTTGTTAACTAATGTATTTTTTTTGTGTCGTAACTCGTATCATTGACTAGCTTTTGACCGCGACTTCGTCCACGTGGAGTTCGGTTTCCATACAAAATTTTAACCCCTTTTTCACCCCCTTAGGGGGAGAATTTTCAAATATCCTTTCGTAGCGGATGCCTACGTCATTACACCTATTAGTATGCCAAATTTCAGCAAAATCCGTTCAGTAGTTTCGGCTGTGTGTTGATAGATGAGCCAGTTAGGTTTGCCTTTTATATATTTTGAAAACGTGAAGATAGTTTTTATTAAGATTTTTTTTATTGAATTTAATTACCATTGAATTTTTTTTAATAAAATGGACCAAGGACCGAGCAGACGAACGCCTGATAATAACGAGTTACGTGTGGTAAGTTGCATTGTAACTCCTCTGATGTTGCGAGTGTCCATGGGCGGCGGTAATCGCTTACCATCAGGCGATCCGTCTGCTCCTGGTCCATTTCATAAACAAATCATAGATATGTATGAATGAAATACGAGTAGCTTCAAAATATCAATTTATAAAAATATGCTTCAAAATAGACGGAGTAAATCGAGTTCGTCCGGAATTAGTTATACATAGCCTAACTCAGGTCTGGAAGTTTATCTCCATGTCGAACGTCAGCCCACGTGTGACTTTCTCAGACTGGAATAAATAATGTTAAAAATATTTCTAACTTTCACATAGCTGTTGTTAAAATATATTTCATATTCAAATTATGACATCGAAGATTTTTCAAAAATTCAAACGTATATATTAAATAAAATAAGTAGCAAAATAATTTACGCCCATTACGCACTAGCGCCTCCTAGGTGTTGGCGCAGTATGAAATTAACCAGGAAACGAGCAGACGGATCGCCTGATTACCGCCGCCCATAGACACTTCGTTCGTCGACACGCGTTCCTGGTCCTCAAAATCCCCAATCCCCCTCTTGTGCCTCCGGTAACCTCACTCTCGGTAGTCGCTTTTCATCAAGATCCATTTGTTCGTTTTTAATATCACACGTGTTATTTATTTTTGGGAGTAGAATCGTGTACTGATTACGATCCCTGAATATATTTTACTCGTATACTAGTGGGTGCTCGCAGGCTTGAGCTCCGTGGCCTATTGGGTAGACTGTTTGGTTAGCACACGAGAGAGTGCAGGTTCGAATCGCAAGTTGTGGCGTGTACAATGCGGCCGATGTATCTTGGCGAGTCTGAACTTCGCGCAGAAGGTTGCGCAATAACTGTTTTTAGGTGTTTTCGTATTTATTTTATTTATACTAATTGGTCCTCTGTATTAGGAAAATTTTATTCGTACATAGTGTAAGCTTATAGTTGAAGGTTTCATAAAATACTTCTAATTAATAATATGTAAACGTGCAATGAATGGTTTAAATGTGCATTAATATATAATTATTATTATTTGGTTATGAGATGAAATGATTTTATAGTTTATTTCTTAGGCATAAGAAATAATATTCAGTGCCATGTTCAATTTGTATAAAAAATGCAAGATCAGTATCGTCGCTTGTTTGGTATGGACGCCGGGTTTGGCATTATTACCGAGAGACGGCCATGGAGGCACATGTTATGTTAATTTATGGAGAGTGGATCCTGTATATTATTTATTTGAAGTTTTAATCACTGGATATGAATAAGGATTTCAGAGAGAACTTTACATTTCAGAAGTGTGATCGGCGAAAATTATATTTTTTTTCGCTCTGAGCCTACATCAGATGGAATTCCGATTACGACTATCTATTTTGGGTATTTAAGGACCCAGGGAGCCCAAAATGAGAGTGAAAGTCAGGAAGTTCCTAATACCATTAGAAAGTACTAGGTGAGAAATTAAATGCCAGTTGACCAGGACGACCCGGGTGTAAGCGGTCAGGTCAGCCGGTGGAGCAATACAGAGTGATACCCAGGGAGCCCAAGGTTAATGGGACAGGGTCAGGAAATAGACTTCTGCCGGTTGCTCAGGACGACCCAGGTGTAAGTGGTTAGATCAGCCGGTGGAGCAATACAGAGGGATACCCAGGGAGCCCAAGGTTATTGGGACAGGGTCAGGAAATAGACTACTGCCGGTTGCTCAGGACGACCCAGGTGTAAGTGGTTAGATCAGCCGGTGGAGGTGAGTGGTCAGGGGTGGCGCAGGAGAGTAGCGCTACCGAGACCAGAATTGTAAGGGGATCGGTGGAGGCCGATCCCAGGATTGGTGGAGGCCAATCCGAGACGAAACAAATTGTAAGGGGATTGGTGGAGGCCGATCCGAGACGAAACGAGACGAGGACTGTATTGACGGAGAGCACCTATCAGAGAGTATTGGTGGGTGCCTATTCAAGAGCATTGGCGGAGAGCGCCTATTCCAGACGAGATTTGAGGATGGGATTAATGGAGTGTGTCGATCACGAAACGTTTTGATTATTCATGGAGTATGAGGAGTGAGGATGGTGTATTTTTCTGCCGTAGCCAGGCCAGATCGTGGGTCTACCATGGAACACCAAAAGTGTGATAGAGATCAATCATAATTATTTAAGAGCACTATATAGTACTTTCGACATAACAGTTCGGGTAGGGTGGAGAGAACGATATAAAAAAAAAATTAATTTGAAACGAGGTGTAAAAGTGAGAGAAGTAAGGTACAGATTTTGTTTGTATCAATTTTATAGTAAGGGATTATATATGAGATTTAAATGAATTTACAGAATCAATATAGAACAAGGTTTTGACAATAATAGTGTCAGTCAATGGTTTGGGTAGACAAACATTTATTAACCTACTTTTACCACAAATATTGAGTTTGACCCTATGTCTAAAGATAAGACAATGTTAATGTAGCTTATAGTAAGAGATTATATATATATGAGATTTAAATGAGTTTACAGAATCAATATAGAGCAAGGTTTTGACAATAATAGAGTCAGTCAATGGTTTGGATAGACAAAAATTTAGTAACCTGAGATTTAAATGAATTTACAGAATCAATATAGAACAAGGTTTTGACAATAATAGAGTCAGTCAACGGTTTGGATAGATAAAAATTTATTAACGTACTTTTACCATAAATATTGAGTTGACCCTATGTCTAAAGAGCAGACAATGTTAATGTGGCTTACAAGTAATATAAGTATTAGTTATTGGAATGAAAGTTCCTATGGGGCGTTGCGGAGAGGTACTCTAGTCGGCAAAAAAAAAAAAAAACAAAAGGGTCTGTAACGTTAAATAAAACCGTAAGATTTTTATGTATTAGTAAAAAGCAAAATTCTATCGATCGATCAATTGACATCCTACATTATGGTCTAGTGGCAAGGATGCCTGGATTCTCACCCAGGAGGCTCGCGTTTGATTCCCGGTATTGGAATTAAACTTTTACATTATTTTAACTCAAATAAGTATTTATAATTATCACTTAATAATAATAATATTGTGACCTACACAAACTTTCTTCACATAAAAATAATTTTTGCAAACAATGTTACGTAAAACGCCACCTGTGATCTAGAAACGGTACTTTATTAGGGTTCATATCGGAAGCGATCGTAGTTCTTATCGAGATAAAGTACAGTTTTAAAAGGTAAAGCTGATCGACTGATGTATTAATGCACAGACCATTGCTAGAAATTTGAAATTTTGCACATATTGTATTTCTCATAATATGACAGGAATTGGTTGCGGGGTTATTAGGGTGGAGGTAATTTTCATTATTTTTCAAATAGGATACACCGTTTCTGAGATAGAAGTATTATAGAAGAAAAAAATACGGCAATGCTCTATTTTGAGACACGAACGGTGTATAAATCTGTAGAAAATTTGGAAAATTCAGGAAGGATTTTTCAAAATTCAACCCCCCCAAGGGGGCAAAATATTGGATTAAAGTTTAAAACCTAACTTTACGCAGGCGAAGCCCCAGGAAATTAATATTGTTTTCTATAAACCTCAAATAGAACTTGAAATCAAAATTTTATAATGACGAACTTCGTTCCTATCTGGTGTCCAACGACACCACACGGCTTTTTGTTCTAATGAATCGAATAGAACGACTAGGTTTGTAAAAAAATTGTTAAATCGATGTAAGGTTATGAGCTGTAGATTTTTAACAGCTGTACGGTATAAAAGATAGGGTGATAAAGATATGACGTGAGGCACTAGTAAAATTTTAAAGACTAAAATTCTTTTAAACATGTGTACTTGAACGATTACAATTTGTAAAACTTAAAGAGATGAAACTTTGGATAATTGTCATTCTGATTTGAATAGACAATAACTACTTATCTAAAATGAAAATTTAACTAAATAATTATAGTTTAATATTTTCTTTGGGCTTTGGCTTTGAATATGGGCTTCTGACCGAAATAATAATCGAACTTGAGGATACCGAGCTGGCTGGTTAAAAAATAGACAAGTGATAGAGAAAGTATATTTATAGTATACAATATAAATAATAACGTTTTCTTAGGTTTTTACAGTTTAAATATCACCTTGACCTTGCGGACTATGATAGGTACTAGATGCAAAGATTCCACTTTCTTTCCCTGCATTATCGTAGGAACATCTCCGATCTAGTCTACTTATGTAAAATTATTAACAAAATAGATGTTCCTGACTTACTAATTTGATACAGTTTAACGTTCCCACTAGGTAATCATAGTTTTATGCCTTTTTATGTCTCACCATTTAACGCCTATTATCGTCGAAACTCTTTCATCCTTAGATCAAGCGCTCAAATGAATACATTCCTTAATGAAAATCCACTTGAAGATATATTTTCATTAAATCCACCTAAAATTAGGAGACTCCTAACTGATACCCTTCTTCAATTGTAACTAATAAACCATTTTAAATATTAATCTTAATTACTAAACAAATATAAGACTATCAAATAATTATGTGTACGAGTGTAGTTTTGAATTTTAATATTAACATTCATTCGGTTTATTATGTTTGTGGTTATGACTGCTTTTACTTTAAGGTATATATGGATATTTTTTTGACACATTCAGGGGCTTAACTTGAGCTTTGCTAATTTGTTTTGTAGTTGTGAAAACTTGTCATTGGTACTTTATTTTTTTTAATATGTTAATTTATTATCATTGTATTTGTTGTTGTAAGCTTTCATAACAAAATAAAAAAAATCGCCCAAGCGCGAGTCGGACACGCGCGCCGAGGGTTCAGTACAAACCGGTAGTGATTTTGTTACACCTTAAATGTACTTTAAACCTGAGTGTTTGATATGAATTTCAATTTAATATCTCTACGCGTTCATGAGGAAAGGGGTAGTAAGTTTAAAATTATTAAAAATATTTTTATTATATTATGTAAAAACTAAAAAGTTACGGTTTTCGTAATTTTTCCTTTATATGTGCTATAAGACGTTACTCTATGTATTTCAAATTTCAAGATTCTGAGTTCACGGGAAGTAGCCTGTTGGTTTTGAGTTTGTGAACTTCAAAAATTTGCGGAAATTTGCGGCATTAACAGCTGTATCTTTTGATTGCATTGGCTTAGAAGTTTGTTTTTTTTCACAGCTCTAAAGGACCGTAGACCTTACTTCTACGCGTTCCTGAGAAAAAGGGTCTTGACAGACATTCGGACGGACAACAAAATGATTCTATAAGGGTTTCGTTTTTTCCTTTCGAGGTACCCTAAAAATGAATAAAAATAAAAATTTAAAAAATAATTATAGTAGTAGGAAGCGCAAGTAGAGAGGCAGATTCCCCACGATGCAGATGGTCAGTTTCAAAATTACTACTCAAATAAGTCCCTATCGGGGAGTGTACTGCAAAGTAAATGTAAATTATGTCATACTAGATGTTCATACGCGCAAAGAAAATTTTGTCACGAAAAGTAGCCTATTTAGATACTAGTGGTGACGATGATGTTTCTGAGAATGAAGAAGTGGTCCTAATAGTTATAAATATATTTTAATAACAATAGTCAGTAAGAAATTCATAGTTGTTATCTTTGAGTATATAACCACGTTGTTATATCTCTACCTCTCAATTGTCAAAAGTGTCCATTTTGTATCTGTCGGACTAGATTTCGGCCTAGGTCTAGAAATAGCGCCCCGTCGCATTAAAATGACGAAAACTTCCTAATTTTGTATGAAAGATATAATTATATAAAACATATTATGTTGTTAGAATCTGTGCAATGTAAACTAACAGAATTAATACAAGTTATATTCTTTTACCCTAAAATATTTTGTAATCCTAAGGAGAAAATATGTGAAAGTAAGTGAAAGTATACGCGAATATTTCGAGTGATAATATAAAAAAAAAACATTCATTCTTTCTTATATTCTTCGTACAAATGGATATACTGTTTTACAATAATTCATTAAAAAAAAAAACAACACCTTTACATACTGTGTTTTTTTAAACCACAAGCTTTTTAAAAATATATATTTGGCACATCTATCGATACGCCTGTTTATAAAAACGCCATGAGATGGCATTCGACAGACAAGGGGATATTTCATTAAATTGAGCGTTTTTTTGGTACTTTCTCACTAGAGAAACTACCAAAAAAATAGTTAGTAAACTATTACTAACTATTGTTGTATGTTATAATATTATGATTGTGTGTAGATAAAGTGTTATCTATCTATCTAACTGAAGCGAAGGGACTCGCTTCTTGCAGGAAGGCCGAGCTGTAAGCTTATAGTTGAAGGTTTCATAAAATACTTCTAATTAATAATATGTAAACGTGCAATGAATGGTTTAAATGTGCATTAATATATAATTATTATTATTTGGTTATGAGATGAAATGATTTTATAGTTTATTTCTTAGGCATAAGAAATAATATTCAGTGCCATGTTCAATTTGTATAAAAAATGCAAGATCAGTATCGTCGCTTGTTTGGTATGGACGCCGGGTTTGGCATTATTACCGAGAGACGGCCATGGAGGCACATGTTATGTTAATTTATGGAGAGTGGATCCTGTATATTATTTATTTGAAGTTTTAATCACTGGATATGAATAAGGATTTCAGAGAGAACTTTACAATAGGTATATATAAAAAAATACAATAACAGTTTTCTTCACTAGTTGTACATGCGCTAAAGTTCGCAAAGCCTTCAGACTCGCCAAGATACAGCCGTAGTGTACCAATGAGACTTTTTCAGATCTACCCAGTACATTATACGTACGCTCTAACGGTGAAGGAACATCGTGAGGAAACCCGCACATGGTTGGCCCCAGACGTATTGACCAGTCATTCATCTGGACTAGGCTGACTGTTGTGAGAATGCCGTATGCGCTTGGGCAACCATACGACATTTAAAATAATAAATTGACCTTAAAATTGTAAAAATCGTTAGATTGTAAAATAACTAACGAGGTTGTAAAAATATGTCGAAAGATTTAAAACTATAATATATTTATAATCTAACGAAAATTATTGCGTTAAATTATGGGCAGAATATTCGCGTCGGAAGTCTACCAACATTTTACAATTTCACTAGTTTTATTATGTCATGGGATACTCATCCCAACTTACCTGTCCGGTAGTTGTGGTATAGTATACGGGTATGCGACCCCGGCTTCCCTAGCTATTACTATCCTATCCCTTGCCCTCCTGGGCGGTAATATCCTACATTTCCTATTTCCTACTCTAACTTACTAATCTTCCTTTCCACACCACCTATCCTTCCTTTTCCCTATTCCTACCCTCTCCACCAATCCGTGGAAACGCAATGGATAATCAGAAAATAATTTAATTATCCAAAATGGCGGCGATGTGGTTCACCACCCATCACGTCTCGTTTCTCGCGGAGGTGAAAAGCGGACCATGGAGAGCCGCTTCGCTACGTTGAATGTAAGAGGAGGAATGGATGGTAAGAATGAAAGTGAACGAAGCGAAACGAGTATGTAAGGATCGTAGCAAGTGGCAGAAAGTGGTCTCTGCCTACCCCTTTACGGGAAAAAGGCGTGATTATATGTATGTATGTATGTAGTTTTATTACAATCACTACTAGGTTTTTACAATTTTACGGTGACTTATATAAATTAGGTTTATTAAAGTTTTAAAAGGTGGCCAAAAAACAGCGTCAGATCTTCAACCCTCGCCTCTGCGATAGTTGAGACGAGAGAGAGCGGGTGTAATCAAGAATCATATCCCAATTCATCACTCGCTGTTCAGTCGAGTCAGTTAAGACCCTTCTGATGGCAACCGTATATGGGACCGAATGGGAGTTACGTATGCGCGTCATCGGTGAAGCGATAGCGCGATGTAGGACCGTGACAGTGACATCTAGTTGTCGTAGGTGAAAACTAAAAATATAATGATTATTTTTAGAATAATAATCAGTTAACCGACATCAATTCGGTATCGGCCGAAAATACCATGATCACTCGACACAGAGCATTAAAATATCGGTACGGTTTATTAAATAAAGAAGATGCATTTGTTTTAAACCAGAAAAATTCTTATATTTTCCGAAAGGCAGGGGGTTTCGTGGGGGGACGTTTGGATGTAAAGGTAAATGTAAAGGTCAAAAGGTGATGAGGATGGTTGGGATATAAGGTCAAAGTCAAAGGTCAAATGTCAAGGTTAAAGGTTAAGATCAATGACCAATGTGTTGGGAAGGTTGGGATCAAAAGTAAAAAATGGGGAAATTTAACTGGAGACACTTTTTCTCCATTGTGTTTTCACCATACGTCAAACTGCGCCTCGTAACGGTGTCGCGATCGCGAATCCAGAGATTTTATCTCATCTAAAAATATGCGTACCGCGCTAAAGAAGTTTTCACTTCAAAAAAACCAATTGTCCCAGGCACTACAGTATTTCAAGAGTGGGTATTTCGCTCGGAGAATCTATACTTATTTACTATTTCACTATTTAACTTTTTAATTTACTTTTTACTCGTTTTAAGGTTTAAAGAATTTATTCTCATAAAAGATACAATATCCACTTACATGAGAACAAGATTATTAGTTTTATGCTTAAGATTAAGATTTAAGTACAATTCGAACTTATATAAATTACTGAAAGCTTTTGCAAAACATTTTTTTTTTCGAACTACGTATGTATGTGTGCATGTATATATTTATGTATTTATGTATGTATGTATGTATGTATGCGTATGCATGTATGTTTTTATGTATGTAGGTATGTATATTTGTTCCATCGTAGCTATAAAACTATTGATCAGATTTTAATGTATGAGGTATCAGATGTCAATAGATGTCGGGTTGTGTTTTGATTTTACTAGACTTAAATTAAAAATACCTTCTTATGAAAATAATAATTTTACAAGAACAGATTTTAGGTTTTTATGATACAGTTTTGAATAACATAGTTAAATAATTGGTGTTTGAAGCTATTAAATGAATTGATATTTTTAATATGATCGGGTAAACTATTATAAAGTTGTGCTCCTTCAAAAGTGATGCTCTTTTTGGCATAGTTGGTACGAATTTTAGGTAAAACCAATAAATTTGGCCGGCGATTGCTTCGAGTACTTACTTGTGATTTTACAACAAAAGATAGGTCACTTTTAATTTTACCATCTATTATTTTCCTAATTAAAATACAAGTGTTATAAATGTAAAGTTGCTTAATATTCATAATTTTCGTATCATTATAAATTTTGACTGTTGGTGTTAAGTATGGATATCGAAAAATTATTTTTATTATTTTATTTTGTAATCTTTGTAGTTTGTTCAATTTAGTTTTATTTGCACTACCCCAAACCTCAGTAAGATAAAGTAGGTGTGACTTGACCAGAGAGTTATAAATATTAAAGCGTAGGTATGTTGATATACATTGGTTTATATTAATCAGTGAGCCCATTATAGATGACAGTTTATTTGTTATAGAATCTATTTGGTTATTCCATGTAAGATGTCTATCCAATCTCAATCCTAGGTATTTTTCGCTGTATTTTTGTTCAATCTGGGTGTTGTCTATAATTAGTGGATCATGTGGTGGGATGATTTTGTTTTTTGAGCTAAAAATTATGTAGCACGTTTTAGAGACATTTATTGTTAGAAGATTGTGTTTACTATTTTACTTTTTAATAATATTATAAATGCGAAAGTCTGTCTGTCTGTCTGTCTGTTAACACTTCACGCTTTAACCGCTGAACCGATTTTTATGAAATTTAGTATAAATATACTTTAAGTCCCGGGAAAGGACATAGGATATTTATTATCCCGAAAAAGTAGTGTTCCCGCGAGATAATATATTTACGCGGGCGGAGCCGCACGCTAAAGCTAGTACTGTATAAATCATCCATTAACGGATGAAAAGGCCTAAGTTTTTGGTGCTCCCAACATCGTTTGCGCAGAATTAACGTAAGCGGATTTTTAAATTTGATATTTTGTTGTAAATACCGTTTAATCTTTCATGTGCATTTAGGGCAAAGCTGTTAATTTCAAAATTATAAACAGATACTTCAAGTTTGTATATTTGCTAAGATTACCCGCTGTTTCTAAATCACGACGTGCCAACATCGAACGCCTTATTGTCTGCACGTCGGCACCTTATGTTCAGCGGTAATTAAAGACATCCAGTTTAGAGCTTGGCTCTCTACTCCGAAGCTCGATTCGATCCCCGCGTTGGAACAACAAAAATATTGTTTTCAAGTCCGGTTAGGACAATGCAGGAGTTTCGCCGGGAATGTCAATCAGCAATGTTGTGTTTCTGTGTTATTTTTCTAAATTCGTTATTACGGTTTTTAATGTGTAATATTGGTGGAATATTAACCATTAGTTATTCGTTGACGTGCACTAGTGTGGAAGAGTGATGCATTCTACAAAATGCGTGCTAAATTAGGTTTCTCGCCAAAACTCCCTAGGAAGGTTCAGTAAAGCGTCTACCACTTTACTGAATCGACTGACTTGACCGATTGACTACCTTGACTATTTATTGGGACTTTGACTAGACTTTGTACTTGACGATCTTGAAATAAGACAATAAATAAAACGACAGAAGAGGCAGTATGGTCTAAGACCTTAGCGTGTTCCATTTAGGTACGAATAAAAAAAAATTGGACAATACAGGCTGATCACCTGATTGTCTGACAAAAAAGATGATCTATTCTTCGGATGGGCATGTAAAAAGTCGGTCCTGCGAATGATCTCTCGCTAGTCTTGTCAGTCCGTCCGTTCCACTGGGCTACGAAAAAAAAAGAAGAGAGAGTGCTCTTGTGTATTGCGAACACATTTTGGCACTATAGAATAACTCCTGCGTACTGGTCTAGTTTCAACAAAACCGGCCACCGTCATCAAAATCTGCGTAGAAGCTATTATTATTAATATTCACAAGCGAGGCGCCATATTAGTAAAGTTTAATATTTAATATGGTACACCTACACTTCACTCACGGAAAAAAAAACGCCTTGCTTTTGTAGTCTTATGCAGTGCGAGTCTATTTAAATAAAGGGAATATTCCGGTTTCGTTACAATTTGGCTATTGTATATGTCACCGTAAAATTGTAAAAACCGTTAGATTGTAATATTACTAGAGAGATTATTATATGTCGACAGATTGTCAAATAAAAATTCTCCTTACAATTTTACGCATTATTTTTCGTTATAATTATTATTATGAAAAGACAAACAAATAGGGCGGCGCTTGCCGTTTAACCAATCGGCACGGTAAATATTACAATATAACGAAAAATAATGCGTACAATAATAATTATTGTAACTTGTAAGGAGAAAATTTTATTTGACAATCTGTCGACATTTTAAAATATCTCTAATAATTTTGAAATCTAATGGTTTTTACAATTTTATGGTGACATATACACTGTTCAGATTCAAATTAACCTATTTGTAAACAAATTGTTTACAAATAGGTTATATTATAGGCAATATATTAGTGGCATTCAATATATTGGTGGCATTAAAGTGTACTTTTGTTTTTTTTTGTTAAAAAAATTGTATCTGAACGTTATATTTTACCTTTCGTAGTACGACGTAGCGCACCATAGCAGGCGTAGCGGGTGCCTGGACTTACGTAGCGTGGCGTAGCGGGGCGCAGCGGGGGCTGGACTTACGTAGCGTGGCGTAGCGGGTGCCTGGACTTACGTAGCGTGGCGTAGTGGGGCGCAGCGGGGGCTGGACTTACGTAGCGTGGCGTAGCGGGGCGTAGCGGGTGCCTGGACTTACGTAGCGTGGCGTAGCGGGGCGCAGCGGGGGCTAGACTGACGTAGCGTGGCGTAGCGGGGCGTAGCGGGTGCCTGGACTTACGTAGCGTGGCGTAGCGGGGCGCAGCGGGGGCTGGACTTACGTAGCGTGGCGTAGCGGGGCGTAGCGGGTGCCTGGACTTACGTAGCGTGGCGTAGCGGGGGCTGGACTTTCGTAGCGGGCTGTAGCCTGTAGCGCAGGCCAGGACATTCGTAGCGGGGTGTAGCGGGGGCCTGAACTTTCGTAGTGGGCCGGTGTAGCAGGAGCCTAACTTTTATAGCAGGGCATAGCACGAGCCTAGACTTTCGTAGTGGTGCGTAGCGGGAGCCTAGATCTTTCGTAGTGGGACGTAACGGGATCCTAGACTTTCGTAGCGAGACGTAGTGGGGACCCTAACTTCCGTAGCGGTGCGTAACGGGATCCTAGACTTTCGTAGCGAGACGTAGCAGGAACCCTAACTTCCGTAGCAGTGCGTAAGGGGATCCTAGACTTTCGTAGCGAGACGTAGCGGGAACCCTAACTTCCGTAGCGGTGTGTAACGGGATCCTAGACTTTCGTAGCGGAACGAAGCGGGAGCCCTGACTTTCGTTGCTGGAGCTTGAATTTTCGTAGCGAGGCATAGCAGGATGGAGGTAGCCTGCAAAGCGACTCGTCATAACGTATTATAGAGTACATCAGTCTTATACTTTAAAAAAGACAATCTTGTATATAATATAATCGTAATCTCGGCAACGGCTGCAAGTATTTACATGAAATTTAGTATGCAGGATGTTTTAGGGGAGAAAAATTGGTATAGCTAGGTTTTATCCCTAGAAACCATGCATTTTTGATTGACAGTTTTGTTTACATATTTTGCTTGGTTAGAAAATTTGGAATTTGGGTGGGTTCCAATCTCGGTCAGATAAATGTTTTTGTGATTATTTTTTCTTATTTTATTTTTTATTTATCAGAACACCGAGCAATACTCGGTTACCCAGGTACTTAATATAATTTACCACAGTATTCGCATGAGGCTGATGAATAAAATCGCTTGCCTCTGACAAATATAAATAGCCGTGGGGTGAAACAATTAGCAGGCAGTTGGCAGCGATAAAAAATATGGAGTCAGCCGCGCCTGTGACTCGATTATCCGCTCGGCCACGCACTGCAGATATACACATAACACACATTTGTTATATATTATAATAGACATTACTATTCATCATCCTCATCACCTTGATGAGTGGCAGTCCTCCACCGTGTGCTTTACCCGAAGCTTTCTGCCGCACACTGTCAAACTCTGGAATGAACCTGCAAACCTTTAAGAATGAAGCGTATTCCCTCCTATATATTAAAAGGCCGGCAACGCTATCGCAACTCCTCTGATGTTGCGGGTGTCTATGGGCGACGGTAATCGCTTTCTGATGAAATCCATTTGCTCGAATGCAACCTAGTTTTATCGCAAAGGGACTAGCTAGCAGACTGTATGACCTGTTGGTTCCCTCGTAAGCCTGAGTCAATTCGTACAGCCAGAGTCCAAGCACATCGAGTCGTCGATCTAAAACTTTATTAGCAAATACAGCTTTATCTATGTGATAATACCATAATATTAATTGGAAATACTGTAATATGTTTATTGTATGGAAGCCCCCTTTAATTTTATATTTTATTATGTTTTTAGTGTCTGTTGTTAAAGCGCGAACTTATCAACTGTCTAGCTATTACGGTCCATAATATACATGACTAGTTGTTGCGCGCGACTCCGCCCGCGTAACATGTAGTATCCCACGGGAATAATGTACTTTTTTGGGATAAAAAGTAGCATATGTTAATCCAGAGCCTAAACTGTTACCATAACAAATTTCATCGAAATTAGTTTAAGGTCAGGTTGGAAAAGACCGGCATACTTCATTGAAAAATTTACTCAATATAATAAAACAAATATTTGGTATGTTCTAGACCGATCTTAAGTATTCCATGTGCTGAAACATATTAACAGTAACAATTTTGTGCTACATAAATTACAATATAATAGCACATATTTCAAATACAACCCCTTTTTTTAAATTCGGCGTGCAGACGGTCTTCCCGTGCTATTGGAGGCAAGACCGTCTATTGACATTTAACACGTCACTTGGTATGTTATATGTATTTATACCAACTTATATCTAAAAAGTGTATTTTACCTTCAAATATGCACTTTAACTGTAGGATACTAAAGTTAAAAGTCATATGAAATTCTTGTTTTCATATTTAATGGACCTTCAAAACCCAAATAAAAATGGCGGCAAATTTTCTCACATCATAGTGTTGCCAGCGACATCTATGATTAAAAATTTTAACCAAAGTATGATACTGTTTTACCGACTGTCAATTCAAGCTGCATAGCTATTCATAAATATAAGTTATTGCGTGCAGACGGTCTTGCCTTGTAGACGGTCTTCCCCAACCTGACCCTAGTAGTTTTTGCGTGAAAGAGTAACAAACATTCATCCATCCATACATCCATCCTCACAAACTTTCACATTTATAATACTAGTAGGATAGGATGTGAAAATGTGTAAGGATGGATAAATGGATGGATTGATTGATGTACGAATGGATGGATGTATGGATGTTCTTAAATATTGTAGAACAGGAGGGCTAGACAAGATGCAATAAATAATATCGACGGCGAACTTCGTGAATAAAAAATGTATGGGATTGACATAAGCGTGCGTTAAATGACATATTCAGTCGTATCGTTAAAAAAATTGGTAGCCAAGCAGCCACTTTGAACGAATACGCTAACGATGCACTCATATAACGAATTGCTCTAACGCGTTTCTCCATACAATGCCTAGACAAGCGGCCGTAAGTGACATTTAGCAGATCGTGATCTTTATCTTTATCGACCTAACGATAAAGACATCCAGGAAGCTACCTTTATTGCCTCAACGAACAATATGGCGGATTTTTATTGATCAGCTGTTATATGTAAATAATAATGATTTGCCTAAAGGGTCTATACAAAGCCTTCTGCTAGTAGTCTATATTGCATAATGTCAAAAAAAATCAATCTAAAGTATTCAATAAATCACAATTATTGTCAATACATAATATTTAATTCATTGTATTCAAGTATAATTCTACACTTTGTTAAAATATAAATTTCTTAATTTGTAGCTTACTTGCAGTTTGTAGCCTTTACACGCTACTATACCAGCTGAAAGCAATCTTTAGGTGTACCTATAGTAGGTACCTACCTAAATTATGGTAGGTAACAAATGGAGTTCTTAAAAAACTTGCTTAGAAATAAAGATTTCTATTTAGTAGATAAAATTTATAAGTTTTTCAATGTAATGATATTTTATTGTATTGTATATATCGATGCTCAACACCTTCGCCTTATAAATGGTACTTATGTAAGCACACAAACACCTCATAATAGTTTTGAAATATTTGCTATTATAAACAGTCAAGTAGTGTTAACCAATTAAATACATAATATTTAATCTCTATAGTATATTTGTGACTAAATAATTGAAATATTCTTTGCAATTTTAAAGAACTATAACTTTAAAGGAAGTGTTATTAGCTGGAGGTACTATTGCCAGAAAAAACCTAACAGTTACTACATATTGTATACAAAATATTACAAGCGGCCATAACACTTTGAATTTGTTATAGGCATTGTCTTGCTAGAATTATTCATTCATTCTAATTTAAGAGCTTCGCTCTTGTCGGTGGAGCTTTAGCCTGCTCTAGCCTGATAAGACACAATTATTTTACTTTTTTAACTAAGTTTTAGTAAGAAAATAAACTTAAAATGTAAAAAATACTTTTATTTCTTGCAAAGGAATTACATAAGTCATGGCTATAGCCAATAATAACATTATACAATTTAAAAATCAACACAGTTAATAATTATTATTATTTACATGCACTAGTTTGAGCCTGTCACAGAATGAATACAAATTAACTTAGGTTGGTAGCGGTTAGTAGCGGTCTGAACATAGGCTCTGCGAACTGAAAAGAAAACTGTTATTGTATTATTTTTATATACCTATGTACTAATAAAATTCCCTAATACAGTTGACCAATTAGTACAAATAAAATAAATACGAAAACACTTAGAAACAGATATTGCGCAACCTTCTGCGCAAAGTTCAGACTCGCCAAGATACATCGGCCGTATTGTACATTATGAAGATTTTATATCACTATGGTTAAACTACTTAACGAACAACATTATTGTATACCTACAATTCCTACAAATTATAAAGATTTAAAACACATTTTACTTATGTTATATTATGTATAAGGTAATGGTAATGTTTTAGTAGTCAAAAATCCTACTAATATTATAAATATAAAAGTATGTGAGTATGGATGGTGGAATGGTTATTACTCTTTCACACTAACCCCCTTACTAATAAACGCTGTCATAAGCTTTGAATAGTTATACAGTGTTTTGTTCCCGTCACACAAGTGACATTTTTAATTCGATAGAAGAAGACAAAACACGGTATAACTATTCCAAGCTTATGACAGCGTTTATTAGTAAGGGGGAAAAAGTTTAGGCTCTGGATTAAAATGCTACTTTTTAGACGACGTGAGGCACGCTTTGTTTCATTTCCTTGAAATCTTCGGTAGAACACGTCCGTCGGCTAGAACTCCTCCACCTCGAAGGTCGGTAGAAGATGCGTCGGTACTCTCACCGCAAAGAAACTGAAGTTGACGTTGTAGCGAGACTCCAGACGCTTGACCCTAAAAGTGAAAGACGTCTTCTTTAGGATGTACTTAGTCCACAACGTCCTCAACCTTCATGGACCAGTGCAGATGGAGGTGGACTAGGCTCTACTCGAGTTCGCTGGGCGCGGTGCTGCTTCGCGGCGAGCTTCCTCGTTTCACCTCTCCACCAATATGAAGACTTGAAGCCAACTTATTTAGGTTGTTTATTCTCATCTGTGTTTACCTCATAGACTTAGGGATAATAGTTAACGTAAATTGTTAATTTGTTATCAATAATCAAACAAAAGTTATTGTACTTCATCTTCTTCTTTTTCTACCCAGTGTTACCAGGATCATTACCTACACTATTTATTTGTAAAAGGTCATCCAGCCTGCAAGCTCAAGGCCGCGGATTTGTAGGCAAAAATTTTAAATGATTGACACTAATAAATGGATCTACTTGTTATTCCTAAATCCTATTTATTATTATTAGTACCGGTGCTGGATTTGCTAGATGCATCATGCACCGTGAGTATATTATAATAGCCATAGATATAGAATGTCAATGTGTGTCGTGGCACAGAAATATTGTCAGTTTTGTAAGGATATAACGTATCTATGTAATAATTATTCAAAGATAATAGCCCTTTATTAGTACCGGTGCTGGATTTGCTGGACGCGCCGTGAGTATGGCCCTTTAGTGTAACATGTTAATATCTGTATAATGTTAATATGTGTTTCCTATGACCATTTGGCAAGCAATCCGTATACAGTCTGACAAGGATCTTTTGGCACGTGAACAAAAACAGAACTAACATCGCCGTCTTGAAAAATGTCACTTTTAGTATTATGTATTGTTTTGTAGTTGCGACACTTACCTTTTGGCACGTGGATAAAATCAGTACTATAATAACATCGCCGTCTTGTAAAATTTCACTTTTAGTAATAAATATTGTTCTTATTTACGACACTCACGCCGTCATCCAAGTGCCAAAAGATCATTGTCCGACTGTAAAATCTGTATTATCAATGAAAAATAGAAGATAATTAATTAAATAATGTATTTTAATAGAATATAATTCTAAATAGAACTCTGGAGTCAAACAATAGAGTTGAAAATCGTACACACGAGTGGTCAGTCAGATGTCAATGTCAAATAATAAACAGTTGTCAAATTGTGTGTCTGATTTAGAATGCAATAATAATCGCCTGTGTTAATTATGTACCTACTTAATTCTTATTGTAAACACTCTAGGAACTTTCAGTAAAACTACTAGGTACCGTTTTACTGAATCGACTGACTTGCACTGACTATCTGTATTTTGGACTTTGACTAGACATTTCACATTAGACTTGAAAATAATACGGTGTTGAAATCATATACAGGCTACAATAAATGGGTATGGTCGCCAAAAATTGTACTTATAACATTCATGACATCGTAACACACGTTACATACATGACCGAATGTTACGTACATGACCATTATAAAGCATAGTCCATAATAATATAATCCGTTGTCGCCAAATTTCATTCATATCGGCTTAAGTAGTTTTTGCGCGAAAGAGTAACAAACCCCAAACTCAAGACCCCCCTCTACCCCCATCTAGACCCTTTTAACCCCTCTACCCCCCCCCCCTTCCTATAGACCCCCCTCTAGATCCTCTCATGACCCTTCTCCAGAGCCCCCTCTTGACCCCTTCCTGACTACCCTCTAGACCCCCTCAAGACCGATGGGTCCTGGATGGATGGATGCTCCTGACTCTCCTCTAGATACCCCTCTCCTGACCCCTCTAGATCCCCTCTAACCCTCTCCCCCTATCTAGCCTATGTAGCCTATGTCTTTTCTGATAGTATGTTCTTACCCTCTTCCAAATTTCATCAAAATCAGTTTTGACGTAGTCCTATTTAAACTTTCAACCTTTATTTCAACCCCTTCAACGCGAAAAAAGTCGTGATAAAAGGTAGCCTATGTCCTTTCTGAGGGTCTGTTCTAACCCTGTTCCAAATTTCATCAAAACCAGTTATGTGGTTTAGGCGTGAAAGCGTAACAGATAGACATACAGAGTGACATTCGCATATTTTATAATATTAGTAAGGATTTATCATCACCGATTTTTATTATCATTATTATTTTAAATATCACTTAAACCTTAAAAAAACTACCACCTGACCTGGTTCAGTCAAACAAACTGCCGGCCGGCGCCGCGCAGTTTGAGTTTGTTCATTATTAACATACAAAAATACTTCTTATTGAATATTTTAGTAGGTATATAATTATATTTTCAAGTGTAGTCTCCGCCTTAGAACTGGTCATGACTGTAACGTTACACATTTCGTTACACATTGTAACATTCATGACGTAAAAAAGCGTGCGACATAACCTAAAATCCAAATATCACTTCATTCCAATCAACTACAGATTTGGACGTATATTTACCGTATTCAGTAATAATGAATCTTTTAAATCTTGTTAACAAAAAAACACAATAAGCCGTACTTACCTTTGAATCAAACATTCAATAGACAATATTTTTTAGCGACAAATCTTCAAGTGAACACAAATCTTAATTTTACTTACGCAAACAAGTATGGCCAATGTTTCTTTCTGAATGTTAGCATTTCGCTCGACAGGTAGGCCCAAGTAGGCCATATGAAAATAGCAAAAACTGCCAAATTACTCAAAGAACATAAAGAAACAAACGTTATATTCATGACGTTACACACTCATAAAAAAAGTGGACACATTTTTGAAATCGACTGAAATGGTAACTAAAGCGATATTTTTTATAAATTTGTTTAGGAAACGTAGAAAAAGTATCATAAAGCGTAATAACAATTTAAAAATACGAGAAACAAATTCAGTTTTGGAAATGTTATCAATTTTTCATACAAAAGCAGCAGTTGGACAAAAAAATTTTATATGGGAGTAAAACCAGTACTTGTAGAAAAATTATATTTAAAAAATAAATGTTTAGGCATACTGCATTTCGTGGACATTTAATCTACACATAAGAAGCTCGTTATTTAGAACAATGTACAAGAACTCAAATTTATCAAAAAACTATCAAATTATTAAACAAATAAAATTGGGACAAACGAAAAATAATATTTGTACAATTTTTGCCGACCATACCCAAATCTATTTCTCTGCCTTTTAAACTTGACACTGGCAAATAGTTTTAAGCCGTAACGCCATCATTAAAAAAAAATAATTATGACATTTGACAACTTCACAACTGACGGAAAAATTCTTATAAATTGTAGACAACTAACGTTTGAGCAATTCGTTGTTACGATTCGAACAACAGCGTGCATTTGGCTAGGGACAAAATGTCGTGATCTCAAAAGAGAAGTCGATACGACAGATCTTTCCGAATTTTAACGAAGGTAATTTGTCTAGGCGCCCAGACTTTTGTTCTATCATCAATAGTTTCCGCAGCGCATCCGACGAAAGATGTTTTATGGCATTCTTTTACACCTTGGGTTATATTACTAAAGTTTTAGTGAGGATCCCTAATCTTTTCTAGCAATAAATATAGCCTATGTTACTCAGGGTGAATGTAGCTTTCTAATGGTGAAATAATTTTTAAAATCGCCACAGTAGTTTTTGAGTTTATTCATTACAAACATACAAAAATATAAAAATACAAATTTTTCCTCTTTATAATATTAGTATAGATGATAAACAGACAGAGAGCCGGATGGCGGAGTTTAAGTAATAAGGTCTCGTTTATAGCTATAATTGAGTACCGAACACTAAAACCATAAACGTTCGTTATGGCTTTGAAATAAACTGCCATTTCTTATTTAAAACGGTTCATTACCGTAGAAGTAGTAGAAGAAGTATATTTTATTTACCACAACCCCCGCCATCAACTCGCATGTAAATTTTATGACACTTTTATGGTATTTCTATCCCTTTAGCGGCGTTTATGTTTCGTCGATAAACACATTTTATTAGGACACCCCTAGATTATACTTGCAATTTTATGTGTGAGTTATAACTGCATAAGAGATTAAAGGTTCAATATTTCCGATATCAACCCCTACCCCCACACACCCCGGGCGCTGGAGCGAAGTTCCGTTCGGCTTATCTGTAAAGTTTTCGCATTTAAATCGTCCCACGGAAGTTTAATCTGAGGCTTAAACCGGCATACTCCGTAGTCTATGGTTATCCTATAAATTCCAGTGATATAGAAATTGGATTGATTATTTATTGATAATATTTTCAAATTGGACACTCTCTGAGAGAGTGATAGTGCGACTCGTTTTAATCTTTTTGTAAGTATCTATACTACAGATCAGGAGTTCTCAACCAGTAGGGCGCGCCATCTGCGCCTTCCTAGGGGGGTGTAGATCACAAAATTACGTATTTTTTATCACAAATATCAATCGACGCCCCGTCAGCTGTTATTAAACAAGTTTAAGTCAAAATATTTATTTATTTTCAAACAAAAAGTATGTATGGAAAAAAATAAGTATCAATAAAAATGCGTTTATTTTGTAATTAAAATAATTCACATGAAAATCTTATTTACAACTTTATAATGGGGCTTCGTGAAAAAAAGATTTGAAACTTTACTAAAGACTGATATAAAAAAAAATAAGTACACATTCAGAAACATATAACAATAATAAAGCTATTGTAATCTAGGAAACCGTACCAAATGGCAGTTATTCCGTACAACCTAAAGTGGTTATTGCCGTTAAATAATTGTTTCTTTCCTTCTTAGAATATTAAAAAGGTACCTGTTGTTCAATCTATATTATTATGTCTTTTGTTTGTTCATGAATCAAGTATAATTATACCTCATGGCCTACACTAATCCTGTGTAGCTTAAGGGGTAACACGGGGTTAAACGCGGGAGAGCCATGCTTCGGCATGAATGGGCCGACCCGACCGGATAAATACCGAGGAATACCACAGATAATACTCACAGAAAACCGGCGTTAAATAACGCTAACCTTGCGTTTCGCTGAGTGTGGTTACCCGAGGCCCAAAGGGGTTGGGAGCAGAAACGCAAGTGCGCAACCAGAGAAATTACAGGAGAAACTCCCCGAGGAGTTGAGTGTCCATGGGTGTAATCACTTACAATCAGGTCATCCTTCTGCTCATTTTGTAGTCTATTTCATAAAAAAAGAATAACATAAATTGTACGCCGTCACAACAAAACCCAATACTCGCATTTCCAACATGGCGGCGCCGCGCGCTCAGGCGTCATATTTTATGCGTGGATTTAATTATTTCGCGTTTGTTATGTTAATATTGTATGTTAATGCGAGGAACGATCTAAACTGAGTTATTTGCGTGTTCTAGAATATGTTGTAGAGGTGTTTCTGACAGAGTTTTAGGTAGGTGTTTTTTTTATAACACGATACAAGAAAAACATTGGTACATTGGTACACAAAAAGATTGATACACTGGTGAAATAATTGTGCCTCGTCTGATTTTCAACATCCAATCAATTAATTTCATTGATAAAATATATTATATATAATACGTTCATTTAAGATTAAAATTTTGCAAGCTTATTTATTTGATGCAATATGTATAAATTAAATTGTATGTTAACTTTTTAGAGATCCATAGTAGGAAGGTTATTATTTAAACATTTGTTGTGGGTACTTTTTGCCCGCCTCCCGTTTGTTTCGTCGATTTTTTTATACAATGTGCGTCAATGACTTTTGATCACACGGAACAAGATTACAGTATACTTAGTTAGGTATGTTAATGTGCGAAAAAGTTTTCATTATTTCCCTCATACAGAATGTTTGTTTTTTAAAAGAAATACAAGTTATACGAGAGCTAATTATTATAATATTCCGAATACTTTGTAAACTCAATACCGCGTGAAATTAGTGAGACAAATTTATAAAAGCCAGTTTTTGAAATAACTTCAAATAATTTCTGTAACACCTTCAAACTTCTGTAGAAACGAATATGTTTTAGTTTAGACTAGCTGTTCCCCGTAAATACAGTATCCCAAAGGAACACTGTACTTTTTCGAGATAAAAAGTAGCCTTTTTTTATGAAATATGGGGGCAAACGAGCAAACGGGTCACCTGATGGAAAGCAACTTGGTTCCCTATTTTTTCGCATAAAATCATATGTCATAATTTTACTTGGCATAATTTCATTTGACCTAATAGTAGTTTCGCATAATATTCATTTGTCATAACTTTCTTAGCATAATTTTTTTTCGCATAATTACTAAAAGCATAATAATTATTAGGCATACTTATTGTAAGGCATATATTTTTTTACGCATAATATTCATTAAGAATAATATTTTTATGCATAATATTAAAAAGCATAAATATATTTACGCATAATGATATTTAAGCATACTATCACAATACTATTATATTTACGCATACATCTTTGTAGCATTTTTTTTCACATACTAATAAATGATAAATTCTACTGGTTGGTATGCGAGTTAAGACGAAATAACAATTATAATTGTAATTTTCGACTGATTACGAAATTCGTGTTTTTTTATCAGAGTTTAATTTTATTAAAAAAATTAAACTCTGATAAAAAAACACGAACTGCTATCTAAGAACATGCCGAGCCATAACCACGAGTCCAATGCACTAAAGGATAAAGAAAGTTTTGTTGTTGCATTACATAACCTTTCGTATTAGTTATTTTAAACATGTTAGCGGCTTACGGGTGGCCCAAGGGCCACCCCGCCGCAACTTAACCTACTGTTACACATGTTACACTAGATATATGAGTGTAATACCTGCTTTTAATGTTTCATAAATATGCGTTTAATTACCTTAACCATGTTTTCATTATTTCGTTCCATTTTATGCATATTTGTGCCTTGTGACAGAATGCCTTGAATTTATTATGACAAAAAATTTGCCTTACGAGTTATGCCTCATTAAATTAGGACAAACAATATTAGTCTAAATGATATTTATGCCTAATGATGTAGTATGCCAAGAAACCATTATGCCAAAGTATTATTATGCGTAGTAAAATTATGCCAAGTGATGTATGCCAAATGGAATTATGACAAATAAAATTATGCGAAAGAAGAGGATCCCAAGCAACTTCCGTCGCCCATGGACACTCGCAGCATCAGAAGAGCTGCAAGTGCGTTGCCGGCCTTTTAAGAGGGAATAGGGTAATAGGGGAGGGTAGGGAAGGGAATAGGGTAGGGGATTGGGCCTCCGGTAAACTCACTCACTCGGCGAAACACAGCGCAAACGCTGTTTCACGCCGGTTTTCTGTGAGCCCGTGGTATTTCTCCGGTCGAGCCGGCCCATTCGTGCCGAAGCATGGCTCTACCACGTAAAAATGTTTTAATCCAGAGCCTAAACTACTATCATACTACATTTCATCGAAATCTATTTAGTAGTTTTCGCGTGAAAGAGTAACAAACATTCATCCATCCATCCTCACAAACTTTCACATTTATAATACCAGCTGTCGCCCGATGCTTCGGCGTAAATATGATATCTCTCGGGAACACTATTGTTTTTCGAGATAAAAAGTAGCCTATATTGTAATCCAGAGCCTAAACTTGGAAGTTAGATTATACCAAATTTCATGGAAATATGTTCAGTAGTTTTTGCGTGAAAGAGTAACAAACATCCATCCTCACAATCTTTCATATTTATAATATTAGTAGGATTACTCGTAGTAGGATTATTAGGTATAACTAGCGACTCGTCCCACTTAATACATTTCACCCGTGGAATATTATTCAATTCCTTTATTGATCACCAGAATGTAGTATAATTACAAAGATGGTAAATTAATAATATTATAGTTCTAGTACATTCTGCCATTATAATGGCGTGTGACACTTGCATGCCCTTATTTATTTCATTCTTTACAATTAACCACTCTCAATATTACTTTGTATTATTGAGAGTTTCAATATTAAAATAATATAAAAGAAAAAACATAAAATTAATAATTATTCTATTATTATAGCAAGATTTATTTTCTCTTGAATCACTCTCCAAGCGAACGGCTTTAAAGATCTAAGCGGCATCATTTTATAGTCAAGAATATACAAATACATCGAGCTTGTGTCCTCACCTCACCCTTCTAGCTCTAATAGGTGTTTACCGGCTGGTGTCAGAGCCGGGCATTAGTGGTTTAACGCTGAATTACTGCAGGTATTGCTGGGGTGAACTAGGTTAGCGTAACTAAATATCGTTCCAAGGATAGCGCATTTACTCGACACAAGAGGTCGTTCTGTAGTCATAATTCGCTTATATAAATTGGGTATTTTCGTAAATCTAAAAATTTTGTCATTTTTATAACAAGAAATGATTAAATATTACAACTTATTGTTTTAAACACTTACGACATCCTCCCGTGACCACGGCTGCTGGAAAGTAGCCGAAACGTCGGGCAAAAGAAAAGTGCACCGCGACAAAATCCGTAAGTGTTTAAAACAATGAACAATATTTGCGTAAACATAAGAAATCAATATATTATTACAACTTAATAAAAATAAAAAGAATTAGGCTTGTAGTTTTGTAATTATTTGCATGTCGAAGTCACATAAAAATGTCCGATACAGATATGTTTCTGCGACCCTATATTTACCTAGTCGTGACGTCACAGGTACGACATGTCAGCTTTCAAACAGAAAATACATTTCGTTTAGGATCTACGATTTCACGGATAGACACACACAGACAGACACCAGACACTTCAAGCTTATGACACCCGTTTTTTGCGTCGAGGGTTAAAAAGCCGGCTATATCATTGAAAAAAACTCTTTCGTGGAATATAAGATTGTATTAGACACCTGCTACCTAACGCTATTCACAAAAATTACGTTATTTTTATTACTCGATTGTGACTGTGTGCGTGCTACACCCTCCCCCCTCCCCCACCTCTAAAGTACCCTCAAACCCCTGTCCCCTGTACGTGACACGGCAAATCTGATGTATAATTCACTGTGATCGTATTAGTATAATTTGACACAACTGGAGGAGCATCAACAACATCATATGTCATCATCATCATTATATGTCATATTATTATCTCATATATCATCAGCGACAAAGCAAATAACACATTACTTACGTGTATTAGAATTGCACTAGTAGTTGTTAATAATTTTATACTACACGATATGTATTTAAGATACTAAAAATATTATTATACGCCCTTTGGCGGGATTCAAACCTGCGACCTCCGGCTTGAGCAAGGACGCGCTTAGCCACTGAGCTATAGAGGTCGTCGAATTCAGAATTTTTAAGGATTCTTTTGCCTCTTAGATAGAAAAAATGTAATTTTTGTATACAAAAGCACAGTATTCCTCTCGTAACTTGACAACTGGCCTGGAAAAATGTCACAAAATCTTAGTCTTCATCAGAACCCTTACATCCACATTCCATATATTATAGGTATACGGGTGTTCTTTAAATCTGGGTACAATTAGGCTGTATATCTCAAATACGTAGATTTACACACGATTAAGGGTGCCTGACCTCCGCCGGGACAAGCGTTGTCCCGTGCATCGAGCAATAGAAAAAGCAAAAAAAAAAAAAAAACTGAGTTCAAAAGATCTTAGTACGCAAGTAACAATGCTACTCCCATACATATAAATATGAGCTCGGACGCCCTAAAATTAATCAAAATATGCTAAAATTCGCGCGATTCTCAGAAAAAAATATTAAAATAGTAATACTTTTTTGTTTCCTATAAAAAGCCTGAAATCCCATATTTTTTGCTTAAAAAATAGTTGTCTTATATTAAAAGGTTATATATCTATCTATTTATCTACGGTCTACCCTACTCGCAATGTTCTTTTTGACGTGTGCAGGAAAATTAATATATAATTAAATGCATTTTGTACAATGTAGACGGTGCTACGTTCAGTGATTTTGCACATTTACACAAGTTTTTTTCTCGTGGCTAATAATAACTTTGAATTTATGAAGATGCGCACAAGTTTTTGTCCCGGGCCTAACGATGCACAATGATTGATAAAAAAACTTTACTCTTAATGTCAAGTAGATATATTACTATAATCAAAAGTTAATAACTAATAACTATAACCCGACTACGCAAATAACATAGCCTATGTTACCCGGGTATACGCGCCATTATTACGAATCTATTGACACCTCATTTATGAAAATCGGATCAGTAGTTTAGGTAGTACAGTAAAATAAACATACTATACTCATACATGCATTTTTTTTTGTTTACTGTTGGTATTGATCTTCCTACAGCCTTATTTCTTTATAATTAACATGAGGAGATTATTAAACCTTTTTTTTTTTTTCAGAGTCTGGTTTGCGCTGATGTCCGGAGTATTGTCATAGTGCTTTGTTGTGTTTGTTGACAGTAGCTATTATTTTCTTTGCCATTTTTATGAAAACCTCTCTTTGTTTATTGTTATTCATTATTTTTATGATGTTATCTCTGTTAATATTCTTATTTAGTTTGTGTTCTGCTTCTATTCTGATATTCTGATGTTTTACGCATTCGCAAGTGCTGTCTGATCTGTTGTCCCGTCGCAATCGCATGCTCTACAATTTCTCTTTATTTTAAATATCTCCAAGTAATAACCGAAGCCTCCATGTCCCGTGATGACTTGTGCCAGTTGATTATCCAGTGCTAGGGTGTTTATAATTTTGTGAGCTTGCCGGACGTCGATGAAGAAGTGTGCAATGGTTTTTTCTTGTTCTATTTGGGTCAAGTTGAATTCTTCCTGGTATTTTGTAATTGAGCTCCTTCTTATCTGGTATCTGGCAGCGCTTAGTGGTACTGCGTCGTAAACTGTTGAGGTTTTTGCTTTCGTGGCTTCCTTAGCCAGGGTGTCGGCTCTTTCGTTTCCCTGCAGTCCTATATGGGCTCGGATCCAGAACCAGTTAATCGTGGCCTTTTCTTCTCTTATATGCTTTTTTATGGCCACGACTATTGGGTTGAGGTTTTCTGGGTCAGCGAGTGACTGGAGTGCCGATCTGGAGTCTGACACGATGTTCACTCGTTTGTCAGCTTGTTTTATTCTTTTTAGTATCTGGGTTGCTTGCCATATCGCCACCAGCTCTGCCTGGTACACGGAGCAGTATCTTGCTAGCTTTAATTTGCTTTTTTACTTTTCAATTCCCATTTTCCACCAACATACCGCAGCTCCGACCTTTCCCTCCAGCTTACTCCCATCAGTGTAGATCGTTGGGATATTCTTGGGCAGCAAATCTACGTCTGCTTCTTCAGTGATTAGCTGGAAGGAGATGGGATTTCTCTCAAATGGGTGGGGCAAGTCGAATGGGTGAGCTCTTTTCTCGAATTCTCTACCAGGGTACTACTACATTGGTGCACCTCTCTTGATTCTATACATCGCAGCGTTTGCTCTTATACGTAGGTGTAGTGGTATGGTGCCACTGAGGAGGGTTCTGGCAATGAGGGATGTCATACATGCATATTATATACATAGACTGCCAAAATTATGTCTCACATTGCTATTCAGTAGTAATTTCTAAGATTCTTTGCCTATCTTATATGGGCAAGTAAATATTATGCTTGTTTGGTTGATGGGTCTATGAAAATAGTTTATTTAAACTATAAACATTACCTTAGCCCGATTAACGCCTTCAACTTTGTTCTCATTAAATTAGCTACGAAACTTCTAAGAAGTTCTGATTATGAAGTTACGAAGTTTAAAATTATTCGCGTACAAGTTCGCCGGGGTAAATAATAGATTAGAATATAAATCATGACGTTTAGGTATATTGGCCATTAATCTAGCAAGCTAATGATGATGAATTATAGCTAAGGACACTCTAAATCGGACCGCATCTAAATCGGTCATTTCGTTTAGAATCTACGATGCCACGGACAGACACACACACACAGACGCACACCAACACACAGACACACGAACAGACAGACAGACACGTCAATCTTATAAGTTTGACGTGTCTGTCTCCCTCTTTTTGCGTCGGGGGTGAAAAGTATCCAAAGTGGATACTTTTCACCCCCGACGCAAAAATAAATTCATCATCATTAGCTTGCTCACTGCTTGACAATTCGAGGGTTACTTACATCTTATAAGTTTGTTTTAGTTACAAACACGAAAATACTTCTGGTTTTGACTTAGTCTCCTCAAATAAAAAAAATCATAGCTCGAGCTCATAGACTAATAGAGTTCTATGAAATTCAAAGTAATCAATCAGGCTGAAATAAAACCTTTCTTTTAAAATTTCTTTTTGCGTCGGGGGTGAAAAGTATCCACTTTGGATATCCCCGACGCAAAAAGAAATTCATCATCATTAGCTTGCTCACTGCTTGACAATTCGAGGGTTACTTACATCTTATAAGTTTGTTTTAGTTACAAACACGAAAATACTTCTGGTTTTGACTTAGTCTCCTCAAATAAAAAAAAAATCATAGCTCGAGCTCATAGACTAATAGAGTTCTATGAAATTCAAAGTAATCAGGCTGAAATAAAACCTTATAGAGGTTGTTAATCCCGATTACTATAAACGTAGGTTTATATACGGTTCCAGGGAACTTCACAGATGTTTACGCGCGAACGAATTCGCATGCAACATGTAGTTAAAAATACTTTTATCTTAATAATTTTATAGTATATATTATTAGGTAGTTAGGTACCGGTACAGATTCTTATCAAAATTCAAAACCAACAAAAACTTATCAAACCAATACTACCTATGTACTTTCAATTCAACTTTTTGTTGTTTCGACTTTTTGTTCTTTGAATAATATTTCAATGTACATTGTACAACAATCTTGATCAAAATTATACCTACATGTATTAAGGACCATTCATAAATTACGTAAGAAATTGGCGATTTTTGGCATCATAGAATAATAATAATTTTAAATTTTTAGGTGACATTAATTTCTATAAGTACATTTAACGAGAGCATCAAAATTATTTTTTCATTCTAACGCACTGTGTGGGGTGTCTTCGACACTCGTACTACAATATGAAATTTTTTTATTAGTTAAAAAAATATCCTAATCCAGAGAAAAGATCAGGCGAACGAAACTCGCGCGAGTCACACCTAAGTATGAATGTCCTGTGTCCATCAGTCCTAATCTTGTTAAATACGCAGCCAGAATGTACTAGTCTGAGTAGTCATAATTATTATTTATAACAACAATTAAAATGAATAAAAGTGGACATATTCAAGATTTTATGTACTAATAAGTACCTTTTAAAAGCTTATAAGATGAAAAACAATAGAGCCAGCCATTCGGTATTCAAAATGGAACAGTATTATTAACGGTTAAAATTCTATTAACAAAATCTTACGTAAGGGCATGTAAAGATTTCTTAAGCTCCTCCTTCCCTAAAACACTTAATGAACCTGAACCCTGAAACATAGATTAATGGCCAATATACCTACACGTCATGATTTATATTCTAATCTATTATTTACCCCGGCGAACTTGTACGCGAATAATTTTAAACTTCGTAACTTCATAATCAGAACTTCTTAGAAGTTTCGTAGCTAATTTAATGCGAACAAAGTTGTAGGCGTTAATCGGGCTAAGGTAATGTTTATGTAATAGTTTAAATAAACTATTTTCATAGATCCATCAACCAAACAAGCATAATATTTACTTGCCCATATAAGATAGGCAAAGAATCTTAGAAATTACTACTGAATAGCAATGTGAGACATAATTTTGGCAGTCTATGTATATAATATGCATGTATGACATCCCTCATTGCCAGCACCCTCCTCAGTGGCACCATACCACTACACCTACGTATAAGAGCAAACGCCGCGATGTATAGAATCAAGAGAGGTGCACCAATGTAGTAGTACCCTGGTAGAGAATTCGAGAAAAGAGCTCATCCATTCGACTTGCCCCACCCATCTGAGAGAAATCCCATCTCCTTCCAGCTAATCACTGAAGAAGCAGACGTAGATTTGCTGCCCAAGAATATCCCAACGATCTACACTGATGGGAGTAAGCTGGAGGGAAAGGTCGGAGCTGCGGTATGTTGGTGGAAAATGGGAATCGAAAAGTAAAAAAGCAAATTAAAGCTAGCAAGATACTGCTCCGTGTACCAGGCAGAGCTGGTGGCGATATGGCAAGCAACCCAGATACTAAAAAGAATAAAACAAGCTGACAAACGAGTGAACATCGTGTCAGACTCCAGATCGGCACTCCAGTCACTCGCTGACCCAGAAAACCTCAACCCAATAGTCGTGGCCATAAAAAAGCATATAAGAGAAGAAAAGGCCACGATTAACTGGTTCTGGATCAGAGCCCATATAGGACTGGAGGGAAACGAAAGAGCCGACACCCTGGCTAAGGAAGCCACGAAAGCAAAAACCTCAACAGTTTACGACGCAGTACCACTTAGCGCTGCCAGATACCAGATAAGAAGGAGCTCAATTACAAAATACCAGGAAGAATTAAACTTGACCCAAATAGAACAAGAAAAAACCATTGCACACTTCTTACGGCACTCACGGCAAGCTCACAAAATTATAAACACCCTAACACTGGATAATCAACTGGCACAAGTCATCACGGGACATGGAGGCTTCGGTTATTACTTGGAGAGATTTAAAATAAAGAGAAATTGTAGAGCATGCGATTGCGACGGGACAACAGATCAGACAGCACTTCACTGTTTGTGCGAATGCGTAAAACATCAGAATATCAGAATAGAAGCAGCACACAAACTAAATAAGAATATTAACAGAGATAACATTCACACTCTAAACACTCTAAATCGGACCGCATCTAAATCGGTCATTTCGTTTAGAATCTACGATGCCACGGACAGACACACACACAGACGCACACCAACACACAGACACACGAACAGACAGACAGACACGTCAAACTTATAAGTTTGACGTGTCTGTCTCCCTCTTTTTGCGTCGGGGGTGAAAAGTATCCAAAGTGGATCGATCATTCTGATCGTTAATTTAATGTTTTTACTATGTATATTTTATAATGATGAATGTTTGTTTGTTTCAGTCGGATGGGCGCACCCAAGCCTCCAAGATCCACTCTCCCCGACCCTCGCCCGAGCACGCCACAGGTACAAACTACAAGTCATAATCTACTTGACCATACATAGATTAAAGACTCCGGTATTATAGTCAAACATACAACAGCAATTTCAAACTATACTCTGCTTAGATGCAATTTAACCTAAACGTCCAGGGGAGCAAAATGTATGAGAATATATGGCATGTTTTTCTCTTACCAGCTTGGCAAACGCACGGCGATAAATCCCACCCAACCAGTTAATTTGGTTGAATTTATTTTTGTTTTACATTTAGAATCGATTGGGTCTGAACAGAACATATTCATTAAAATTGTAACAATTAAACGCTAGTATAGTGCGATTCAAATGAGAATAGGATCGAGTCGGCGCCATATTGTTTCGAATTTAGACTGATTTGATAGTTAAATTTATGTTTAAATAATTAATTACAATTTAACGTTTTTATTTAAATTCGCACTTTTCAAGTGATATTTGACAGAAAAAGGTATTGACTTTCCTATTCTCATTTGAAACGCGTTGTATGGACCACCATAAAGTTCTTGTGGTGTTAAAAAGTTCGTATGGTCATAAGTTTGGCCCTGGGGGACCATTTGAATCTAACCACAAGAGTAATTTAATTTGTTAAAGTCGGCGCCGAAGGGTCCAGACCACAGTACAAAGGTTTAAATACACTAGGTAAACAGTATGAACGGTTTCCAAGGAATGGTTATAGGTGCTGGGAGCTTTATTATGTAATTGTAAGATTACTTGAAGTTGCAAACTGGCGGCCAACTGTTAGTAGCTGACGCGTGCTACCAAAGGGTACAGTTATTATTATTATACATTGTTAGACCGAGGGCTCACTTGAGAGTTGAGAGTTTGAGACACGACAGTCCCAATACAGTCTCTTGCATTACAAAATCTTATATTAAGAAGATTTGCATATTTGAAACATACATCTCACACATAAAACTGTCTAGGAGCGACACAACTGTCTTAAAACTATGGGTGTCTTGAGAAGAAAAAGCTGCGACTCTCCAAGCATGTATTTTCCAAACATTTTCTACAGTATGAAAATTGAGTCACAGGAATTAGCAGCTCTGGTCGCGGTTGTTAGTCTCCCGTTTGCTCTGAACCTTTTGTAAAAGGAATTGATCCAAAATTGATCCAGAGTCGACTGCCTATGTGTTATTCACTTTAAATCATATTTGATGTCACCAAAAAGGCAATCCCGAAAAACTGATTTTATACTTGTTGATAACTTCTATAGGTATAGAAGTTATCAGCAAGTATAAAATCAGTTTTGTATGGAAATGACATGCGTGAGTCGATTTACGAAAAACGACCATACCAGAAAGACATTAAGAACGTGGTTGTAATGTGCTAGGTATATAATATTATTATGTTGAAAAAAAAAATAATAAATATTGTTATTTTTAGCAATAACGATCTTGCATCTGAGTGCACGCATAAGCAGTGTGGGAGGAGGGAGGTGCGTTACGCATGCTTATGCGTGCACTCACACATTTGCTTGCAGGTTGTGGGTATTATTTGGCGGAAGATTGCTAAAAATAACAATATTTATTAAATTTATGTTATGGATTTCCGCAAAGTAACGCCTGATTCTATTAACTATTATTATGTTGGTCGATGTAGGTAATAGGTGTAGTTTTTGGTGTTGAAATTATAGGTATAATCATACATACGCCTACAATTTCAAAGTATGAGGTACGGTTTTTTGCGGGAGTTCCGAGATTGCGGAGACGAAAACGAAGCTCACAAAAACAATCTACAGACATACTCCATAGAGTTCCTGCACTAATAAATACGATTTTGGAGACAACGAATATTATTTAAAGTGAAAGCATTGCCAAACTCTATGATTCAAATTGATTTCGACTCTGTTTTATTTTTGTATGGATGTTTCACCATGTCCTTTATCCCTAGGTACTGATTTTCTCGTCTCGCTGGCTATGACGATTAATACATGAATTATTAATATTTTAATTTTCTGTTCATATTCATTTCCAGGTACAGAAACATTACAAAAATTCCACATAATTGAATGAAATGTTAAAATGTTTTTATTTTTGCGACATAAAATATTATCTCCTTTTTATTTGCAAAAGAGACATCTGTGTCGTCTCCCAGTGAATTAATTTTAATTCCCCTGTTTTTGCGCATTACAAATGACAAGTTTTTATTTAATTTCGGGGTTTTATCCTGTTGTTGCGTAATTTGTTAACGAGGGGGAGGTAACTGTGTAAATAGGTTCTTGTGCAATGAAAAACATTCATTAGGTAAATTAAAAACGTAAAAACAGTCTCAAAGCCTTCTGGTTAAGTTAGCCACCTGCCGTTTATTGTCGCTTTCACAAAAATATTAGCTGGATTATTCGTAGATAAATAATTATTTAGCATGCAACTACACACCACGTAGGATTTTCCTACTATTCACTGCTCACACAATGCTACGACCGGCAGATACCTCTGTGGCCTGTGCTCATAAGCATAACTCAGAACCCCAATTCTCGTATTTAACTTAGACCTTTAATGAATTATAAATTAATGGTCTTGATATCATAAGCCGATTTTCGGAGTTTGGAACAATCAAAACGGGTTTGCCGTTGGTTTGACGTATAAGAGAATACTTTTCTGCAGTTTTAATATATCGGGACTGTATCGTATTGTAGGATTTAATTAGTAGAATCGACCTTCAGGTCTTCAGCATAGCATGACTGATCCATGACCGATAAATAGTTGTCTTCTTATTGCTGTACTGGTACTCTCCCCTAGTACTATTATAATATTATAGTCACGACATTTAACTAGTTGTCCTGTGTTTGCAATTCTTGCATGTTCTATTCAGATTTGGACAGCAGGACACTTAACCCCTTCCTTATATCTCCTACTCCTCCAGATGTGCAAAGCATTTCCAATAAACTATGATTTTTGTAGGTCGATTCTGCTAATAATTAAATCCTACAAGAATATAGTTTAGATCCAGTCTCGATATGTTCAAACTGCAAAATTATATTCTCTTATTGGAAGTTAATTGAAAGTCTAAGTTAAATACGAGAATTTGGAGTTTTGGACCCTTGTTAATGGCTCTCCTGTCCTTAGGTGTGGACAGCATGCCTTCTACTAGGAACGACCATTGCTGATGGTTCCTTTGCTTCCAGGTGTGGACAGCATGACGGTGGCGCGCGGCGACGACTCCCCGGAGCGGGTGGGGGGCGCGCTCCGGCGGCTGCACTACCGCGCCACCCGGAGGGCTCACTCCACCGCCAACCGCCATCATACCTCCTCCAAGGTAGGTGACTGTCCGCCAACCATCACCATACCTCCTCCAAGGTAGGTGACTTTCCGCCAACCATCACCATACCTCCTCCAAGGTAGGTGACTTTCCGCCAACCGCCTCCATATAAGCAGGTTACTTCGCCTGTTATCTAGTAATCTAGAACAGAACTCTACTTCATCAATAAGCAACTGGGGTTTACCCTTACGCTGTTTGTTCACCACCGTCAACGGGACGTCAACGAGAACGAGATTATTTCTGGTCGAGACTATGTAGACGTGACGGGCGTGCGGTGGACACACGGATATGATATAGTAAATGTATCTATCGCTACTTCGGCGACGTCATTTTTCTCGTTGACGTCCCGTTGACGGTGGCGGAGGGCAAATAGCCTTAGGGTTAGTTCACACCGCGACGATACGCGACGCTACATTTTTAAAGTAGCTATTCAAAATTAAAGAACCTGACATTCGAACTCTTACAATGAAAAGTGTATTTTCTTAAGTAATGAATAAAGTTCAATTTTGAATAGCAATTCGCGGTCGCGTAGTGTACTTACCATAAGTCATCTTTTAAAAAAACCACTTGAAAGTAGACTTTCAGCATACGTTCTTACTTCCTTTGTTGAACATCTTTTGACGAAATCTCCGGAAACCATGACATTCTACTCGAAGCTTTTCAAGATGTACGTCGCGTCGCGTCAGTATATTGTTGTTGGATTTCGAGAAAAGCATTTGCATCTGTTGTGCGGTGTGAGAAGCGTTGACTGAATCTGAATTGAAATGAAATATGAAGTGAATATAGTTTTCATTGTGAATTCAATACTGTTTTGTTTGTTATTCTATTGAGATTAATAAAATGGAAAGAATTCACAAGATACAAGCAAGATACACAAGTAAAACAAACTTTTTAACTTGTACATTTTTGGACGAAACTTTAGCAATTACTTTTCCTACGCATTTCGCTTTCAGCAACATTCTGTAATCTATACCTTGATAGACAATGATAAACGAATATCCGGAGGTCCTGTGACTTGGGCTTAGGCCGCAGTTTACTAAAAAGTTACTACGTAACTCAGTCCTAGAGATCCGTATTATAGTTACTACATAAGTACCACATAGATGCTATATACTACATAGGTAATTAGGTAGTTTAACCTTGAAAAGTTTTCCGACTCACTTTACGACAGAAACATGACGTATTTATTACCTGCAAAATACAAAAATAAACTAAAGAAAAGGATATTGGGAGGTTTTTAGTTTACTATGGAACAATTACCCACGGCGACCAAAGATACAATTAGGTTAGATGTAAGCGTAATTGCATCTGGATTACAACGGCACATCAGGTCTAAAAAGGCCGTTTTGGCAATTCATTTTTAATTCTTGTTATGAATTACTGTATGAAAGATGACAGCGATCGTAAAATGGCCACTTGAATTGCAATTCATAATATGATTTGGATACAATTCATATGCAGAAATTGGCTGAAATGCATTCATTTGACAGATTTACAAGCAGAATTGCTTTAGTGTCAAATAGCAATATTGCGATGATATTGCGCAAGTGGCCTTTTTAGACCCGCAGGTCGCACATTTGAAGATGGTGGGGCAAATACTGTGATATTTTAAATAATTTCTACGAATATTCATCTATATCTATACTAATAATAAAGAGGAAAAGTTTGTTTGTTTGTTTACATTGAATAGGCTCTGAAACTACTGGATCGATTTTGATAAAATTTGCTACAGATAAAAATTAGACCACGGGGAAGGACATAGGCTAATTTTTATCGCGGCAAAATGTACGGTTACTGTGGCAGGAAGTCGCGTGCAACATCTAGTAATATTATAAAATATGACTATCAATTAATTGATTGTCTCCACTTGTCCATGGAATTGAATAAAATAATTGCGGGAAATGAAATCTGGGTGAAAAATTTACAATCGAATAGATTTTTGGTTTGTGGTCGCCACTTTTTTAAACAGCAGGTAAAAAATGTCCAATGTCTTTTTGCTATAGTTTAAGTCCTCAAAATGTTTGTGTAAAATCAATAGTTTCGGTGCACGAGCTCGTCCTGTAATAAACGTTTCGAGGCTGAGATGATGACGATTATAATTTATAATTATAACAGTTTAGGGCGATCGAATCAGGTTCGCCCCGGGCGAGGTCCGACTGACCCGCGAGTTCCAGGGAATTATCTGTTCTACAAACATCAGACAAAAGTAACTCCGTACAGACGAGAGATAATTATGACCTTGAACTTAAAAAAGGCTAGACTTAGCAAATTTTTAATCAATGCTTAAATAAAAATTTCAATTTATCAAAGAGACAGTCTTCGGCTTAATATAATTAACATAATATTATGTTTTAAAATTAACATATTAGGTACCTATATTTTTTGGGATTTTTCAATATGACCATGATTGATAAAAAAGGTTTCAAGAACTTTTCAGTTCTATCGAGCACACAACCCCTTAATGTCATTCATAATAATTAGGGTATTGTAATTATCTACTCATTATGATCTCGTAATAACGACCAATTTTTGCTGCTACCAAGCTGATACAAACGTAGTCAGCTTCTTCGCTGACCTGATGAGTACCAGAAAGTACGAAACGTTCTATACGGTGGATGTTTTACAACCTACCGATCGACAGAGGAAGGAACAATTAAAGAAATCCTAATGACTTGCGTTCCAACGCGAGGCCACTAGCAATCATGCTGGTGTGGTGTGTGAATTACTGTTTCGACTTCGGTTCGTCTCTTCAGGTGCAGAAGTGTCTGCACGACAATGGGCATCCGCCCGAGACCATTGGCGCTGGATCCGTCGATATGGTGCGCAAAACCACTTGTCGCAAAAGAGAAAGACAATTCCCAACCATAAATTATGTAACCCACAATAGTAAAAACAGGTACGTGTCGTGCCAGCATGAGCTCACGAAGAGCAGACAGGTACACACCACGCCAGCATGATTGCTAGTGGCCTCGCGTTGGAACGCAAGTCATTAGGATTTCTTTAATTGTTCCTTCCTCTGTCGATCGGTAGGTTGTAAAACATCCACCGTATAGAACGTTTCGTACTTTCTGGTACTCATCAGGTCAGCGAAGAAGCTTACTACGTTTGTAAGTTTAGCGATTGCCCCGCTAGGGTACAAGCAGATTATCGTAGAGGACGAAACTCAAAGTAGTAGTCGTTAGACACTCGTGAGATCGATGCCTCGCAGATTAGCATCAGTAGTCCATCAGGACGCATTCCACTGAACAAGGTGATACAGTATCGATTGAAAGAATTTGGTATGTAACGAGAATTTGTATTTTCTTCGTATCTGTCAAGCCGGTTATTAGGTAATAGGTATAGCCGCAAACCCATTTACACGGGTGTATAAAACACTACATAGGTACTACATCTACTCTACATCTGTGCCAAATTTAATTAAAATCGGTCATGTAGTTTCGGAGCCTATTCAATGCAAATAAACAAACTTTTCCTCTTCATTATATTAAATGTTCCTATAAGTATAGATTTTCCTATTTATTATATTAGTATAGATATAGACTAGCTGTCCCAGCACAGTTGTTCTGCCTAAAATATGAACTGAAATTTCCCACGGTTTGAACCTTCCTTGAACTTCCACCGTTAAGAACAAGACCAAATTAGCCAAATTTTTTATATATAAGATGTATTGATTATAATTGATAATATTATGTTTTTGATATGGCAGCATTCTATATCGAATAATATTTTTGTTAATTTTATAACATTTAAAATATTTTAATGAGAAAAGATACTGCTCAATAGTTAACATATTTTCATCCCGCCTGCTCGACAATGTCCGATTATATATCACGCAATCTCAACGTAAAGCATGTCATTGGCTCCCAAGGGAGATAATGTTGTATGAAACTCCCAAGGGATTAAAGTGATTTGAATTTGGAACGTGAAAATTCGTATGAAAGCTCCTAATAGGTACGTGACTATCATAGAGTTTTTCAATAATAATATGGTATTGCTGAGAGTTTATTCCAAAATCGAACTGGCCACCTATAACAAAAGAAATCTTTAAGTACTGCTCAAATAAACTCCACCGCAACTTCCATAAAATATATTCCTAATAAAAATATTACTCCGTCCCTCCATAACTGGACAAATGTGTCCAATATCAATTTTAACTTTTGACCAAATAAATGTTTTATTTATGTAGCCCTGGGTTTTTATTGCCTCGCAGTAGGTATGAAAAGTAGAGTATGCACCTCTGGGATAAAGCCTGTATTCGTCTTGGGCAGCTTGAACCCCTCGCTTCACTCAGGACTCTACATAACTCCCTTGCTTCGCTCGGGAGTTAAGTTTTAACTCCCTCGCTACGCTCAGGATCCAATATGCTGCCCGTGACGGAAGACACTGCTTTATCCCGATGGTGCATAATCTACTATTATGGTTAAACGACCTACTTTTCGCTAAATATACTTCTGTTACTAAAAAGAACGTCGATTTACAAAATACATTCTAAAAATTGGTTAAATCGAGTACAGATTATGGCTGAACATAAAAAGCACAGCCCAATCATGAGTCAGCCGCTACACTGATAGGAAATGGATCGTGACGTCACTTCCGCCCGCCATTATGGTCATCGCTGTAATAAAACTAATGCTTTATGGCTATACTTTAAGAATTCTTGGACATGACTTCATAACTTTACTACAGTAATATTTCTATGTTCATTATGTTTGAGGCTTTCAAATAATCTAACTTCTTTACTAATATTATAAAGAAGAAAGATTTGTTTGTTTGTTTGTATTGATTCCCAAACAACTGCACTGATTTCGATGAATGGCACAGATATAGAGTAAGCCGCGGGGAAGGACATAGGCTACTTTACCGCGGCAAAAACTACAGTTCCCGCGGGATTTTCATTTACGCACACAAAGTTGCAAGCAAGCAATCGTTTTGTGTGGTATCTGAGGGCACGGTATGGCCCCCGCTAAGACGAGCTAAACAAAGCGTAAGGGCACTACCAGAGCCAGACCACATTTTATTGAAGCGTTTCATCGATATTTTGAACCCTTTAACCCTTTGTAAAGTTAGGCGTGTAGAATTAGAAGTTTGGTAGAGTCAGAAGCATCATTTTACATAAGATCTGATAGCTTTTTGACAGTGTGATGCTTATTATAGTATCGTCTTGGCATTACTTTACATGAAAATGTTTTTGGTGGGATATCTATGTTCTAGTCTTGCGAAGGAAATGGTGTAGATATGATTTGTAAAAGTATATAATCTCTAATGAGGCATTTACACGGGACTGCTTTCGCCGTGCGGCGAGCCGTCTGACAAATCGCCTCACCTCGCCGAATCGCAAGCCCGTTTACACGGGTGACTAAAGCAGCATGCGGCTTTGTTATTTCCTTCGAAAATGTTGAGCAGAATGGGTGTTCGTGCCGGAATTGAAATTGTTAAGTACTTATGCAATTATTCAAGAACTGCTTGAATAATTGCATATATATTAGTGATTAATATTATATATCTATCATATATATAATAAATAAATAAATAAATCAATCAATAAATCCATAAGCATGGATGCCTTTCATAGCATTCCAAAACTCGATGGTGTTATTTTTATTCATGGTAGTTAAACAATATGACCTCAATCACGATGTGAATTACGTACGCAAAATTTTCTTGTGTCATATGAGATTGAGAATTGTGATGTGTACATGCAACTGATTAATGTTGGTTGTCATGACAACAAATAACATTTTTTTAATATTCAATCAAAATCAAATCAAAATCAAAAATTCTTTATTTTCTTTACAATATATTACATATATATTATATACAATATATTGCCTAGCGGCGGCATGGGTCCTGATCGGCTCCGTGATGCTTCACCTCCGCTCCTTCGGGTTGTATGTATAACCACGGGTTAGTTATTGCCTAACTAGGGTGGACCCCTTCCCGGGCTCACAAAACCTTTCATCGGAGTTTATGAATTTTTTGTTTTCGTAAAATCTATGGTATATGAAACTTTGCTCTTAAAAATGCTCTTAAAAGGCTAATTAAAAATAAAAGAATGCTTATTTATCCCATTCCTAGTTTGATTGGCAATAGAAAAAAATCCTGAATAAAGAAACTATGACAAAGTATGGTTTAGTATAAAAAATAATTGCGGAAACAACTTAGTATCGAAGAAAAAAAATAAAGTTTGAAAAGTGAAAAAAAATTAAATATCTCTCAAAGGACTCAAGTGGTAGAAACGTAACTGGTGTATCGAACAAAGTATATAACAAGTTTACAACGCCTCGCAATTGACGTAATTAATTAATTTTATGAATCAATGACTTGAAAAAATGACCATCTTCCAAATTATTTATCTCAAAAACTAAGTAGAATTGGTACACGGGTGTTCTACTTTTAAGTTTGGAATACAAGACGGCATCGACCTATGGGCTTAGTTTAGAAATGTCCGATTTTGAGGATTTCTAAAACACTTTTTATCTTACGTTAGATTCTTTTTATCCAATTTTAAGGTCAATAAATCCGCTGTTATTGGGTATATTTAAACAAAAATAATAATATCTATCGACGCTCCACACCACGTCAATCTGGCCCCGTGCTAAGTATCCGAAGAACTTGTGCCACAGGTACCAGACAACGGGAAGTATATTTAATAATTTTATACTTACATATAAGTATTTAAGATTTTTATTATATTATACACATATTTAATACACATCCATGACCCAGGAACACAGAAATACTTTTGTTCCTTCGGCAGGATTCGAACCTGCGACCTCCGGTTTGAGCACCAAAGCGCTGAACCACTGAGCCACAGAGTAAGCCACCAAATAAGACCAGAAAAATTATTCTAAACATGACCTCTTTTTGTATCTGAGTATAATAAGTGCTTTATTAAACTATCGGCCCTAAAAATCATATATTTTTATATGATTTAAAATTTGCAAATGGCATGTGTATGAAAAAATAAAAGAAAACCCGACTGCGTAAAAACGAAAAGAAAAAATCAGTCCAGTAGTCGGGACTTTTGACCTAAGTATAATTATATTGAATACCTAATAATGAAATAGTTTCTAGTATAAAAAATATAAATATATAGAAAGTATACGGTAGTTAGTAAAGAAATGAGCCTACGCGTTTGGTCTAAATAGTGGCCAAAGGTACAATCCACTTACATATTATGTAGTTATATACATTCGAAGGCTAATAAGCACATTACTACTCCTTTGCGTCGCGCAGTCGGGTAACATTAAAATAATATTTAAAATGTCTCATATAATACATAAACAATAATAGGCTTGCTTTATTATAATTATTACAGTTTAGTGAATAGACCCCTTGAGTCACACACGTGCTGGTGCAGGTTCGATGCTGGGTTGTGGTGTGTATAAGACTTTCTCAAGAACTCTGTACTAACGCTAGACTTTCATTTACCCTAATCTTCTATGACATCCTTAACAAAATTTGTATCGATTTAGAAGTTTATATGAAAGCTGTTCCTCTGTACGTATCCTGTACGTTCCTATGTACGTTCCTATACATATATTTTTTACTCTTTGCCCGCCGCGTTCCGCCGAGCTGAGCGTCGTGCTGCAAAAGTCGAATGATACCCAACTTTGGTGCTTGCTGCTTTAGTCACCCGCGGCTTCGCCGAATTGGAATTTTCACGGTCGATTTTCACCGTGCTGCGGAAATCGTGCGGCTAGTCACCCGTGTAAACGCTACAAAAGTTGGGGCTTGCTGCTTTAGTCACTTGCGGCCTCGCCGAATTGGCATTTACACGGTCGATTTTCGCCGTGCGGCTGAAATCGTGCGGCTTTAGTCACCCATGTAAATCCCCCATAACGTGCCTGTACGGTTAGTGCTAGAGAGATATATAGCATAACTCGAAACTCTGCCATTCTATTTACAGTTTTTTTCGTAGTTTCTGATGCATACGAACGCGTAGCTATGCTAGGGCATTAGCACGGAAGGCTTCAGCCTGATGACTTTGAGACGAGAGTTGAGACTCGTGTCCTGGTAGTAGGGACGTTGTTACTTGCGGATGATGATGATAGACAAAACGTTTAGTGCGACCAGCTCGTGAGCTACCATGGAAACGACAAAGTCCTTCTCCTGGTCTTTATGTCTTCAATAGTAGCTTACGAACTGGTCTTTATGTCTTCAATAGTAGCTTACGATCTGGTCTTATGTCTTCCATAGTGGCTCACGAACTGGTCTTTACCTTTCCGTAGTAGCTCACGAACTGGTCTATTACTTTAAGCAGTTTACCCTGTCACGTGGGCACTTTTGATCAGGTGCACGTGTGGAACTAATAAGCCCGGCTCCCTCGTATACCGTTGGTTAATAAAACCGAAGTTATTCGTTAAACTACCCATAATAAAAGACACAATAAACCGACGTATTAATGGCGTAAACGGCTAAGGGAGAAGCGATGTAGCAAAATATATTATATAATATGCATCCACAGCTGAACATTTAACTGCTTGCTTTTTGGAAGTCGGTTTAAAGGGATTTATAACGTTAGGAAAGAGGTTACTTAAATATTTTATTAACCTTCTTTACGACTTTAACATAGTATAGCTATAGACTATAGAGTCTTGAGACTTTTCAATCCAGATTAAGTTTCCTTGGATTTTTTGGTAAGTTTAAATCCTCAGTATCCATTTTCCTATATGTATTATGGTGTTTTATGACATGCAAAATACCAATACGTACTAAATAAAGAAAAACAGAGCAATGGATTTTTAAGGCGTAATATCCTTGTCAATAAGCAAGTGTTAAGTCAAACACTCTGATGAGTGATAACTCCATGTTTGTTCCTCCGTGTTATTGACCACGACCAACATTAAAATACCTTTGCGCCAATCCCGCTCGGTTTTTTTGAAATAAATACAGAAAGCCATAGTCGAGAAATATAAAGAAATATAAGTAGAGGTTTTCAGGAATACTGGCAATTATTGGTGCAAAATTTTATTTGAGTTGAAAAGTTTGTATACCGACTTCGTTCCGATTCAATATAATTTAGATGTAAAGATTTTTTTCTTTTATTGGCTTCATGTTAATTATACTCTTGTCTACTGTGTCTTAGTTATAAGCTGTTGGTTTCCCAAATGAAATAAATAAATTAATTTGTTATTTTTAACAAAACATTAAACCGACTTCCAAAGTAAGTAAAATTACACAAAAAAGTATGAAATAAGTAAAACTTTTTCACTAAAAATTCCACTTTTCATTCGGTTTTTCACAAATTTTCACAAAAATTTGGCTAAAAAATTATCTATTTTTCTACTCAATCTACTTAATTTTGAAATCGGTACCAGGCACCAGCCCAAACGATATCCTACAATATTTTATAGAACTCACGTTCATAACTTCATATTTGCTGGTAAGTTTAGCCCCGATAGAGCTGGTGATGAACACGTTGGTAAGTGGTGAACTCTTTCACTAAATGTAAAACTCTGACTTTTACAATTTCCACGTTTGGCCGAAACTCATTCACGGAGTCAATTATTCTGAGGTTCCAACTTTGACGGCGACACAAAAGGCCCATTTAGACTGGATTTTTTATTGATTGCCTGCGGGTCAAAAAGTTGGTACGTTTAAATATGATGGAGTGAATTTTTGAACTATTTTATTTCTGAATAGATGAAATGGAACATTTCGTTGTGCCCAGTAGTAGAACTTTTTATATATACATACATACATAGGTACATTCGTAACAGATAATTAACAGCTTTGTACTAAATGCACATGATCCTTCTACTAGTGTTATAAATGACGTTTGTAAGGATAGATGTATGGATGTATGTTCTCTTTCACGTAAAAACTACTGAACGGATTTCGATGAAATTTGATAAAATGGTAGTAGGCTCTAGATTAAAACATAGACTAGGTACTTTTTATCCGGATAAAGTACAGTAAACCATGGGATACTATATTTACGCGGGTCGAGCCTCGGGAAAAGGCTAGTAGTATAATAATCTCTCTCTCTACCTCCCTCTCTCATTTACCTAGTTTTGACTAGACGTCGCTTAAACATAAACCTCAATTAATTTACGTTCATCTCGAATATTTGAACATTTTAAATTGAAATATCTCGAAGTATGTAAAGTCCAATAAAACAGCCCTTCAATTTAATTAAATGTCGTCAAATCGATACAAACTCCTCGAGACTCGCACTCAAAGGCGAAATATTGAGATACAGAAGATACGGCATGGAGTTTGTGCACTAGACTTAGGTACAGTGTCGGATATAACACTAACATCAGGGGGGCAATTTGGGGACGACTGTAATGACTGACATGTAAAACATATTTTAATCTGAATACTCAGAAATATTGAGAATCGTACTGTTTTTTATCCCGAAAAGTACAGTGTTATTTCGGGATACTGTAATTACGCGGGCGGAACCGCGGGCAACAGCTAGTATAATATATTTTATGTGTAATTAGTTAATACATCAAAAATAAGTTTATAAAAAAGACCCGACTTCGTCTGAAACAAAAAGTTGAAAAGTAAAAACAAGAAAGTCCAGTAATCGAGATTTTTGTTAACGAATATTATTTATTTATTTATTTATTATTGAATAATTATACATACAAAAAAAAATAGTTTCGTGATTGATACGTTCAAAACGAAAGCGTTCTAGGGAACAGCCGGATTTTTGGCGTGTCCGAGTTTCTTCTGTTATAATCGTAATTAATGTAGGCAATGTGTAGGAAACATCAACAAAACAATATAATGTTTTCCTTTGGAATGTATCACGAAACTATTTCAGTGGTACCTAGGTGTTGTTATTCAATAATATCCGACATCATTATCTGTTCCATGGTTTGTGTCAAGACCTATGTCTATAATAATTCTACTAATATTATAAATGTGTAATTTTGTGAGGATATACGGATGTATGGATGGATGGATGTTTGTCCCTCTGTCACGCAAAAAATTCTGAACGGATTTTGATGAACTTTAGTATGGTAGTAGTTTAGGCTCTGGCTATTTTTTATCCCGGAAAAGTACAGTGTTCCCGCTGGAGACTCGATACTATATCGACGCGGGCGAAACCGCGGGAAACAGCTAGTACTATTATGAAATGAAACAAAGACATCGACCTCTCACCTCAAAGTGATGTCCGCGCGTGATAATGACTCCTAATTATTTGATAACGAGTTCGTTGAACTCTGAACATACACAAACGTTATACGAGTATACTCGCAGTACTAGATAGTACGAACAGTTTACTCGTAGACATGTTTTGGACAGAATATAGGCGAAGTAATATTAAATAATTCTGCTCTGAAGAAGAAGCTGTCAGAACGCGGAACACAATATTACATATTATTGTTATATTCAACATAAATACAATATGCTAATCCTGTGCCAACTGACGTCACAGAGATGAGGTTACTACTCGTACATGGCGATGAATATATGCTGTTACTAATACATATTTTTAATGAAACGAACCAGGAAACGAGTAGACGGACCGCTTGATGGTATGCGATTACCGCCGCCATAGACACTATAGCTACTTTTAGGTGTTATAATTTTGGGAGCTAATTTCATTGTTTTAAGACAGTAAAATTATATCAAACTGACTTGTAATTGACGATTATATTGTAACTACAATAATCAATATGTCTTTATAGTACAAACAAATTTAGAGAACACTGTATCTGCATAATAATTACATTCCCTTATGGTACTATCAACCAATATGTCGCTCGACCATATTATGAAAATCGCTTAAAAGCACACGCACACATAAATAAAATAGCCTTTATGTGCCTTAAATGAAATAACTAAAAAAAATTAAGAAATCAAAATTAAAGTCTCTTGATTAAGACACCTAAAATTTGTGTGTGCATGTGGTACATTGCATAACATAGAGGAGCTATGTTATGCAATGTACCACATGCACACATACTCATGTGTTAATACATAGTTCAAACACATCTGCAGTCGTTGCGACCACCTACTTCGTATTTAAATATTTTGAGGCGTGCAAAGTAAAATGTTTAGAAAATTCGATATTGTAAAGTAATGAATACTAAAAAGACTCTACTTACCAGGGCCTATAGTCGAGATGCATTCGATAATTTCGACGGCGAAGTTCGAAAACAAAATGTATGGCATTTAACATAAGGCATCGCAAGCGACATGTCACTTCGCAGTTAGCGATGACATGTCTAGTCCCATGCATTTTTGATTTCGGAATTCACCGTCGAAATTATCGAATGCATCTTGACTAAAACCAGGAAATACCAGGAAAATCATTCGCAAATACATTTCCCGTACAATCTGCCTACTCACAAAAACAATTGAACCGATTTGCGAGTCAAATGCAAACGGCTGACGCCAGCGCGGCGGTATTCAAATCTGAGGTCTGCCAGCCGCGGGCTAAACGTTTTCCTTTTTCTCTTTTACATATTTTTGCCGGACGGTATCGCAATGGAAGGTAATTTGATATTATTTTGTCTTTCAAGTCCCGGACATTAATTTTTCAGTAAAAAAAGTTGCCGGTCATCTTCATCATCAATATTTCTATATTATGTATCTTATGGCTATGGGCCTGTTTTACAATCTTTAAGTAGATTGTACGTGTTAGATAGGTTATTTGCATATTTTGTTTCTGTCTCTCGAAATAAAGTAAACAGAAATAAAACTTCCGAATAAATAAAATAATTAGTACAATAGAGCGGTGTTGTGTCTACGTTTGGATCAAATGGGCTCAGAGGGTCAATTTTGCTACAATAATACAATTAGAATCAAGTCCTGATACGCTAAAACTGCCAAGCATTATTCTCGTAAACGTTAAACCAACGTGAAACGCGTTCTAGTTGGTCCAAACTTCACAAAATCGGTTTATGATAACATGTCGTTTCACTATTAATACAATCAAAGTAAAATTAAAGTTTTTAATACGAGAACTGAGGTTCAGAACAGTGTTTTGGCGTTTTGTCGTAATACCTCCGCACTAGGCTAGATTGTTATCGTGTACTAGGCTAGGCGGTAACTCGGTCGTCCATCATATTGTTACGTTACGTCGCGCAATGAATCACGTCGCGTCGTCCCCGAAGACGACGCACATGCGATTATACGGAGGCCAGACTAACGGGAAACGAGACGTTCATAATTGCTATTTATCATTGCGTAAAATTACAGCGTTTACGTAAGTGTTATGAGTCTTATAACTCGTATAAGTCTTATAACTTACTAGACGTTGCACGCGACTTCGTGCGCGCAAAAGGAAATCTCGCAGTAACCGTACATTTAGCCGCGATATATAGTAGCCTATGTCCTTCCCAGTGGTCTAATCTATATCTGCACCAAATTTCATCAAAATCAGTTCAGTAGTTTCGGAGCCTATTCAATGCAAACAAACAAACTTTTCTTCTTTATAATATTAGTATAGATAAGTGTTATAACAAATTGTAACAGCCTCCGTGGTCCAGTGGTTTAGAGCTTGCGATTCCCGCCTTGGAACAATATAAAATGTTATTTCCAAGTTTGGTTAGGACTATGCAGGCCGATCACCTGATTGTCTGACAAGAAAGATGATTGCGTCGGATGGGCATGTAAAAATTCGGACCTGCGCCTGATCTCTCGTCAGTCGTGTCGGTTATCCGTCCTACTAGGTTACGAGAGTAGAGGAAGAGAGAGTGCTCTTGTGTACTACGCACACACTTGGACCCTATAAAATTACTCCTGCGTAACTGGCATAGTTGCAATGAAACCAGCCACCGTCATAGAAATCGGTGTGGGGAACGAATATTATGATTTATATGACTGAGTAAACGGAAAACCATTTTATTTTTGACGTACGTATGCAAGGTTATGTATCGGCATTACTGCTTATCTGAATATTAACACTGAACTTTGACGTCAGGAAGTTAACGATATGGCCACTTGATAATAATTTTCCAGTGACACTGAAATAATTTTAATACTGAAGCAAAAACAATAAAAAACGACGTATTTTTTGCCAAATCTTAGTGGAAGCGTGTCTTAGGTCACTTGAGACATGGTAATTATCGACATCTCTCGTTGGAACGATCCATTTTTGATCCGTCCAAATCCGTCCGTCGTTTTAATAAACGATTTATTTATAATTCAATAAAAGTAAAATGAAAGTTAATTGGGAGCATGCACAGTACTCGTATTTGTATTGGGTTTTCGAGAAGTACATAATCAGCCAGGAAATATTGTCTTTATATATGTACTATCGTTGGAGAGAATTAAAAACGCTCTACACTAAAATTATGTCCGAGTGACGTCACAGCAGTTGAAAATGTATGATGATAAATACAAAATTGAGTTTATTAAATTGAATACTGCGATTATGTTTTAACAAAAAATGCACAAAAAACAGTAATTTTCGTTTTCCAAACATAGTTTAAAAAAAAAACTATGTTCTGTAAATTTTAAATTTTGCGCCTTATTACTGTACTTTCTGCATTTTACGCCGCATATTTATATATCCTTTCGGAAAATATTAGAATTTTACTGATTTAAAACAAATGCATATTCCCTATTACGAGAATTGGGGTTCAGGTATATTGTGGTACTACATTGTATCATAATCAAAAGGTCGCTACTCGGTAATCGGTATACTATCAATATAAGGGTAGTATCCACCGCTTGGCGAGCTGTGTCGTCACGGGGTCGTCGACCGGGTATCGATCCCGAGATCTGGGTCACGCGGCCGTCGTGTGCTGCACACAGCAGTCAAGGTTTACTGGTGAAGAAAGGGACTCCGACAAATTACGATCGTAATAATCTATAGTATAAAAATAAATCGCTGAATGTGTTGCTAAGCGCAAATCTCGAGAACAGCTGAACCGATTTTGGTAATTATCTTTTTTTGAGAATATTCCTTGAAGTACGAGGATGGTTTTTACGGTGAGATTTTTTTAAATGGGTAGGTGTAGGAGTAGGTGAAGGAGCAGGTGTAGGAGCAGGTGTAGGAGTAGGCGTAGGTGTAGGATTAGGAGTAGCAGAACAACGTCTATTGGGGTCAGCTAGTATGTTAATAAAAAAACACTATGTACTATAAAAATTATAATAATATAATAATATAAGATTACTAAATAGTAATATTAAAATGACAGAACACGGCTACAATTTACAATCTATTTACTACTACTATTATGATCCTTATAGATTTACGCTACAATAACACACAAACATTAGATACAATTTACATAAACTACAAATTACAATAAACTAATATTAATATCTATAGCTAACTACTTACCAAAAGCTACAATAAAAAGTAATCTCCCAGGTCGTCCCCACCAGGCAGAGTACCTAGAAGGCTCAAAGAGTTTCCCGCTGGATTACGATACTCACTCTCTGGCAGTGGCGTGGGGTTCCTTTAACTCCATTCCTATCGGCTTCAGTTACCTTTTGAAGACCCTCATCCAAATACAGGCAAGGGCTTCCCTATAAAGGAGAACTAGCCTTCGCTACTACTATCTGGGCCAGGTAGGTGCCGACTCTGGGGTCTCGGGTGACCTCAATTAGTTTTTTGGAAATTTCGGACCCCATTAGCTTAGGGTTTCAACCTCAAACGGTTCAAATATGAGATCCCCACTAAGGTTCTCATACTTGCGGCGCTTGAGGTTCTCCGCCTAATTGGTGGCCACACTTGCAGTAGTAATATATCTGTATAATCTATGCCTGCAATACTCGAGGTGCCCTGGACATGGGACGGAGCAAGTGTATCGATGCAAGTAGCTTTCCATATAAGAGCCCGTCCCACTCTCTAAAGGACTGCTCCCTTAAAGAGTGGGACAGGCAAGAGACCAGACGGTATGTATGACCCCGGGTCATACCGTCTGGTCTCTTGCCATCGTCGCGCGCCAAACCAGAGGGTTCCAGCACAGCTGGCACTCCGGCGGTGATAAGAGCGATATGTTAAATAAGTAGCTCATTTAATAAAGAATAGAACTCGAACAAGTGCCATCTGTTAAGTCTCAAATTAAAGTAGTCGTCATTCGTCTACGAACTCTACGACCCTGTCTTATAACTCGCCATCGGTGACGTGAATTTGACTCACGTCCTTGGTGACCCCGGTCTTACGATCACGACTGCGAGTTTTTCTGTAATTAACAAGTTTTGCTACTTTTCATTAGACAGGTTATAAATTATGTTTTATTGTCAGTACAACAGTATTTCATGAATCGAATCTCTTTTATCAGACAATATCTTTTAATGTACTAAAATTGTAAAGCTTTTTTTTACTTAAAAATAGCAACAAAATTAAATTATTTATTAACAATGAAGTCAACCTTATGACATGGTAACAGAAAAACAAATAAAATTTTGGATTTGATCTGGTTTAAAATTTTCTGGCTTATCACTTCTTCACTTTCTAATGACATTTGTAATCTGTTCTCATCTGATTACTTTATTAAGATAATATATCTCTGGCTATTAACTGGCATAACGCTTACATTGTACCTGTGGGCGTTGTCATAATTTTCATACAATTTTCTTTAGTTTACGTTACGAAAACAATTGAAAACGTTATAGTTGTCAATTGTTCCTGCTAACCCCACAGTCATTTAGCTAGTCATTCGGTCGACACCTGCGCCAAAGATGAAGCTCATGACTTTTCTGAAGTCAATTTATGTGCACTTTTTTGGGATGAGTACAAAATGTTAAACTCGCACCAGGACACGTGACCTGCGGGCCTATTCGCTATCGTACATTTTGTGAGTTAATCACTGAGTTAATAACGAAACGGAGGAGTGAGTAACGGAAAGTGTCACTTTTGTATTCACTATGCACAAGTTATCAACTGAGTTGGTACGGTTTTTAACCAAATCTTAGTTGATAACTTTTAGGGAAGAGGCATGCATTTTGCCATAATTTTTTTATCGAAAGTTCTTAACTATCAATAAATATGTATTCACTAAAGCAAAATAAATGACAGTTCATAATTACGAACTCAATGAAGTGACTAACCCATTTTAACAACTGCTAAAGAGTAGTTTTTTTCGTGCGTTGATAATAAAATTTGAAGATTTTAATTGAAATTACAGCTTGGCAAATAAATCGTGAAATTAATAGGGGCGCCAGCATCGTTCGGATGGTCACCTCACCTCATTTCACATATATATAACTATAAAATATACTTTGATTAAATTCAGTTTTGAAAAATAATTTATCCATTAATTAATTTAATGAGTTTGCATATACATTTTTTATTATGTCCAAATTTAACTAGCCATAAACATAATAACAAATAGTAGCATTAAATATCGCATTTGTATCTTTGTTTACGTTGATTAGGTCAAATTGCATCTAAGCGGATTTCATAAAATAGTTTTTTTAGGAATAAATAAAAGCAGTATATTTTTTTTGTTTATTTAATCAGAGTCAAAAACACCCTCATCCAAATATTCTATATCAGAAAACCAAGTTATAGCTTGGCTCGAGCCCTTCCCAAAAGTCTAGCTCGAGCCCTCCTCAATAGTCTGGATCGAGCCCTCCCCAAAAGTCTGGCTGTTATTAGAATCACTGTCACTAATGCTGCAGCTGTCGTCTCGGAGGTTTACGACTATTCTGTCTATGTCATCATATAATGATTAATGTGTGTCCTCTATTAACATATCCGTCTTCTATTTTTATCACATGCTGGCATGCTTTTCTCCAGTCCTCAGCAGATACATCTTCTTCAAACACACACCTTGAAAAATAAAACACATATTTAAAACAAATATATTTTTTAATATACTAATCCATAAGTAAAGTACATAATTCACAAATAAAGTTAGTACTTTGTAGTACCTACCATGATATCAACTGATCCCACATTGCGTGAGGCGATTTTTTGTTTTGCTATGCCCCAGATCAACTCAATAGGGTTAAGGTCACAGTGGTAAGGTGGGAGCCACCTAACAGTTTATCGATAGATAGTCGTAGATAGTCTCGGGCTTGTGTTGTTTAACAAGCATTACCAGATTTGGCTTTTTCGCTGTTTCGTTAAACATTATTTTGATTTTCACCAACCACTGCTGTAGGAGCTTTATTTAGTAAAACAGAATGGTAAGGAGCATTATCCATTACAATCATCAATATGGCTCTGACAAATTGGGAATTAATCTTTCCCTAACCCACTTTGTAAAATTATTTTTATTCATTTCTGAATGATAATCCTCATTTTTATTTTTTCCACAAAAAATTTGCAATGAATTTGGTACAAAACCTTTATCAGAGCCTGCATGTATAATTATTATGTATCTGAAAAAAAAAATAGAAATAGGTAATCATGAAAAAAAATTGAAATAGGTACCTAATCAAAGATCAAAATAAATATAAAATAAAAATAGAAAAATCAAAATAAATCCATGGTGTCCTAGCGCTATAAGGATTTTTCAGGAAATAGGAAAAAGGTTAGTCGACATCACAGGAGACCGAAGAGCTGGCGGCTCGGTTCACCTCGGGCAAAGAATTAGTCTAGCTATTCAAAGGGGGAACGCTGCCAGTATCTTGGGAACCTTGCCTAAAGGGACTCCTTTTAATAATATATTTTAGCCATTACATTATATTTTTAAGGTTTTTAGTTTTAGGTTCCTTGTTCTAGTTGAAATATATTTTTTATTCTATTGTATATTATTATGTATGTTGAATAAATAAAGAGAATATATTATATTAAACAATAATTAGGTTTAATGCTTGAACATTAAATAAATACATTAAGAAAGTGGAAGTTTATTAAAAATAATTAAATTAATTCAGTTAGGACTACATACATACCTTTTGCCTTTTGAAATTTCTGTTTTTGCAAGGCAAGTTTCTGTTTTTAATATTTTTTTCCAGGTAGACTTCACTGGTTTTTCTATGAAAGCCGTTCTATCGTTTTGGCATTTTTTGTATCTAAAACCTAGGGATATTAAAACCTTCTGTAAATGTTCACGGCAGTAGTAAATCGCTGTAAGTGCGATTTACTACAGAAATTGTAAGTACCTCATAACATCGATGTAATTAACTTATTAAAAAACATTTACATTGTTGACTTTACCGCTCAATAATTTTCCTTTAACCTATTTTTGGTTTCACGTAGGTAAAGGTAAAGATGGCTCACACTCTAATAATGGTATATGCTGCAGAAAGTTAGGAAATATTAATTTATTTTGAAAAAGTTGAGAGGAAAAACTCATAATTCGAAATATTTATGTAGGTACTCGTCTCATTGACTTGACAAACAATAGTTGATAACTTAGTCCACAGACAACAAAATAAATAGTTATCCGAATAAATTAAAAGGTTCTCACATTTTATAATGTACTCCTCCACAGACGGTACTATTCAATTTAGCCGAATTACAGTCGAGAACTTTGCGTCAATTGAGTTATTCACTTTGCCATCAAAAGGTACTGAATACAAAATTATGGAAGTTGGTTACAAACAAAAGCTGGTTAATAACGATTTTCAAAGTGATTAACTAAACTTGTATTTTAGCGAATAGGCCCGCTGATCGAAAATAACTTTTTACAAGGAAAATAAAATGTTATTATTGAAATTTTAAACACACGTGTTTCTTTTTTGTTACAGTTTTTTGTTTCGTAACACAAATTACATGTAAATGTGATGCAAAACACTGTCCTATTTTATTTTCATCAAACAGGTATTTAATAAACTGGTCCAAGTTTATTATTGTTACTAGTGACCAAGTAATTATATCTTTCAAGATTTTAATATCTTAAACATAGTTATAGAAGATACGAAAACAACTAATAAAATACCTAGAATATATGGGTATATTCATGATAGCTTGCACAGAATAGTTTATAGTTAATTTGAAAATCTCTATGCTTCGTATGTTACAGAGATCTTTTAACTATGTATTTATTTTGTATTATTTATTGTCATTTAAAATCAATTACCGGATGTTTAGGTAGCTTTTAATAAGGTCATATCCTACTAATGTTATAAATGTGAAAGTTTGTGAGGATGGATGGATAGATGGATGGATAGATGAATGGATAGATGGATGGATGAATGTATAGATTACTACAAAAACTACTAAACGGATTTTGATGAAATATGGCATGGTACTAGTTTAGGCTCTGGATTAAAATATATAGGCTACTTTTTATTCCGAAAAAGTACAGTGTTCCTTTGAGATACTTTATTTACGCGGGCGAAACCGCGGGCAACAGCTAGTAATATAATAATGCACAGATATAAGTTGCTCCAGAATACCCACACGTACACGAGACCAACTAAAGTAAGTTAGGTAAGTACCTACGCCTGAGAAGACAAATTATTCTGGAAGAACAATCCGCTTGTAGTTGGTAATATATCAGAGGGCGGCGGGAAATTGTGCCGGGGAAATATTGAAGTAGTTAGCATATTAGCGCCCGTCACACGTTCGTTCGTTTCTGAACGCAGGAATAGCACGTGCCGTTCCGACCCGTGCTCCGAACCGACAATGGCCGGGGCTGACAGTCCGATCTGGCATGTGATACCGCATTTTCCACAGTTTGAACCTTGAACCGCGTGCTATGACTTAAAAATAAAAAAAAAAATTCATCCCTAATTCATATGGTTAGAGAACCACCCCTAAAATATAAATTATTGTTCTTTTATGATGCCAAAATCGAGATTTATACACATTTTCAAAATATACATCATTTTTTCCATTAATATTTATAGATACAGAAGACGGACGGACGAACAGAGCGAACCTATAAGGGTTCCTTGAGTATTACGGAACCCTAAAAATATGATTGTCACAATGTGCGACAGTCTGGAATCGAACCTGCATTCTCGGTATAAATACGTATGTAAAATAAAATAATATTCTTGAAAAGGTCTTGGACTTTGTCGAGGAGGTTAGAGCTCTTTTTCCTATTGCTGTATGAAGTATGAACCTTGTTTATATGGAAATGATGTAACTTGTGCCCTTAAGAATTAATGTCATCTAAATAACATATTTTAAATTGCATGTGTGTGTGACAATTACAATAAAAACTTAATTCTATAAAGGTTTTTCACACGGAAAACGTTGCGTTAAATCGCACCGTGTACCTATCTGTCGTAGATCATGTTTAATTTTACACAACGTGTAAAATATAATATATTACATGAAACATAAATATTAAGATGAATAAATTGTTATATATGTAATTGAATTTATTGAAACAATAATTGTTACTATTATAAGGAAATAGTAAGTAATAAATGTCAAAACAGATATATTTGATATTTACAAACTATAGCTAGTCCAGTAGTATTGGTAGTTTTACTACAAACATGTCCATTTTCGGTTTGCGTATAAAAAAATAGAGAAAATTATTTTTTGCTTTTTAGTCTGCGCTGCGGTGAAACGCATTCTGTATGAAGAGCCCTTACATTGTGTAATTAATAATATTGATATTAAACTAGTAAAACACATCGTAATCTAGTTATAACACGTAGTTTTTTTTATCGTCGTATTTATAGATACCAAGGCTGAGGTCAACCGTTGATGATAACTACAAGATATTGGAAAATAACAACAATCTAGAAATTATGTTTTATTCTTGCATTCGTATACAATTGATGTTATTGTGCAAGTTTTATTTCAATAAAGGTGAATTTTCATACATTAATTTTATAATGTACCTAAACTATTTTTGAGTTAACGATCTTCTAACCTAAGTGGTTTAGAAGTTGGTTGGTACCTTTGGAAATGCTAGGGGGTACCCCTAAGTGGTTTATAAGTTGGTTGGTTCCTTTAAAAATACTAGGGGGGGACCCCTTAAGTGGTTTATAAGTTGGTTGGTACCTTTGGAAATGCTAGGGCATTTCCTAACATTTCCAAAGGCGCAAGCTCCACTGAATTGGCAGAGACGATCAGTTTTAATAACAAGACATACCTTCGAATACTGAAACAATAGTTAAATTAAGTGACGCTTAAGTCGCAGCTGTCCTTGTCACTTCGACTAGCAGAGACAGCGACAGCCTGTGAACTGGAGGGCTCTTAATTTTAATTAGATTTTCAGTATTCAGCCGTTAATGTAATAGATCAATAAACAAGATGTACAAACGCGAGGACGAACGGCTCGAGCAGTCTCGAGAGGTCGCGAGAAGCCAGGGCCTTTAGTTAAGATGCTTTCGATAATTTGGACGTCGAAGTTCGAAATCAAAAATGTATGGGATTTGAATTATGGTATCGCTACATGTTGACATGTTGACGTGTTGCTTGTGACGCCTTATGTCAAATCCCGTTTTGTTTACGAACTTCGCTGTCGAAGTTATAGAATGTATCTTGACTAAAGGCCCTGGCGTTTCTATAATATGATAATGCCTTGTTATTAACAGTGATCGTCTCGTCGCTACCAACTGAGTCCATCCTCTACCGCGGACGTTCCCGTGTGGTAACGGACGTGGTCTACTCTGACATGATACGGTCTACTGAGCCGTGACCACTGACCACATACTATCACGCTATCCTGTTACTAGTTTTACTTAATAATAACTCCCCCACCGATCTCGGTGACGGTGGCCGGTTTCATTGAAACCAGGCCAGTTACGCAGGAGTGTTTTTTATAGTGCCCAAGTGTGTGCGCAGTACACAAGAGCACTCTCTCTTCCTTTACTCTCGTAACCCAGTGGGACGGATGACCGACACGACTGGCGAGAGATCAGGCGCAGGACCGACTTTTTACATGCCCATCCGACGCATGGATCATCTTTCTTGTCAGACAATCAGGTGATCAGCCTGCATTGTCCTAACCAAACTTGGAAACAACATTTTTTGTTGTTCCCTTGTGGGAATCGAACCCACGACCTCCGAGTCGAGAGCTAATGCTCGAACCACTGGACCACGGAGGCTGTTTTACTAGGCACTAGTTTTACTTACTTCTTGTTAGACAAGAAATATTTTCATCTTTCTTCATAGTTCCTTGTTTATATTGTATCCCATAAAAATATTTTAAATGTGAACGTTTGTGAGGATCGATGGATGTTTGTTACTCTTTCACGCAAAAACTACTGAACGTATTTTGATGAGATTTGGTATGGTAGTAGCTTAAGCTCTGCATTAATACGTAGGCTTCTTTTTATTCTGATAAAGTAGAGTGTTCCCGTGGGATACTATTTACGCGGGTAAGAGCTAGTTCTGGTATTATTTACCGTGACGTCCATAGGCGTCTGAGCAATCTATAACGAATACTACATCATTCATTTCTTTACGAAACTAAACGACGACGATTTAATATTATTGCTTTTTTTTTTTGATCGAATAAAATCGATTTATTTATATTAAAAACATGATTTACCGCCGGCTATGCAGGAAATTAAATTCTATATTTATTTATGATTGTGGAGCTCGTAACCGCAATAATTTGAAGGTGAACAGTCGATAAACTCATTCAAGGAGCTGTCAAGTCGGTTCACGATCAATGCTACTGGAGCGAGCTCGTACTTTTCCACACGACACTTCTTCTTAACCCCCGCAGCCTCTACGAAAACAGAGGGATACAGTGGCGTGGGGTTGTAGCCTATCGGAGTAGTTTCGGAGCCTATTCAATGCAAACAAACAAACATTTCCTCTTTATTATATTAGTATACATTAGATGTTGCCCGAGACTTCGTGCGCGCAAACTTAATCTCGCAGAATCGTACATTTTTCGCTATAAAATTGCCCATATCCTACCCCGTGGTCTACTCTATATCTGTGCCAAATTTAATCAAAATCGGTCCAGTAGTTTCGGAGCCTATTCTATGCAAACAAACAAACAAACAAACAAACTTTTTCTCTTTATTAAATTATTATACATTTATTATATTAGTATAGACACGACATTTAACAGCATTTTATTTTATTGCAAATCTAACTAGTTCCCAAACCCCAGGCCTCATGGAATATCCATGTGATTCCCTCGCCCGGGCTGCATAATATACTCTCGGTATTTTACGCACGCAATAGTTGTTTATCGTCGATACACAATAATAATAACATTACTATTCGAGCCCAGCTCGCAGGGCAAGGATAAGGTCAGGACGAGTTAGCAATGAAATAGCGAGCGATGGAAACTTACTGCTGGTCCAGTTTGGCGCGTACATGGGTTTTTTGCTGGCATCGGTGTGCGTACGGTCCGAACTTCCGCCTTGTCGTCCCGGCGATAAAGTGCGACGAAGTGATCCATTTCATATATATAACGTAGTGTTTTTGGGCTCGACTAGTTCTTGTTGGTTCGTTTCTTAAACGGGTGTTGTTATATAATCTCGCAATGTGAACTGAAGTTTATTTTTGTGTCACGATTTTAAAACTAAAATAATGTGTTAAATATAATAAGTATCTGAGGTTACTACAGTGCTAACGACGAGTCAAAGTAAAGTACCTATGTGTTCTAAACCCGCTTATAATTTTGGAATCTAATACCGTGCCCCATCGAGAAGAGTCATTAGTTTAAATTAATGAATAATATTATCAATTGTCGAAAATGTAGGCACATATCTAAATATAGAATATTAATTTCCTTGCCGAACAATTATCACAAAATCGCTAGTAAACCTGTCCGCAAATATAAGGTAGGATTCACTCGTCGTGATAATTAGCATATGTGTAGCGACGTAAACACGCGCGCCGAGTTTACGGCCAGTCCGCGGCATGGCGTCCAAAGCTAAGGTCACGCTCCACGCGCTGCTGCTGGCGTGCACGGTCGTGCTGGCGCACCTGGCCCGCAGCGCCCTGCCAGTCAGCGACGCCACCAAGCGCTACCTCGGCACCCCGCGGGCCGCGCTGCTCAATTTCACGGAGACGTGCGCCGCGCACCGCTACCAGGCGGAGGAGCACCGCGTGCGCACCGCCGACGGCTACCTGCTGACCGTCTTCCGCGTGGGCCGCGCCGGCTGCGCGCCGCGCCGCCCGCCCGTGCTGCTGATGCACGGCCTGCTGCAGAGCGCCGACGCCTTCCTGGACCCCGGCCCGCGCGCCGGTCTGCCCTACCTGCTGGCCGACCGCTGCTTCGACGTGTGGGTGGGCAACATGCGCGGCAACTACTACGCGCGCCGCCACGTGCGCCTCGACCCCGACCGGGACGCGCAGTTCTGGGACTTCGGCGTCGAGGAGATCGGCCTGAACGACATCCCGGCCACGATCGACTACGTCCTGAAGCACACCGGGGCCCAGAAGCTGAACTACGTGGGCTTCTCGCAGGGCTCGGGCACGTTCTTCATCATGTGCTCGGAGGTGCCGGGCTCCTGCGACAAGGTGAACGTGCACATCGGCCTGGCGCCGGCCTCGCGTCAGACGCACACGCGCTCCACTATCTACCGCATGTTCGCCGCTACGCTGCGCAGGCTGCGCGGCGTGCTGGCCGTGGCCGGCTACAACGAGGTGCTGGCGCGCGGCGCGCTCGGCCACGAGTTCCTGGCCTTCATGTGCCACCTGTCCTGGCGCTCGGAGAAGCTGTGCGGCAAGGCCGAGTCGATGTTCGACTCCTTCCACCCCGGCTCCATCTCGAACGACACGCTGTTCAGCATGTTCGGCCACTTCCCGGCCGGCACGTCGCTGAAGACGTTCGTGCGGTACGCGCAGAGCTTCGAGAGCCCGCGCTTCGCGAAGTTCGACTACGGGGAGGAACAGAACAGGCGGGTGTACGGGAGCGCGCAGCCGCCGTCGTACAACCTCTCGGCGGTGACGGCGCCCAACGTGATCCTGTACGGGCGCAACGACCACCTGGTGGACACGCGGGACGTGGCGTGGCTGGTCCAGCGCCTGCCGCGCGTGCTGGAGAGCACGGAGGTGGCGGAGCCGCTGTGGAACCACTTCGACTGCACCTACAGCCAGCACATCCCCGACATGATCTTCCCCACCGTGCACAAGTACCTGCTCAGGTACAGCGTGACGTAGGATAGAAGTGTGAACTGATATAAAAGTGTAATGGCTGCGGGCAGCCGGTGTGATTTACATTTATTTACAATTGTAAATCAGCGCCCAGTGTGTTGACTGTGGCCGCTTGTATATAATATAATATAGTGTAGGTATAAATGTACGATTTAATCGATTTCCAAAAACTTAGGTAATTTTCTAGAATTATTATAATAATAAGTATAAATATTATTTACCGGATGACGGCATCGCTCGAGTTATCCAGGATAAAAATATAATATAATTTATGAATCTTAACTTAGGTATGTTGTAAAATTAGTATTTATTTATTAAAAACGGTATTTGTCTCTTTTAATTAATTGCTTTGTGACTTGAATGTGACTAATGTGATATGTTATTACCCGATAGATTTTATCTTATGTTTTTGTTTTTTTATTGAAACATGTTATTGTACAAAACAATTTACAAATTATACAAAATATAAATAAATTTGAACTATAATATCATGGTTTTATATGCAAATATTTTTTCGGGCTTGATCATGTACAAAAATAGTTATAATTATAGGATTGATTAAAAAAACCGGCCATAGCGAGTCGGACTCGCGCAACGAGGGTTCCGTACGAACCAGTAGGTATATACGCAGAAGTTTGATTTTGTTACAGCTAAAGGTATTATAGACCTGCGTATTTGATATAAATTTCAATTTAATACCTCTACGCGTTCATGAGGAAAGCTGGGGTGTAAAATTATTAAACAATATTTTTATTATATGATACGTAACTAAAAATTTACTGTTTTCGCAATTTTTCCTTTACATGTGCTATACTCGTAAGTACGTTGATTCGTACGAAATTTCAAGATTCTGAGTTCACGGGAAGTACTCTGTAGGTTTTGATTACATTGAGAGTGTCGAACATTGCGGAAATTTGCGGCATAAACGGCTGTAGTTCGATTTTTTTACAACCCTAAGAGACAGTAGACTTGAGCATTTAATATAAATTCCAGCTTGATACCGCCACGCGTTCCTGAGAAAAAGGGTCTTGACAGACAGGCGGACGGACAATAAAGTGATCCTACGAGTATAAGGTTTCCGTTTTTTCCTTTCGAGGTACGGGACCCTAAAATGTATAATAATTAGACACGTTCTATTTTTGGGTGTGCTGCCATTCTTATTTAGATTAATCAGTTCGTAAATAATTAAGAATATGTTCTTGTGAAAATTATGTACTGGCTAGTGGTTGAATTGAAACGGATCTTTTTTTACATACATAATTATCGTAAGTACAGCTCATGACAAAACCAATTATAACTCTTGATTTTTCATATTAATCTGTTCACATTAAAACAATTGACACGTTGTCCAGTCACGGGGTCGCCACGTGCGCGAGCGCATACATATTATTACCGGTCCTTGTAGCCCATCGTTTCTCAAACATTTTTATGTCGCGACCCACGAAAAAGCCAAAAAGTTGAGTAAAAAGTCTTGCGACCCGCCACTATAAAATTGTATGATAATATTAACGCGTTATTTTATCAGCTATAGACGTACGTATGCCTTCACTGGTTCGAACGATTTTTTCGACGTTCAAAAGAAAATATTCGTTCTAAAAATGAATCTTTTGTATATTATTTTCAAACAGACTGCGCGACTACCTTTAAAAACAAACTCGACTCCCAAGGGTCGCGAGTGGCGAGCCACCGGTTGAGAAACGTTGTTATAGTCTATTCACGTTAAGAAGTCAGTGAATAATGCGTACCTACATATAAACTAGCCAAGTAAAGTTCTGTCCGCGGATCGGACAGCGTTCTAAACCGCGGAGCGATCTGTCCGATATGGTCTGCGGATCGAACTGTCGTACTAATTACACTTGGACTATATGCTACGGAATCCGGAACCCCAGTGAAAATTCAGAGCACTGAAAATAGAACTCTACGGTAATACATTAGGGTTGAAAATGGAAGTGTCGAGTGTCGAGCTGTCATATAATATGACATTGACATTTGACTCGACACATCATGTGTTCGATTTTCAGCTCTATTGTATTAGCACAGAGTTCTATTTTCAATGCTCTGAATTTTCACTGGGGTTCCGGATTTATGATCATATTAGGCATATTGTCCCAGGACCCAGCCTAAAAATGCGCCAAGGTTTGGACTGCCTCATGCCTGCGTCTGATTATGTCATAAGGCGCGGTTCAAACTGTGGAAAATGGACAGTGCTTTTACAGTACATAGACATGCCAGATCGGACTGTTGGCACCGCGCATTAACACGTTCGGTTCGGAGCGCGAGTTGGAACGGCGCAGTCTAAACTGCACATGTGACGAGTGCTATTATGTCAAATAGACTATCTTGTTCTGTAATGTTTTACTACCGGATTATGTATACTATGGCATATTTCCGAAATGTCATTCTTAGTCTGATTCACATGGCAAAAATTAATTTCAATTTCAAAATATTAACCACAACAATAATACGGTGATATTATGAAAACAAAACACCAGTAAAAATTATCATCGACCAATTACCACAACAACCGGTAAAAAAGTCAAGAAAATCACTACATTTTATCTATACTATAATTATATTATAATAAATACTATAATATCATATAGAGGTAAAGTTTGTTTTTGGAAATTCTTTTACCAATAGAAGGCTACGTTAATTGTGAGTGACATAGGCTAAATGGATGGATGGATAATTGTTACTCTTTCACGCAGTAACAACAGATATTTCGATGAAATTTGGTATGGTAGTATTTAAGCTCTGGATTTAAAACATAGAATACTTTTTATCCCAAAAAGTACAGTATTCCCGTACTATATGAAGCCAGCTAAGAGTCTAGTCTCACGATCTGCTTCCCCCCGGTCGAAAAGACACACTCTCATTGTCTCTACCTGAGTCAGTATGGTAGACTTTAGTTAGTGCTAGGTTACTCAGTGTTTTTCACTGGACACTTCTTTACTTAATTAATCAACTAAATTAGTAGCCGTCCAGTAACACCAGAGATGTACCTACTCCTCTGGTTCCTGGTCAATAAAATAAATATTATCCTACTACTATTATAAATGTGAAGTTTGTTAGGATGGACAGATGGATGGATGTTTGTTACTCTTTCATGGAAAAACTACTAAACGGATTTTGATGAAATTTGGTATGGTAGTAGTTTAGGATCGGAATGATACTTTTTATCCCGATAAAGTACAGTATTCCCGTGGGATACCAGCCAGATACTATATTTACGCGGGCGGAGCCGCAGGAAAAAGCTAGTATTTTTATAATAATAGCCTATGTCCTTCCTCGTGGTCTACTCTATATCTGTGTCAATGTTTAATATACATAATATATTATAAGATACATCTATCTTATATCATATATATATCTGCCTAAGTGACAACAGACTTCATCAAGTCTGTTGTCACTTAGGCAAATATGATGTAGAGAATGATAGAGGTAGGTAAATGCAGTATTGTTGTGAATATAAGTCTAAGCTAGTATTGTTGGTATTATCTTCAGTCAAATATCATTAAATTCGGCCCAGTAGTTTCAAAGCCTGAAAGTTCGATTCAAACAAACAAATTTTTCCTCTTTATAATATTAGTGTAGACCAAATAATTTAGGCGCTACAATAATATTGTATTCTGTACACAAGCTATTAAAGCGCCTGCAGATATTTATTATCTAAAAAATATAATTCAAATTGGCGTGTTGCTTTGTTCTCTTTGTTAGGTAGATTGGATCAAAAACAAAGAATATATTATATTTGTCAAAACACCAATTCTCGTAATTAACTCGCACTTTCATTTTACTTTTATAAGTATAAACAAATCGTCTTGATATCATAAACTGATTTTTGAAAATATGGAACAAGTTTGACGTTGGTTTGAACTTTGAAGTTTATGAGAATACTATTTTGTAGTTTTAGCATATCGGGACTGGACCGTCTGTGCCGGATTTACCAATTCCATCCCCATTTGACACCAACGGGCTACACTGACTGGCTATTCCTCACGGGAGGCCCTTTTAGAGATGAAGAAGATGACACGATTGGAGAGGCATGCTTTAAATACTAAATTATAATAATCTTACGATGTCAAAAATAATGTCCTAAATAAGCATTCTATAAAACTTTACAAACATTTGTAATTATTATTAATAACTAGCTGTTGCCTGCGGCTCCGTCCGCGTAAATACAGTATCCCTCGGGAACACTGTATTTTTTCGGGATAAAAAGTAGCCTAAACTACTACCATACCAAATTTCATCAATATCCGTTCAGTAGTTTTTGCGTAAAGGAGTAACAAACATCCATCCATACATCCATACGTCCTCACAAACTTACACATTTATAATATTAGTAGGACTTGCTGTCCCGGCAAACTTCGTACTGCCTTAGAATTAAATTTGTTGACGTACTGATAGCAGCGCCATCTACCGGGTCCAATTGCAAATCTTAACCATTCAGAAACCTTCTTTGGCTCACGCACAACAACTTTGCTAAAGATCATCACATGATCAAATGATTTACAATTCTACAAAGGACATACAGACAAACATTCCTTTTTAAATAAATAGACTAGTGGTCCCCACACACGTTATTTTATCTAAAGTATAAACCTCCAATGTACCTATCTCACTGTTTAAAACTTCCCTGAACTTCCACTATTATTTCAAGACCTGAATTAGCCTAATCGGTCCAGCCGTTCTTGAGTTTTAGCGAGACATTGGAATTGCAATCCATTTTTAGGGTTCCGTAGCCAGATGGCAAAAAACCGGTTTCGTCATGTCTGTCTGTCTGTCTGTCTGTCCGTCCGTATGTCACAGCCACTTACTTTCCGAAACTATAAGAACTCTTGGTAAGTAGATGTATTCTGTGAACCGCAAACAATAAATTTTCACAGAATTCAAAACATGCAGAATGAGTGTTCGATCACATTTGTATGCAGCGCACTGTGTCCAAAACCATGGCGAGATACCGCCTCGCCCGCTCTTTTTATTAGGGTTCCGTAATACTTAAGGAACCCTTATAGTTTCGCTCTGTCCGTCTGTCTGTCTGTCTGTCTGTCTGTCTGTCTGTCTGTCTGTCCGCGCCTCTAGCTCCTGTAATTATGAATATAAATTTATGAAATTTGGTGCAGTTGTAGATTGTGTATAGATCACGGTTTCGGGATCATAAAAAAATAATAATTTTATATTTTAGGAGTAGCTCTCCATACATGTGAAGTGGGGATGAAAAATATTTTTTCACTCTACCCCATCGTGTGGGGTATCGTAGAATAGGTCTTTTAAAATAAAGGCATGGTTTCATACGTTACTTTTTTATAAAGTTGACCATTTTCGAGTAATCGGCCTCCAAAGTAGTTTGTAAGTTGGTCCCCCCCCCCTAGCATTTTTAAACTATAGGAGATAGAAACTTGCAAATTTCCATGCTGATAGATCATGCTAAAAACTATTTAGGAAAACTATTTTGAACGAAATCGCATCATAATTTCTATTTCTAGAGCAATTATAGAAAAACAAATTAACATATTAAGGCAAATCAGAATAATTATACATCATGTGAAATTATCATTTAAAATAATGTTTCAAAACTGGTTGCAAAATGAAAAAAAACTGAAATTAACAATTAATAAAAATAACTTAAATTAATAATAAATAAAACATGCTATCGGGTTTGAACCTACATCCAAGGACAAACACTATGATTAACTGAGCTACAGTAATTATAGTGATTATTGCGAATTTACGTTTCTTTACCAGAATTAGAGCTAAGTTTTGAAACACGTAAAATTTTAATTAATAATTAATTTTACGAATATGTGCCTCTTTTACCAATTATTACAATAATTTAATAACACTAAAAACACATGAATATAATTATGTTATCAATTACCATAGTATTATTGTTTTTTATTATAATTTAATACCTACCTTTAATATTAAAAATAGAGTCCGACCGAAACTGGTTTTCCGGCCGAAACCGAAACTGAAACCGAATATTCGGCCGTGGCTTCAGTTTCGGCCGAAACCGAAACCGAAACTCACGTGGTCAAGTAGAAAATTTCTTAAAATACTGAAATTTGGTGCATTTTATCCATTATTCTGCATTAATTAGGGCATGAAATGGAAACACGGTATATTAATTTTGTTGTAATCATTTATTTAATGTAATATTAAATAATATTAATTATATTTTAATTAAGGTGAAGGGGGCGAAGTGCGCCTACCGGAAAAGTGCGCCTACTTTAAATATATCGTAAACTGCTGACAATATACTAGTAATGACATCTTACATCGATGTAGGAAACTAAAACATAGTTCTGGGTAAAAGCCACAAACGGCTTTATAATTGTAAACTCGAAATATGCGCTATCTCTTTTTTCTGTTTTTGAAAGTGATAAGCAGAGTTGACCTCGTGAAAGTGATCGTTAAAAATCTCAAGAAGCTAAATGTTTTCCAACAAGAAAATATAGTAATAAAATAATTAAAACATTTTATTTTTAGGTTTTGACTTTATTTCAGCTGTAACTAGTCAACTTTATCAAATTATAGCAGATAAAAATTTCTACCTCAAATTTGGCAAGTCGGCTAAGTGCGCCCTATCATTGGGTATATGGTGCACTTCCCCGAAATATAGAGGTTGTAAACTTGTAAAATAATTAAGTTAATATGCAAATTATACCTAGTATGCCTAACTATACGACGTATAAGCACACATAAGTAAGTTAAGTTCAAGTGCCATTCCATAAATAATAACTGAAATTCCTAATATATTGCTTGTTAATGTTTATTTCTCTCATGTGGGTAGTAAAGTCACCAAGCTCTTAAGATTATCCTTATAAAAGACGTGGCGTCCCCACTTATTAGTATTGAAGTTAACTGACTTAACTTTGCCAAATAAATATGTATTAAAAAATAAAATACTACAAAAGAACACTAAGTACTAATGTACTTTCGTATAAATAAAAAACGTGACGTACTTCTTTTTATTGCTATTCCTTAGAAAGCTCTTCAAAAGTTAGTTTCTTGCCTTAGATCTGCTTAAAGCCTATTGTTATTGTCATACTTATCATAGCAAGGATAAAGTTAAGCAGAAAAAAAAATGTTTACAGCTCCTGATTTACAAATATATGGCGCACTTTCCCGAAATTCGTTTTTTTGCTATAGATACTATAAGAATGAGACAATAAAAGAAAAACAAAAACTTTTGCGTGTTATTGTTTATGCTCTACTATAAAATGTGTTATTTTTTAATCTAATGCTTTGAAAATACGTTTTAACTCCACCAGGCGCACTTCCCCGTTTTTGCGGGAAAGTGCGCCTATCGTACATGTTTGTGATTTCGTGCAAAAATTTCATTATTTTATTGCTGGAATTCATTGACATGACATGTATCGTAATCTCAAAACATCACAGAATCTTAAATAATTAAATTTATAATTATTGGTGAACTCTTACATAAGTTTATTTTGCATAGAAGTCATCTATAAAAAAAGTATGGCGCACTTCGCCCCACTCACGTTATGTTTTCAAATTCAATTGCGTTGTCAAAGCGTTGCCGCAAGAAACGAAGTTAGGCGAGCGTGCACGAAAACTTCCGAAATCAGTTTCGGTTTCGGCAAAAGTTTCGGCCACTTTTGGCCGAAACCGAAACTGCCGCCGAAACTTGATTTTTGGCCGAAACTCGGCCGAAACCGAAACCGAACTTTCGGTCGGACACTAATTAAAAGCTTCAATTTGCTAGTAACTTTACGAAAACTAGGTATATCATATATGGCGCTAGTCTCCTGTTTAAATCGTGGATTGTTTTTGAAAAATAATACTAGATGTCGCTGTGTTATTGGATTTAAATTCTGTATCACGCTATCGAAAACCTCGCTGATATGTATAACCTCTCAGGTGTCGCGCTTTAAAATTTTTATAAGTATCTGGTTGTATTCTTCGTACCTACTTTGAGGTCTCGCTACTCACGCTAGAGTGCGCTAGAGTAAATATTTTCTTTGATTGTGATAGGCGGTACTCCGCGAGTAATAAGTGTTCTGTGATCGTAATAGACTAAAATAATATGCTCAAATGTTATGTGATTAGCAAAATGCGAATATTAAATAGAAATCGAATTAAACTTATTCTTAAAGAACATCTGGTTACTATTCACTTATATATATTTTGATTATTAATCAACATTCAACATTTACGGAACCCTCCTTAGACATGTCCTGACATGCTCTTGGTTAGGTTATTAATTTTTACACTTACAAAACAAATCGCGTTGTTATATTACTACAATTAGGTATTCAATAAAAATTAATTGAAGTTGGGTAAAATATTCCGTTATTCTGTGGCAACATGTTATGTGTGGATAACCATTACAATTTGGAGTAGTTGTGACGGCCTAACTTTCAAGCGTGTTGACGGCTACTGGATGATTTCTGTATTCTGTGTAAATTTTGTGGGTAATAAATTTTTAATACTTAGAACTGAAATTTCAAAAAAAAATTTTTACAAACGCAAAAAATATAATATATTTAGGTAAAAGCAGTAAAAATATAATATACATAATTTTAAGGTTTAACTTTAAAAATATATATAATTAATTTAAAAAAATATATACACATTACCATAGTAAATGTTCTCAGAAAATGCAAAGAAAAAACAGGTAGTAAGCCCTCGCCCCACTGACATGTACAATATTTTGAGTAACGTGTCGAATTTTATTTAAATTATATGCATAGATGCCTATTTATTGCTATTTTAAGATAACTTGTATACCTGAGTGACCTACGGATAATTTTAGCCCATCAAAAGGTATTTCATAGACAAGCGGGAAAGGGGCTAGGCGGGTCTGAGCCTTACTACTTGTTCTTTTCTTTGCATTTTCTGAGAACATTTACTATAGTAATGTATATATTTTTTTACATTATCAGAAAGAATAGATTTTAACGAACAAAAAGCCCACCGACTTTTAAAAAAAAACTGATATTTAGGCGCGAGAATTTTCGATTGAAAATAAGGATTAATTTTTCGATATTAAGACAAAATAAGGTGAAAAAAAAATATATTATAAACATAGATATATAATATTAAAAAGACAAAATTAGAATGTATTTAGGACATAAAAAGGCAAGTTTTCACCAAATTGCGTGATTTTTTTTTGTACAAGATAAAAATAAAAAACAAAAAACTTGATTATTTGAATTTTTTACATAAATTTTGAGGTGTGTAAACACAAAAGTTGTATATCGTTTTATTCCTTAAACTTTGCCATTTGACTTTTTTCCATTGGACTTGTAGTTTTGCCGGCAAATCAAGATAAACCGTTTTCTACCCTTGAAAACTCACCCCCTTCACTTTCCGACCTCAAATCGCCCGTAAATTATTTTTCCTTTTATTTTTGTTATATTCTCTTCCTTTTCCAATAGGTTTCATCCTACTATAAATTTATTTTACTTTTGACCATTTTCAGAGGTAAAAGCACTAGTTTATAATACAACTCCACCGTTTTTACGGATAGACGGACGGAAGGACAGAGCGAAACCCTGATAAGGGTTCCTTGTATTTACTACGGAACCCTATAAATAGAACCTGTACCTTGTAGCAAAGCGGTCTTGGATCTATCTTGACTAGATCTTGCGTCGGATATTACGAGTATAAAGTTACGATACTGAGAATAAGCTTTTTATTGAAAAAAAAAAAATCGTACCTATTCACATTTTTATGTATTATTGGTTTAAAAATAATAAAGATAAGTTAGTTAATAACCTAATGGATATAATAGATATAAATGGGTTTTACTGCCTCAAAAAAAATCCCCAATGTTAAATTATATAAACAAATAAAAAAAAAATGTTTTTCTATATTCTGCAGATTAGCTGTCAAATGTTTTTTTCATAGATATGACGACTCAAAGAAAAAACTACAAAAAAGAAGAAAAATAATTATTATTTAATGTTAAAGCGTAAATATTTTGATGCATAATAATTTGTGTAAAGAAAACGTGTACAATAAAAATGTTTACTTATCAAGGTAGCCATAATTTTATTCCTTATGTAGTCAGTTCGTATTTTCGACTTTTTAGCTATTTTCTTCGGTGACTAGCGATTCAGAAGTAGCTGAGGTAAGGTCTTTACAGATCTATTTCTTCTATATAAATTGCAAAAAGTTTCCATGCTGATAGATCATATTAATATTTTTTTGTTTAGGAAACATTAATTTTCTGCTACAAGACGTCGAATATTTGTTGAATATTATATTTGTTCCAACTTGTTGAATTTCTGTTTCCCATCTTGACATCGTGGCCGTGTTGGAATGGTCGAAGTAAATTTATTTATTTTATTTATTTAGGTAAAAACATTTTAAATGTGCCTTTTATTAATAAAAACTTATTTGGATGTATCAAACCATTCTTCTTCTTCTGTAAAAGTGACATGGGTTACCAATAGAGAGTAATACCACGCATCTGGATCTCCAGAAGGCGTGTTATATCAAGTTCATAAAATGGCAGGACAATTTTCATTCGCCCCGCATTATCTTTGCCCCGTCCAGACTACTCGCGAAGTAGGCCGAGGAAGTGCTCCGCGAAGTAACCCGAAGTGTGAGAAGGCGAAACGAAGTGCGTGTCCACACTGTCTTATTCGGCCAACCTCGGCCTACTTCGCGAGTAGTAGTGTCTTATTCGGATAATCTCAGCCTACTTCGCGAGCAGTAGTGTCTTATTCAGATAACCTCAGCCTACTTCGCGAGTAGTAGTGTCTTATTCGGATAACCTCAGCCTACTTCGCGAGTAGTAGTGTCTTATTCGGATAACCTCAGCCTACTTCGCGAGTAGTAGTGTCTTATTCGGATAACCTCAGCCTACTTCGCGAGTAGTAGTGTCTTATTCGGATAACCTCAGCCTACTTCGCGAGTAGTACTAGTGTCTTATTCGGATAACCTCAGCCTACTTCGCGAGTAGTAGTGTCTTATTCGGACAACCTCAGCCTACTTCGCGAGTAGTACTAGTGTCATATTCGGATAACCTCAGCCTACTTCGCGAGTAGTAGTGTCTTATTCGGATAACCTCAGCCTACTTCGCGAGTAGTAGTGTCTTATTCGGATAACCTCAGCCTATTTCGCGAGTAGTAGTGTCATATTCGGATAACCTCAGCCTACTTCGCGAGTAGTAGTATCTTATTCGGATAACCTCAGCCTACTTCGCGAGTAGTAGTGTCTTATTCGGATAACCTCAACCTACTTCGCGAGTAGTAGTGTCTTAATCGGATAACCTCAACCTACTTCGCGACTAGTAGTGTCTTATTCGGATAACCTCAGCCTACTTCCAATAGTCTGGACGAGGTGATATTATACTTAATTCTTTATAGTTACGGGATTGTCGTCAACATCGTATTTCCCGGCATTGTTAGCACGCGAGTAGCACACATTTCGTTCGTGCCATATCTACGGTATCTAAACTCTGATAAAATCATACATAAGGGTAAATTCACACCGAAATGAAACGATACGCGACACGGTGCTGTGTTTTTAAGATAGCTATTATATACATTGAACTTTATTCATTACGAAGCCGAAGATACGTCATGTTTCATTGTAACAGTTCGGATGTCAGGTTGTATCGCTTTGTGTCATTTGAAACGTCTTTTTGTGTAGTAATTAAAAGGCACAGGGCATTTTAACCCGATTTATGAAAGTCGCAACCACAAACCAAAATACTTCTAAATTATACTATTTTTTATGCACATTTCATTTTCGGAAGTTATTTTAATTCAGGTCCATGGGGAAGTAAAGTTATTAAAGAAACTGAGTATACGTCACGTATTTAGTGTACCTATACCTTGGTACAAACTCTTACTTTTTAGTAACATATTTTGCTTTAATTAGTTACATACAACTTACAAGCTACAAAAGTTCAGATATATTTTTAAAATCGAAGGATTCCGTCAATTACTTACGGATCCCATTGTCAGATCCTGACTTCATGGGATGAACTTAGGAGTAGGTATAACACACTTTCAAATAAAAATTCGAATTCGAACTGGACCGATTCAAAAGATTATTGTAATCGGTCCAGGTGTTATTGACAAATGCAGTAATATTGGACGTAAATGTATGAAATCATTAATCTTTAATTATCATTATCTCATTAGCCCCACATCCCACCATATCTCCGACTATCGTCTCAAGCTCAAATGGCTACCAATCCGTTACCGCCGCAATGCTCGCGTTCTTTCCTTGCTTTATAATATTCTGTTTGATTCTCGCTGCCCTACTTATTTAAAAAACAATTTTAATTTTCGTAGCTCTGATAGACAAGAGCTGCGATCTTCTACTAATCTCCTCCTTGATATACCGGTCCACCGCACTAAATACTTCAACTCTTCTTTTACTGTTAAATCCATTCTGCTATGGAACTCTTTACCTGCCCAAATTAGACGAGCTCAAACCTTAAGTAGCTTTAAAAACTCACTTAGAAATCATTACCTAGAAGTTGTGTCTCAACCCTAAATTGTAAACTATTTTAAATATTATATGTTTGTATTTTATTTTATTATTTTATTTTTATTTTAGATAAATTTGTTCATTACTATGTGTACTTTATGCACTACACCCATTTCCCAAAACATTGTTCTTTCCAACATTATAAGGTTGTCTGGAAGAAATTACTACTTAGTAATAAGGCCGCCTTTGTGTGCATATCTGTTTTTTGTAAAGTTTGTGTTAATGTATTGTATCCATGCTATTTTGTTATGTGCACAATAAAGTATAATTGATTTGATTTGATTTGATTTGATCCCACAGATATGCGACCAATCATTGTAAACCAGGTGTCATTTCGCTTACATCTAAATAAATTTTATCTTTGGTTGCCGTAGCAAATTGCTGCATACAAAAATCCCAGTATCCTTTCAATTTTAAATCTTAAAAATGCTCCGCCGCGTCGCGTATCGTCGCGGTGTGACCTGACCCTTACAAAAATGTTTTCCTCGTCATAATTTAATAAATGCAGCGAAAATACACCAATCTTTGTTCTGTGATCTGTCCATTCAAAAACGATAGCGTCAGTACCTAGGTACTAGTATTGATAATGATTTATTATTATGCACAATGTAGATAATTTGCTACTACATTACTTATTGAAATTTTTTAATAAGCGATAAGCGATAATTGTTGATTACAGTGATATTACTAGCTTTTGCCCGCGACTTCGTTCGCGTGGAGTTCGGTTTTGATACAAAATTTTAACCCCTTTCACCCTTTTAGAGGGTGAATTTTCAAAAATCCTTCCTTAGGGGATGCCTACATCATTACAATTATCTGTATGCCAAAGAAGAAGGGGCAAACCATCCCCACCCTTGTAGCACAACAGGACTTATATCAAATGAAAGGGCTTAAAAAGAGTGTTATTTTATTGTATGACGAAAAATCTCTAAAACATGGGAGAAAAAAGTTAATGAGGGTTAAAGGTTAAAAAAAAGAAAAAAAAAATCATCCTGTATTATTGCATTGTTTTATAGTGTTTCTAATAAGGAACAATTTTCGGAAAGTAATGGTGTACAGCAAACTTCATAAAAGTGGTATATTTTGATAAACTGCCTCATATTTTAAAAAAATGTATGGAATTATAATAAAATGCTAAAAAAAGCAATTTCCTTAATTTATTCGCACATAATTACTTTCTAGAAATTGTTTCTTACTTGCGACGCTATCGAGTGGTGCAATAATACAGAATGTATTTTTTTCCTAATTTGCGGGAAAATTAGAAAATTGGTTTATGTAAAATCTAATGATGCAGATAAAACAATTACATTTAAATACATATAATTAAAGCAAAAATTATTTTAAAACGATTATGCACTGAAAAAAAGTATAAAAACATATTAACATGGTGAACTATTCTTCTGGGCGTTGTAAGAGAAGTCTAAAACAAATTAGGAATAGCAATTTAGCCCTATAGAGTGTAGAGTCCGACTTGATGAAAACTTAAACTGCATCATTAGATTTTTAATAACTCGATTTTCCTAGCCAGGATTTGAACCCATAGATTGTACAAAAAATACAGCCTGTATATTGCACCATTCGATAGCGATGCAAGTAAGAAACAATTTCCAGAAAGTAAATATGTGCGAAAAAATTAAGGAAATAGCTTTTTTTAGCATTTTATTATTATTCCATACATTTCTTCAAAATATGAGGCAGTTTATTAAAATATACCACTTTTATGAAGTTTGCTGTATATCATTACATCCCAAAAATTGTTCCTTATTAGCAACACTATAAAATGGTGCAATAATACAGAATGATTTTTTTTTTCTTTTTTTAAACTTTTAACCCTCATTAACTTTTTTCTCCTATGGTTTAGAGAATTTTCGTCATACAATAAAATTACACACTTTTTAAGCCCTTTCATTTGATATAATATATCAAATGAAAGGGCTTAAAAATTATGTCTTGTAGTGCTAAAGTAGTGGGGACGGGCTCCATACAAAAATGCCCCTTCTTCTTTCAGCGAAATCCGTTCTGCAGTTAATCGGCTGTGCGTTGATAGATGAGTAAAGTCAGGTTTGCTTTTTATATATCAACGCTCTTATTCATAAAAACTTATAGAACACCTAAAGTGTTCTATAAGATCACTATAAGAAGATTGGCAAAAAATTGTATTCATAACAGCATTAAAGAGTTCTATAAATTAAATTAAATTAAAATTGTAACGTGGGGTTTGCGCGGGGTGATAGAGTCAAACAGCGACTTTACAACGGAGGCGTATATTTTGGTTCAAGGTACAACTTTAGAGCAGCGCTTACGCCCCTATATTACGGTTTTCAACAGATTGTCCCGTGAGGAAGCAATCAGTATGCCACCGGCTTATAGGTTCGCTATTTATTCCTTAGCGTACAAGAAGCTGTCCCAGCAATGGTGGAAGCAACTACTTAGGTAGCGTAGGAATCGTAAAAGCGCATACAATAGCGATTAGCGATGATAGAAGATAGATACAAAACAATCTTCATGCGGGTTACTTATGTGATCTCTGTCGGTGTTTCAATAGCGTGATCTAGAACCCTTACAGCTCCATCTAGTGGTGGCTGGGAGAACTGACTATAAATTCACTGTTCTCAGTTGTAAATGCTATAGCCATCTAGCGGTGCTTGGGGAAACTAAGATTATACCTCAATATCTTTGAATAGGGGTGTTACAGTCTCCCCCTCTGCCTACGAAGTTGTCCCAACAAGTGAGGCAGGATTCTGTTTGTTCTTAGGTGGTCTTCTTCGTGGTCAGCATGCATGAACAGTTAATGAGGCAGCTCTCATCAAAGGTCGATTTGCGTATTCTACGGGGTGTTCCTTCTCGTCCTCCCCCTGCACTAACGCAGCTCCGATGATCGATCAGCTTATGTCAGGGTGTGTGTGTCACTCTTCCCAGTTTTGGTTCTCTTATCGGTGTACGATAGATGTCCCATCAATAGTGGAAGCATTTATTCTGGTGTCCTAACTCTAGCGTCCTAGTAGATGTCCCAGCAATAGTGGAAGCACCTGGTCCCAGCGTTCTTAAGTATGTAGATGTCCCAGCAGTGGTAGGAGCAATACTATAGGTACAGCGTAGGAATGACCTAGCGTTCATGTAGATGTCCCAGCAATGGTGGAAGCAAAATACTACGCCGCGTAGGTACGACAGTGAGCGCGAGTAAAATGGACGACGCACAAACCGATTAAACAGCAGCAGTTGCCAAGTAGATAGAGTAGATAGCCATGAGTGTACGGTTGATTTGCCTCAGTTGAGTCGTAGTCATTGTTTGTGATTTTCAAATGCCGCGCAGAGTGGGGTCTTCAGACTTCAAATCCGGTCTTCAGATTCGTATCTCGCCTTCCGATCGAATCCGGCCCCACGTTGGGCGACAATGTAACGTGGGGTTTGCGCGGGGTGATAGAGTCAAACAGCGACTTTACAACGGAGGCGTATATTTTGGTTCAAGGTACAACTTTAGAGCAGCGCTTACGCCCCTATATTACTGTTTTCAACAGATTGTCCCGTGAGGAAGCAATCAGTATGCCACCGGCTTATAGGTTCGCTATTTATTCCTTAGCGTACAAGAAGCTGTCCCAGCAATGGTGGAAGCAACTACTTAGGTAGCGTAGGAATCGTAAAAGCGCATACAATAGCGATTAGCGATGATAGAAGATAGATACAAAACAATCTTCATGCGGGTTACTTATGTGATCTCTGTCGGTGTTTCAATAGCGTGATCTAGAACCCTTACAGCTCCATCTAGTGGTGGCTGGGAGAACTGACTATAAATTCACTGTTCTCAGTTGTAAATGCTATAGCCATCTAGCGGTGCTTGGGGAAACTAAGATTATACCTCAATATCTTTGAATAGGGGTGTTACAAAATTAAATTAAATTTCTTTTATTTCGGGCGACATAGGCCCATATTATAAATACCTTACGAACTAACATACATATAATATTATATACTCAAAAACTACACTTTGTCACGTGTTCACGGTGACGTGATCCGCGCTTCGTTCCGGAGTCTCCCCCGGAACCTCCGGTAAGCCACACCCGTCGGCCAGAACTCCTCCACCTCGAAGGTCGACAAAAGATGCGTCGGCACTCTCACCACAAAGGAACTGAAATTGACCTTGTGGCGAGACTCCAGGCGTTCGACCCTCAAGGCGAAGGACGTCTTCTGGCGGATGTAGTCCACGACGTCCTCGACCTGCATAGACCAGTGCAGGCGGGATACGTACAACGGCGTCGCGGGTACCTCACACCGCAGGCGCAGTTCCGGTACGTAGGGTGCGGTGCCGCGGTGGTTGCGGGCGGCGGGCTTCTTCTTCTTTCTTCTCTCCACCAGTATGAAGCCCTTCTCATCGCACCTCCTGCTCTCGTCCTTGCCAGGTCGGGAAGACTCGGCCTTACGGCTCTCCACAGCCTTGCGGCCCTCCACAGCCTTACGGCTCTCCTTCACCCCCTTTGTCTTCGCCCGCGGGGGTGGTGCGGGGCGACCGGCAACAGTCGCAAAAGTTTATAAACCTATCATAAAGTTATAGAGGCCAGGACCCTACTTTAACAGTACTATAAGATACAAAATGGCCAAACTCATAACAGCTGATTACTAAAAAACTGACATTTGACACAAATATTTTGTCAATGTTATTTTTGTAAACAAAATAATTATTTCTGATTTTATAAAACAATGCAAGCTTTACACATCTTTGATGTCATTGAACAACTAGAAATACGCGTCGAAGAAAAGTGTACAGAAGTAGGGTTGATCCGTTTTCTTTGGACGTCCGTCCTTACTATGGTCCAATTTTAGGTGTATCAGTACTAACCTTATCTTCCTCCAACCAGTTTTCACTTCTCTGCCTTTTAACAGTCGAGGTCAATTGCAATGCCATTAAAACTACTTTTATAATAATGTTAGGTACTACAAAAATAAATTCAAATAGATACGATAAATTGATCGTTGACAATTCAGTTGACAACTTGAAAGTATTTGACGTTCCGTATTGCGTAGACAACAAATTGTAGTTTTATACATATTGATTCAATATGTTCATCCAACTTGTTAGCCAACTTCCTAATAATGGCAACATTTTTGCTTAAAGACAATAGGGATGTTGCCTTCAGTGGAATATCACAGTTTTACAAATTAAATTTTATAATTGTTGATTAAAGATACATAAATCTGAAAGAAATAGGTATTTAGAGTGACGCGATTAAAAAATATAAGCAAATAAAAAATATTGTCCATCCCTTTCTCGCAAAACGATTCGTGACGTCACAGCCTGCTACCGCCATACATTTTGTGATGACAAACGTATGGCGGTAGCAGGTTGTGACGTCACAGGCCGATATATCGCTCTCTTTCATATTGTAAATTTCAATGGTTTGTATCTACGTTATTTTTTCAGATATACAAAAATGGGTTCTGGATTGTTTATTAACATGTTGACTAACATCGAATAGACGAAAAAAATTTTTTTCGGCAACATGCCTATTGTTAGTTATAGAAGGTTTATAGAACTGTTATGAATAGACAATTTTATCGAACGTTATAATTTATGAGCCTATCGAGCATTTTAACTATTATCCGTTATAAACGTTTTATAAGCTTTTTTTATGAATAAGACCGTTAGAGTATAATTATTATCTATTTTTATGGTGGCACACTGCTAAGTTTGGCTGTCAACCCATATGAAAAAAAAAAAAGAAACCGAACAAGATGGCCGACTCACACGTGTCTTTCTATTCTTCCGAACAAAGTAGGAACACCGTAAATAGTTCAGGAATTGAGTCTCGCAGTTTTTGACGAACCTGAAAAAGGGTATAGTCTGGGAAAATTAAGGAATTCAGACCGAATAATTCATGTAGTTTTGAAAGTTGCTACAGTTATTGATAAAGGTGTCCAGATGAATATACTAAAAGCCCCCGAGGGAGGGACACGAGCCGGCGGTGGGGGATGGGGGGAAAAGTCTCTTTTTCAAGGTTTTTGCTTGTGACTCGAAAATTATTTGATCTGTAACGGCTATGTAGGAGCTTGTACTAATGGAGCTCCATAGATTTTAATGATAAAGATGACGAAAATGAAACACAATTTGATTGATAAGTCGCATACTCGTGCAAAAAAATTTGTTTAATTTTTTAGAATTAAAATTTGTAAAACGATTTAGCTTCTTATTTTTATCACCTTTAATACTCTATCTCCTAAAGTGTTGAACGTACAGTAAACATTTTAAGACGTAATTTATAGGAAATTTAATGTAGATAATTAATGTAGAAGTCACTAAAGAGATATTATAAATAATTTTCGAGTCACAAGCAAAAACCTTGAAAAAGAGACCTTTCCCCCCCTCCCCCACCGCCGGCTCGTATCCCTCCCTCGGGGCTTTTAGTATATTCATCTGTACACCTTTAGGAATAACTGTAGCAACTTTCAAAACTACATGAATTATTCGGTCAGATCGACGATTCTGAAACTAATTTTCTTAGATTAGTATGTAAGTTTGTATGGAGAAGCTTTTATTTTTGACTTTTTTGTTTTCAACATAGCATGTTGACGCAAAAGTGTCTTCAGTCCAGTTATTTGGCCCCACTTTTGAGATTTTTGGGGCTACTTTGACATTTGAAGAATGGTGAAAACAAGATGGCTGACATTTGAAGTATAATGAAAACCAAGATGGCGTAACTATTTACTGCTTTGAGTATATAACCAGTAGAAGTATTTGATTTACTGCTTTGATTTACTGTATAAAGATTTGTTCTGTCAAATGTATTTGAGTTTTGAAACCTTCGGTTTTCAATAAAATTTATGCGTCGTATAAAATAAATAAAATAAGAATTTATTGATTTTCCTCCGCTTTGCTGTTTTCCTTATCATTAAATATCTACCTATTCAAAATATTAACGATTTAGGATATTTTCAACAACAAAATTTAATAATCGAGAATTCAATGAAAGTTAAAAATGTATAAATTATTTTATAACATTTTTGATTGACAAATAATAGTTTATTTGTCAATCAAATACTGTAGTCAATATTTGATTGACAAATATTGCATGTTCTGACGGAATTCGGACGAACTTAACTGTAATTAAATTTAATAAAACTCCAATCTCGAGCGCTTGGTAGACAATTTATTATTCAATTTACATAAATTATTACTGAATACTAGTTAACAGTATGGTAACAAATAATGTCAGTGAACAGTGCGTTCGTCTCTAGCGCCTCCGGTGGAATAATCCCACTCCGACTGCCCATCTACTCCTCCGCTCTTATCCCCACCACCGCAACCAACCGGTGGAGGTGGCGGGATCGAAGCGGTGTTGCCAATAAATAAAAATAAAATCACAACAAAATATAATAAAATCATGACATTCGGCCATCCTGTAAGGTGCAGCCTCCTGGCGCACGTAGATGTAGGCAGTCGGTAAGATTCATAGTTATTTAAACAATATAGTTGCATACTAAAATATGTTAATACATAATGATTTTGAAGTAGTAGACAATGCATCTAATCTAAATAAACAGTTTAAATCAAGTTTACATCAGAATAAAATGAAATGTACAGTACTAAGTTTAACAATTCAAAATAATCAGGTTTACATAAGAATAAAATTAAATGTACAGTACTAAGTTTAACAATTCAAAATCAGGTTTACATAAGAATAAAATGAAATGTACAGTACTAAGTATAACAATTGAAAATCAGGTTTACATAAGAATAAAATGAAATGTACAGTACTAAGTTTTAACAATTCAAATTTGGTTAACATTTTCATAAAAATTACAAACATAACAATCAACTTTAGTTATAATGACCTTTTTTTTTATTTTTATTTTAGTTATACATCCAATTATATAATATAATAAAATCATGACATTTAATTATATTTCTTTATCGCGCACAATCACAAAATTCGAAAGCTTATAATTAAGTTTGGCAAGAAACGACTAGCAACAAGGCTAATTCGCGTATATGTCTAAATCACTGTCTGTGCTCGAGCTACTATAGTCGCTATTATGTATTTCTAGCGCCTTTACGTGTACCCACGGTCTCATCCTGTCTGCCGCAATAACCGAGTCGTATAATTTGCCCCTTTTAGGAAAACCCGGGACATCAGCGATCCTATAGCGATCATTCACGAGAACCTCTGCGACTCTATAGGGCCCAATAAATTTAGAAAGAAGCTTAGAACTCTTGCCATCATTGCAATAATTGTTTCGTGACACCTTTACCAAATCACCTACGCTATATTTAACCGCGGGAACCCTATTTTTATCGTGCCTATTCTTTTGTTTTATTTGATCCTTTTCTATGTTAGAACTGACTTTTTCCCTGATATCTTCCAAACTAATTTCGTCCTGCTCTATTTGCAACTTGTTGGTTAATATATCGCGCATCCTAACACCAAACAATACTTCAGTAGGGGATTTTTGAGTAGTTGCATTGACAGTATTGTTGATCCCCCATTGAATTTTGCCTAGTTGCTGATCCCAGTCACGTTCGTGGTTATTATAATTTTGTGCTGCTAAAGAATTCAAAATAACTTGATTATACCTCTCGGCTTGGCCATTTGCCCTGGGACAAGCAACTGCGTTTAAAATATGTTTAATACCGTAGTCTATGCAAAAACGTTTAAAATCTCCCGAGGTGAAAGATGTTCCACGATCAGACACTATTCTAGCCGGATAACCGAAATCATGAAAAATATTTGTTAGAGTTTTAATAGTAGTTTTAGTTTTTGTATTTTTAACAGCTCGAACGAAAACATATTTTGTAAATCCATCTACAATAGTCAATATATGAGTATTCCCGCTTTTGCTTCTTACAAATGGACCTAAATGGTCAATATGGACGGTATGGAACGGTATATTAACTTTTTCGATAGGAAATAAATGCCCAGTTTTTACACGTGACGCATTATCCTTATTATATGCACACTCTATACATGCGGCTACATATTTTTTTACAAAACGCCTAAGTTTCGGAAACCAGTATACATTTTTGACACGCTCTAACGTTTTAAAATAACCAAGATGACCGAAATCGTCGTGGTTTGCCTTGCATATTTGCCACCTAGCATTTCGCGGCACGACCAGACGCAACCCGTCGTCAACCCTCCTATATAATGTACGGTTTTTAATCAAATAATTTTTCTTTATTTCCTTACACTCTTCATCCTCCTCTGGCTTTAGTATTTTTTATAATACGTGAAATATCGGGGTCAGCTAACTGTAAGCTAAGAAGCCAACTATCTGACTCTATATTAAAAATACTAACGCATGGATTATCTTCCGCGTCCTCAGATTCCTACTCAAAGCGTCGACATGCACCATTTGTACCCCGGGGCGATACTCAATATCAAACGAGAATTCGGAAATCTGTAACCACCACCTAGCTATCCGTGGTAACAAATCTCGTTTAGTTAAAGTGGTCCTAAGGGCCGCACAGTCCGTGTATAATTTAAAATGCAACCCCAGTAAGTATACCCTGAACTTCTTTAGCGAACAAACTACAGCCAAGGTCTCCAGCTCATAAGAGTGAAGATGTTTTTCTTCAGGTGACGTTTGCCTACTAAAATAGGCAACAGGCTTCAGAACTCTGACATCGCGCTGCCACTGCATCAATATCCCCCCAATGCCAAGAGAGCTGGCATCAGTGTGCAGCTCGGTTTCCAGTTTCGGGTCATAAAGAGCTAAAACCGGCCTGCTTACTAACTTTTCCTTTAATAATGAAAACGCTTTGTCTTGATCTTTGGACCATTGCCATGTAGAGTCTTTTTTTAATAAAACTGTCATAGGTCGAGCGATTTCCCCATAATTCTGTATGAATTTACGGAAGTACCCCGTCAAACCCAAGAACTGGCGTACTTCGTGAACATTACTAGGCTTAGGGAACGACTCCACAGCCTGTATTTTAGCTTTACCAGGTTGTATACCTATAGAAGAAACCTCATACCCAAGATACTCAACATTGGTTGTAAAAAAACGACACTTAGATAATTTTAAAGTGAGACCATTTTGTCTAAATAGCTTTAAAATCTCTTCTAGCCGATAAAACATTTCTTCAATATCTTTTGAAGGAATCAAAACGTCATAGAGATACGCTAAAGCATATTCAAATCTCTTATTACCTAAAATTTTGTTAATCATCCGCTGGAAAACGGCAGGGGCGTTAGCCAACCCAAAAGGCATACGCTTAAATTCGTAATGCCCATCGGGAGTCACGAATCCGGTAAGGTGTTGACTGTTTTTAGCTAGCGGAATTTGGTAGTAGCCGGACGCTAGGTCTAAGGTCGTAAAGAAAGAGTTACCACTTAAATTAGTAACTTGATCATCGATCACCGGAAGAGGAAAACGATCCTTACAGGTTTTGTTGTTAAGGGCTCTAAAATCAACACAAAGCCTAAATTCGCCAGTTTTTTTCTTTACCATGAGTATAGGACTAGAATAGTTTGAGGTAGACTCTTGAATAATGTCGCATTTTAGAAGTTCATCGATAGTTTCCCTAACTTGTTCTCGTTACGAGTGTGAAAGCCGATATGGACGATATATAACAGGTCTATTATCTACAAGTTCTATGTGCATTTCTAGATTTTTGACGCAACCAATCTCGCTTAAATTAGTAGCAAAACAATCCCTATAGCTCTGTAACAAGGAGTATAATCTATCGATGACTTCTATACTCAAGTTTTCACCGAAAACAATATCACTTTTCTTCAAGGGTTCCATTTTAAAAGTGTCATCACTAACGATTTTACTGACGTGCCGTATTTCCCTTTCTATAAAAGGCAATGCTCGTGCTATTAACATGTTAGCGCTTAAAGTGACAACCTTAGGTGTTAAATTGGTTACAATTAATACACCTTCGCCGTTGGTAAGTTTGTAAGTGCCCTGAAGCAGACTAAATTCACATCCAGCTCCTAAGGCATGGTAACCCTGTACAAAAATATCGCCAGAATATTTAGAGTTTTCAGCATGAACAGATACAATATTTGTTTGTGTAACTTGAGTAGTTTCAGTAACAATTAACCTAATTGGGGCAAAACTAATTTCTGAATCAAAGATATCACAAGACGGGCTCTTATAAAAATTTAATTGGCTACTATCTTTTAGAACTGTTACGAAAGGGAGTTCAGTAAAATTTTGGCCTACTATTAGTGGAACCGGCATACTCATCAGCAATTATGAGCACTTCTATAGAGGCGTCGACTTCATCAATTTTAATCGTAACATACGATTTGTATAACGGCTGAATGCAAGAATTACCAAAACCTTTTACTACGGGGATACCGTCGTAATTTTTAGATAAATGTAAATATTTGGCTTCAGCTTGACGCATAAGGCTGCACTCACTACCAAAATCTATAAATACTTCATATTCTTTATCGTTAATTAATGACCGTTTTAGAAATTTATTGCTAGATTTATCAGAAATAGTAATTTTTAACGTCTTCTTTTCAGAGGCAAAATTATTTTGGTTCTGTAAAAATGAACGATGTAGTGGAGTAAGTTTACAGTCGTTATTATCGTAACCAATTCTGAAGCAACGCTTACATTTGATAATCTGATTTGGGCATTTGTAATAGGGGTGACCCTTCGAACGGCAATTGTAGCATGTAACGTTACTGTTTCTAACTACACCACTATTAGTCGAATTAGTACCATTCCTATGCACAGATATTCCCCTATCCTGACTTTTAAGATAAGATTGTTGTGGATGCGACCGCTGGGAACAAAGGAAATGTAATAGTCCTTCAGGTTCCTGGCAATCAAAAGTCTGAGCACCACTTTTGATAGAACCTTCACTTAAACCATGCACGATACAATCTACCGCCTTCTTGCCAGTTATTTCGCATCTATTAAGCAGACTAAGTTTGTCATAGAAATATTCCCGCATACTCTCATTACGTCGCAAAGTTCGGTTCAACATTTCCTCCAGAATATGTCCGTAGTTTTCCTCACTAGGGAAAGCTTTTAGAAGCTTCGCCTGCCATTCACTCCACGAATACACTACAGTTGGCAGGGACTCAAACCATTTTTTTGCTAGTCCAGTTAACTTTTGTAATGAGAAGTGCACAATTTGGGCTTCATTCCATCCATAGATTCTAGCACATTCATTAACTTTCTTATGCCAAATTTCAATTGTCTGAGCTCTGTTCGATGGGTTGAATTCAGGGATTACATTATTAAGATTATTAAAGTTAAATCCAGTACCTTGTTCGCCTTTAAAGTTAGCTAAAAGTTTTAGCACATCATTTGTCGTAAGTCTGCTTGATTTTCTGCGTGACTTAGTGGACTGATCTTCCTCTCCAGATGATGAAGACGTCGAACGACGCCTTTTCCTTCTGCGTCTACTTTTTGGTGGTGTTGTTGGAGGGGTCCCTCCTTCACTTAATTCCCGCAGCATCACTGAAATTGAAAATAAAAACCATACGAGTAGATGGTCTCACAAATGATCTCAAAATACAAAATGAATAGCATGATAATGAGTCAAGGTTAATCAATTAAAAATTCAAAAGAAAATTAATAATATTCATTAGTTGTTACTAAGTAATGTAACAAATAATTATCTCGAGGTTTGAACTGACGTAGTCCAGTAGAAATTAAATTTTAAACGCCCGAAGGTAAAAAAAAATAAACCTTATTTTAATCAAGTTATAGTTCATTGAATAAAAGTAGTCTACTTAGGTTAACCCAGTGAACAAACGTAGTCCACCCAAGTACTAATCCATTGAACAAACCTAGTCCAGCCAAGTACTAATCCATTGAACAAACCTAGTTCATCTAATTAAAAATCCAGCGAACAAACCTAGTTCACTCAAGTAATAAATCCAGCGAACAAACCTAGTTCACTCAAGTAATAATCCAGCGAACAAACCTAGTTCACTCAAGAAATAAATTCAGTGAACAAACCTAGTTCACCAAAGTAATAGCCCCGTGAACAAACCTAGTTCATTCAAGCAATTTTATTTGATATTAATAAACTTAATATAATTTAATAGATAGTAAATACCAACCTAACCCTTTAATTATCATTAAATTTTAATTATTTCAATGTATTATACTTAATTGGTTTTGTAATTCAACAAGTAAAATGGTATCGTACTATATTTTACTAATCATTCATTTTATTATATATTTTAAAATTATATTAATCATTCATTTATTTCATAAGTTACTCTATTCCAAATTTATCCATACTGAATTTAGTAACTTCTGACTTGAAAATATGTTTATGACTATAAAATTAACTATAACGATTTTATATTTTATGACAATATGAATTTGATATATTATATTATATTGGCTATACTTTTCTAGAAAGCTTTATTCAGAAAGTACACTCCATCTCATCAGAATCAAAACATGTACTTAATGAAAAATAACTTAATTTATGATATGGGATGACACCGTCAAAATGTGTCCAAGTTCTGTACAAATTTAAATCTTCAAACGGTTATAAAGTGCTAAAAATAGTGTAACAATGACAGTTTTATTGAAATTAACAATAGTATGACCAGTGATCACAAATAACATTCGACAGTAAAAAGTAATACTGCACGACGGTCAAGGAATTATTATTTCAATTCGACGAAGTGCAGTATGCTTTTCATATTAATATTATTAGTTTTAATATTACAAATCTACTAACATTGACGAGTGAGCCACGCGTAACCGGTCGCGCGCCGCTGCACCTATACGACGACCGTCTAGTCTGTTTACGCTTATGTCTACCCGCATAAATTTTAATTGTTACACGAATTTACGTTCGCTTTTATTTTTAATGTTACATTGTTAATGCTATAAATTGATTTGATACTGACTATAATAAGAATGTTCTATTACTTTTAGGAATCACATGACCAGTAAAATGTAATTAAAAGTTTCAAAACAACAAAGAAGAAAAATAAACAGTTTTACAAATCGTGATGAAAGGTATGTCTGAGCAGTGTCGTGTGGTATGTGCTGTCGAAGAGTAGCCTCGACCACGCGCAATGTATTGTGTGTGGTATGCACTGTGGAAGAGTAGCCTCGACCACGCGCAATGTATTGTGTGTGGTGTGCACTGTCGAAGAGTAGCCTCGACCACGCGCAATGTATTGTGTGTGGTGTGCACTGTCGAAGAGTAGCCTCGACCACGCGCAATGTATTGTGTGTGGTGTGCACTGTCGAAGAGTAGTCTCGACCACGCGCAATGTATTGTGTGTGGTGTGCACTGTCGAAGAGTAGCCTCGACCACGCGCAATGTATTGTGTGTGGTGTGCACTGTCGAAGAGTAGCCTCGACCACGCGCAATGTATTGTGTGTGGTGTGCACTGTCGAAGAGTAGCCTCGACCACGCGCAATGTATTGTGTGTGGTGTGCACTGTCGAAGAGTAGCCTCGACCACGCGCAATGTACTGTGTGTGGTGTGCGCTATCGAAGAGTAGCCTCGACCACGCGCAATGTATTTTGTGTGGTGTGCGCTGTCGAAGAGTAGCCTCGACCACGCGCAATGTATTGTGTGTGGTGTGCGCTGTCGAAGAGTAGCCTCGATCACGCGCAATGTATTGTGTGTGGTGTGCGCTGTCGAAGAGTAGCCTCGACCACGCGCAATGTATTGTGTGTGGTGTGCGCTGTCGAAGAGTAGCCTCGACCACGCGCAATGTATTGTGTGTGGTATGCGCTGTCGAAGAGTAGCCTCGACCACGCGCAATGTATTGTGTGTGGTGTGCACTGTCGAAGAGTAGCCTCGACCACGTGCAATAAATTGTGTGTGTGTGTGTGTGTGGTGTGCACTGTCGAAGAGTAGCCTCGACCACGTGCAATGAATTGTCGTGTATGTGGTGTGTAAATTTCGTATCATAATGTCGTTACACAGACAAAATGTAAAATTAAATGATATTTCATCATTACAAATTTAAATAAAAATTAATTACATAATATAAAGTGAGCGTACGTACCACGGGTGTTTTATCCCTCTTCTGAAGTATAATAAAACTCCAATCTCGAGCGCTTGGTAGACAATTTATTATTCAATTATTCAATTTACATAAATTATTACTGAATACTAGTTAACAGTATGGTAACAAATAATGTCAGTGAACAGTGCGTTCGTCTCTAGCGCCTCCGGTGGAATAATCCCACTCCGACTGCCCATCTACTCCTCCGCTCTTATCCCCACCACCGCAACCAACCGGTGGAGGTGGCGGGAACGAAGCGGTGTTGCCAATAAATAAAAATAAAATCACAACAAAATATAATAAAATCATGACATAAATGACACCTGTACCCCAAGCAGGAACATTTTGCGGTATCGTTACGTGTACGTAAATGAAAAATATGAGGAATATTGTATGAACATTTAAGTTACTTTTACGTCCTCTAGAGGTGCTTTTATGGTTTTCATACAATATTTCTCGCTTACGTACACGTAACGATACCGCAAAATATTCCTGTTTGGGATACTGTATGTATACAGGCGAAGTTCGCCTTGTAATTTTCTAACTAAATGAACACAATTACATTATTTCTATCCATGGGTAAACTCATATTATCTATAGCGCTTTTTGCGGAGATGAGCGGAGCGGAGTTAAAAACGTCGCGCGTACTTATCACGTATCTGCTATTATGCTTGAGCCTTGATCGAATATAAATATTAGGTCTTTACCTATGAAATTGTCGTTTTGTATTTTAACATATAAACGAATTTTTTTCATGTATTTTTTATTTGCATTAATCGAAGTAATCACCCATGCAATCAATGCATCTTTGCCAACGCAGTGGCAGCTTATTGATGCGAAGCAACAAATTTTTCAAAGGTATTGAATTTATTTCCCGCCAAGAAGTTATCCAAATTCTGGAAAAAGTAGTAGTCTGTAGGCGCAAGGTCTTGTGAGGAGTGCGGATGACGGAGAGCTTTCAACCCCAGTTCTTGCAACTTGGAGACCGTCAGCTGTGCAGTATGAGGTCGCGCGTTGTCGTGCAGGAGCCGCGGAGACGAGCGATTGACCAATGCTGGATGGAGATGTGCCAGCTTCTCCATGATTGTGTTCAGTTCTTCACAGTACACAGTACACATCTGCAGTAATGCTCACCCCGTTTGGTAAGAATCTGTGAAATGAAATGAAATGAAATGAAATGATGTTTATTTGGTAAAAATATGGTTACAATAGCTGTTACAATTTTTTATAGTAGGTCGCATATTTTGTCGCATTTACGACGTCCAAATAGGTACTTATATTAACTAGTTTACAATATTACTTATAGGTACATTTTAACCATAAAAATATTTTTATCATCATTCATTAGTCAAAATACCATGTTAATAAATATTTTTCTACATATTATATGTCAATAAAATAAATGATATAATAAAATGTCAAAGATAATAAATAGACTCTAAAGTTAAAAGATTTAAAAATAATAGAGATGTTAAAAAGTGCATAATTAAGTCAAAAGATTATATGTCATAAACTTTATGATAAAATGTAAAAGTACAATATTTACCTATTCAATAATATCAATAATGTCAGGAACTATAATATACTATTCAAACAATTTTCTTATGCAAATTCAGCAAAATCATATTATGTCATACAAAAATACTTAGTCTCATAGCATATTAGTCATTTAAAAATTCTTTAACATTATAGTAAGACTTCTCTATTAACATTTTTTTTAATTCTCTTATGGAGTGTTTTTTTGATAGTGATTTTACATGTGCAGGGACCTTGTTATAAATTTTTACACACATTGCATATGCATTATTTAAGAATAAAGTTGTTTTTGGTGTTTTGTCTATGATTAGTCTTTTTGAGTTCCTGAAATACTTTGTAGGTATCTTATCAACTAATTGTGTGAAAATGTGATTGTTATCAATTACAAATTTAAAAATTTCCAAAATGTACATACTTGTTAAAGTCAATATACCATATTGTTTAAATATAGGCTTACACGAGTCATATGGTGAAACTTTAGCTATAGCACGGAGACATTTTTTTTGTACAATAAATACTTTATCTATGTGTGTGGAATTTCCCCATATTACGAGTCCATAGCGCAGGACTGACGAAACATAGCCGTGATAGGCCATAATTGCAGTCTGAACACTTACTGTCCACGCTAATCTCCGTAAGACAAATACGAATCTGTTTAGTTTAGAACATATTTTTTCTATGTGTGCATGCCAGTTACAATATTTATCAATTTTTATACCTAGAAATAAATTCTCGTCTACTTGATCTATAATTTCATCTTTATATCCTAATTTAAGTTGTAAAGGTTTTTTATTGTAGTTTCTAAATTGTATATATCTAGTTTTATTAATATTGATTTTCAGATTATTAGAAGTAAGCCATTGAATTATATGTTCAAGTATTAAATTGATGTCAGTTTCGATTTTATTCACGTCTGTTTTATTATTATATTTAAATAGGATTGATATGTCATCTGCAAATAATGTCAATTTATAATTAGTCTTTATTGGAATGTCATTAATATATAGTAAGAATAGCAAAGGTCCTAAAACCGAGCCTTGTGGTACCCCAAATTCATTTAACAGGCTTTTGGATTTACTGTTAACTAGTTCTGTACCTATGTTGATGTGCTCTATAACTGTGTATTGTGTCCTATTTTCAATAAATGATTTAATCCAGTTAAATGCTGTTCCCCTTATTCCCATTCTGCTTAATTTGTCTAGTAACAGTTAATGAGACACAAAGTCAAATGCCTTAGTCATATCTATAAATATGACTATACAATGGTCTTTGTCATCAATACTATAAACGATTTGATTAGTAATATTAAAGCAAGCTTGTTGTGTAGACTTATTCTTTTGGAATCCGTACTGTTCATTTTTTAATATGTTGAATTTATTTATAAAGGAAGTTAGTCTTTTGTGCATTGCCTTTTCAAATATTTTAGATATAATAGGAACTAAAGTAATAGGTCTGTAATTGTGTAACAGTCTTCGATCGCCTTTTTTATGCAAGGGTTTAATAATTGATGTTTTTAATTTATCCGGAAAAGCACCATCCGTAAAAGATTTATTTATAAGTACTGTTAAAATTGGGGCTATTATATTTTTACATCTCTTTATTATTTTTGTGGAAACTTCATCGTAGCCAACAGTACTAGTATTTTTTAAGGAAGAGATAATTTGTATTATTTCATCATATGTGCATGGGTTCAAAAATATACTCATAGCATTGTCTTCGATAGAGTTTGTTAATTTGGATTTAGAATTTATATGAATGTTGGTAGTTTTAATAAAATATTCGTTAAATGTGTTTGCTATATCTAAAGGTATGTCAATTCTATTATTATTTAAATTAATTATTTCTGAAATATATACTTTTTCGTCACAGTTATTCGAGTGTTCCATGAAGCTTTGCACTTATTTTTTGCTGTTGCAACATATTTAGTATGAGAATTTATTTGGGCACACCTAAAGCACTTTCTTAATGTTCGGCTATATTTTTTGTACTTATTTTTTGTTGTTGTATTTTTCTCCAGGTAGGCACTAAATTGCAATTTGCGTTTTGTTTTGCAGCTTATTTTTAAGCCTTTGGTAATCCAGTGTGGCAAAATATGTTTTTTTGTAACCTTGAAGCGGACTACAGGAAAGCAGAGCTTATATAGCAGTACGAATATGTCATAAAAATTGTTAAAAGCTTCATTAAAATCATTTAAATTATAAGATTCGTTAAAGGAAATACTTGCTAGATAGTTTTTAAATTTTTTTATATTGTCATTGTTATAAGCTCTTTTATAAATATACTGACATTTTTTTATACTATTTTTATATCCCTCTATTTTTACTGAAATCAGTTGTGCCGTGTTATGGTCAGAAATACCCAAGTGTAGAAGTTCACTATTTGCATGTGTCAAATTACTTATTATATTATCTATGCATGTCAAATTTCTTGTTGGTTGATTAAAGTGTATTTTTAAATTATAATTACTTGAAATGTCTCGTAAGGTATCTGAGTCTTTAGTTCTTTTTAGTAAATTTACATTAAAATCCCCTGCAATTATTATATTTTTACTAGACTTTTTGCTTAAGTTATGTAATAATGTGTCAAACTTTTGAAAAAATGTACTTATTACAGAGCTTGGAGTTCTGTATAAGCAGATGATAATCATGTTTAGATCTAAAATTTCTATACCACAACATTCGAAATCATTATCACTTGAAAACGTTAAGTCAATTTTACTGTAATACAAAAACGAGTTTTTTTTAACAAGTATACAAGTCCCACCCCTTTTTTGTTTTTTTGACCTAGTATAAAATGCTGCTAAATTATAGTTATTTAGGTGTATATTTGTTTCTGTTCCTTTTTTAATAAATGTTTCAGTTAAGCAAATTATATCAGGCTCTTTATTATTAGATTTAAGTTCTATAAGTGCAATTTCAAACTGACATCTTTTAGCATGAAAACTTGCAATATTTTGATGTAATATTTTAATTTGTTGTTTTTGGTTGTCTACGAAAAAGTACCTGGGGCTTAAAATAGTCGGTAATATATTTTTGAACTTTTTTGTCACTGTTACATAATTTATTTAAATCCGAGTTATTTTGATTTTTATTCTTATTATAATATTGATTGTAAAATTGATTTTTATTCTTAGCATAATATTGTGAGTGTTTTTTTTGACCAATGATAGTAGTGTATGTATTTACCCTTAATTTTTTTATAAATGTTTTTTGTACTGTCTTTTTTGTATTCGAGTTAAATTTTAAGAAATTATTTTCATAATATATTTGATCAATTGTATAGTTAATTTTATTACAGATGTTAATTGAGTTTAATACATGAGTATTGTTAAGATTTATAAAATGACAGTTAGCATAGTTTTTATCATACATGTCATCCTAATCAAGTTATTTAATTTCCATTCATTAAGGTGTACATGTGATGAATCACACCGGCGCTAGACCACCAAACAGTGACCATCACTTTTCTAGGGGTAAGTTTTCGTTTAGGGCATTGTTTAGGTGCTGAACCAGGATCCAACCAACTTGCCGAGCGCTTGCGGTTATCAAACAGAATCCATTTTTTATCGCAGGTAACAATGCGGTTCAAAATTCCTTCATTTGCGTGTCTGTTGAGCAGTGCAAGGCACGTCTCGACGCGTACTTCGCGCTGGCGATCATTGAGTTCGTGGGGCACCCATTTGTCAAGCTTTTTAACCTTGCCAATTTAACGCAAATGGACCAATATTGTTTTGACGCTAACATCGAAAGCTGCTGCTAATTCATCCGTAGATTGTGTATCATCAGCTTCCACAATCGCCTTTAATTCGTCATTGTCGACCAAAGTCTTCGGACGACCGCGAGGTTCATTTTTCAGGTCGAAATTTTCAGAACGGAAGCGAGCAAATCAATAGCAAGTGGTGCGTTGGTTTTTAGTGTTAGCTCCGTAAACGTCGTTTATGTTGTGTGCCGCTTGTGCCGCGTTGCTGCCACGACGGTACTCATATTCCATAATTACTCGAATTTTTAACGTATCCATGCCCCATGGTGACGAAAAAGATTGAAGTGCGATGAAAATGTAACACTAATCAATAAACAAATGACTACTTTTGGAAAAAGAATTACATGTTTTTAAAATAAAATTAATTTGAAATTAGAATTCTTAGCCAAACAAAATTTATTTTGATTTGAAATGGCTGCAGAACGGCAATTTCATAGGTAAAGACCTATTATTAGGTGGGCCGAATATTATATCAACTAATCTATGTAGCAACATTAAAAAAAGTAAAATTCGGTGTGCAATGTGAAGCGACCGACGCATCTTCGGCTAACATCGTGTGACACCGTACCGCGTGATCGTGTGACCGTGTGACACCGTGAATTCGATTTTACTCCCATAGATTTTCATATCTTTAACCTGTTGGGTGTCGGAAACGATTTTCATATATTATATAAGATATGAAAATCGTTTCTTAACTTTGCTCCAAAAACCTATTTCCGTCATTATCATTGTTTTTTTTTTTTATATTTTTGTAATTTCTGAAAATCCACACAGTCGTCTAAAATTATATTTGTAATATTTATTTCATAAATGCAAGATATAATAAAAATAACGAAAAAAAAATAAGTTACACTAATAATAAAAAGGAACTACAAAAACCTCTCAGATCATAATGGAAAATTGTTTTGTGCAACAGACTCTTGTCACATGCAAACTTTGCATTAAACATTATTATTAAATAACAGTCGAAGGTACCATAATCCGATGTTTTATGGCTCACTGTACAACGTTAAATATTTATCGATATGTGGATACAGCAACGTGGGTATGTGCTGGCTGTACAGGAAGTCGAAGTGGTTCCACAGGGGGCTCGCGATCTTGACGGCGCCCACGACGTTGGGCAGCTGGCGCCGCAGCCAGCGCACGTCGCGCACGTCCACCAGGTGGTCGTTGTCGCTGTACAGCAGCAGCACCGGCGCCGACACCGCGCTCAGGTTGTACGCCGGCGGCCGCGCCGCGCCGTACAGCCGCAGGTTCGCCGGGCCCTGGTCGAACTTCTCGAAGCCCTCGCTCCGCAGACTCTGCGCGTACTTGACGAACATCTTGACGGAGGTGCCGGCGGGGAAGTGCGCGAACACGCTGTGCAACGCGGAGCTCGCAACCGAGCCCGGGTGCGCCGAGTCGATCAGCGCCATCACACCCTCGCAGAGCCGCTCCGAAACCACGCACAGCCGGGCCGCCAGCCCCCGGTAGATGGAGCTCCTCGCGAACACCTCGTCGTAGCCCAGAGAGGAGAGCATGCCACGTGATCCGTTCAGCGCCAAAGCTAGCGCTCTAAATGGAGCGGAACGCATGTTGGTCAGCCTCACGGCTGGTGCCAGGTGGATCTGTAGACCGACCTTGTCGCAGGAGCCGGGCCGCTCCGAGCACATGATCAGGGCGGAGGACGACCCCTGCGAAAATCCGATGTAGTTTAATTTTTGCGTTTTAGTGTAATTCAAAACGTAGTCTACCGTAGCCGGAATGTCGTGGAGTCCGATGTCGTCTATGGAGAAGTTCCAGAACTGCGCGTCCCGGTCGGGGTCGAGGCGCACGTGGCGGCGCGCGTAGTAGTTGCCGCGCGTGTTGCCCACCCACACGTCGAAGCAGCGGTCGGCCAGCAGGTAGGGCAGGCCGGCGCGCGGGCCGGGATCCAGGAAGGCATCGGCGCTCTGCAGTAGGCCGTGCATCAGCAGCACGGGCGGGCGGCGCGGCGCGCAGCCGGCGCGGCCCACGCGGAAGACGGTCAGCAGGTAGCCGTCGGCGGTGCGCACGCGGTGCTCCTCCGCCTGGTAGCGGTGCGCGGCGCACGTCTCCGTAAAGTTGAGTAGCGCGGCGCGCGGGGTGCCCAGGTAGCGCTCGGTGATGGGGAGCACCACGCTGCCGACCGCGAACGAAAACATCACCAGGAACTTGAACGCGTCCCTGGACTCCATGTCTGTGTCTAAGCGATAACGTTCGGTAGTGGAGCACTGAATGTCATGTTGTAATCGTTGTTCAAATGAATATGACGACTCCGCAGTGCACCCGGGCTGTTTATCTTAATCTATTTAATAACGGATACTCAATCGATATTATGCTGGATAACTCGCGTACTTCCTCGCGATATGAAAATTTGCAAGTGACTGAATTCGAGGAAAACGCAGCCAAATGTTTTATAGTTTATTAAAAAACCAAAATAGAAACATCAATTTTTTTGCATAATATGAAAATGTATACATATAAAATATATAAATTACATTTTATATGTATTTTGAAACAATAAAAATGACAGGTACCTACTAAAATACATGAAGCGGCATCATCTTCAATTTTTAGGTATATTATTCAATACCCAAGTCAAATGACAAAACGTTTTAAAAAGAGATACTACGCCAGCGCCACTACCGACGCCGCCGCCGTAGTAAACTTTAGTTCTCGAAAAATAAAAAATAAAGTTCTGTCCGATTTGATTCAAAATATTTTTGCATAAGAGTTTTTAGTATGATCTATCAGCATAGAAAATTGCAAGTTAGCCTTATAGTTTAGAAATGCCAGGGGGGGGGGGGGCAACTTATAAATCACTTTGGAGGTCGATTACTCGAAATGGTTGACTTTACAAAAAAGTTATGTATGAAACCTTGCCTTTATTATAAAAGACCTATTCAACGATACCTCACACACACGATGGGATAGAAAGAAAAAAAAATCATCTCCACTTCACATGTATGGAGAGCCACCCTTAGAATATAAAATTATTATTATTTTAATGTCATGGGATACTCATCCCGACTTACCTGTCCGGTAGTTGTGGTATAGCCGGGGTCGCGTACCCGTATAGGGTACGCGACCCCGGCTTTCCTAGCTATTACTGTCCTATCCCTTGCCCTCCTGGGCGGTAATATCTTACATTTCCTATTTCCCACTCTAACTTACCGATGTTCCTTTCCACACCACCTATCCTTCCATTTTCCTATTCCTATCCTCTCCGTAAATACGTGGGAACGCAATGGATAATTGTAAAAATAATTTAATTATCCAAAATGGCGGCGATGTGGTTCGCCACCCATCACGTCTCGTTCTCGCGGAGGCGAAAAGTGGCCCATGGAGAGCCGCTTCGCTACGTTGAATGTAAGAAGAGGAATGGATGGTAAGAATGAAAGTGGATGAAGCGAAACAAGTATGTAAGGATCGTAGCAAGTGGAAAGAAGTGGTCTCTGCCTACCCCTACGGGAAAGAGGCGTGATTATATGTATGTATGTATTATTTTATGATTTCAAATCCAAGATCTATATACAATATATGACCATACCAAATTTCATCCATTTATATTAATAATTACCGACGCTAGAAGCGCGGACAGACAGACAGACAGACGGACGGACAGAGCGAAACTATAAGGGTTCCTCAAGTATTACGGAACCCTAAAAAGGCGAAGCACCGAAGCGATGGTTGTAACTAATATCTATTCTGTGGCGATGGTTAACAATTCGTTTGTCAGACGCTAGATTATAATCTGACCAAGTGCATTTGCCTTTAATATGTTTCGTTGATTTAGACAGATGATCAGTGTTTACATCAATTATTCTTTCTCCTGGCATTTAAGGTTCCGTAGTACTCAAGGAGCCCTTATACTTTAGCTCTGTCTGTACGTCTGTCCGGTCTTAGAACTTCTTCTCGATCTTATTTTATATAATTAGAAATTGATTATCGATTTACAGTTTTCCATTTTATAGGGTATCGACGTCGAAAAGATGTTTTTAAATAAAGGTAAGTTTCGATACAGGACATTTTCACGAAGTTAAATCCAGTCCATTTTCAAAATAATTTCAATTATAAGTTGGTCCTCCCTACCAACGACAGAAACTTGTTAGTGTTCATGCGGATAGTTCATGCTTAAAACTCTTTAGGAAAATTATTTCGAGCAAAATCGGACTGAACTGTTACGGAACCCTCCATTGATATGTCCTGATATGCTCTTGGTTAGGTTATTAGTATAGAGTTATATCACTGATATAATATTACTAGCGACCCGCCCCGGCTTCGCACGGGTACAATACTGATACTAATACTACAGAATGTCACCTACTTCGCAACGGGCCGTGCAGCAGAAATCGTAATATTTTAATTTCGCCAAAACTTCAAAACCAAACGTCCAATTTTAATTATTCAAAGACCAAATATTATCTACATAAACTGTACTTAGTGATGAAATTATTTATTTTGATAAGGATTAATAGCACGAGTAAAATAAACGCGTTTAAATGTAGTCCAAAAAAATTCAAAATTTCTAAATAAAAAAATGGTTGTTGGGCCTCACTCGACATAGATAAGTATAGTGTGTCGCGGACTTTTTTGTAGATATTTATAAGATCTACAATTAATTAGAACATTATATCGTTCTATCTTTTATAGTTTAGGCAGCGTACGCAAAATAAGTAACTTTTCTGGTTGATTTTTTACACCTTGTGTCCGAAAAACCCAAATATCTTACGGAACCCTATTTTTTTCCAAAATAAAATTTATCCTATGTTACTCGTGGATAATGTAGCTTTCGAATGGTGAAAGAATTTTTGAAATCGGTCCAGTACTTTTTGAGCCTATTCATTACAAACAAACAAACAAACAAACAAACATACAAACAAAGTTTTCCTCTTTATAATATTAAGTATAGATATACTTAGACAGAAAAAAATCACCGTCTTCTTAATAATAACAATGATTTTATTTCCATATAATTTTTAAGATTTAAATAAAATTCTAAAATAAATTGTTTAAATTCTTTTTACTTTAATTATTTATTATACAGAGTTCCGTAGTTCGCATTTTTAAGTTGGAACTCTTCATCATGTCCGACCGATAAAATCACGAAAAATATTCCAACACGTGAAGTGGGGGGTTTTTTGTCGCGTCTAATCATAGTATGGGGTATCGTTAGATAGCAGTGGCGAAGGCTGGTCCTCCTTCATAAGGATGCCTTAGCCTAGATATAGAATAGTTAGAGATTTGGATAATGGTGTTCAAAAGGTAAGTGGTAAGTGAAGCCGATAGGAACGGAGTTACAGGAACCCCACGTTAGATAGGTATTTTAAAAACATTGAGGGATAGCTAAGAATATATTTTTGGTTAGGTTTCTGTTTGCGAGATATAACAACATACATAAAGTAACTAGATAAAGGACCGCCTCCTTTCAACATTTCCTGAAAGTACCAGCAAAACGTATTGTCCTATTGAAAAATGTATTTTCAGTGACAAATTATTTTAATTAGTGTGGCGAGCTTCAGGCCCCAGTAGGAATAAAACAGCGGCGCTTTGTTGTCGATGTACAAGCGTGAGGAAGTGGGGCGGGCGGTAGGGGGGGGGGGCATTCCATAGGCGACGGTTATGGAGTAGGGATGGAGTCATATCGATATATTAAGAATAATAATTAACGATTATCGACATCGATAGAATCTAACAAAACAGCTTCGACCAGGATGGTCAAACACTACTAGGAAAGTAAGTAATTATTGACAAGTGTATTTTAGATACTACTTTATTTTCTATACCTGGCGTACTTAGTGATCGTCCCTTTGGGATCCTCAATTAATTTTGACATACAGTGAATCCATTGCCAAACATTTCATGACTGCCTACCCTGGGTTTTTTTTGTATAAATTTTAGACTTTACAGAAGTTAGCAGGGACAGACAAGCGGACAGATCGAGCGAAACTATAAACATTCCTTGTCGTACTACGGAATCCTAAATAGTTTAAGCGTGGATTTAAATTTTAGAAAAAAATATGATCACTAAATAATTCAACCATTTCTGATAAGAATCTACAAAAAGTTTTATTGTGTTTTGTTCAAACATATTTTACACTAGCTGTTGCCTGCAACTTCGTCCGCGTCAACTGATGACGCAATAATGCATTAATTTCGACCAAATTTGATTACAATAAAAAAGGTTATAGTGAGTCAATCTTAAAAGATAGACATATACTGTCACGGACATTTTTTAGATCATTTAAAGAGGAATAATTATTTCATACATATTATTTGGGTATTACGCAGCGCATGCAACGGAAGCCCTCAAATATGAATAATTTTCCCCGTTTTTGTAACATTTTTCACTGATGCTTCGCTCCTATTGGTCGCAGCGTAATGTTATATAGCTTAAAGCCTTTCTCGACAAATGGACTATCCAACACATAAATAAATTTTCAATTCGATCTAGCAGTTCCTGAGATCAGCGCGTTCAAACAAACAACGGAAGCCCTCAAATATGAATAATTTTCCCCGTTTTTTCTAAATTTTTTACTGATTCTTCGCTCCTATTGGTCGCAGCGTGATTTTATATAGCCTAAAACCTTCCTCGATAAATGGACTATCCAACACAAAAATAATTTTTAAATTCGAACCAGTGGTTCGTCACATTAGCGCGTTCAAACAAACAAGCAAACACTCTTCAGCTTTATAATATTAGTATAGATTGAATGTCGCCAACGGTAGTAAACTATCAAGCATTATATTATATAGACAAAAACGCGATTTATATAATGGGCTGTAACAAATGTTATTCTACGACGTAAATGGAGAAGACAAAAAATGTCACATTGGTTGCACAGATGACGATATTTTTACCCGACTGCGCGACGTAAAGGATTGAAATAGTTTCGTGATCGATACATTAAAACAAAAAACATTATAGTAGAGAAAATTACAATTGTAACCATAGGGAGTCGGGACACATCTAAAATCCGGCTTTCTTGAAATAGGTCCCGATTATTGAAGTCGTTCTGTTCCCTTGAACGCTTTCATTTTGAACGTATCAATCACGAAACTATTCCATTTCTAGGTATAATTATTCATTTAAAAAAAATCGATAACAAAAGTCTCGATTACTGGACTTTCTTGTTTTTTTCTTTACTTTGTATAATAGATATAGAGCAACATGCCAGAAATAATATTTAATTACAATAATAATATAATGATATCTATGGACGCTTCCACACCACGTCAATCTGGTCCCGTGATAAGTTATCGAGGAACTTGTGTTATAGGGACCAGACAACGGAAATATATTTAATACTTTTTTACTATACGTATATTTAAGATTTTTATTATACATTATACACATATTAGTACACACGAAGTTATTGTTCCCTCGCGGGATTCGAACCCACGACCCCTGGCTTTTAGCGCCAACGCGCTAATAATCACTGAGCCTCGACAGATAATCTTCTTCTTATATATAAAAATGAATTGCTGTTCGTTAGTCTCGCTAAAACTCGAGAATGGATGGACCGATTTGGCTACTTTTGATCTTATTATAATCGTATCAGTTCAGGGAAAGTTTAAACGGTGAGAAATTTTAGTTCATAGGTAAGGCAGAACGAACATAGAACAAAGAACATAGAAAAGTTTGTCGGGACAGCTAGTTACAATATAAATATCGATGTTAGTCGCTTACAAAACATTTCTCTATCGATATCGCCGACTTCACTTCACTAGGCGCATTCTGAAAATGCGCCATTGTCCGCAGCAATATTGCGGACAGCCCTAGCCGGCAAAACCAATATGGCAGAATAAAAAAATTAAAAACAATACTTTAACTTGTCCAGCGTTTGATAATAAATATTAAAACTTTTAAAACAAACTTAATATCGCAGAGACAAACTTTTGAAACAAGGATACAAAGGACTATTCTTAGTTCATTTTAACATTCAATTTAAAACTTAAGATCTATGTTAAATTCTCGTACCGGTGTTTGTAACAAAACTCCCTCAAAACGACTGGACTGATTTTCATGAAATTTGTCAGGTCTGAGAGTAGGTTTTAAACTATTTTTTTCTATTCCTAAGTTATAAGGACCACCCTTAAATTTTTTATTTTATTTTATAATTTTGTACTAAAAATACACAATAGTGTAAAAACGACAGAGTTTTAATAGTTTAAATACTTTTTGTGCTGACGGCGATTCTAAAATCGATTTGGTTTCAACATAAATATCAACTAAACTTCTTATGGTCAGCTCACACAGGGTACGCGGCGCTACATCTTGTGTAATGAATAAATTTCATTTCTAAATTGAGTCTCTGAGAGAAAAGTTTAAAGTAATAGGTATACTGACAGTCGACTCTCAGTATATTTTGGATAATTTGTTATACGTTAGAAAAATCTTAAGCAATTTCAAGAAGAAAAGTGATAGTCATTGTATAAACACCAGAAATAAGAATAAGCTAGATGTACCAGTGATAAGACTTAAAGTAAGTAAATCTTTTAAGGGCTATACGCCTATACAATAGGATCCAGAAAACGTTCAAAACCTTTCTATTAATAAATTTAAAAAAGTTGTCCAAGAACGTTTGTGTGCTAAAGCTTATTATAAAGTAAATGATTTTGTTAACGATTGCACACCTTGGGAATAAGATGGAACCCTGCAAGGCTGTCTCTATGTACTTGTGTACTGACTTTTGTTATATTTAACATAGATTTTAAGTTTACAATGTAAAATATATATTTCTTTTAAAAGAACAATTTTCCATCTTTTTGCTAAAAGATGGGCCCGTGCGAGTTTCTTACGCCGGTTCTTCTCGGCGGGTTAGGGTTGAACCGGTGGTATCTTTTTTGGTTGACTTTCCGAAAATAGCTTTTTAAGTTTTATTTGGAAATAAAAATTATTATTTTCATTTTTTTTTTTTCAAAAAGTTATCTTAAAAATTTATCGCCAAGTAGCATTTCGTTTCATCTCTATGTGAATTCACCCTTAAGGTAACTATTTAGTAATTTGTGCTTAAGGATACAACACCACAAACTTCTAATACAAAGTATCCAAACTATCGTCGTCCACCTAATACAACTCTATAGTGTCACAGATCGCTCATACGAGTTTCTATAACTGAAATTCAATTCGCACCACTAAGTTATTAATATGTTTTCATACCACCTGCTCGACAATGTCCGATTATATATCATGCAATCTCAACGTAAAGCAAGCCATTGACTCCCAAGGGAGATAATGTTGTATGAAACTCCCAAGGGATTAAAGTGATTTGAATTTGGAACGTTAAAATTCGTATGAAAACTCCTAATAGATACGTATCTATCATAGAGTTTTTCAATAATAATATGGCATTGCAAAGAGAGTTTATTCGAAAATCGAACTGGCCACCTATAACAAAAGAAAAACGCGATTGAAAAAATTCAAAACAAAAGCCAGTGTTCAGGGTGTCGCAACTTCCTATCGTAAGTATTGGCGTTCGAAATCCAAAATTATACCCGACTATCGTCTGTGCAAACCACATACCTTGCTCGCTCTTTTATCGTGTGTACTCTTTCGCACATCGCCTGTGATTGGATAAGCAGAAATAGCTGATTAATTTTAAATTTCAAACTACATATTCTATTCTTTTAATTTGTAAAAATATTTTTAACTTTTACAAAATTTGTTAACTCATGTTTTGTAATTTGCAAAAAACTGTAATTTTTAGTGAAGTGAACTCGAAATCATATTTAATATGATGAAATAGTGATTTAAATAAAATAAGTTCATGTATTTAACCAATATATAAGCATGCTTTAACTCAAAGAATATCGGTGAGTATTTTTGTATAAAATTTTACCATATTTTAACTTCTCGTTTTATTGAAAAGAGATAAAGATTATAATATTTGTTTAACGACCTCTGTGGGTCAGTTGAGCGCTTTGGTGCTCAAGCCTGGGGTCGCAGGTTCGAATCCTGCCGAAGGAACAAAAAGTTTTTCTGTGTTCCTGGATGATGGATATGTATTAAATATTTATTATGTATAATATAACAAAAATCTTAAATATATGTACCTATAGTATAAAACTATTAAATATACTTCCTGTTTTCTGGTACCTACCTACAAGTTCTTCGGATACTTAGCACGGCGCCAGATTGACGTGGTGTGAAGCGTCCATACATATTATTATTATTATATGTATATTGCAATAAATGCAATTTGTAAGATTTAAGATTGTAAAGTTTCTCTATTAATAATATAAGATTCAAATGTTTATTAATGCACGCAATATTGTTTAAAACAAAGTCATATTGCTTACCTAATATATTTTGTTATACATATCTAATATTAATATATATTTATAAAAATACAGACATGCTATTACGTTTTCTTCTGCCAGTCAATAAAAGCTTTAAATAGGTATATACCAAATAATAATTATTTACTTTATTTTTAATACTATTGTACAGTTTTACCGCATACTTATTAATCTAATTTTACATTTAGTTTAACCTTTTTTTTTTTTTTGTTTCCGGGGGGAAAATGCTTTACGCATACCACCCAGGCGCAGGGGGCACCCAAGTGGTGATGTGGGACTCATGGTATACCCACTAAAAACCCCCCCATCTTCCTCCTCACCGCCCTCTGACGGGGCCACGGGAACGATACACACATCCGCGACCCCGCCGGCGGCAGCCGCCTACAAGCGGCTCCATCTTGAAAGCCCGAAGGCCCTCCACGATGGGCGCACCAGATGGTATTAGGTGCGCTTCCTCCTCGGCCTCCACCAGTACTGTAGCAGACTCCCCCTGAGTCTGCTACTAGGAGGCCATGGGTACCAGATAAACTGGTACCCGGTGGCAGATCAGGTCTGTGGTTCTGCCACCGACCACACCTCGGTCGCAGAGGATAGGGCAAGCGGCGCACCGCAATACCTCTTCCTCTGCGGCCCCACCAACGCCGTTTCGACGGAACGGCCCCGCCAGCTCGCAGGGGGTAGGGAGAGTGGCGTACCGTAATACCATCACGCCTCTCCCCCTGCGATCCCTCCACGGCCGCAGAAGATAGGGAGAACGGCGCACCGTAATACCGGCACTCCTCTTCTTCTGCGGTCCCACCTCCACGCGCGTCCTCTGCGGGCATGTTCAGCCCGCTGGGAGCGCCCTCCTCGGGCCAGCCGGCGGCAAACAGGCCGGCCCTGGTTGCCTCTTAGCTTCACCGTGGGTGACCAGTCCACGGTTACTAAGCCCCACCGCCACGACAAGGCGTGCAACCATCGGGGGGACATTTAGTTTAACCTTTGTTAGTATTGCGAATAAGTAAAATGTAATATAATTTTATAATTTGCAGGTATTGGATTCCAATTTCAAGGGCATGCAATAATAATTATGACAACATGAAAATATTTCAAGATTCTCATTCGTATAACGTTCCTTTACGCCGCTCTCAAATGCCCTGCTAGACCCACAAAAGTGTACCTACCTATTTTGCACCAAAGGATAACCGCTGAAGTTAATCAGGCTGTCTTATAAATATGTGGTAATCTGAAATATTTTGGTTACCAACTTTTAGCCCTCGTATCCACGAGAGTTTTTTTGTGGTCGCGAGTCGTGATGCGACAGGAAAAACTGCACTGTAAATAGAACTCTGCACTTAATCTACAATAGAGCTGAAAATCGAAGTGTCAAGTGTACACGATTTTCAGCTGTGTCGTATTAGCGCAAAGTTCTATTTATAGTGTAGTTTTATCAGTCGCGATCACATAAAAACGCTCGTGGGAATGTAGCCTTACTTTTGTATTTTTTTATGCAATAAAAACGATCGAATTATAGTTGTTTTGTTGTTTATGGTTTTATTTACCTTTTTAACCTAATAATTGGATCCTAAAAATAAAATTGAAAACAATAGCCTACGTATACTTATTTTTTTTTAATTTTTTATCATTGTAGGCTTGAATCTTTTGCACTTTATAAGATATAAATACGTAAAAAAGCTACGGTATAGTTTTGAATTTCGAATTAAATTTTTTTTATTCGGAGTGCCACCTCTTAATACGTAGTATAGTTACATTCTCTTTGCAGTGTTTGGTGCTATTTTCAGAAAGTAAAATAGGTACCTACTACGTTATTTTAACAATTCCGTGTTTTAACATTCTCATGTGTCAAAATGTCGTCGAGCAATAGTGATTTGACTCCGGAGATTATTAAAAGTGTAGCCCTTGGTTTTTATTGCCTCGCAGTAGGTATGAAAAGTAGAGTATGCACCTCTGGGATAAAGCCAGTCTTCGTCTTGGTCAGCTTGAACCCCTCGCTTCACTCAGGACTCTACTTATCTCCCTTGCTTCGCTCGGGAGTTAAGTTTTAACTCTAGCGTCCCTCGTTACGCTCAGGGTCCAATATGCTGCCCGTGACGTATCACGTAAGACACTGCTTTATTTCCTAGGTGCGTAATCTACTATTCTATTATTATTATTTACTCAGTGATTCGCACCTTCACATCCGCACTTTAGCAATGTGTGTTAAGAAGGCAGTGAATCGTGTGTCATAATGGCTCATTTTAATTTATACAATTTAATTATTATACATTGCATTACAATGTCCCGCGAAAAAATACCCACAACCTGCAAGCAGCTGATGTGTGAGTGCACGCATGTTAGGCCTTTTCATCCGTTAATGGATGGATTTATACAGTATTCTCCGAGCGAAGTAACCACTCTTGAAATACTGTAGTGCCTGGGACAGTCAGTTTTTAAATGTCGTATGGTTGCCCAGGCACATACGGCATTCTCAGCCTAGTCCAGAGGAATGACTGGTCAATACGTCTGGGGCCAACCATGTGCCCATGTGCGGGTTCCCTCACGATGTTTTCCTTCACCGTATGAGCGTCCGTATAATGTACTTGAGATCTGAAAAAGTCTCATTGGTACACGCCACACCTGGGAATAGAACCTGCACTCTCTCGAGTGCGAACCAAACGGTCTACCCACTAGGCCAAGGAGCTCATGGGAGGTGCTTTACGCATAAACATGCGTAAAGCACCTCCCTCCTCCCACACTGCTTATGCGATTCTATACACTGATTCTATTATAATAAAACTATTCTAATAAGATTCTAATATCACTGATTCTATTAAATATTATTTTAATTTGTTAACCAAATAAAGTAAGTGGAACCATTAAACATTGTGAAGACAGCTTATGTATGCGTATTATTATAGATAAGGCATGTCGAGCCAAAAACTGTACCAACTTAAATGGTCCCACTTTGGGGGGGTTTTGGGGCCATTTTGACATTTGACGTATGGAGAAATCAAGATGGCTTTTTCTTGTATGACGATTTGTTCTGTGAAATGTCATAGCTCCTTAGTTTTGAAATCACTGGGTTAACCAATTAAAGTAAGTGAAAGCCAATATGAACACAGATTTGCGGCATTGGTTAACTTTGATATTTGTACGCATGATTCACTGCTTTCTCGACGCTAATAGACTATACTCATCCGCTATTACACGTTCATCCGGTATTTGTACCACATCCAACTTCCAAGAAGGACTCATTCCAGTTTACATCCAACCATTGGAGCGTACACAGAAAAATCAATGACTAATAAATTCTAGCAAAAATTCAAACTGCAGCGCGGCGGATGACAGTTTTATTTTTTTTAAACGTGTTCGTGCACCGGCGTGAAATTGTTATGTGACACGAAAACTCTTTCGCCGTTCGTGAAAATTTTACAACATTAAAATGGAACACATTCAAATTACTTTGCAAACAAAATATGAGGTATGTAACAGAACACTAAAATATTTTGTTTTGTTGTTTCTGGGATCTACACATTTTATTAACATCCTCCGTGGTCTAGTGTTTAGAGCTTGCCGGGGGTTGCTCGGGGGTCGTAGGTTCGATTCCCGCATTGGAACAATAAAAATATTGTTTCCAAGTTTGGTTAGGACATGCAGGCTGATCACCCGATTGTGTGACAAGAAAGATGATCCATGCGTCGGATGGGCATGTAAAAAGTCGGTCCTGCGCCTGATCTCTCGCCAGTCGTGTCGGTCCGTCCGTCCCACTGGGTTATGAAAGTAAAAGAAGAGAGAGTGCTCTTGTGCACTGCGGACACACTTGGGCACTATAAAAATTATTCCTGCGTAACTGGCCTGGATTCAATGAAACTCGAATGTTCGAATCGAATCGAAAACGAATCTATCAGTCTATCTAACGAATGTATCAGTTGAAAAATAATAATTAAACATTATCTATCTATCTATACAAACTACATATTATGTAGTTTGTATTTATTATTTTCTAACAGACTGCAACCCCCTTTCAAAACATACTCGACCCCCCCCCCCAAAGGGTCGCGACCCACCGGTTAGGAAACGATGCGCTAACGTACCTTATCGAAGCCGGCCCTGTCGCGCTACGAGTTACGACGTAGCACGGTTTCGTAGCGCTAAAATCGAAAGCTAAAAGTATTATCTTATTATTTACGTAGATTAGTACCGTTTAATCTTATTTATTATACTTATGATCGGACTACATCTGAAATATTTAGTTTCATTAATATATTTAGACATATTGAGGCATTACTACTTGTTAAATGTAAAAAAATATATTATTATTTTATGTGTAGTTTAGTAATTCGATACATCTAAAAAGTACAAAAAGAATGTATTTTTTTTTTGTAAAATTTGTAAACAAAACCTACATCATTAGTTTGCTTACATCATAATATACAAAATCATTAAATATGGTAAGTATGAACTTAAACGCACAAATATCTAAATATATTTACAAATATATTCCTGCGGCCATATACTTCATACACCATAACCTACAAGTGACGTCACTTGTAGGTTAAATTTAGTATGGAGCGTTTTTACGAGACTTGCGAAATTTTGTATACAAATCGCTGTAACTTTGAAAATATTGACTGTTGATATACGGTTTCTTCTGAGAAGTTACTCATATTTAAGAGTACTATTCATTTATGCATTAAAAAAATCAGTCCGTTTGCCTATTACTATGTCGTAATATTTTCATAAAATGCATATGGACATAGAAAATGGTAAAGCTTTTCAAACATTAAACAATTGACGGCCTCTGTGACGTCAGCGCTCAAGCCGGAGGATGCGGGTTCGAATCCCGCCGAAGCAAAAAAAGTTTTCAAGGTTCCTGTGTCATGAATGTCTATAATTCTAAAATATATATACATACTAGCTGTTGCCCGCGACTTCGTCCGCGTCAACTGATGGCGCAATAATGCATCAATTTCGATCAAATTTGATTACCATAAAAAAGGTTACCAAGTACTTAAGTCAATCTTAAAAGATTTTTTTAGATCATAGAAAAAGAGGAATAATACTTTTATACATATTTTTTGTAACTTGAGCCGTTTACGCAGCGCACGCAACGGAAGCCCTCAAATAAAGCTCAAATGTGAATAATTTTCCCCGTTTTTGCAACATTCTTACTGATGCTTCGCTCCTATTAGTCGCAGCGTAATGTTATATAGCTGAAAGCCTTCCTCGACAAATGGACTATCCAACACAAAAATAAAATTTCAATTCAATTTAGCAGTTCCTGAGATCAGCGCGTTCAAACAAACAATGTAAGCCCTCAAAGATGAATAATTTTCCTCGTTTTTTCCACATTTTCCACTGATTCTTCACTCCTAATGGTCGCAGCGTGATGTTATATAGCCTGAATCCTTCCTCTATAAATGTATTTTTCAATTCGAACCAGTAGCTCCTGATAGCTACTATAGATTAGCGCGTTCAAACAAAAAAACTCTTCAGCTTTATAATATTAGTATAGATAGCTGTTGCCCGCGGCTCGTCCCGCGTATTTACAGTAACCCACGGGAACCGTATACGTACCGCGATAAAAAGTAGCCTATGTTCTTCCTCGTGGTCTACTTTATATCTGTGGCAAATTCCATGATAAAAGGTTCAGTAGTTTTTACGTGAAAGTGTAAACAAATTTTCCTACGGGAACCGTATATTTCTCCGAGATATGATAAAAAGTAGCCGATGTCCTTCTCTCTTAGTCTCCTTTATATCTGTGCCAAATTTCATGATAATCGGTTTAGTAGTTTTTACGTGAAACTGTAAATAAAGTATCCCACAGGAACAGCACATTTCCCTGTGATAAAAAGTAGCCTATATCCTTTTTCAGGCTATACTCTCTGTATTTGTGTACCAAATTTCGTTTCAATCGGTTCAGTAGTTTTGGCGTGGAAGACGTACAAACAGACACACACTTTCCCATTTATAATATAGCATTCGCAAATATTTAAGATTTTCATCAAAAACTTATGCATTCTTGTCAGATTTATTTTTCAACATGATGACAATATAATATTATGTCAAAATAAAAATAAAGCTCCCCACTCACGGGCTATCGATTGCTTCGATCAAATTGGAAATTAATTCGTATTTGAAAGTAAATTACTAACGACAAACTATTACATAAAATGATTAGTGTAAGACCTACCAGCTAGTTTTTGCAGTGGGGGTCAAAAGTTGGAACAAAATTTACGCGTATATATACGAATTTCATTTAAAAATTATAGTAAGGTGGTCCTAGGATCTCAGACTATATTCAATTTTCATCTAAACCGATTTACTTGCAACTACGAATCCAGTAAATGTTTAAATTGTAAAGACTAAATCGATCGATCGCTTGTGAGTGGGAGCTTTAAATCAAAAGCACTAAGGAGTATTTATATCAACTTTAAAGCTAATCGCTCCCAAACAACTTTATTTCTATTTTTATTCCCGTTAGGGGACGAATTTCAATAAGCTATGATACACGAATTCCATCAATTCTGTTACATAATGTTTATGCAAAATATGAAGTAGATTGGACCACGGAATCACGTCGTCCCATACAAAATGTTTTCCCCCTTTTCACCCCCTTAGGAGTCGAATTTCGAAAAATCCCTTCTTATCGGATCCCTACGCATTACAAAGAGCAAGTCCTGCAAGTTTCAGGTCTCTACGATCAGCGGTTTAGGCTGTGCGTTGATCCGTCAGTCATTCAGGACAAAGGATTTTATATGTATAGATACTCGCTATTTCCCGCGGCTATGGACATATTACTTTTGAATCTGAATCATTATTCGGTACTAAGTAAGTGATAATATATTATATTATAGTTCAGAATCGTAACGTTACAATAATTAAATAGTATTTTGCAAATAAAAAGTTAGTCTTTTAATAAACAATTTTGACTTATTTCTTTGTTTCATAGTAAAGATCTTTTTAGAAAGTGGTATATTTATATCTACCTACCTTTAATTCTGGGGGAGGTTGAGATAAATGTATATTTTGCTATAACAATTACATACTCGTATTCCAATAGGGTATAGGACTACGTCTAAAATATTTAGTTTCATTAATGTACTCAGAAATATTGAGGCATTAATATTTGGTATATGTAAAAAAATATATTATTTTATGTGTAGTTTATTAAATAAATACATTTACATAGTACAAAAAAATATATTTTTGCTTAATTAGTAAGCAAAACCTACATCATTAGTTTGCTTACATCATATACAAAAACATTAATTATAGTAATTATGAACATATCGGAGATATTTACAAATAATTATGTTCCTGCAGCCGTATACATCATGCAACATACACTTTAACCCACGTGTGACGTCCATTGTGTATGGAGTGTATGACTTGAGTATGGAGCGTTTTTACTGGACTTGCGAAATTTTGTATATGTCACCGTAAAATTGTAAAAACCGATAGATTGTAATATTACTAGAGATATTATAATATGTTGACAGATTGTCAAATAAAAATTTCTCCATACAATAGGCTAGACGACTGAATTTTTTTTATTGCATAAATGAATAGTACTCTTAAATATGAGTAACTTCTCAGAAGAAACCGTATATCAAAAGTCAATATTTTTTTAAGGTACAGCGATTTGTTTGCAAAATTTCGCAAGTCCCGTGAAAACGCTCCATACTAAAGTCGTACGTACGTACGCTATGACGACACGTCCATGTAAAATCGTATGAAGTATACGGCCGCAGGAACATATTTGTAAATATCTCCGATATTTGTGCGTTTAAGTTCATACTTACCATAATAAAAGTTTTTGTATATGATGTAAGTAAACTAATGATGTAGGTTTTATTTACTAATTTAGCAAAAAAATAATTAAATTTTTTGTACTTTTTAGATGTATCTAATTAGTTACTAAACTATAAATAAAATATTATATTTTTTTACATTTACGAAGTAGTAATGCCTCAAATTTTCTGAGTACATTAATGAAACTAAATATTTTAGATGTAGTCGTGTACCCAATTGTACGCATTATTTTTCGTTATAATTATTATTATGAAAAAGAAAACAAATATGGCGGCGCGGGGCACTTGCCGTTTAACCAATCGGCACGGTAAATATTACAATATAACGCAAAATAACGTGTAAATTGTAAGAAGAAATTTATATTTGTACCTTTAAAAATATTGACTTTTGATATACTGTTTTTTTTTTCATATTTAAGAGTACCTACTATTTATTTATGCAATTTAAAAAAATCTTTCCGATCCCCATTTGAAATATCAGTAAATAAATTCCTGGTAATAGATTAATACCAGTTAATATCTAATTATTACCTACTTTCAAATTAATAAAATTATGTCGGTATCCTGACCTGACAATACTATAATAATTATTGGTACGTCGTTTTATCCGGTTGACCGGTTAGAATAGGCAACCATTCGAGAATCCATCCCTCAAATTCTATATTATATCTTTTGATTTGATATTTATACCATAACTAGCTGTTTCCCGCGGCACCGCCCGCGTAAATATAGTATCGGGTATCCCGCGGGAATACTGTACTTTTCCGGAATAAAAAGTAGCCTATGTTTTAATCCAGAGTCTAAAATAATACCATACCAAATTTCATCGAAATCCGTTCGGTAGTTTTTGCGTGAAAGAGGAACAAACATCCATCCATACATCCTCACAAGCTTTCACATTTATAATATTAGTAAGATCTATCACCCGCGTAAATATACTATCGAGTTATCCCACGGGAACACTGTACTTTTCTGGGATAAAAAGTAGTCTATGTTTTAATCCAGAGCCTAAACTACTACCATACTAAAATTTTATTAAATTCCGTTCATTACTTTTTGCGTGAAAGAGCGAAAAAACATCCATCCATCCATCCATACATCCATCCTCAAAAACTTTCACATTAATAATATTAGTAGGATGCTTCATTATTTACAGTACTTCCTAATGTCTGGTCCCCGTAACACAAGTTCTTCGAATGGGGCCAGATTGACGTGGTATGAAGCGTCCATAGATGTTAAAAAATAAATAGAAATTAGAAGAATTAATACGACACAAGATAAAACGATATAAAAACACTTCATTATGTCCCTCCCAGCTAAAGAATAATATCGTTATTTTAACATGTTCTATTTAGTTTTGGCTTCAATCCGTTATTACATTTATATTTTATTTAATGTATTCTGTTGTAATGTTTATTTTAATTCTGTTGTAGTAATTTTAATATTTTATGTTTTAATATCACGGCAGATTTTAATTATCTATTCATTTTAATGTACATAGCACTTAGCAGTTAAATTTTAAAAGCAATTATACATCACTAGTATAGAGGACTCGGGACATTTGGGGTTTTAACACTAATTTGTCCGGCTTCAAAGATCTGTGACAAACAACAGAATTTACTTATATAATAAAATGAATAGACTTCAGATAAACCCTTTTTATTTCTTCTAAGTACAACCTCGTCAACCTTCATCGCCAAGTGCTCCAGAGAGAATGCCACCTTGGCGCCTGCTACTCGCCAAGGTAGGCATCCCTTTGGTGGGAAAATCCAGCTCAGCGATTGGCCCCACAACATCAGGTGATCCTAATGTCGTGACCCAACCGCCGAACAGCCCGCCATTTTTGCGCCAATCAGGCATTACAACACAGTGTTGCTATTTAACAATTATATTGAACAGAAATATTTCAGCCTTAAAAATAGAATATCAAACAAATATTAATTAAATACAAAAATCATAACATGATTACATTTATAACTAAATATTTTAGCAGAATTATAAATGAACCTAACAATCGTCCGTCCTGACACCGTGTGCGTCCCCGCACACGGCTCCAGGTGAAAACCTAACAATCGGATAAATAAGCAGTTGCGAAAATTTATTAGTTTCTAGAGTTCAAACAAACATTATAAAAACTAAAAAGAAATAGTAATTAGGACCAAACAAGTAATCTGTGACAAAGTATTGAATATTTTTATAGACATGCCAGCGGAGTTAAATGAATTACAATTTAATTTACAGTAGTAGACAGTAAGATCAATACATAGCTTCTTTTCATGTTTAATGCTTATACACAAACATATTCTTACACTTATCCATATTAAACTTCAAATTCTTTATTAAACACAACATACAATATAGAACAAAAATGTAACATCACATCAATCTAATCCCATGCTAAGTGGGGTCAAGCTGCTAAAAGCAATAAATTTTAATTACACGTACCTAATCCCAAATCAATTAATTTACAAAACTACTAAACTACTTAATCTTCAATAGTTGTATATATATCACACATGCATAATTATCCGCAAAATACTAACATCTTCAATACACTCACAAATATATTTAAAAAAAATCAAATATAACACTCGAGATAAAGATAATTTAGAAATACCATTTACAGAACCTTATACGGTAAGAAAAATATACAGCACGAAGGTGTTATAATATACAACAAATTACCCAAGGAGATTAAAGATTCTTCAAGTCTCACAATATTTAAAAAAAAAATAATTGAAACAACATGTCAATAATTATAACTACTATAGCCTAAACGCCTTGTAAAATAAGAAGTGAACAATGTAATGTTATTTGAGAAATTAAACCTTTGAACTGAAGTTAAGACTTGTGTTATGGTAATCAGACAACGGATACACACTTAACAATTAGGTATATACTGTGGTATATTATTACTCAGACTCACTACACAAACACTAAAATTGTATATAATATAGGTATTGTCTTTTTCGGCGACGTGATGTGCGCTTCGTTGGGTAGTCTCCCCGGAACCTTCGGTAAACTACATCCGACGGCCAGAACGTCCCCACCTCGAGGGTAGACAAAAGTGCTATCGGCACTCTTACCACAAAGGAACTGAAGTTGACTTTGTGGCGAAACTGCAGACACTCAACCCTTAAAGTGCAGGAGGTCCTCCCACGGATGCAGCTCACGACGTCTTATACCTCCATGGATCAGTGTAGGCGGGACACGTACAGCTGCGCTGCGGGTACCTCGCACCGTAAGCGCAGCTTTCTTCAATGTAGACCCAAAAACGATCGATTTATTTTGGGTGATACAACTTTTAAGAGTAAGTTAACGACCGATCGATTTGTCATTAACGAACAATCCCTGAACGATCGATTTATCAGGGTCCCTAACCTCCTGACCAATCGATTTGTCAGGATGCCTAACGGTGCTTGCATGAGCCGATCGATTTATATCTCATGAGCAACCGAGAGGACTTCAAACTTTATTCACGAGTCGCGAGCCAATCGATTCTCGCGTACTCATTCTGAAAACTTCCAAATGCCTAGCGGTGCTTGCATGAGCCGATCGATTTATATCTCATGAGCAACCGAGAGGACTTCAAACTTTACTCACGAGTCGCAAGCCAATCGATTCTCGCGTACTCATTCTGAAAACTTATAAATGTCTAGCGGTGCTTGCATGAGCCGATCGATTTATATCACATGAGCAGCCGGGAGGAACCACTCGCACTGTCTATTTATGTATTACTGTCTATGTATTTTCGTTGTCACTTTGGCTGCCATCATCGACGCTATTATTATCTAATTCTAAAGCAGACACTTGAATCCACGGTTTTATCCGATCTGCAGCAACGGTTGTTAGGGGCAATTTTTTTTTGTACTAGTCCTGGAGTCGAATGCTACAATATAACGATTCTTGTCTAGGACCTTGGTAACCCGGTACGGTCCTAAGAACGGCATTTATTAAAGCAAGTCCTTGTTATTTTTACAAGTTCATCTACACAAACTACGCGCAGCTTTCCTACCCTGATCATAACTATCCTTCCGCTTAATCTGTTCTTTATCCACTTTAGCGAATTATTATTTATAATGCTCTCTAAAGGTACTCACCTGCCGTGGCACCATAAAAAGAATAGGGTTTACAACAGTATTTCTGAAGGCTTCGGTCCTATAGTCTTTTGATTAGTGTGTTCAGCCCCCATTGAATACTACCCAAATAAGAATCCCAGCTCTTTCCGCCATATTTACTACTAAATGCCTTTAAGGAATCAAGAATTGCGTTTGAGAATATTTATCTTGTTATAAATAGAAAAAGTTGTCAATAAAACTATTTTATTTTTCCGCAATAATTCAAAAATTATATCAAAATAAATGGTCTGGACATACCCGTCCATTTACGATACAAATATAATTTTCACTATTAAGTTGAACGTATAGCTTTGTCGCCGTAACCCTCACGCAACTAATGAAACAAATAAACATTTAATTCTAGCCGTTGCCGTATCAAACAGGACTGAACTTAGTAGGTATAGTATTAATTATTTGCTGAAGCACAGCAGGCGCAGCTAAACCGAATGGCATAACAAAAGAAGTTAAATATTTGCTCTTCTCTGAAATGGGAACCTGGTAGTTTCCAGAGGCGAGATCAAGCGTTATAAAAACATACATGACTTCCCCGCAAGACTTGCTATCTCATCCTTTATGATTGCCATTAGATATATTTCTTTTACGGTTATTGAATTAAGCAAACCATAATCAACACAACCTCGAAGAACCATCCTTTTTACGGACAAGTATTATGGGCATACTAAATAAGAAAGAATAATAATATTTTTTTTTAGACTCTCGTATCACCTAGCATCTAAAATTCCTGTCGCGCTCGTGATTTGACAACCTAAGGGGCAATTCTGCTAAATAAAACCTGCATTAATACAATTACAATCAAGTCCCGACGCGCCAAAACTCTCAAAAGGTGACGTTAAACCAACGTTAAACGCGCTCTGATTGGTCGAAACGTCATAAAATCCGTTCATGGTAACATGTCGCTATACTTTAATCCCAAACAAAGTAAAATGAGGTCTACTTTAAATACGAGATTTGAGGTTCTGTATTGGCGATAAACGACTGGAGACATAGTATTTATTTCAGTGACACTGGTTCACCCCAGGTCCCTTAAGGAAGATGCAAAGCAATGCTGATATTTTTTTTATATATTATTATTTATATATTTAATAACGTTATTTATTTAATATCAGATAATTTCAATACACAATACAAACAATTTTAGTTTTTAATATGCTTTATACCTACTGTTTTACTTTTTTTTATTTTTATTTTATATTTAAGGCATATTTTTAAGCTTGATGAATTAATTATTGATTGTGTCCACTATTGTGATTTATGTGTTTGTTCTTTTTTTATTTTGTGCTACACACTGTTTTTACATAATATTATATTATATTAGCTGTCCCGACAAACTTTGTTCTGCCTTAACTATGAATTGAAATTTCTCACCATTTAAACCTTCCCTGAACTGATACGATTATTTTAAAATCAAAATTAGCCAAATCGGTCGAGCCGTTCTCGAATTTTAGCGAGACTAACGAACAGCAATTTATTTTTATATATAAGATTACAGTATTTGATTTTATTTAGGAGATACTTTTTCAATTGATTTGTATACTGAATCGTTGCGTTCCATCAAAATGTTTTACGAGTTTGTTCTACTTTTAGATAATAAATTATAAAAAGTTATGCATTTGCTTTTTTGCCATATGTAATACGGTAAAACACTTGTTGGCGACACGGCAGCTCTGCGGGGCCGTGGTCGTCGGGTAGTGGACTGTAGCTTGAGGGTTGTGAAGTCCTGGAGAAGATGCGGGACGAGTTGAATAAAAACACCAGGAGAATCTTGGAACTGCTATTTGGCAGAGTGTTGGTGCGGCAGAGTTTCCTCAGGCATCTGCGGTGTTGTGAATGTGAATGTTTTTGCACTGAGAAAGTGCGTATTAATATTGTGAAATTGCACTGATACAGCCTATGGGGTGTATCAGGTGTTGTCGTGTATGCGCAGTCCGTTTATTTAAGCAAAATACAAATTTGTTCAGATTACATTAGCTGACATTCTTATAAGATAATACAATAGTAAACAGGCATTCTTATAAGACTAATTACAGTAAAAAACGTAAAATAAAGTTTAAAAATAAAAGAGACAACAATAACATTAACGTGAGACACACTGCGCGTAAGCGAAAAAGGGACAACAATATCGATTGTGTGAGACACAAGATAGGAACATTCTCTATACAAATTATCTTAAATCTACACATTAACAAAATATACTACAACTAAGTGAACTATGTATTATTATACAGCATAACATAATTCCAACAGGGATTATATTCATAAAATATCTAATACGACAAAAAATAAAACCTAAACTATATTTTACATAGTGCGAAAAGGACAGCAATAATTCAACATGGTAAAAAATGAGACAAAAGGCGTAACTTAGTTTTCTAATAAGAAATAAACAGGAATAAAACTAAGCTATTATTTACAGTCTCCCCCTCGTGCGCAAGCACCAAAACGTTTTATTCCTGGCTGCTTAAGAGAATCAGACGAGAGAGAGACAGATTAACACGACGTCTCCGGGTTTGAGATTGCTGTGCTGCGGGTTGCCGAGCCGAGGCATCAATTGGGGTTTGTATTCCGATACCCATCGAGCCCAGAACGCTCCGGCCAACTTCTGTGCAGCTTTCCACGAGCGACTGTCTGCTGTATAGTCTTTATACGAGCCGAAAGGTATCATCCCGCTTGACCTCCCAATCAGAAAGTGGTTTGGGGTCAGTGCTTCCTCATTTAGATCAGGATTTACTGGAGTTAACGGTCTCGTATTTATGACATGCTCTGCTTCCAGCAATAGAGTATGCAGCACTTCATCTGGAGGCGTCTTTTCATGCAAAGTGACTCGTAATGCTGCCTTCACAGATCTCACTAATCTCTCCCAGGCGCCGCCCATGCTTGGGGCCCCAGGGGGTATTCTCTTCCAGGTTATTTGTTTTCCAGAGGTGAAGACTTTCATCGCGTCATCATTTTGTCGAAGAGCTTCCGTTACTTCTTTCTCGGCGCCCACGAAGTTGGTTCCGTTGTCGCTATATATGACCGTCGGAGTGCCGCGGCGGGCCATCATTCGGCGCAGGCTCATAATCATGGAGGATGCAGAGAGGGAAGGCACCAGCTCCAGATGTACGGCCCGAGTGGTGAGGCACGTGTAAAGGGCACCCCACCGCTTCTCTTGTCTTCGCCCGACCGTGACATACATCGGCCCAAAGTAGTCGACCGCTGTGGCTGTGAAAGGCGGCTGATTGTGGGCTAGTCTTTCGGGAGGTAAGTCACCCAGGGGAATTTTAGAGGGAATTCCCCTGTAGGTTTTACACCATTGACATCTGTTGCATATATAGCGAAGCATGCTGCGTAGTCCAATTATGTGGTAGCGCTGTCGGAGCTCGTTCATCACGGTCTGGTGGTTACCGTGATTAAAGACTGCGTGCGTATGATGCACTAGCAGCCGTGTAAATTCTTCCTTTGCATGTAAGACGGGCAGGTTGTATTCTTCCTTAACTCTGCTATCAAGGTACAATATCCCGTTGCGGTCGAGTTTAACAGCAAGCTTGTGAAAGGGGGACCTCTTCGGTGGTCGCTGCCCAGCCTCTATAATCCTTAAGTCGTCCGCGAACGAGATGCTCTGACTCCTCTTGATGAGTAGCAGTTCTGCTAGTCTGATATGGTCAGGAGATATTTCTGTGTTTACTTTTCTCTTGAGCAATTTGGCTTTAAATGCCTCAGCTGAGAGCAAGACGGTGGCAGCAGCGCGTACCAGGCGCTTATAATTCGAGAACCTTTCGACTTTAGGTAAGTAGTCGCTATTATTTCGGTCTACACAGACGTGAACCTGCTTAATAATTCTCTCCTCCCCTGAAGGGGGTAAGGGAGCCGCGGTCTGCTTTTCGCACGGCCATGTCGCGGGGTCGTCTAAAATAAAGCTAGGTCCCGTAAACCATCTATGTTTTGAATTAAACTTCGCCGGAATGCATTTAGTTGCGTCGTCCGCGACGTTGTCGGCGCTCGGCACCCACCTCCAGTCAGCCGGGGTCGTTGTACTTTCGATCTCGGCAAGCCGGTGCGCGACAAACGACTTAAATGTACGCGGATCGGACCTAATCCATGCTAATACCGTTTTCGAATCTGACCAGTAATAACTCTTCTTAATTTTATAATCGGATTCTCGCTTCACCGATTCTGCTAATCGGGAACCTAAAACCGCGGCTTGCAACTCTAATCGCGGTATTGAAATAGGTTTTAACGGCGCTACTTTCGCCTTTCCCGTAACTAAACTAGCCGTCTTTGTATTATTATTTATGCTAACGAAATAAACTGCGGCTGAATATACCTTTTCGCTAGCATCGCAAAATATGTGTAACTCCCCCTCGCCAGAGGGCGGGGCAGGTACGTACCTTTCTATTTCAAAGCTCCTTAACAAATTTAAATTATTTACAAAAGACATCCACGTAATGTGGTGCTCCTTAGTTATGGGTTCGTCCCAACCTATGCCGCTACGCCATATTTCCTGGATGAGACATTTACCCACCATAGTTACCGGTGATACTAAACCTAGCGGGTCGAAAACCGACATGACGGCGCTAGTAACTTGCCTCTTTGTGGGTAAAGTTTCCCCCGTTATTACACTAGATGGCGTGTTTCGGAGATTTACATTAAATCCTAAGGTATCGCGGGCGTGGTTCCATATGAGACCTAATGTCCTTTCCGTATCGCTTTTTCCTAATGTTGTCGCACCGCTAATACTTTTGTCGGAAACGTCTTTAATTACATGGGGCACATTCGACGCCCAACCGCGTAACTCGAACGAAGCGCCTAAATTGATTTTATACATGGCATTTACCGCTTGCCTGGCTTCGTCCGCGTCGTCGAATGAGTCTAAATAGTCATCCATGTAGTAATTCCGTTCCGCAGCTTTAGCTACCTTCGGGTACTCCGAGCTATAATTTTGCGCGTTTTTATTTTTAACGTGAATGGCCACGCACGGCGACGACGCCGCCCCGAAAATAAGTGAAGTCATACGGTATTCTCGCGGGGGAATGTCTCTATCGTCGCCTCGCCACAGAAAACGAAGGCTGTCGCGGTCCGATTCAATAACTTTAATCTGTAAAAACATTTCCTTAATGTCCGATACTACCGCGATTTTTCCTTCGCGGAATCGAATTAAAACGCCGAAAAGCGATTGCAATAAGTCGGGTCCGGTTAGTAGCGCGTCATTTAGGCATTTTCCCCCGTATTTAGCCGCAGCATCGAAAACTAATCGCACCTTACCTTTTTGAGGATGTACTACAGAAAAGTGAGGTAAGTACCAAGTGCGAGGTGATGTGGCCGGGGTGCTCACTAATTCCGCGTAACCCGAACTTAGCAAGTTATTTATTTGTTTAGAGTATTCTAATTTTAAGTTTACATCCTTATCTAACTTATTTTCCAAGTTATAAAGACGGCTGAGGGCCTGTTTCTTATTGTCCGGCATTACTTCATTGTCGGTTTTCCACAATAGGCCTGACTCATACCGATCGCAACCGTCAATTTTCTTACAAGTTTTATTTAAAACAGCTAACGCGCGCTCGTCCGGGTCCGACTTAGGTTTACGCGGCTCTATACCTAACGACTCTAAGCTAAAATAATTCCTAATCAATTCTAGCGCGGGATCCTCGGACTGCGAAGTTCTTACGTGACTTACAAACGGAACGTTATTTTTGCGCGAGCTTGCGTCCAGCCCGTGCAGGACCCATCCTAGCTGAGTTAGCGACGCTACTGGCTGGCCCTTATTTCCGACACGTAGTTGTCTGGATGTAATCAAGTGCCAGTTATCTTGGCCGATAAGTATTGTCGGTTTGGCCTGCTCGTAACAGAGTTCGTCCTCTAAGTCCGCTAGGTGGCTGCACTGTCGCACTAATTCCTTACTTATTGTCTGCGGCGTAAGGTTCAAATTTCCGATTGTGTTCGCGTTTATTTTTTCAATATTTCGACTACAAGCGCCGCGGATCGAAAATGCTATTTTACACGATTCGTGGTCGTCAATTTTATTACCCCCTACCCCTTCCAGCTTTAGGAGCTGACTGCGACCCCTAGGTGCTACGATGTCCGCTACCGTACGCTCGACGAGGGTCAATGTAGAGCCTTCGTCCAGCAGGGCGTACGTGGCGGTGCTGCCCTCTGGGCCGCTTATTTCAACCGGCACAACTTTGAGGTAGGTGTTAGACGCGCGAACGTGATTAATTGAGCTTATATTTCCGCTAGCGGGCGGTGCTGCACTACCGGTGCCATGTAATAATTTATTATGCGATGCTTCACAACCGTTTACGCCACACGGAATGTATTTACATCTGAAAGTTCGCCCGTGCGAACTATTTAGGCATCTAAAACAGAGTTTACTATTCTTAGCCGTGTCCCATCGCTCCGACACGCTAAGTCTGTTAAAATCAGCACAATTAACAGTCGTATGGGAGCCTGAACATACGGGACATCTATTAGTAAAGTTTGACGGCGTCTCCGTCACGGGGCGTGGCGCCACTGTCGCGGGGCGCGGCGCCTCTGCCGCGGGGCGCGGCGTGCGATGTTTCGGCCTAACATATGATTCTTTTTTGAATTGAGGTCTACTCGCGGTCGCTACGGTTTTACGCGGCTCGTACATCTTTTCGCAGTCCGATCTATCGCATGAACTATCGCTATCATAACGCGACGATTTCGGAGCTCGCGTGCGAGTCGTGTTTACCGCGCGCGGTCTTATTATCTTGCCTCTCTTTTCTTCCTTAGCAGTTTCGTATGCGAACATCGCGCCACACTGATCCGCCATAATATTTAAAAATCGAGACATTAACTCGAGTTCCGGCGCCCCGGGGCGCTCCGACTTGAACTCGTACCACTTATATTTTAAAATAATGTTTAATTTATCGACTATGCGACCTACTAACTCGGGAGAATACAAATATTGTGGTTGATTAAGCGACTTTATTGCCGCTACCGTGTTCGATATTTTATTCGCGAAACTACTAACGTTGCGTCCGTCTTCCGTCATGCGGGGCAAACGTTTTATATTTTCAATTTCGGAAAGAATAAGTAGTTCGGGCCTGCCGTATCGCCGTTCTAACGTATCGATTATTTCGTACGGATCCGATACCGTGTATAGCAAGGCTCTAACTGTTTCGCGGGCCGCACCTCTCAATGCTTTTCTCAGCCGAGCTACGTTTTGTACGTCTGAAAACATTTCCGCGGTGTCACTAAATACGGATTTAAATGCCATCCACTCGGTAATTGTACCGTCGAAGTGGGGCAACTCGTGGATGAATTTAGGCGTTGATTCCGACTTACTAGAATTGACCGCCTGAACTATCGCGTTGGCTAGCATCGTCATGTCGTTTAGCGGCGCATTACCGGTGCGCGGTTCGTTTCTTTCGGTCGGACGCGCATCTCGTCCCGGGTTTTGAGCGTTTGTCGACGGCCTAACGTATTGCTCCGAGATCCAGCCTTCTATTCGGGTTTTATCTACTCTGGGTGGTTGGTCCGCGTCGGTGGACTCTTCTAGCTCTATCCTAGCTATTTCCAGCCGACTCATGGCAGCTGCGGACGCCGCCCTAGCCCGTGCTAGCTCGGAGTTATGGAACTCTAATTCGGCCTGCAACATCGATAATTTGCTGCTCGCTCTGTCCCCGGGGACGTTAACTACAGTGCCCGGCGCACTTCCTATATTTTCGACTGCGTTGTCGATTTGCGCGGGTTCTGTATTTGGCGTCGGTTTAGTGGCCCTAGCGTTGGTACGCGTGCTGTTTTCCGTCGTGTCTTCTACGCCGGTGCCTCTGCTCCATGTGTTGGTTTGCCCAGACGACGGCGTCTCGTCTTGCGAGGGCGTGGTCTTGCCCGAGCGCAACACACGCGCGTTCTCCATTGCGCACGAGGGGGCCCTAACCTTAAAACTAACACTTTTCACTTTCACTTTTCACTTAATGTCTTTAACGCGACCTACAATGCCTACCAAGCCTACTGCTATCAGCCCGGTCAGCTTACTACCGCGGTGACGCCGAACCGGGAATGGGAATGCAGGGGGATAGGAAGGTAGGAACCTCCCGGTAGAGGGCGCGGGCGCTCACGGGTGCATTAGAGTGCGGGAGGAATGTCCGCACTCGACGTTGCGTGCCAACCTGTGGCCCCAGAGCGTTACCGTACCGTGCCGGCGGGGTCTGACTGTGCACCTGGGTAGGTGTGTGGAGGCGTCAGGTCGACCACAATGCTTCTGTGCGCTCTGCAGGGGCCGTTTAACACCGCTAGGTGGCCACGCACGTATATGAGGATTGCTTCCAAGTAATTGGTGGAGGTAAGCAAAGCCAACCACCAACACTCGCGCGTACTTGTTTCTATTTTCTTTCTTGCAGGTAGACGCTGGCCGTAGCTGCAGGGGCCTCGTCTCTTCTCCTGGGCTTCTTTCTTCAAGGGCTTCTATCTTCAAGGGCTTCTATCTTCCCGGACAGGTCGCAGTCTTCAGGCGAGCTTCTGTCTTTTCTTCAAGTCTTCTTCCAGGACTGGCTGCCGTCTTCAGTGGCGAGCTTCTTCACGAGCTGGCGCAGTGATCCGGCTTCGATGGACCAGCTGTTGGCGACACGGCAGCTCTGCGGGGCCGTGGTCGTCGGGTAGTGGACTGTAGCTTGAGGGTTGTGAAGTCCTGGAGAAGATGCGGGACGAGTTGAATAAAAACACCAGGAGAATCTTGGAACTGCTATTTGGCAGAGTGTTGGTGCGGCAGAGTTTCCTCAGGCATCTGCGGTGTTGTGAATGTGAATGTTTTTGCACTGAGAAAGTGCGTATTAATATTGTGAAATTGCACTGATACAGCCTATGGGGTGTATCAGGTGTTGTCGTGTATGCGCAGTCCGTTTATTTAAGCAAAATACAAATTTGTTCAGATTACATTAGCTGACATTCTTATAAGATAATACAATAGTAAACAGGCATTCTTATAAGACTAATTACAGTAAAAAACGTAAAATAAAGTTTAAAAATAAAAGAGACAACAATAACATTAACGTGAGACACACTGCGCGTAAGCGAAAAAGGGACAACAATATCGATTGTGTGAGACACAAGATAGGAACATTCTCTATACAAATTATCTTAAATCTACACATTAACAAAATATACTACAACTAAGTGAACTATGTATTATTATACAGCATAACATAATTCCAACAGGGATTATATTCATAAAATATCTAATACGACAAAAAATAAAACCTAAACTATATTTTACATAGTGCGAAAAGGACAGCAATAATTCAACATGGTAAAAAATGAGACAAAAGGCGTAACTTAGTTTTCTAATAAGAAATAAACAGGAATAAAACTAAGCTATTATTTACAACACTGTTTGTACATTTTTTTTAAGAACCACGTTTTAATATGATTTGTAGTTTGTTTAACCATAATATTTTCTTATTTCTAATCTATATTTTTTTTTTTTTTCAACTTTTGCGTTAAATGTGGTGTGAACTCTGTTGTGATATGTGTGACGTTACCTGTCGCCCCAGTGGAAGATCAGCACCGATTGCTTGCAATCGGCACATGGTGGGCTGTGTCGGCTTGTGCTCGAAAACACTTTTTAATTGCCTTTATTATTTGTAAAAATATGTATGTTTTCTTGGTCAAATAAATTTGATTGGAAATAGAAAATAGAACTGTAAAGTCCCCTAGCAACAGTATACTGTTCGTTGGGCTTTCCCGCTATGATGTTTTTTTTTTTTTATACCACAGCCACATGGAACAATGCATGTTGAGTTTCTACCTTAAGGCTGTATAACGCTAGTGACCTTGAGCATCACGTCCCATGCTAATTTTGTAGGCGACAAGGGCATATCGCGCCGACTGGTAAGTATTAAAATCGGATTAGAAAATTGCTATAAAAAATAATATATATATTATAATATTTGACAAGATTTGCAAAAACTAAAACTACCTTGACTGAGAAGAAAGGTTTCCAAATCTTAGTTCTATCCAGCGCACAACTCCTTGACGACCGCTGGACCATAAATATAAGTTGTGCTATTTGACGAAAATTTTGGTAACCTATTACCATCATCAATAGAAAATTGTAACTGATCCTATAACTTTTATAATATGCTGATTATCCTTCTTTACCTTTTCTTTCAAGTGACATTGTGTGTAACTAATGTCTTATATCCTGGTATTGTTTTGAAAGCCGACTGTTAGTTGTGCTCTATTATCTTTTATACAACCGCTGTGAAAGGTACCTTATCCTTCTTTTCCTATAACACCTATTGAACTGTCTAGTCTCTTAAACGTTTTTACCTCGCGATGTGAGAAATCGGTATGTCGCTTAGGCTACTTATCCTTTAATATTTAATTTTGTCATTTGTATCTTATGCCATATTTTCTCATTGGAAAATTAAAAGCTATTGTTATAAGCGACAAAAACCACTTTAAATAGCATGAAATCATTGAAACTAAAAATACCAATAATTGCTCCATTTTTTTCTGATTTCATAAATGTTTTAGTTTTCACGATATCTTAATAAATGACAAAAATGCATCAGTTTTTCTAAAAATAAAAACTTTGAACGGCTCTCCTGAACATTTAACTTTGTGTCGTTTATACCCTATTTCCTTTTAACCGTCGATATAATTATACCGATATAATATGTGACCTACGGGAATGATTGTCTAATATGTACGGAAACTTTTAATAAGTGGTCGCCGGCGACCTTGCAAGTAACTAGCTTCTACACCATCGATACTAATATGAACCAAATTTCCAAGAGATGTTACTATTACTAAACCCTATCATGAAACTAGGAACGTTGTCGTGAGATATCCTCAGTTCATTAGCAGCGAATTCAATTGTAACGTCGCTCCCAAAATCTATAAATGCTCTAAATTTATGACCATTGACTTGTATCTCTGATTAACAGCGAGACAGTTATCAATTTTCGGTTATGTTTGTGGTTCGTCCCGGTTCATGGATAGAGCGATGCTAGACTATCCCTCAAGTTCTTAATAATATCAAACAAATCTATTTTTGAAAAAGAAGGGCTGCATGCAAGACCTCTCGTGATAGCGGCCGCGCTCCGCACGACGACGCTCTCCCCCTGCACGCTGCACGTTGTCACGGCGTTGCTCCACTGCAGAGGTGCTGCGGCAACGGCTGTCGCTGCCCGCGGCTCGTCGATGTGACACGACCGACGACTGCGAGACGGTCACGCTCCCGCCGCATTCCATCTTCTAAAGCCTAGTTCGCATTTGGCCAGTATTTTAGTCAACTAACTACTTTCAACTCGCTACTAACTGGAAAACTGTTCGCACTTGCGTTCAAGTGCAGTTCACAAGTGAGGCGTGTTTTACAAGATGAATAGCCTATGATTGTCTCCAAAGTGAATAAACTGAGTAATCTAATTGTAAAAGTTATTTTAGTAGAGGTGGATGAAGAAGTTTGTGTCATAAAAAAGAAGCTATATGGATAAGAAAATGGATCGATAGAAATACATTATGAGCAACTAACTGTCTTCTGAAGGAATTGTTGAAAGATCCGAAATATCCGTAATACTTCGATACTATTGTGCAAATTTTCTGCTATTCTTGTAGCAACTAATGAACTCGATTAAATCGATAGGTTCGGACTTGTTTAGCCGGTGAGCCAGTGAGCAGGGACGCCTGGTGGGGGGGCTACTCGCCCATGAAAAATAGAAATAAATGGATTGGCTCGACTAAATTACTCTACTCGACTAAATTTTTCGTGTTCAGACGCATTTAGCTACTAAATTACTCGCTACTCGATTAAAATACTGGCCTAATGCGAACTAGGTTTAATATCCGTAATCGCTCACAGCCCAGATCGACATGCGACACGGGATGGCGCAGACGAGGACTTTGCCTTCGCAGCGAACTTCAGCTCCCGTGTCGCAGAGCAGAGCTCTTTGCGACTGTCATGAGGACACGCAAGCCTTCGTCCCGATGTCTCCAACACCGGAAAATAAATTTAAAAACCGTGTACTGATTGAAAATCTAAAAGACGGATTTTTTTTTCTTTATTAATTTATTGTTCACAATTGTAATAACTAATGGTATAATTTAAGTTGCCGTTAACTATTAAAACTTGACTGAGCCTTGCAAATACAACAGAATCATTCTTATTTCAAAAGTATTTCGTTATAAGTTTCAAATAAAATATGTGGGTATACTGTAGATCATGTTCTATTTATCTATACAGATAAATAAAATTGGAGCGTCTGTTTGTAATTTCAGATTAACAGCTTTTCACTTAAGCCATATGAAAGTATATTCGGTACTTAAAATAAAATATATTATATTTTAAAATTTTTGTCTGTCTGTTCCGGCCGATCCCAAACAGCTGGATCGATTTTCACGGGACTTTCACTGGCAGATATTAGGCTACTTATTTTAGGGTTCCGTTTAAAAAAATATGGTTCCGTTTCCATTAATTCTATGCAAACAAAGTTGCGGCCATCAGCTAGTTATAAACTACATTATTAAGATAAAGAAATAGGTATAGGGGTTTCACCACAAACTTCAACCAAGCAATACTGTCGCTCCGCAATGGATAACGTACAGGCGACAAAATGGCAACGGGAATAATTCTAATTTCGTAATGTAATTAACCACCCGTTTGGTTACTGAACGGAATTCAAAACAGCAAAAGCCACGAGAAAAGTAAAAATTGTTAAATACTTATATATTATAATAAATCATTGTAAAATCAATGTTTAACTACCCACTATCTAAAAATTGTAAGTCAGCTGATATTCTTTCGCATATTTTAGTATCTTTCACAATTGTACAGTCTGCTCAGAACAAATATGGGCCCATACCCCGACTGGCCCGAGAAACTCCTAGATAGACGGCCTCGGAAGCCCTAGAAAAATCTCATGTCCAGCCTCAGATATGTTTCCATAAATAGATATAGGTAAGCGAGAAGTTATTTAATGAATGGCGGTAACCCCACTGGTTCGAGAAATCTAGATAGTCGGTTTCGAAAACCCTAGAAAAGTCTCTCACAGTTAAAGGTCCCCCGCCATCAATTTAGCCTTCATTAATAATATAATAATATTATATTATGTTTAATATAATTAAACAGACTGTACAGTTATGTTTTTCTTTATTATTTTTTTTTTAACGAACAATGTGCAATCACAAGCACTTTAATACTAATAATATAATATTTAAATTGAAGTACGATATACCCCCTCTTTAATAATTATAAAAAATCTATGACGAAATAGTACGTTAGAATATATTATCATAATTTAAAACAAGCTTGGGCGTGTACTTACGTTATTAATTTTTCTTGGTAGCCACTTCTGAAGTATAATAAAATGAATAGACTTCAGATAAACCCTTTTTATTTCTTCTAAGTACAACCTCGTCAACCTTCATCGCCAAGTGCTCCAGAGAGAATGCCACCTTGGCGCCTGCTACTCGCCAAGGTAGGCATCCCTTTGGTGGGAAAATCCAGCTCAGCGATTGGCCCCACAACATCAGGTGATCCTAATGTCGTGACCCAACCGCCGAACAGCCCGCCATTTTTGCGCCAATCAGGCATTACAACACAGTGTTGCTATTTAACAATTATATTGAACAGAAATATTTCAGCCTTAAAAATAGAATATCAAACAAATATTAATTAAATACAAAAATCATAACATGATTACATTTATAACTAAATATTTTAGCAGAATTATAAATGAACCTAACACTTACTACAACTAAAGACAAGAAATATGTCCAAAAGGGAAACTTTTTTATATTTTTATTTATTTATTCATACGAAATAATTTAATCATCAATAATAACTTTGTCCTCTGTATAGACGATGAAGAATGTTACTACGAGTAGGTAGGTTCCTATGTAAAATCACTTGAAACTTTATTACAGTAAAGCTATTAGGGTCCATCCACATATTACGTCACAGCGCATGGGGGGGGGGGGGGGTCATACTAAATGTGACAGTACATGTTGAATACAGGTACAGGGATACTAAAAAGCGTGACATGTAGGGAGGGGGTTTCAAAAAGTCGAAATTTTGCGTGACGTAATAAGTGGGTGGTTATTTTTATATTAGTTTTTGTTCTATTCATAAATAATAAGTAGGTAGTTATGATTTTACACACGTTTGTCAGATTAGGGCAAACCCTAATTTATAGCTATAAGTGATATTATTATCTTACTAGTTTATTTACTGATATTTCAATTTGAATATGTAATTATTAAAGCAAATACATTTATCTCAACCTACCTTAGAAATTAAAGGTAGGTAAATATAAATATACAATTCTATGAGGATCTTCATAACAGTTCAAAATACAAAACCAAGATAAATCAACATTATTTATTAATTCGGAAATAACAAAAACATGTGGGTAGCTATGTTATTTTATAAGACTCACTTTCTATTAGCAAAACACTTATTCTAAAGTTACACGAACTATATTTTATCACTTACTAAGTACAGAATAATAATTGAGATTCAAAAGTAATATATCCTAATAACTAGAAATAAGCCATACATCAACTAGACAAAACAATCGTGAACAATACTAACTTTTAACAATTATAATAATTATTAGGAAACAATATAATACCAAAGGCTACAGCCATAAAATATCAAATAATATTAAACACAATATTTAAATGACAAACAATAAGTAGGTAACATCACCTGGTATTTCAGCTTCCCGTGTAAGAGACCGACTGGGCCTGTCATATCTGTATAATCTATGGGGTCTGTCTCGCCTTTTTATAGGAATCAGGGTTGCTACAGTTGTCACAGACCATATTTTATATACATTTAGTCTTCACACTTAAACAATTATTTCACAATATATAATACATATAATCACGCCTCTTTCCCGTAGGGGTAGGCAAAGAACGCCTCTTTCCCGTAGGGGTAGGCAGAGACCACTTCTTTCCTCCTCTTACATTCAACGTAGCGAAGCGTCTCTCCGTGGGCTACTTTTCGCCTCCGCGAGAACGAGACGTGATGGTGGCGAACCACATCGCCGCCATTTTGGATAATTAAATTATTTTATGAATTATCCATTGCGTTCCGACGGATTGGCGGAGAGGGCAGGAATAGGGAAAGGGAAGGATAGGTGGTTTGGAAAGGAAGATTGGTAAGTTAGAGTGGGAAATAGGAAATGTAGGATATTACCGCCCAGGAGGGCAAGGGATAGGACAGTAATAGCTAGGGAAGCCGGGGTCGCATACCCGTATACTATACCACAACTACCGGACAGGTAAGTTAGGATGAGTATCCCATGACATCTCACCTAATATTTAACATATTTAAAACTCAAGCAGTATTAATATTGGTGTTGCCAAATATTTAACGGAATTTACGAAACCAATTCAGAACCTCAATTCTCGTATTTAAAGTAGACAATTTAAAGAGTCAATTTTACTTTGTTTGGATTGTAAGTGTAGCGACATATTACAATGAACGGATTTGATGTTGTTTCGACCAATCAGAGGGCGTTTCAGGTTGGTTTAAGGTTCATAAAAACACCTTTTGAGAGTGTAAGCGTGTCGGGACTTGATTGTAATTGTATTAATGCAGGTTTTATTTAGCAGAATTGCCCCCCAGACTTAAGTACAAATACTTCACCGATAAATATCTATACCTCTATAGTATATCTCCATATCTAATACGTTCAAAGTTTCAAAAATTATAAGTGTGGAAAGTGAAGATGGATGGATAGATGTATGTATGGACGGATGAGCGTTTGTTACTCTTTCATGCAAAAACTACTTAAAGGATTTTAGTGAAATTTGGTATGGTAGTAGCCATAGTTTCAATCTTTTTCTGATAATATTTAATATACTTATAGCTGATATATCCATAATCTACTTTTAACAACCTTATATATTAGGTATAACTGCTGTTACAACATTATTTATTATTATTATTGCTTAGTTTTTAGGTACAAACCTCCTTCTTTCTTCCACAAACGGACGCGAGACTTAACTTTACCCAGTACCCTAGTAATACTATGAAAAATATGAGGTAAAATATATTATAATGTTAGAACTAACGTGGACAGCTCAAATTCCTGAGCGGCTATAAATCCAGCTTTGCGTGTTCTGTACCTACTGGCTACTACCTGGCATGAATTATTACACACACTCTGTACTGTAACTATGTCATATACCTACTACCGATACAGAAGTAAAAATGAGGACGTTATTGTAATGAAACCCTAAAGGCGCGTTGAAAGCAAATTTTCATGGTCACGTCACGACACGAGCGTCACGATTTTGGATTAAAAATGATAAAGGAAGTTGTAATTCTACCAAATATTAATAAATAGTTATTACATAACTTCTGCTACTTGTACTTACCTACTCTATTCTCATGTCTTTGAAAGTTCAAGCAGGCACGCGGTCAGTTGTAAGTTGTAACAAAAACGGGTGTAACCATAGATGTATTATATTAAAAAAGGGGGGTGTAACCAAAATACCAATAGGGAATATGCATAAAAATTTAATTTGCCTAAAATATTTTTTTCAGTACAAGTGTTATGTACAAGATTTTGTGCGCGACTTCATCTGCGTGGATTCCCTTTGCAACAAATACATAACGCACGGGAGGTGCGTTATGTATTTTGAAAAATCCTTTTTAACGGATAAAATTTCAGAATAAAACCTTGGACCCCCATTTCTCCTCTTTAAGGAACGAAATTAAAAAAACAATAAAATACGTACCTACTTATAATTTTTATATATTTATCAATAATTTATATATTTATTTTATTTCCTCGGAAATTTATTTAAACCCTTTAAGGGTGGAATTTTTCGATATCCCTTCTAAGTTTGCGATTACATTGTAATCGAAAACTACTGTCCAAATTTTACGTTTCTAATATAATCGGTAATACGGCTGTGCGAGCGTCTATACGTCTGTCAGTCAGTGAAGATATATCCATTTATATTTAAAATAGATTTGTGTTAGTCTGTGCCATCGTAGCTTCTAAACGAATTGATATGATCAATATATAATTGATGTGATCAATATACTGTGTATAACTCATCATCATTAGCTCGTCCATTGCTGGACGATATCTGGTTTCTTAGGTAGGTTTTCTAATTTCTTACTAGATTTTTTTAAGATTCAACTTGGAATTGTTTGCTGTCTTATTTAACGCGAACAAAAATAGTTATTTTAGTTCATAGTGACTTTTGACCCCAGCCTTACCAACACATTGACCTTTGACCTTGGTATTGACCTTTGACCCCAATCATTCCCGTCACATTGGCCTTTGACCTTTACTGTGACCTTTGGCATTGATAATTGACCTTTGACCTTCACCTCTAATCGTTCCCTCACGAACGCCCTTTCCTCCCCGCCCCCTCCCCTCCAAGCAAAATCCCTTCGAGCCATAACTAAACCTTCCTGACGCCTAGACCCCTCGAGTGAGGTATCATTGGAATCGGGAAAACGAGACCTACATTTCGGCTGGATCAGATTCCAAATTCCTGATACAGCCCAAAAATCTGAAGTGTTAAATTTTTAATATAGCGCAATAAAATATGAATATTGTATTTTACCAATTAAATGATAGTACTTTTATACTTATAATAATAATTAAAGCAATTCGTGCAAAGTTATTCTCTATCTAACCATTCCAAAATATCAATAATGCACAACGTTAATATTCAAGTTTTTACTTTTGCCGGCACTCCCGGAGTGCAACCCGTCTTTTTTTTTTTTTTTGACATAATGACACTTTTTTGACAAAATCAAATGATATAATATATCTACTACTATATTGATTCTTAATATCATAAAATAGCAATCTAGTATTTATTGGCCAATATAGAAAAGTATTTGGGCGACACATTACGGCGAAGCTCCTAGTATTAAGCCTTCGGAAAGACCGTTTCTGAAGTAATACTGGATTCAATAAAACGGCGATTAAAAGTAACAAGTGTATTCTGAATCGTTGTTTTAATGGCGGGAGACATTTGGAGACCCGTTATTTTATTAATTATCCAAAGTATTTTTACAGTCAAGAGTAATAAGTTAGAAATGCGCAAATTACACGACAGTATTAACAAAATTGACGTGTCTATGTGTATAAATATTGTATTTACCCTCGTCATTGTCAAGCATTACGCAAGCTGATGATGATGAGCTTTAGCTAAGAACGCCCTCAATTACGTCAGCTTTTAAAACAAAAAAACTAGATCAAAAAAAATTTGGGCATACGAAATCGTGGAAAATATCTAGTCTTGTCTATACTTATAATATAATAAAGAGGAAAAGTTTGTTTGTTTCATTGAATAGGCTCCGAAAATACTAGACAGATTTGATGAAATTTGGCACAAGTGTAGAGTAGACCGCGGGGAAGGACATAGGCTACTTTTTATCGCGGAAAAATGTACGGTTTCTGCGAAATTAACTATTGCGCGCACGAAATCGGGGGCATCATCTAGTACATAATATATTATAATTTATATAATATACCAACAGATTCCAGAAACCTCCGCCAGGACAGTGGCTCTGAGCTGTTAAACATTTCGTGGAACACTGACCGAGAATATCGCCCGAAATTGAACTATCCTTATCCACTATTCATTTACAATATCAAAATATGTATTTTATACGATTTCTACACATAATATAAATATTTTTTTTTCTATAACAGTACCAATAAACATCAAAAAGTAGGTAAAATTAATACACGAGGTTATATGTAGTATACCTATATAATATACAAAAACTAAAATAAGTATGAAAAAGTCTAAACGTAAACCTACATTTTGATTGCTCATAATTTCAAAAACTTTAACGACGTCGATAAAATATTTTATTTTTATTAACGCAGTCATATTTAAGTGTAATTGCTTTTTAATGTTTGCCTGGTTTTATATTTTAGTATAAATTATTTCTATTGTTTTTACACCATAGTTTTACACCGTGGGAGAGCAACGCTTTGGTGTGAATGAAACGACAAGAGACTTGAGAAGAAAATATCCACTTACAGAAAACGCCAGATTTTTTTTTATAGGAAATGAAGATCTTTTAACTAACCGAAATAACGCTTGTGTGTGCGTTGAATAAACAAGGGGACCCTCTGCTCTTTTGACGCTCTCGTTCCCAAAAAATCTCTCATTCCCGACAGAAGTGCTAACAATAGCGCACAGATAAGCATGCAGCGCGCGACCCGCCCAACTCGACCTTCCTTATATACCGCATCGGTGCACCGGTGTCGGTTACAGTGTCACGACTCACGACTTTAATCGTTTTTCCCGTCTCAAAAAATGCCCAACACGCCTAAAGTAGTTTTCAGTTGAAAAACCCGCGTGGTGTCAGACACGGGCGTCGGGCGCCGGGCGTGGGCAACACCGAACGCGCGAGCGTCCGATAACGAAGTGCTAAGTGTTACAGCGGGTAGGATTAGCGAAACACGCAACTGTGATACCAGCTAAATACCAACTAGCATAATGAATCCTTGTTGAATATTCTTAAAAACAATGCTTTTTCTCTATGTTGAAAACTGTTACTTGGCGATTTGTGAAAAACTAATACCTATAGGTAAACATAATACCTATTAGTTTTTCACAGAATCCTACTACTATTAAAAATGTGAATATTTGTGAGGATGGATGGATGCATGGATGAATGTTTGTTACTCTTTCACGCAAGAACTACTGAATGGATCTTGATGAAATTTTGTGCAGTAGTTGTTTACACTCTGGATTAGCACATCTTTTTTTTGTCGCAGCAAATTGTACGGTACCCGCGAGATTTCTTTTTGGGCGCAGGTATATCGTCTTCGTCTGGCGAAAAACGCGACTTAATAACTCCGGCGCGGTCGCAGCATTTGAAGTAAGTCCATCAATCAGTAGTTACGTGTCATTGGTCAATTTACAATTAGGATGTTTACATTCGCAATACTATTGAGGTGAGTGATGAGTCATCACTAACTTCAATCGCGAGGTCTGTAGAGTCTGCATCTAGCAGACGAACAAGAGTCATGTTCGGCGCGAAACCTTCAAAGCCGGCGCATTGTACGGCAGGACGAGAGTGTCCATGCGTAGTTCGAGTTAGTGAAAATGTTAATCTTGACATGTTTCAGATAAAAATACACCCTGTTGTCCGTATAATCCCTTGTGATACGTTATATATACTCGGGTTTTGATGGCGCAAACGCGTATTCCAATTAAAAGCGCTATTGTATAGATAATAAATTAATATTTCTGCGATTTTTCTGTGTGGGTTGGCCGTACAACTGCGCTTTGGGTGCAGCCATTTGTGAAATGCCAATCGACGCGGGAAAACGCTTTGATTACTGCTCAGGGGCGGGAAATATTTATTTAAATATAGAACGCCGTTCAAATCATACGATAAACGTTTCCCGGGACTTCGTGCCTGCTACAAAATCCCGCAGAAACCGTTCATTTTGCCGCGGTAAAAGTAGCCTACGTGATCTACTCTATGTCTGTGCAAATTGCATCAAAATCGCTCCAGTAGTTTCGGAGCTTCAATGCAAACAAGCAAAAAAAAAACTTTATAATATGGTACGTTCATACTTCATACTACGACAGAAACTCCGACTTTAGAATTTCTGTACTGTTTACACTAATTGAATGATTATTGATTACACACACTGATGGGACCGCCCGCGCCATTGTGTCACAATAAATTTAGCAATAGGGAACATGCATTTGTTTTAAATCAGCAAAATACTTCTATTTTTCGAAAGGCAACATAAATATAGACCGAAAAATGCAAAAAGTACAGTTCAGTTCTTCTTCTTCTTTAATTTAAGGGCAGGGCCCAGTGGAGCTTCCGCCACTTTTCTCTGTCCTGCACTAGTACCTTCAGATCTCTATTTAGGACATTTACATTCTCTACAAGTTGACTAATAAAGTTTTTCCTTGGCCTTCCCCTATCTACCCTTATTTCCACAGTTCAATTGCTAAATTAAAAAGTTACAGGACTTAAAAGTCCCTTTTTTCTATAAACGAAAATCACTGTTCAAATCCATATTATACGTGACCATTTACTCCATTCGCACAACTTTCGTTAAACTAAACTGAAAGTTTTTGCTGCACATACTTTCCAGTATGTACAGCAAAAACTTTCAGTTAATCAGTTATTAGGTAAATATAAATCTAATATTTAGTAACTTAAAGGTAAAATATGAAAGTTTAATATACGTATTAATTTATATTTCAAGTGAGCCGTTCGTTTCGGGGTTACGTGTTACAAACAAACATCCATCCATGCATCTATCCTCACAAACTTTGAGGTGTATCGTGTATCCACAAACTTCTGAAAATTTGACAATTGTACCTATTGTGAATGCATGCCGTCCGCGTCATTTTAATACTAAATACAAATAAATTCACACAGAATACTCTACCTAATTATGAATTAAAATCCCTGGTAGTATAACATCAAGTACATTATGCGGACGCTCTAACGGTGAAGGAAAACATCGTGAGGAAACCCGCACATGGTTGGCCCCAGACGTATTGACCAGTCATTCCTCTGGACCAGGCTGACTATGTTGTGAGAATACCGTATGTGCTTGGGCAACCATACGACATTTAAAAACTGACTGTCCCAGGCACTACAGTATTTCAAGAGTGGCTAGTTCGCTCGGAGAATACTGTATAAATCCATTGTCGGATGAAAAGGCCTAAGTTTTTACAACATCAGAGGTATTTCCTGTACAATACCTAATATATTACTATAATTTTCTTAAAATAAGTTCATACAGAATCGGTTAGGTTTTTAAAGTAGTATCATGGGGACTCCTGAGTCATGAAGTCCTGTCTTATCTGTGCGACTCAGACCGCATTATCACCCGCGCAATTCTACAGCTCTCTAAACTTTTACGACGCTGTCTAGACTTAAGACCGGTTCAAGTGCAGCTTAAGTAGCTATAAAAGTATAATCTTCGCATCAGTCAGTTATAAGAAAATAATATTTCGCGTCGTCGATGATATCCAAATATAAAGGATATCTAGAAAATAATAAACTGATTTGTAAAATGTTTGACAACGTTGTCCTGATGTAGGGGAGACTGGAAACACTTGATCCCCTTTTTGTTTTTTCGTGTTCTTCGTATAATTTTATGGAGCAACAAGAATTTGCAACCACCAATAGAGTATTAGGCAAAAAATACGAAATTACCTACTATAATTAAAAGACTGGTAGGAATTTGGAATAAGTGTACTCTTTATAAATTATAAGGGACACTTGGTCCCCTGACCCCATAATTTTTTTTAATGTAATGAACTAGGATACGAGCAGACGGATCGTCTGATGGTTAGCGATTACCGCCGCCCATGGACACTCGCAACACCAGAGGAGTTATACTTGTAACTCCTCTGGTGTTGTGATTTGCGTTCCTGGTCCTTAAAATCCCCCCATGGGCCTCCGGTAACCTCACTCACTCGGCGAAACACAACGCAAGCGTTATTTCACGCCGGTTTTCTGTGAGGTCGTGGTATTTACCCGGTCGAGCCGGCCCATTCATGCCAAAGTGTGGCTCTCACACAGTTACTATGCAAATAAAAAAAAACATTGATTAAAACCTTATAATAATAACCTTAGATAAGATAGTCTAGGTACTACTTATCTTGTTATTCAGTAAGTTTACTTGTGATTTTCAATAAAAAATAATGAGTAATTATATAACTTTTTACAAGTTTGTTGGAAACAAACAGAAGAGGAGGAAAAGAGCGAAAGTTTTATTCATTTCCGTTCGTCTGTCCGGTACGGAAGTGCTCGGCCCTCGACTTGTAATATTACCACAGAATAAATAATAGCACCTACAGGATATTACAGACTTATGTACCGAGATGAACTGAAAATGCTATAATATAAATTATATAATTGTATAATTATAACACTATGATGAAGTTTTAGTTTTTTTTTTTTAATTAATTAAACAACTTTTGATACAGCTTTATGTGTACCATAAACCTTGACGGTTTGTGCGGTAATATACAATTAATAATACAATTAAAGTTACGAGCTTACTGCTTTTCTAGATACTATTAGGGAATCTAATGCATAAGCAGATTTGCTGTTGTCATAATTTGTTTGTTTTATGATATAAAACTGACATTTCATCGATAATTGTATTGATTTGTGACTGAATCATATAAAGAACAGCCTTCGTGGTTCTAGAGAGCTTGGCTCTCGACTCGGAGGTCGTGTGTTCGATTCCCGCATTGGAACAACAAAAAAATGATTTCAAGTTTGGTTTGGAATTGGTGATCAGCCTGCATTGTCCAAACTTTGGACAATGCAGGCTGATCACCTGATTGTCTGACAAGAAAGATGATCCATGCGTCGAACTTTTTAGATGCCCATCTAAAAAGTTGGCCCTGCGCCCGATCTCTCGTCAGTCGTGTCGGTCATCCGTCCCACTTGGTTATGAGAGTAAAGGAACAGAGAATACTGCGCACACACTTGGGCATTATAAAGTTACTCCTGCGTAACTGGCCTGGTTTCAATGAAACCGGCCACCGTCACCGAAATCGGTGTGGAGAGTTATTATATCAATATAATATGTACAAATAAATTATGTGAACAACCTTGCTTATGCATTAGATTCCCTGATAGTACGATATCAGGCGTATTTCTTGTACAATTCTATGTTACACAATTTCCTTAATTTTTTTAAGTTCCAAATTTATTATAATTGTTTATATAATATAGGTAATACATAATTTATTCATCTTATTAAAAAAAATTAAGAACTAGTTAAAATATATAAATTACTTAAAATTACTTCATTCCAGAAGGAGCGAGTGACCCGTGATGGCGAGAGCCAATTAGTCAAAATTAACGCTCATGTTTAACGGCGATACCTCGGGTATAGACTATAGACGGTCTGCTCACTAATCACTGTTGGTGAAGTATCAATTAAAAACTTGGTGTAAGGGTCAGGTCACACCGAATCGAAACGATACGCGACATGGCGCACAACAAGATACACGTTACATTGTAAGAGTTCGAATGTCAAGCTGCACCGCACTGCACAGTAGTGTTGGAATAATTAGCATTAGCAATAATTATTAATTGCTAAATGCCCATTAGCAATCATTAAATTATTCGAAGTTGCTAAAAAAACGAATGCTAATATTATCGTGCGCAGCAAATACCTAATTATCTGCGTTCATGAATGAAAAAAATACGCGACCGCGCTGGTTCGCACCGCGGCGCTAAGTGCTAACTGCTAACTGGCAACGTGCTAACGCTACTTGCTAATGCTAAAATCCGATGCGAAATAATTTTGACACGACGCGCGACGCGACCCGAGAGTTCACGATGCTGCGAAATCGATTTTAGCAAATAGCATAGCAATAGCACGTAGCATGCTAAGACATGACAATTAGCATGCTAATGAAATTAATGAAAAATAGCATTAATTTCCATTACTACTGCACAGCGCATGTGCAGTCATCTATACTATAATATAATATTTATAATATAATATAGAGGAAAAGTTTCTTTGTTTGTTTGCATTGAATAGGCTCCGAAACTACTGGACTGATTTTAATAAAATTTTACATAGTTGTAGAGTAGACCACGGGAAAGGACATTTCTATTGCAGAAAAATGTAGGTATGGTTTCTGTGAAATTAACTTTTGCGCGCACGAAGTCGCGGGTAACATCTAGTATTATTATAAAACGTGTATATTTTTGTATAGTGAATTAAGTTTATTTTTAAATAAAATCTTAAAAATGCAGCGCCGCGTCGCGTGACGTCGTGATGTGTCCTGACCTTGACCTGACCTATTACATCTTGATACATCCCGCGCCCGCCGCCCACACTGAATTAGACCAAACCTAATAGGCAAGCGGACTGATTTTTTTTATTGTATAAATGAATAGTGCTCTTAAATATGAGTAACTTCTCAGAAGAATCCGTATATCAACAGTCAATATTTTCAAAGGTACAGCGATTTGTATACAAAATTTCGCGAAGCTATACCAAAAAAAATTTTTTTTTTTTGGTTTACTCACATCATATACAAAAACATTAATTATGGTAAGTATGAACTTAAACGCACAAATATCGGAGATATTTACAAATATATTCCTGCGGCCATATACTTCATATACTACTTCATACTACTTCATATACAAGTGACGTCATTTTTAGGTCGACTTTAGTATGGAGCGTTTTTAGGAGGCTCGCGAATTTTTTTATACAAATCGCTGTACCTTTGAAAATATTGACTTTTGATATACGGTTTCTTCTGAGAAGTTACTCATATTTAAGAGTACTATTCATTTATGCTATAAAAAAAATTTGTCCGATTGCCTATTAGCGAAAATTACACAACTGTCTAATTGCCAGTTTCCACTCATTTTATATAGAAGGTTCGGTAAAATCAATTACGAATATTTTAGGCATATCATCTACTGCTTATTTAGAGACGTTTTTGCCTCAACATGCCTCATCTATAATTTATACGTCTATGTTGTTTCCTTAAACTGTAATAGCATATTACGTGGATGTGGCGTCGACGGCAAAGCAGATTAGTTCGCCCTATTAAACAACTTTAAAGCTGGCTGCTGGGTGCACGTTAAATGGCTTATCCAACTAACAAACGCTTAATAAATATTTCCAAATAATGTGACAGAGCAAATTAAACCATAGGGAATAAGTATATGTGTTAAGTACTAGCTGCACTGTCTCATGTTGTATTCTTAATTCTGTATTAACTATGAATAAATAAATAATCAAACAGGTAACCTGAACGCACCAATAAATATTTGACACCAATAGATATTTTAAATCGAACTCAGTGAACAGTTAGTATGGGAAAAGTCAATCGTCATTTTTAGTATTTTCCTCGCAATAGGTTAGCGGACTGAATTTTTTTATTACATAAATGAAAAGTACTCTTAAATATCAGTAACTTCTCAGAAGAAACAGTATATCCAAAGTCAATATTTTCAAAGGTACAGCGATTTGTATAAAAAATGTCGCAAGTCTCTTAAAAACGCTACATACGAGTGACGTCACCCTTGGGTTAAAGTGTATTCGAAGTATATGGCCGCTGCAATATATTTGTAAATATCTCCGATATTTGTGCGTTTAAGTTCATACTTACCATGTAAGAAAACTAATGATATACCTAGGTTTTGTTTACTAATTTTGCAAAAAAAAATATTTTGTACTTTTTAGATGTATCTTACACTTAATATAATATATTTTTTACGTATTACTACACATAATATAATATATTTTTTTACATTTACAAGCAGCCTCAATATTTCTGAATATATTAATGAAACTAAATATTTCAGATGTAGTCCGAAACCTTCCCTGAACTACCACAATAATTTAAAAATCAAAATTAGCCAAATCGGTCCAGCCGATCTCAAGTTTTATATTCCCACAAGTTTTAGCGAGCAATTTGAATTGCAATCAATATTTACCTACTTATTAAAAAAGAGTCGGTGATTAGATTATACGAGTAGATAAATTAGGTAAGAAAATATCGCTAAACCATTCTAACAAATCTGTGGTCGGCTAGTGCAGCGTAATGCTACATTAGCAAAGAATATATAATATTAGTAATATCCCTATATTTTATATTTTGCGTAATTATAAATGTGAAAGTTTGCGATTCAAAATGATGAATGGATTGATGGATGTTTGTGACTCTTTCACGCGAAAACTACTGAATGGATTTCGATGAAATTTGGTATGGTAACAATTTAGGCTTTTTAGCTCAGAACCTTAATTCTCATAATTAACTTAGACTTTGAATTTTCATAATCTTTCATGCATTATTATCTATTAGTGAATCGCCTTGATCTCATAAACAGATTTTTGATTTTTATTTAATCTGAGTTGGTTTGACGTTTATTACAATACCATTTTGCTGTTTTAACATAATTATCGGGACATAGAAGTAGTATGTTCGTTTTTAATTTAAAATCGCACAGAAATAGTAGGCACTTTCTTTTTCAGGCCATCCAGTGTGTAATAAAGTGTAGTTTTTCGTCGCTTCCCCGCTGCTAATAGCCGTTTTTCGCAGACATAGGGCTATAGATAAAGTGCAATATCATCATCATCGTTTGTTAAGTTTTTATAAAATGAATGTATGTATGGTCCATATGATTAACCGACCAAATATTATGTAACTTAAACAGACACGTGGAGTTCCTTTCTTGTCAGACAATCAAGTAATCAGCCTGCATTGCCCTAACCAGACTTAAAAACAGCATTTTTTTTCCAACGGAGGGATCGAAGCCGCGACGAAACGAAAACACGAGCCAAGCTCTGCCACTGGATCACGGAGGCGTTTATCATATGAATATTAATCCTCATCTCCATACCGTGAGGCGCGCGTCGTTTGTGCCATAATAGATTAATTACAATATTCATACGATGAAGTGATTACTGCAACTAAACTAGCGCACAATATAATTAAACCGGCCTAGTGTGAGGTGGACTCGCGCACGAAGGCAAGAAAATCACGTCTGTTGTTAGTGAGCCCTTTAAAATTAATTTTATTCTATTTATAGTATTTGTTGTTGTGGCGGCAACCGAAATACATAATTTGTGAAAATTTCAACTGCCTAGCTATCGCGGTTCATAGAATGCAGCCTGGCGACAGACGGACGGACAGTAGCGGTCTCAGTAACAGGGTCCCGTTTTTACTGGGTAGTGGGTACGGAACCCCGAAAAACGATATCCCGCAGTGTGAATAGTGAACTAATAGTTTCAGAACTTCTTGCGCCCTCGATTTGTATATCTACAATCTACATGATACAATAATTAATGGCTACCAAGGGTAGGGCCACTGATCCCTAATTAATATAATATATAAATAGGCATAGAAGCTTGCTTGTGGCGTAGCGTAGTAGGGGCGGGGGTTGGGGGGCAAAACCTAAGTAAGAGGGCGGCAAAACCCCTAGTAAGGGGGCGGCAAAATTTACGTCCGTCCCGGGCGGCAGACACCCACGCTACGCCACTGAAGCCTGCAGCCTATCCTTCTAGCTTGAAGACCGTAGGTATTTCCGGACCCGGACTCTATTTGTATGGATTTCAATGTTCCACGATGTCTTGTGCATCATATTACGTGAAATCAAAACTTCCTCCCCCTTTTTTACGAAAAATTATTCAAATATAGGAGTATGAAATTTGGCACAGTTAAAATTTGTGTGTAGGAAGATGTTCACACAGCTAATATGTTTTAAATTGTGCTTAGAAATACACCTCAGATCTTACCTCAGATTTTTGACTCACACTGTCATGCGTTTTTATAATGTAGGTCTGTATGAAGTAGATGGACGTGTTAGTTTGACACAATTGACAGTCTTTCTTTCACATTGCATATTATACAGTCGTACAAGGATCTTTTGGCACTTGGATGGGGGCGTGAGTGTTGTAACTAAGAACAATACATATTACTAAAAGTGAAATTTTACAAGACGGCGATGTTATTATAGTACTGATTTTGTCCACGTGCCAAAAGATCCTTGTACGACTGTACAACATTTACATTTTTATTGCGTATGACGTACCTAAGAGGCAAAATTACCCAAATATAATTAAAATATGAATTATGGTCTAATTTCGACTATCAGGCGACCAGTAGTAGGTACTTTATAAATAACTCAATGTATCCCCAATCATTCACCAGACGTTGACACAGCTCATTTATTTATCGGTTATTGTTTGAGTGATGGATCGCCGTTTCGGAGTTCGGACACGTCCGACGTCCGCGGTTAAACAAAAGATTCCGCAGCGGGGCGGGATAGCGGGGTGAGGGGGTGATAAAACCGCGGGAACGAACCAATCCATTACCGGAATACAATAAACCCCAAATTGCCAGTTATTCAACGAGGGAACTGGAACTTGGCGCAGATAATCCGAAAGTAGATCCTATTCAGTTATGTTTACCCAAAAAAGGAAACGAGTAATTCCAAAATGGTCGCAGTAGTAGAATGATAGTTTGGTATTAAATTCTTGTCGCCGCAAAGTCATGACGAGGTGAGCATAATCTATATAAATATTAAGGAGCAAAAATCCAATTTATCAATGTTGCATTGTTTTGCGAATATCATGTTGCCTTAAATTTTATATGAACCGGAATACGTCGGGCCCGGGAAAATTCAGAGCACTGAAATTAGAACTCTGCGATAGGTGATACAATACAGTTGAACATCGAACTGTCTAGGGTGGAGCTGTCACATATGACACTAACAATCGACTCGACACTTTTGTGTTCGATTTTCAGCTCTAACTCTAATATAATAATGCAGAGTTTTCAGTGCTCTGAATTTTCTCCGGCCTAACGGATTTCGGACAGTATAGTCCCAACCTAAAGGCGTGTATGTACATCAGATATTTCATTACTTTGTTAAATTGATGGTTGTGAATCTTATGATTGTAAATACGTTATTGATAACCTTTTACAATAAGTATCAGAGTTGGTAGTAACTTGAGCTTGATTAAGAGCTCAGTGAGTTCCTAGTGGGTAGACCGTTTGATTCGCATTCGAGAGAGTGCAGCTTCGATTCCCAGGTTGTGGAGTGCACCGATGAGATTTTTTCAGATCTCAAGTAAATTAATTATACGGACACTCTAACGGTGAAGGAAACTATCGTGTGGAAACCCGCACCCCCAGACGTATTGACCAGTCATTCCTCTGGACTAGGCTGACTATGTTGTGAGAATGCCGTATGTGCTTGGGCAACCATACGACATTTGAAAACCGACTGTCCCAGGCACTACAATATTTCAAGAGTGGTTACTTCGCTCGGAGAATACTGTATAAATCATCCAATAACGGATGAAAAGTTTTGGGCTTGATTAATAAAACATGAAAATGATAAGAAGTCGGTAATATAAAACATGCTTCTTATTACTAAACCTCCCACTGTAAGGGTTCTATTTTGTCACGAGTAGGCCCTGATACGGATTTTGACCTAACCTGGCTACATTATGATGCATTCACTTCGGAAGTGACCCGCTTTTTGACCACAAGTAAGTCAGCCTTGTTACTTTATTTACTTTACATGGGCTTACATATATTTAATATGGTCTAGAATAGTTTGGCCTACTTACATGTATGTACCTACTGTAAGGTTGAATTCACACCGAAACTAAGCGCAACATGGCGTATCTTTTTACCCGACTGCGCGACGCAAAGGAGTGGTAATGTGTTTATCAGCCTATGTATGTATGTATGTATGTATGTATGTATGTATGTTCCTTTGAAGCACTATACAGACCAAACGCCTGGGCCGATTTTTATGATTCACACGTCAATCGATTCCTCTTAGTCCGGCGAGTGTCACTAAAGACATGACGTTAGTGAAAATTCAATATGGCGACTACTGGACGCCATATTGTGAAAATGAAAAAAATGAAAGTCAAACTATATCAAGTGGGGTATCGTTGAATAGGTATTTAAAAATCATTGTTAGTTTTCTCTCAACATTTTTCGATTCAACTGACCGTTTAGGATCTATATCGATTTAAAGTTGCGTAACAACCATTCTCACATTCCAGTGCAATTGTGATGTAGTACTGATGCTGATAGGAAATCCAGTCTGGTAAATAGCTAGCTAGGTACTCATAACTAAAAAGTATAAAATAAAAAATTATAATTTAAAAAATTTAAAAACCCGACTGCGTAAAAAGTGAACTAAACTAAGTAGGTACATAATTAAAACTGAAAAGAAAAAAACAAGCACTTAGATATCCGGTGGTCTAGAATTCTATAGTATATTATTGAATTAATACTATTGGAACATAACAACTGAACAGTTGGGATCCATTATTCGACAGCCAATCTAATTTTTCAATGGATCCCGACTGTTTAGTACATATAAAATCCTTTGTCCTGAATGACTGACGGATCAACGCACAGCCTAAACCGCTGATCGTAGAGACCTGAAACTTGCAGGGCTTGCTCTTTGTAATGCGTAGGGATCCGATAAGAAGGAATTTTTCGAAATTCGACTCCTAAGGGAGTGAAAAGGGGGAAAACAGTTTGTATGGGACAACGTGATTCCTTGGTCCAATCTACTTCATATTTTGCACAAACATTATGTAACAGAATTGATGGAATTCGTGTATCATAGTTTATTGAAATTCGTCCTCTAACGGGAATAAAAAGGGAAAGAAAGTTGTTTGGGAGCGATTTGCTTTAAAGTTGATATAAATACTCCTTAGTGCTTTTGATTTAAAGCTCCCACTCACAAGTCACAAGCGATCGATCGATTTATTCTTTACAATTTAAACATTTACTGGATTCGTAGTTGCAAGTAAATCGGTTTAGATAAAAATTGAATATAGTCTGAGATCATAGGATCACCTTACTATACTTTTAGGGTTCCGTACCTCAAAAGGAAAAAACGGAACCCTTATAGGATCACTTTGTTGTCCGTCTGTCCGTCCGTCCGTCTGTCAAGACCCTTTTTCTCAGGAACGCGTGGAGGTATGAAGCTGAAATTTATATCAATTACTCAGGTCTACTGTCCCTTGAAGCTGTGAAAAAATCAAACTTCTAAGCCAACGCAATCAAAAGATACAGCCGTTTATGCCGCAAATTTTCGACACTTGCAAGGGAATCAAAACCTACAGGGTGCTTCCCGTGAACTCAGAATCTTGAAATTTGGTACGAAGCAACGTCTTATAGCATAGATAAAGGAAAAATTACGAAAACCATAAATTTTTAGTTACATCACATAATATATTTTTTTTTAATAATTTTAAACTTACTACCCATTTCCTCATAAACGCGTCATTTTGCAATAAAAATACCATAGTTATGACTCGATTGTCGTAATGAACGAACTTTGTAAACCTTGCAGGTTTTGTACGGAACCCTCGGTGCGCGAGTCCGACTCGCACTTGGCCGGTTTTTTATATGAAACTCGTATATAGACGCGTAAATTTTGTTCCAACTTTTGACTCCCACCGCAAAAACTAGCTGGTAAGCCTTAGACCAATCATTTAGTGTAATAGTTTGTCGATAGCAATTTACTGTCAAATACGAATTAATTTCCAATTTGATCTAAGCAATCGATAGCCCGTGAGTGGGGAGCTTTATTTTTATTTTGACATAATATTATATTGTCATCATGTTGAAAAATAAATCTGACAAGAATGCGAAAGTTAAAGATTCAAACATGTCTTTGAAAAACTAGGCACCTAAATATTTGCGATTGCTGCATTAAAATATATTCATAATACTTATTATATTACATATTACTATTTCAGTAGAATATTTTGAGTGTAGGTATAATTAAATTTCTTTCTCTTTTGTTGTTATATGTAATATTTAATTTATTTGTGCTTGATTTATGTTTAATACATAGGTTATTAGTTTTTAACTCAAAACAATGACTTTTAAGATTTTCTTAAAAGATTTTTGATCTGTACGTTTGTGCGCGCTAATCTCAGAAACTACGGATTTTTATAAAATTTGTTACCGTAGTAGTTTAGCCCTTGGATAAACACATAGGACTCGCTTTTTATCGCGGAAAATTTTTGGGTACCTAACTACCTACGGGTTCTACGCGGATAGGAATTAGGATAACACTGCTTATAATTTTGTGTAGGTATTTCAATTCAATCGGTTCTAACCTACAAAAAGTTTTATCAATCTAAAAAATAACGTAAGTATAGGTACTAAAATGCTATAAAATAACCAGATATTTGAATTGGTTAAAACTTTACCTAGGTTAATCCTAATCATTAATGTGTATGATTATTATTTATGGAATAAGTGAGAAGCTAGATAGCTTCGTGGTCGTACTGCTAACTCATCTCTCTCTCAAACTCTGTCGTGGTCCCAACTAGGATGGGCGATCACAATCCAAATTATTTTTATTAAGTTCAAAGCCACAACGTCTTCCCATTCAAAAGATTATCGAAATCGTTAAAATACTAATTATCGGCTTAAAAGAAATCCTTACTTAATATTATACCTAAATGCGAAAGTTTGTATGTACATAATAATATGTATAGTTTTTCATGCAATAAAGTAAAATAAAGAAAACCCGTAAAGAATTTTGATGAAATCAGGTATGGTAGTAGGTAGGTTAAGCAGAATTAACACAGAATACATTTTGCAGCTTATTAAATTTTATTTATGGTACAGTTCTCGGTAGATTTATTGAGTGTACCTACCTACGAAGTCGCAGGAAACATTCAAATAAAATACAACATACGGCTGTGCAGTGCCTACACCATTATGTATTCAATTTTGCTATTGGTATTTTCCCGAACAAGCTTTCCCTCTGACGCGAGCGAAGCTGCGGGCAAAAGCTAGTATATTATAGAATTCTAGACCACCGGATATCTAAGTGCTTGTTTTTTTCTTTTCAGTTTTAATTATGTACCTACTTAGTTTGGTTCACTTTTTACGCAGTCGGGTTTTTATTGTGTAGTGAATAAACATCAAATTGAATAGCTTAAAAATGCAATGCCTCGTAGCGTCGCGTACCGTCGCAGTGTGAACTGACAGTAAGTCGCTCGCAGTTTTCGCTGAAATAAGGAATTTGCAGTCTTAGACAAATATTTTATGTTCTTATACCGTGTAGGGATCGTCTACAAGTTTGTTAAAGTGGTAAGTTGGTAACTTCATAGTATATAATATCAACATTATTTATTGAAAACATTGATCTTTACAAATCTTTCTTATTTTGACGTCCATCAACCACAAAGTACAAATATGGTTTCATAATATTTTCATTCAACATAGATTATTTCATGGAAATATCAATTGCCCCAAAGTAAGAGTGTTATCACATTACGCGATACTATAGCGAAGCTGCTACTATATGATCCGGAATCCGGTAGGCCGAGGAAAATTCATAGTATTGAAAATATAACTCTGCGTTAATATATTAGAGCTGAAAATCGAACACACGAATTTCGAGTCAAACGTGAAAATATGTAACAACATCTCGACACTCGACACTTTCATTTTCAAGTTTTTTCGATATCCGACATATTCCGATATATCGGTATAACAGATGCCCTGTTGACACATGGTACTCCGGTAATGCCGGATATCCGGACCCTCACAACACACGTCATACTTACTTGTTATATCGTAATGTGACAACGCCCTAACACAACAGATGCCCTGTTGACACATGGTACTCCAGTAATGCCGGATATCCGGACCCTCACAACACACGTCATACTTACTTGTTATATCGTAATGTGACAACGCCCTAACACAACAGATGCCCTGTTGACACATGGTACTCCAGTAATGCCGGATATCCGGACCCTCACAACACACGTCATACTTACTTGTTATATCGTAATGTGACAACGCCCTAACACAACAGATGCCCTGTTGACACATGGTACTCCGGTAATGCCGGATATCCGGACCCTCACAACACACGTCATACTTACTTGTTATATCGTAATGTGACAACGCCCTAACACAACAGATGCCCTGTTGACACATGGTACTCCGGTAATGCCGGATATCCGGACCCTCACAACACACGTCATACTTACTTGTTATATCGTAATGTGACAACGCCCTAACACAACAGGTGCCCTGTTGACACATGGTACTCCGGTAATGCCGGATATCCGGACCCTCACAACACACGTCATACTTACTTGTTATATCGTAACATATTAAGTGTGGCAACACTTGTAACAATACATAAAATTGTATCTCCCGATTTTAAAATTGTTAAAAATTATTTATATTGATAATTTATGTTAATAAAGTTTGTAAACCTAGTATTATTTGTGTAAAATTCAAGAAAAATAAATAGTTTATTAGCTAGTGGACTTTTAAGCAGACTTACAAGTTAATTGTAAAGTGACAGCCAACGACGTATAACGAACTTTGCAAAATCAAAGTGGATTTAAGTTTTGTTCCTGATATACTGCGAGAAACCCGGGGAGTATAGTGTTTATTTACATACTACATCACCTACTGCTCAATATAAGATCCAAATAACACTATACAAAGCTCATCCCAGTGAGACATATAACAGAACTAACAGAATTTACACTTTGGCTACGTTAGTAATATATATTCTTTGCTTTGGCTTTGTTTAAGTTCTCTCTTGGCTTAACGTTAGTGGAAGCTAATAAGATGATGAATTTGTACAAGCCTACTAATAAATACTAATATAATATTTTAATTATACTCACTCTAAGCAGAAACATTTAACTTAATAGTTAATTAACATCATTATATACCTACCTACATTCTTATTACAAATTCTTAATTTTATATTACTCTCTTGGCTTGACTGTTGTTAAAGCTAAGTAGATGATAAAAAACACTAGCCTACAGCGTAACATTCACTTAATATAACAATATAATATACTAAACCCTGTCATACTCAAAATTGTTAATTGTTAATTATTTTTACAGGGCATAACCTAATACTATTTTTAAGTACAGTATACACAGATTTCTGTCACTACTATAATCTGTCTATTCTGTCTTTTGTCTATTTTATAGTGTTAATCTTTAATTTCCAGTATTTATATTACTTTCTTTTCATTTCTTCATTTTGCAACTTAAATGTCTATCTATTCCTGTGTAATTACTGTGCGACTGAAACAATATTTGGGGCTGACAAATCTTGATTTGGACAGAAGGTGATTACTTGCATTGTGATTACACCCCATTTAAACATTTTGTATTCGGTTTCAGCTATCAGGAATAAATAAATCAGCAAAATGATGACACGTTCAAATCTAGCCCGCCAGACGGAAGAGCAGCTGCGAACTGCTCTTAAGGAACTAAAGGACTCTAAGCAGCAATGTCAACAGCTGCTTATTGAACGTGACGACAGTGAAAAGGAAATGCTTTTAATTTTGCAAAAAAATGCAGATTTAAAATCAGAACTAAACAAATTAAACCAAAAATATGAAAACATCTGCGAACAAAACTTGGAATTACAAAGTGTTGTGGACGGCTTTGACAATTGTAGAATGGAATATGAACAATCTCTAGAAGACACTTGTTACATTAAAAAGAAGCTACAAGATGCTCAAGAGTACATAATGTCCCTAGAATGTCAAATAAATAGTAAAAAATCTGAGGAAACACAAAGTTTGTACGATGAACTGTTAGGGAGTGTAAATGACTCATCTAAAAATAACATAACTACCATAGACTTGACAGAGGACGACACAATAATGACCTGTCATATTATGAACAGTAAAAATAAGTTGAAAAAATATGTAAAAGTTAAGAAATGTATTAGAAAAACACAAAATTTATTACTAAAAAACCAGAAATTTGTAAAGCAGCTTAAAAATATGTCTAAAAATAAAATATTATTAAAAAATCAATTATTAAGCTGCTGCGAGGAGTTGAAAAATACTAGGTTTGACTATGAGGCGGATGTATGTAGCCTTCAGTCTGAAATTTCAGAATTACACAGCTCCCTAACACAGATAAAAATAAAATATGAATTAGCACAAAAAGAAATTACTGCACACATATCTGCCATGGATGACATAATTAAAATCGGCCACTATAATGAGGAACGTGTAAACTCATTAATTAACAATGACTGTCAGTGTCAAAAAAATAAAGGTCATTCACGGCATGATAGTGATAGTTCAGCCAGCTGTTCAGAGTTGAGGGCTTATACTGAATCCTCAAATAAAAATAATTATAATATGATACCTACACCTATCTCAGAGTCTGGCTTAATTAGTATTTACTGTGATGAAATAGGCTATGGAATAGGTGTATATCTAAATAATTTGTGTATGGGACAACAAGTAACCAGCACATGTTTGCCCGGGGCATCTTATGAACAAATAGTTAGCCGGGCAGTTAATGCTACTTATTGCCCTAACACAACTTTAGTTATATTAGTCGGGAGAAGAGGAAAGATAAACAAAAAACAGATGACAGATTATATTGATATTTTGAGTAACAAAGAAAATGTTACTAAACTTATATTGTTTACCTTTCCTTATATAAAAAAACTGCCACACGAGAGTAACGAAAATTATATTAGATTTAAGTTGAACAGCCTACTGTGTAGTGCTACAAACCAAAATTGTATAGTTTTAAGTAACACTCAACCACATATAGATGTGGTTGACATTAATAATATTATAAGTTTTAGATTTAATAATCTAACATGTGATAAGTATTTCTTATCACAGTTTTTTACTAGACGCATAGCTAGATGGCTATTTCATTTTTTAGTTTTAAGACAAGCCAAAGAATTGGCTAAACCGACCACTGCTTTTATTGAGCAGAGTCATTATTCTGACAACTTTACAGTCAGCAGCTTGGAATATGTTCCAAATAATTTAAATTAGTTTCTAAGACAACAGAGGCTCACTCTAGCAATGTGATAATCAATAATATAAATTATTTAAATGTATTACCTATCTTACCTACCAAAAATGTTAACAAAAAATGTAATTTCAATGTAAACCTGGTGCACCAAAATTTGCAAGGAATGGTAGGTAAAGAATTAGAAATTGAGTTGTTTGTTAATGAATATAACATTGATATTATGTGTATATCAGAACATTGGTTTAGAAAACATGAATTAATATTTAACTTTTGTGGTCACCAGGTAGCTAGTTCGTTCAGTCGAGAGAATGCCATTAGAGGTGGTTCTTTAATATTAATTAATAAAAAAATTAAATTTAAAGAACGTAAAGATATTATAAGACTCTCTACTGAACGAATAATTGAGGTAGCCTGTATTGAGTTGAGCCATCTTATTATTGTAAGCGTATACAGGCCTCCATCAGGTTTATACGATTCCTTTGAACAAATCATGGAAGAAATGTTGACAAAAATATGTGCATCTAACAAGAAGATTATTGTATGTGGTGATTTCAACATTAATTTATTAGACTCAAACTCCACCACTGTTAGATTCACATCATTGTTAAAATCGTATAACCTCAGTAATTTATTTTATGAACCGACAAGAATATGTGATACAGCAGCTACTTGTATTGATAATATTTTCACTAATATTACTCCTTATAAAAAAGAAATAATTAATGCGCTTAGCTCTGATCACTGTGGACAATTTGCTTCATTTAATATTAATTGTGAAAATAAACCTCAAGAAAAGCTTGTTTATATTCCTGTGAATACAAAACGTATTGAGAAATTTAGAGGTAAATTAGTTTCAAATATTCAACAGTTAGATGGGTTTAATAGCTCAGATGAAGCGTTTCATAAACTATTTAAAATAATAAGAACCCAGTATAACTCTGTATTTACTTCTAAAACGGTCAATTTAAATAATAGAAAAAGTAATTTTAAAACCTGGGCAACTGCAGGAGTTATAATAAGTAAACAGCGATTATATGATTTGTATAACGAAAAAACATTTAATAGGAGTGAATCTTTTAAACTGTATGTCAAGCAATATTCAAAAATGTTTAAAAAAGTATGTCAAGCAGCGAAGGCACTTCACATAAAAGAAAAAATAATGAACGCTAAAAATAAAGTGAAAACCACTTGGAAGATAATTGCAGATGAGACTGGAAGAGGTAAAGGCAGTCGTAACTCTAAATTTGAACTTTGTATTAATAATAAAAAGGTAAATTCTGACCTAGAGGTTGCGACAATCTTCGAAAAATTTTTTGCTGACATTCCGGTCTCAACTACAAAAAATTTAAATTCTTCACCTGCAGTTGCTGAAAAAATACTCAGAGAAAATGTCAAGGAATGTGATGTCAATTTTAATTTTAAAGAAATTGACTCCAGAGATATTATTAAAACCTTTAAATTACTCAATATTAAAAATACTACCGATCTCTGGGGTATGTCTATAAAAGTTATAAAATCAATAATTGACATCATTGCCCCCTATCTAGCCTTAGTTTTCAATAATTGTATAAAGAATGGTGTGTTCCCTGACCTAATGAAGCATAGCAAGGTGATGCCTCTATTTAAGGCTGGGAATAAGTCTGACCCAGCAAATTATAGACCAATATCTATACTACCGACTTTCAGTAAAATTTTCGAGAAAATAATCTTAAATCAATTGCTAGCCCACTTTAACATAAATAATTTATTACATAGTAACCAATTCGGGTTTACTAAAGGTCGGTCCACAACAGACGCAGGCATCAGTCTTCTATGCAGCATATTTGGGGCATGGGAGGGATCGCATGATGCACTTGGTGTCTTTTGTGATCTATCCAAGGCTTTCGACTGTGTCGAGCATGCTACGTTGGTCAAAAAATTATACCATTATGGTATAAGGGACACGGCACTTAAACTTTTAGATTATCTTGAAAATAGAACGCAGAGAGTAGAAGTTAATTCTACAAGGTCTACTGGGACCAAAATAGAATTAGGTGTGCCACAAGGGTCAATTTTACGCCCGTTTCTTTTTCTCATCTATATAAATGACCTTCCTTATCTAGTTAAAGATAAGCATGAGATAGTACTCTTTGCCGATGACACTTCACTAATTTTTAATGTGAAGCGACGACAGTCAAATTATGACGAGGTAAATAGTGCTCTCTCAAAAATGGTACATTGGTTTAATGTTAATAATTTACTTTTAAATTCAAATAAAACGAAATGTTTAAAGTTTAGCCTCCCAAATGTTAGGCAGGCACAAACCAATATACTATTAAATGATGAGAAAATGAACTTAGTGGACACCACTGTATTTCTAGGAATAACACTAGATTGTAAATTACAGTGGGGTCCCCATATTGCAAATCTGGCAGATAAGCTCAGTTCTGCAGCATATGCAGTCAAAAAAATTAGAGAAATTACCGATGAGGATACAGCGCGGCTAGTTTATTTTAGTTATTTTCATAGTATAATGTCATATGGCATTCTTCTTTGGGGAAACGCTGCGGACATTAATACAATATTTGTGCTACAGAAGCGAGCTATACGTTCTATTTATAAGATGTCATGTTTTGAATCTCTGAGAGAAAAATTTAAAGAAATAGGTATTCTGACCGTTGCTTCTCAATACATTTTGGACAATGTGTTGTATGTCAGAAAGAATTTAACGAATTTTAAAAAGAAAAGTGACACACATTGTAGGAATACTAGAAATAGGAACAAGTTAGAAATACCAGTGATCAGACTTAGTAAAGTAAGTAAATCTTTTAAAGGTCAATGTATACGCCTTTACAATAGAATCCCAGAAAACGTTCAAAATCTTTCCATTAATAAATTTAAAAAAGCTGTTAAAGAACGTTTGTGTGCTAAAGCTTATTATAAAGTCAGTGATTTCACTAACGATTGCACACCTTGGGAATAAGATGGCCCCATGCAAGGCTGCTTTTATGTACTTAAGTATGTTCTATGTACTTATGACTAATGTTATATAGATTAAGTTACAACATTGTAAAATATTTTTTGAAAAGAACAATTTTCCCATCTTTTTGCTAAAAGGTGGCCCCGTGCGAGTTTCTTACGCCGGTTCTTCTCGCCGGGCTAGTTTCCGAACCGGTGGTAGGCATCATGTAGGACAATTCTATAAGTGTTATATTATAACCTACATGGAAATAAAAATTTTGAGTTTGAGTTTGTAATGTGACAACGCCCGCCCAAATGTGACAACGTGATAGAATCAGAAATGAGGAAATCCGTAGCAGAACTAAAGTTACCGACATAGCCCAGCGCATTAGCAGGTTAAAGTGGCAATGGGCTGGACATATAGCCCGTAGAACCGATGCCCGCTGGGGCCGAAAGGTTCTTGAGTGGAGACCACGGACTGGACGTCGAAGCGTAGGACGGCCTTCCACCAGGTGGACAGATGACCTGAGAAAAGTCGCAAGGAGTCGGTGGATACAGGCCGCGAGCGACCGGTCGCACTGGAAACGATGACTAATACAATAGAGTTGAAAATCGAAATGTCATAATATATTATAACATTGACATTTAACTCGACACTCAATTGTTCGATTTTTAACTCTATAGATTAGCACAGATTTATATTTCTAATGCTCAGAAATCAGAATTCTCTCCGGCCTTCCGGATTCCTGTGGGTATAGTCCTAGCCTTATAGCGGTAACAGAAATGCATCGTCTGTGAAAACATTTCATAACTATCACCGTTCTCGAGATACAGCCTGGTGACAGACGGACAAGTGTCAGTAATAGGGTCCCGTATTTTCCTTTTGTGTACGGAACCCCAAAACGGTATTTTGTGTGGTCTACAATTATCTGAGAATCGAACGCGTCTATACACTGATCGAGGTTGTACCAGTTACCACACGGACACTACGCTTCTACGTTGAAAGATTTAATTTACGATAATTGTGGGCTTCGTTGTAACGAAGGTACAGGGGGGAACAGGGAAGTAATTTATTGGGGCAGAAGTGTTGAGAAATAACGCGTTTATTGGTTTTAACGAGCCGGCCATGCCCGTAAAATACGCATCTAAACATGACCAATGGGAACATGCATAGTTTTTTTTCCAGTAGGTAGTACATAAAAATATCAGCAGGTCTAAAAAGGCCGTTTCGGCAATTCATTTTCAATTCTTGTTATGAATTACTGTATAAAATATGACAGCGATCGTAAAATGGCCACTTGAATTGCAATTCATAATATGATTTGGATACAATTCATATGATGCAGAAATTGGCTGAAATGCATTCATTTGACAGATTTATAAGCAGAATTGCTTTAGTGTCAAATAGCAATATTGGGATGATATTGCGCAAGTGGCCTTTTTAGACCTGCAGGAATACCGTCTTTAATGTCTTCGGAGTGGCATATTAGTAATTTTTGTGTGACATCAGTAATTTTTGTCTTAGTTCATAAACGAGTTACTTTAATTTTGTCCCGAGTTTAATATTCGTAGAGGAGCATCGTTGCGTACAATTTCTTCTATTTTTGCGGTGTAGCGGCCAAGTAGCTCTGTCGCGCGGATGCATATAACTAGAGCCTAAAAGGCCGGCAACGCACTTGCAACTCCTCTGATATTGCGGGTTTCCATGGGCGACGGTAATCGCTTTCCATCAGGAGATCCATTTGCTCGTTTGCCCCCTAATTTTATATAAAAAAGAACGCTAGGGTGGCTGATGTGTGTGGGTCGTGGGTGGTGTCAGTCGCTCGTCACGTCAGCTGAACAGTACAATTATCTTGTAGACTTGTACGGAACGCGTGCTAGTAGCTACTGGCACTGAAGGTTCACCTCTGACCTTCGCTTCGTGAGGGTCAATACGATAGATATTAGAGAACCACGAAACATAAAACGTATGACATCCTACCAAATCATTATCATGTAAAATTATGCCAAGAGGTGACCACTGAACCCCAATTCTCGTAATTAATTTATACTTTCATTTTATTTCTATTGAATTATTAATTAATCACATTTATAATATTAAGTTGGAAGTAGTACAATTGCAGAATTTACAATACGGCCGATGTATCTTGGCGAGTCTGAACTCCGCGCAGAAGGTTGCGCAATAACTGTTTCTAAGTGTTTTCGTATTTATTTTATTTGTACTAATTGGTCAACTGTATTAGGGAAATTTTATTAGTACGTAGGGATAGTAATATATATTCTTTGACATAGGTAAGTATAAAAATAATACAATAACAGTTTTCTTCACGAGTTGTACGTGCGCTAAAGTTCGCAGAGCCTATGTTCAGACTAGGGAAATCCCGGTCCCGAAATTCCCGGGAATTCCCGAAATTTTGAGTCGGTCTGAGAACCGGGAATCAAAAATTGAGAACCGGGAATTTCGGTACTTTCGGTACCGAACAGATTGTATTAAAATTTACAAGGATTTAAGTAAAATATCATCGGTAAATGTAAATATTAGCTAAAAATTATTTTTTATAATTTGCGACAGCAAATTAAAGACAAAAATGAAAAATATTACACGATAAAAGAATATAATTAGTAGTTCATTTCAGATTCTGTACATAAAAGCTAACTGTGAGGGGTGCGAGAAAATATGCGTTCTTGTTTAACGTTCCTTGCTACGAATGAGTTTTTATTCGCACATTTATTGAAATCAAAATTTATTACTAGGTGTAATATTATAAACGTGAAACCTTGTAAACTAAAACTAGGCACTGCCATCTACTAAATACCTCGTTAAAATAAACATTGATAAAACAACGACTTGCAGGTGTGTAAGAAAAACTATGAAACGCCCTAACGGCTAACAGCTTCTTAAGTTCAGCACCACAGCAGACACCTGGGGTAGCACGAATACTTTTATGGCAGATGAAATGTGTGGACGCAACGATCAAACCCCAACAAACCCCTTTTAGTTAGGAAGCCAAAGAGGGGAGTTCGCGATATGCTCGAGGCCATCAGTCATCGAAGATACTTTACTTAAATATTGTTTAGTACCCCCAGCGAGTATGAGATCTTAATGTTAAACTTTCAGTATGCTTATTTCACTAATCTACCACTTCTAATAAGTTACCGCGACGTTCGAGCATGTACACTAAGTGATGTAAGTGATGTGGATCACGCAGAAGTGGAAGCCATAATAAAAAATTTAAAAAATGATTGTGCAACAGGTGTAGATAATATCTCGACACTGGTTATAAAAAATGCCGCGACAAACTTGACATCCCCTATGACATTTTTATTTAATTTATGCTTCTCTACTGGTATTTTTCCAGAGATCCTCAAGCGTGCACTCGTTCATCCCATTCATAAGGGTGGTAGCAGGGATTGTGTAGGTAACTACAGACCTATTTCTGTTTTAACTATCGTTTCGAAGATCCTGGAAAAGCTTCTAAATACTAGGCTAATTGGGTTCTTAAGCAAGAATCGTATTATTGCTGAAAATCAATATGGTTTTTCTAAAGGTAAATCGACAGATGATGCTACTTTACACCTCACCGAAACGATAGCTAAATGCTTAGACAAGGGTGACAAAGTTTTAGGAGTGTTTTTGGACTTATCAAAGGCCTTCGACACGGTCTCTGTGCCACTTTTATTGAATAAGTTAAAATCTATCGGGGTGCGTGGTGTTGTTTTGGATATTTTTCAGGACTACCTTTCGGAACGCTCTCAGTGTGTAAAGATAGGAGAATTTCTGAGCAGTCCCACTCGGCTCTCTTACGGTGTGCCGCAGGGAAGTGTTTTAGGACCCACCCTGTTCCTTATATATGTAAATACCTTATGTACTCTCAAGCTAAATAACTGCGACATTTTCGCATATGCTGATGACACGGCCTTGATTGTGTATGGGGGTAGTTGGGAGGAGGTTAAGCTTCATACAGAGGTTGCTCTCAGAGAGATTATGAAGTGGTTAGATATTAATTTGTTAACCTTGAACCTGGACAAAACCAAATATATACCATTTTCTGCACGCTCTAATCCTAAACTACCAGAGAATTTTTGTATTGTGGCCCATACCTGTGCTGGTAATGTCTGTCATTGTTCCAAATTAACGTTAGTAACCAATATTAAATATCTAGGACTTGTCCTAGACAACAATCTCTGTTGGTCTTCCCACATACAAACTCTTACATCCCGCATAAGAAGGCTGATCCCTGTCTTTCGCAAACTAAGGAGCTCAGCAGATATCAATACGTTAAGGTGTGCATACTTTGCTCTCGCGCAATCTCTTATACAATACTGCATTATCACGTGGGGAGGGTGTGGAACCCGTACTTTACTGCCACTGGAGCGTGCTCAGCGCGCTATCTTAAAGGTCATCTATGGGTATCCTCGTCGCTATAGTACTCATCTTCTATATAAAGAGTCTGAGGTGCTCACGGTTAGGCAATTGTTTATCATGAGTGCAATTCTTCGTAAGCATAGAGAGCTTCCCTACGTACAACCTAGCAAACGAAGTACATGGAAAATTTGTTCGACAGTTCGTCACCGGACCGCACTTGCTAGGCGACAATTCTACGTCATCTCCTCTCACCTCTACAATGCAGCGAATAAACATAGTACTTTGTATCCTCTTACATTGAGCAAATGCAAACGAGTTATTTTAAATTGGTTAGTTACTTTAGATTATAATAGTACTGAAAAATGTTTACAAAATCCATATACATAATAACATCCCTATGAATATACAATATATACACACACACTACACAACACACATATAAACACACACACACACATTCACACACAAACAACACATTGCATGGTACCATCTTGGAATTTACTAATATTTTTGTTATGTTAACTTAATTCAATTATGTTTGAATGTATTTATTTACCTGTATTAGTTCAACAGTCATATTGTACTTGTATTTTAAGGCTTTTTCCTAGTTCCTTGAGCCGAAAACTTAGGCAGCTGTGACACAGTTAATACTAGTACGGCTGCCGATGTTACCTTTATAGTCTACCTTGTGGAAATGTCTTTGTTAATTGCTAAACTGTATTTTGTATTATTAAATTTGAATAATAAATAAATAAATAAATAAATAAAAATAAATAAATAAATTTATCTGTATAATATAATATGTATAATGTATAAAAGATAATTTGTTATTACAATAAAACAATATTAACACTAATTGCACTCTGGGCACCCCAACCATTTGAAGTTTTGCAAAAATCAAATAACTTGCAGTAACATTAGCTTTTATTAATGGTTTTTCAATAAGAAACCATCAATAAATGCTAATAAACTAAAATGACCTACGGCTCTTTACTATCGCCAATAAAGTTGTCATTAATATGGCGGTGACATATTGGCTGATGTGTCGAGTTGCCATTAAAACCTTATTTAATTTGTAATTGTACTACTTATAAAATGTTATTCTTATATTTTGAATTACTTTTGAGACAGTAATAACACATGGATTTCATGCCTTAACACCAGTCCCGAAATTCCCGAATTTCCCGGGAAATCCCGGTTCCGAAATTGTCCAGTCCCGAAATTCCCGGTTCTCAAAATGAGACCGGTTCTTCCATTCCCTAGTTCAGACCCGTCAAGATACAGCGGCCGTAGTGTAATTAGCAGAATAGACCTGATTGATTGAAAACGAAAAAATTATGCGGTAAATTGTAAGCAGTATGTTCGGGATCCCAATCTTTCGACAGTTTACAATCTCGATAGTTATATTACAAATTTACGGTGACATATATATGAAACTCTGCTGCTTATCGCTCGTCGTGTCGATAGGTTACAGCGCGATATTAACTTGTTTCCACGTAACTCGTACGCAATTTCCTCCCTGTACGAACTTCCCCGAACGCCCGCGCTCCACGAATTGTGTATTGCCAAAACAATTACAAACTCGTAGGTACGGCGTACGGCCTGTCATCATCAGCTGTTTGTGAGACCCATAGCACACAGTAGAAAATATACATAAGGTTTGGTTAAATCAATTACAGATACATCGGGCATATGATGATGTGGATGCACTGCTTATGTAAAGACGTTTAGGAGTTTGTACAGTTTGTTTTATATTATATTATTATTATTATATATTATTATACACATATTTAATACACATCCATGACCCAGAACACAGAAAAACTTTTTGTTCCTTCGGCGGGATTCGAAGCTGCGACCCCCGGCTTGAGCACCAACACGCTCAATCACTGAGCCACAGAAGTCGTCAAAATGACGAGCGGACACTTAATTTTAGCGTTAAATTAAAGTTATAAATAATGGAGATAGAGTTACGGAAGTTAAGGTATTATAGGTTGTAGGAGTATGTGTAGTAATTTATTAATTCCAGTTAATATTTAAGACAGAACAACATAATATGTCGGGGTCAGCTACTTACTACTACAGCTACGAAAGCAATAATTTCGATCCTTAAACAATCAGTAATAGGACAGATTTCATTGAAGTCGTCCACTAGTAATAGCTAAATAGGTCACACTGGAACATCACTGAAAGTTGAAATGTCTCCAATTTGGAGGGTAGATGACGAAGATGGAATATTCAATGAGGCCCTTCTGTCAATATTTGAGTAGCCGGTGCATCCTCTCATTAGCGATAACGAACCAACCCCCAGCACTCAGGCCCCAGCTTTCAGTCCCATTAATTAAACACGCGTAACAATTACCTTAACAAAAGTTTGAATAATTATGATGTGTGCCTTGCGTGTCCTGACTCTTGAAGGACACTTTACTGATAATTTATTTTTTACAAAATTATTACAATAATATAATATGTACAATCATTTCACATTATTGTGATAATATGAAATGTTTGTAATACATTGCACATAATATTTCCGTTGTTTGGTTCCCGTAACACAATTTCTTTGAGAATTTACCACGGAACCAGATCGACGTGGTGTGAAAGCGTCCATAGATATTTATTTATTTATTTATTTTCCATAATTATTTCTATCATTACAGGTTTTCCCCAATGCGATAGAAACTACATACTAAACTTAAGAAAAATCCCAGTTACATAGGTACCTACTTACTATTAATTATTACTAATCAATAAAAATATTAGAACCTTACAGACAGTAACTTATTTTAAACATAGCATTCCTTGTGAGTTCACTCTTAGCACAACAAAAAATGTCGGTATCCGATGCAATAAGATTAATGTGGCGAAGTGCCCGCGTCAGCGGCGCCTCCTTCAGGAGGTTGGTGCGGGCGCGCGGCTCCGCCAGCAGCTTAGGTGGTCGTCGCCGCCATACGTACTTGTCCGGCACGTTAAGGTCGATCCGCGTTAAGGTCGATCCGCGATTATTATTTATTTATTACTAGCTTCGCCCGCGTAAATATATTATTGCGTATCCCACGGGAACAGTATACTTTTACGGAATAAAATGTAGGCTATGTTTTAATCTAGAGCCTAAACTATTGCCATACCTTTAATCGAAATCCGTTTAGTAGATTTTGAATGTAATGATTTCAAACTGTATTTTTAAATTTAGAACAAAATTCTATTGTGCCAATTGCAAGTGCGGAATAGTGACAAATGTCCTGTAGGTATGGCTATAATATGAATATTTTACTTTTACATATACCAGGGGTCGGCAACCTGCGGCTCGCGAGCCACATGTGGCTCTTTGAATGAGGAACTGCGGCTCTTTAGTTCTATATGCTAATATTGTTTATTTTATAAAAACGATGAACGAAGATAAGACACCATTTCTATCTCACAGCCACTTCGGCTGGCTAGGCTACTGTATTTTGTATTTTAGGCTATAACAGTCTCTTGGGGTTTAGTTCAACCTTTATAATAGACAAAAATTTCCTCGCTCGCATTGTAATTAAAAACAGGATGTTTCTATGTAAGTTTTAATGCGCTTTCGACGCAAGACAGTTTAGCGTCTTCACCAAAAGACAAAAAAAAGTGGCTCTTCAAAAATTTAGAAATTTTGTTAATTGTAATTTTTGACTCTTCCAACTCAAAAGGTTGCCGACCCCTGACCTATACTAATATAAATGGAGTTAGGAGGTTATCAACTCGTCGTTTAGCACGTTATGTCATTTTAAAATAATCTCTTTGTAAAATACAATATATACTCCGTATTTTTTTTTCAAAGGGGAAAAAAGCATTTCCATCATTAGGCTGTGTCCATTTACTATCTCGCACAACCTGTACAAGCTACACAAACTGCATAAGCAACACAAGCTGCATAAGCTAGACAAGCTATTACACACTGTGAAAGCGAATGTCGGTCAAGCCGCGAGGTCAGCCGCTACTTACTTACCGTAAACTGAGGAACTTACATAGTTGTACCTTTTGAATGTTCCCTACGTTACCTTTATTATTTTTCTTCAAATTTCATTCATCTATTTATCAAGAGTTATTTCTTTTTTATATTTACCAGCTGTAGGCATAATATTCTATCAGCCTTTCGATTCCATAGTTCACCAGAGATATTCAATCAGTTTCAATCAGAGGTTCCTCCAATTCCTGTTCTAATAACTATTGATGTAACTAGAAAATTTTGTATAATTTCTTCTTTTTCTTCTTTCTCAAACAATATTTGTTATAATAATTATTGTAGACTATGTATTTAATTTCACTCACCATGTTATCAAGGTAGATTGTATGGACTTGTTTCAAACTATACCACCTGGAATAAAAAACTTGGGCCTTTTCATCCCCTAATGGATGACTTATACAGTATTCTTCGAGCGAAGTAACCACTCTTGAAATACTGTAAGCAGTCGGTTTTTAAATGTCGTATGGTTGCCCAAGCACATAAGGCATTCTCACAACATAGTCAGCCTAGTCCAGGGGAATGACTGGTCAATACGTCTGGGGCCAACCATGTGCAGGTTTCCTCACTATATTTTCCTTCACCGTTAGAGCGTCCGTATAATGTACTTGAGATTTTAAAAATCTCATTAGTACCTACATCCACGACCTGGGATTCGAACCTGCATTCTCTCGAGTGCGAAACGTTTGAATCTTGAATCTAACGCTATGGTCCATTTATTAGAGGCAATTTGTTCCCAGGTGGCCGTGATGAGCAGTAGCACGGCGTCGGACAAGACCATCAACACCAGCACGGACAGCGCCGCCACCGCGCTCACCTCCGTCACCGGCACCGACGACAGCATGGACGCCGAGCAGCCGCCCTGCCTCATGGACGAGCCACCGCCGCCGCCCCCCGCCACCGCGCCGCCCTCCTACCACCGCGCGCGCGCCTCCTGCGACTACGACGCGCCCGCGCACCCGCACTCCGCCGCCGCCGCCGCGCCCGCGCGCTTCGTGTTCGACGTGCCGCCGCCCGAGCCCGAGCCTCCGCACCCACCCCCGCACCCTCCGCAACCCCCGCACCCCTCGCAACCGCAGCAACCCACGCCGCCGCTGGAGAAGCGCAACAAGATCCAAGTGAGCCAGACCAGCGGGCCCTCCACCTCCATCCAGATCCCCTTCGACCCCAAGCTCGAGCAGCCCAAGAGTCCGAAAGCGAATACATCAAAATACGAAACTCATTTCAAATTCGACCCGGAAGTGACGAGGAGGAGGGGCAGCGAGCCGAGGCTAAAAAACAAGCAGAAGCTAGAAAAGCAGGAGTACTACAAGGAGGAGGTGGCCAAACTGAGGAGGCAGCTGGAAGGAACGGAAGTGTTCACGACGAGCAGAAGAAGATCCTCCACACACCAACACTCCGTCCCGCCGGTGTCGTCCAGAAGACAGTCCACCGGTTGGTATATCATGTACTAAAAACGATGCTATAATGGCTGATTAATAATGTCCGTGTGGGATTTCGTTTTAAAAATACCCAATTTTTGAACCTCTACTTTAAGTTGTAACCCTTACTTTTGACTATTCATAGTTAGGTATATAATTATAAATTTGCCAACCTAGTCACCGCTTAGGGTGATAAACATCACTTCTTACTACGAATTTATTAAAGAATCAAAATTTTAACTTTTTTTTTCTCTTGATTTGTTCAGTTCCGTAATTTCATTCCCATTTGAAATGTCACTTACCTGTTCCCAGCAGCTCAAGTCCACGTCACAGCGAATCCCCTGGAGTCAGCAGCGTCTATCCCCTCCGGGCGAACGACCATCGTGGTGCAGCAGCCCTCCCTCTCCCTGGACTACGGGGGCTGCTCCACCATCCTGGTGCGGGACGAGGACGGGCGCCGCGCCAGTCGCCAGGACCACATCCAGCAGCTGCTGGACGTCACCAGCCAGTTCACGTCAGAGGACCTGCATGAGTTCGATAAGAGGTAGGTTTTAACATAATTTTATCGTACCTTTAAAGGAAAATCAGAAGCGATATCACAAGCAAGATATGATACGATGCCGGTTTTTGAAGCTTTTTACTATTTGTTTACATCAAACATATCGGGAAAAAACCTAAAACATGTGAACACGAAATAATTTTGCATCCTAAATAATAAATAACCATTTATTACATTGTGTAACTTACATAAGTAATATTTACTCAATACCCCGACTTAAAGATACCAAAGAAAAATAAAATATTGATACCCACTTCACAAAGTTATAATAGTTTTATTGGTAGAAATCAGTTACCTACACAACAAATAAATACATTTATAGCTAACAACGTTAACGACCATATTGTGCTAACGTAATATTAAGATAATTGCTAACGAAATTAATAAAATCAGTTGTTCGTTCACCACGAACACACAGTAAGTTCTACGCAGCCACGTTAGCAAAGAATATATATTACTAACGTAACGTTAGTAATATAATATAATATATTATATTCTTTGACGCAGCACTATTTGGCTCTACGTACTACGCAGTACTATTTGGTTCCACGCAATTGCTCTACAAATTGAAGCGCCGGCGCCGTAATAGTACTAGTCAAAGTCATTTTTTTTAAATTCAAAATTGGTATTTTTATACACTTTCTGAACGTCTTTGGTACATTCTTAGGCCTTTTTTCATCTGATAATGGATGATTTATACAGTATTCTCCGAGCGAAGTAACCACTCTTGAAATTCTGTAGTGCCTGAGACAGTTGGTTTTTAAATGTCGTAGCACATACGGCATTCTCACAACATAGTCAGTCTAGTCCAGAGGAATGACTGGTCAATACGTCTGGGGCCAACCGTGTGCGGGTTTCCTCACGATGTTTTCCTTCACCGTTAGAGCGTCCGTATAATGTACTTGAGATCTGAAAAAGTCGCACTGGTACACGCCACAACCTGGGATTCGAACCTGCACTCTCTCGAGTGTGAACCAAACGGAATACCCACGAGGCCACCGGAGCATTACATTCTACAATTATAAAATTATCACCATAGATTGTATAATTATCTTTAAAATTAATGAGTTGGTGACCTCATTTCAGACTTGTTGTGAATCCATAAACCGGAGTGCCGGAGGAGTGAGGTCCAAATGAGGATAGCGAGGTGTAATGAGTTTGTCCGCTTAGCGCCTTTATGCGCGGCACTTAGCCACCCGCAAATTGTACGTTGTTAAAACTGTCTTTGTCACTTTTGATTGCGGGACTTTTTTCACTTTTACGACGTAGATTGATAACCGTAGTAATAAATATAATAAATAGGTTACATATGTATTAATAATATTTACAATTTATTTAATACTAAATGTTGCCCGCGACTTCATGCGCGCAAAAGTTAATTTCGCAGAAACTGTACATTTTTCAGCGATAAATAGTAGTCTATGTCCTTCCCTGTGGTCTACTCTACATCTGTGCCAAATTTCATCAAAATGAGTCCATCAGTTTCGGAGCCTATTCAATGCAAACAAACAAACAAACCAACTTTTCCTCTTTGTAATATTATAGTAATAGCAAAAAGTGTAAAACTTTATAAAAATAATTAATAATAGTCACAACTCGTGACAACAATTTTATTAAACTCGAAACTAAATATGGCTAAAAGTTATGAAATTAGAAACTTTACGATTTATAACAAATTAGACGCTATTGCATCAAATTATCACTTCACAAAACACTTCACAATTATCACTTTAAAATTAATACGATTCACTGGTTAGGTCCTCTCGCTTAGACCGTTCGATATTGACTGTGTAGAAATCGGCTGTGTTGAAATCGAAGAGACCTCCCTCCTCTATGAACCGAGAGTGGGGGAACTTGTCGTTCCCTGTTCAGATACCTGTTGTTGTTTATGCTGTGCTTATCGACACCTGCAATGCAGGTGTTGTTATTCAGGAACACGTGCAATGATAATAACCACACTTGTTGTTTAAAAACTCGTAAATATTGAGATAAATTTTAAATTAAACCTAATACGGCCTCTCCTGACGTGTGGCTGTCCTCAGCCACTCTCTTGTTTAAACGGTTGTCATGTTGCCTCTATCTTGGTAAATGGACTACAAGATTGCATTTACTTATCGATGTAATTGACTTCTAGACTCTTATTCGGTTGTGTATTTTTAATACATTTTAATCTGCTGAAAACAAAAAGAATGTTCACAAAAATTTGATACCAAAAATTATCTTTTGTAATGTTAGAAGAAAACTCTTAACAAAACTATAAGCTACTACGACTCCCTTTCAATTTGAATGATCAGTAGGTCGATTCTGCCAATTAAATATGACAGTAAAACAGTTTCAATGCAGTCTTGATATGCTAAAACATCAAAATGGTATTCTTGTAAACGTCAACCCGACGTCAAACGCGCCTTGATTGGTCCAAACTCCAAAAATCAGTTTATCATATCAAGACGATTCGTCCATAATTCACTGAAAGTAAATTGGAAGTCTTCAAGTTACATACTAGAATTTTAAACGGTTTTTATTTTTACTAGACCTTATAGTTTACAGATTATTTTGTTGTTGCTTGCCTACTTTCCTCTTTAAAGTAAAGCTTTTCACTGCGCTTAACTAAATATAAGCGCAATATAAAAGTGATGTTCTTTCATTTGATCTATACTTCATGATCTGATGAGATTACCTGTAAGCAAATAATCACACCAGAGCTAACATTTAATGCTCGAATAACAGTCGTAAATATGTCGCAGAAAATCAACGCTCAATACTAAATAGCAGAGCCAGTACTCAATGCTAAAAAGCAGAGCCATGCTAAATGCAAATGAGCAGAGCCAACGCTCAATGCTTAAGAGCATAGCCAACGCTCAATGCTAAAAGCAGAGGCAACGTTTGACGATAAACAGCAGAGCCAAAGCTCAATGCTAAACAGCAGAGCCAAAGCTCGATGCTTAACAGTAGAGTTAACGCACAATGCTAAGGAGCACAGCCAACAATGCTTTAGAGCAGAGCCAACAATGCTAAATAACAAATCCAACGCTCAATGCTAAACAGCAGAGCCAACGTACAATACTAAAGAACACGAGACAACAATGTTAAAGAGCAGTGCAAATACTTGATACTAAACAGCAGAGCCAACGCTCGATACTGAAAAGTAGAGCCGACACTCAATGCATGAAATTTAACTATTGTCAGTGTCTCTAATTCATAAGAATGGTACGTTACCATTCTTCAGGTTCATCTCGTAGTGTAGTCTTGCTTAAATATGACAACACGCAGTTCATTATTATACACGGAAAAGTATACCGCCAAATCAATAAAGCTTGTGTCATATGCAATTCAGTTTATATCATTGTGGGCCAATTATTGCCAAATACACTATTTCGCTTTAAGCCACTCAATTAAACATTGTCATAACTTTTCCTGTTACTTCCCCTTGTAATTTAACCGTATTTCGTAATGGGATAGCAACAGATGCTATTTTTGATGCATAGTCATAAATGTGTAACGACGGAAATATCCGACCGAAACTCACAAATGTCAGACTCCTTTGATACATAATCGGTAGGTTACCTGAAAGTCATATTAAAATTTCTTATTTATTTATGCTGCTCGGCCTAACCTGACCCTTTAAAATAGTTCTCCCTCAATATTCAACCTGTGGCTACAAACATACTTTTTTCATCATTTGATTGAAAAACCATCAGTTGCTGGAATTACCAAAACTTCATGTAAATTGATAACAGCTATGAAACACAAATGACAGTGGACGCTAATATTAGTACTCGGTATGTTGTCAGTAGGTTTTTACCAAACCCAAAACTACAAGAGAACAATTTTGGTAAACCATTCTCATATGCTGTCAAAGTGTTGTAAAACGAAAGTACCTAATTCTAAAAACTTTTATCCCAAAATAGCATAATATGTGTCATTCGAAAGTTTTATGCAATTACAATTGGATACATGAATTGTCAACAGTAGGTAGTTATCAAAATTACGAAACTTGTTTGTTTTCTTTGTATATAAAAATATTGCGACCCTCTTTATTGCTGCCTTTCGAATAAAGAGTCTCACAAACTCGACACTAAACTATAGTTGATGTTCGTACCGTTAGTTAAGAAATCTTTAAACTTATTTACAACAAACGTTAATTAATCGCGATCAGAACTTACAAGTTGTGTCTTTACAGAAAACCGCTCACCAGTTTATGACACAATATTATTTTCGGTGTAAAGATCTTTATTTCCCATTAAGAGACAATAGCCACTTACATGAGAAAAATAAACTTAAAAGAAAGTTTACTGTGCATTATCAGTCGGTCGATTGCGGGTACATTTAAAAACTTATAGAAGTGAGTATCTTCGCTGCGTAATGTTATTTTTACCCTTATTGGTTCTTACATATGGCAATACGATATGATTGTCTCGTCGAGTTGTGTATGTGTTTGTTTGTTTCTTTGTTGGGAACGTGAGTTGTGTGTGTATTAGTTTGAGTTTTATTTTGTATACGAGAATAGGTACATGTATGATATGTGTAAAATTGTAACAAATCTGCTGTAATTAACTTTAGGTTAATAATTTAGGCGTAGGAATGCACCACGCCACACTATACGCGTTTCAACACGTCTGATTCGACTTGAAATGAACTTAATATCCAGTTGCCCTAGACCAAACACAAAATTTAATATTATGTCGTCATAGACCAAATAACACAGATTCAGTTACTAAAGAGACGCACAACAGTGCATGGATTGATACATCTACATAATATATTCCTCCTATAACATTACTCGTGTCTTGAAACTCAAAACGTTAACATCTTTGTCTCGCACATCTCGCGAAAGAAACATGATCTGTCCCGTCCGACCAGCTTTGGGCGAGAACACTGCACAATATGATCATGACTAATAATAACTCCCCACACCGATTTTGGTGATGGTGGTCGGTACCATTGAAACCAGGCCAGTTACGCAGGAGTAATTTTATAGCACTCAAGTGAGTGCGCAGTACATGACAGCACTCTTTATTTACTGTCGTAACCCATTACGACGGACGACCGACACGACTGGCAAGAGATCAGGCGTAGGACCAACCTTTTACATGCCCATCCGACGCATGGATCGTCTTTCTTGTCAGAAAATCAGGTTATGAGCCTGCTTTGTCCTAACCAAACTTGGAAACAACATTTAATATTTTAAATCATGACTAATGCCACACCCAAAGTAGGTGTTGATACTACCACTTGATAGTCTCTCGCGTATGCTACGATCAAACGGCGTACTGTGCGTTACCCTTCTGTATCTAAACTGCAATGGATTATATACCCCTTTAGTTTTAAATAAAATAGGAAACAGCAAAGTTATTTTATGAGAGACGGGTAACTAACAGTTGCATCTCGTAATTACTAGTATCTGTTATTGTTCGCGCCTTTAGCGCGCGTTTCGCCACTCCGTGTACCTCCGCGGTACTCGAGGGGCGTGCGGGGGCCCAACTGCAACGGTGCCGACCGGCATGCGGTCGACGGCAGCCACTAGCCACTACACATACAGACTCCTCGGCAGCTGAACGAGTACACTAATATTTGTAACGCAAGAATAAACGTCTAATTACAGTCCGCTTTTCATTGATGAATCCCATAGGAGCAAAACTTTGCGTCCTCAACAATTATGCTCAATTTTATAATTGCAATAATCAAATATTGCAAATACGATTTTTAAATTCAAAGAAACACGCAACATTATTTGCGTATGTAAATACTAAATTTTAAGTAAGTAGGTAGTCATAACGTTACACTAAATTCCCGCAAAATGGAATCTCCGTAAACAAAACTTAAAATTTTCGTTTTTAGATAGACATGTATCCCATTTATAAATATTGCTTGTTCCCGCACCCAGTTCACTCAAAAATAGACATGAGTGTAAACTAGGAACAAAACGTGAAATATAATAATCATGGTTCGATCTTACCTTACTTTACACCTTACTGTTCAAAGCACCGATGAGGTGACCCGTAAAGTCGTAAGAACTCGCCGATGAGGCACAGGGTAGCTCACACACTCGGTAGCACGCACACTCAGAGTAGCTACTTTTACCACTGACCTGGTGGTCTTTAGGAACTCATAAACTCCCTTTTCTTTGTGACTTCTTTTATTCCTTTTGGCCATATTTATTTTTCAGAACGTGATAGGCTGGAGCCGATCGCACTTCTGATAATAGCAAAAAGTGTAAAACTTTATAAAAATAATTAATAATAGTCACAACTCGTGACAACAATTTTATTAAACTCGAAACTAAATATGGCTAAAAGTTATGAAATTAGAAACTTTACGATTTATAACAAATTAGACGCTATTGCATCAAATTATCACTTCACAAAACACTTCACAATTATCACTTTAAAATTAATACGATTCACTGGTTAGGTCCTCTCGCTTAGACCGTTCGATATTGACTGTGTAGAAATCGGCTGTGTTGAAATCGAAGAGACCTCCCTCCTCTATGAACCGAGAGTGGGGGAACTTGTCGTTCCCTGTTCAGATACCTGTTGTTGTTTATGCTGTGCTTATCGACACCTGCAATGCAGGTGTTGTTATTCAGGAACACGTGCAATGATAATAACCACACTTGTTGTTTAAAAACTCGTAAATATTGAGATCAATTTTAAATTAAACCTAATAATAGATTGATAGGATATCAGCTCCGACTGGGTCTAACATTCGAGTTTCAGTTGCGAGTTTCTTACGCCGGTTCTTCTCGACGTGTTAGGGTTGTAACCGGTGGTAGCTTTTTCTGTTGACTTTCCGAAAATAGCTTAAGTTTCATTTGGAAATTAAGACTGTGAAATGGACTGCCAAAAAAGGAGGTGGTTATGAGCTGCTTTGGATGATAATTCCATGCTACAAAACAACGTGTTTTGGATTTTGAAACATAAAATATACGAATATTAACTTTTCAAAAAACCAAATACCTACAGTGCGACCACGACGTCAATGGTTTTTCATACATCGTCTGTCATTTCTATAGAAAACCGAAGATTACCGATGCCTGTTAGGTTAGCAAATTGGTTTTACTGTATACACTTTTTGTTTCAATTGCCATCGCCCGAGACTGTTTTGAATTTTTATTTTTTGCTATTGCTTATAGTTTTCAGACTTAGATACGTCATACGCCCACTTGAAATAGTAAGTCTTTGAGTCCAGAGATACGATTAAGGTAGGTCACTTAAACTAATCTACTAATCCCCTGTTGAAGGTTTAGTTCGTTTCTTATTAAGTTTAAAACGTTAAACCTGCTTACAATGAGACCCGATGAATATTCATCAAACACGCTAATCTGAACAAAGCGAGCGAGGCGAGCCCAACCAAAACCTACCTTTCAATGAGGTGATTAGAAATTTCGTTTAAAACTTGGATTAGAACCTAAAGCCCCTTTCTAATGTCATTATTTGATCTTCGGGGACGTATTGTGAGGTAAACTCAATTACGAACTGCTACACAATATAATACAATGTAGCTAAACGTTAAAGTAAAGATACGCGCACATTATGTCGGGCCGCAGCCGCAGCGGGCCGTGTCGCAGTGCATTGACGGATTTTGAGTACAGTATACTGACAGAAGTACGTGGACACGGACTTCTGGCGTTATGGATAGTTCCGACAAATATTTTTTCTGTCTTTTGTTAGAATAATGAACAATGAAAAAATAATAGTCTGGTGGAGTTACAAAATTTGACAAGATTCGAAATGAATACATCCGAGTAGGTAGCTTCAGGATAACCCCAGTGTCCGAAAAACTGACAGAAAGACGCTTGAGATGGTATGGTCACGTTATGCGCAGAGACGAAAACGATGTCATCAGAAAAGCGTTGATTCTCTCAGAAACTAAATGAGGGAGAGGTAGACCTCCAGCTACATGGTGGACCAGTATGACCAAAGCAAATGTAAATAAATTGCCAAAAGCGACAACCCAAGATAGAGTTTCTTGGCGCAAATTTACTAGGAGAGCCTACCCTACGTAAAGTGGGAAAGAGCTAAGAAGATTAAGAAGTTATAATAATGAACAAATCCTAAAACTACTTTTTATACCACACTTTGCTGCTGCTTTTTGTATCACACTGTCGGGCGCGGGGCGGGTTGGGTCGCACCGCACGTAACCAAAATCCGCGGCAGAGTCGGTATGCGGCCCGCTGCGTTCTGGCAAAGTATACGAAAGTTTATATAAAATGTACGGAGCACATTTTTCAGCGCCCGACCTACTGCGGTCTGAAATAATGTACGCGTACCTTAATAATAATTGTAAACGAAATAGAAATTTCTTTTTTAAGAAAAATGTAATGAAGTCGGGCGGGACGTTAAATATCTTTTATTCATAACCTGTCGCAGGCCGCAGCACGTATTACGTCTTATTACGCAAATTTCATAACGTTATAAATACCTACTTTTCCCTGGAAAATGACAAAATAACGGGAATCGTTTCGTTTATGAGAACCCCGTGTCTGTTGGGGAAATTGGCCCAGCCCTCGAAAACGACGAATTTTGCACCGTTTGACAGGGGCGAACGTTTTATCCGGCTGTAACTCGATCGAGCTCAATTCCGGATCGAAAATATTTTTCCGGGAACCTCCAGATGTCTTTATTAATATTTAATAAGACTTCAAAGCGTGGCGCAAAAAGTGAAGGTCGTTGCCAGACGAACTAGAAAATCTAAAAATATGACAAAGTATAATCCCCTTCTTTTATATCAAAACATGAACATACATAGTTGCTTGTTACCCTAGTGCATTGCAAGTTACTATGGAAGTATAGAGTTAAAATAATCTAACCTAACCAAAAGTATATTGTCAGGACATGACTATGGAGGGTTCCATAACAACGCGTAATAGGTTTTCTTTAAATTACTTCAAAAGTTACTGTCCGATTTCATTCAAAATATTTTTGTTGTTAGTGTTATTAGAGTTTTAATCAAGATCTATCAGCATGGAAAATTGCAAGTTCCTAAGTCTCATAGAAATGCCAGGGGAGGGCCAACTTGTAAACCACTTTGGTGGTCGGTTTCTCGAAAATGGTTTACCTACATCATAAAAAAAGTTATGTATGAAACCTCGCCTTTGTTTACAAGAACCTATACGACGATACCCAACACAACGGGATAAAATGAAAAAACAAAACATCCCCATTTCACATGTATCATATCGCACCTTTAGAATTAAAGTGGCGTAACTTAAAAATTTAAGAAATTGACTTTTATACATAAAACGACTTAGAAACATATAATCTATCGGTCTAGTAGAAATAAACAGCCACTTTCAAGCTAGAAAAGGATAAACGTACAGTTGTGTCTCTTTCATATTGACCGCTTATCACGCGTTCCTTCACTTTTGAAGGGCCCCTTTTAGTGTTGAGTCAATAATGCTAAAGTTGGATGCTGCGCGGTTACTCCGTAAATGACGTAAACTGTAATTCGTCGTTTTAATTGTAAACGTAAGGTAAGTAATTTGTGTGTTATATATTTTTGTACAGCCTCTTTTAGGTTTCGGGCGTTTTAAATCTAAATGATAATAATATTTGATGCCATATTTGTATTAGTGTCATTTCATTTCTAAACATTTCATAAATACATGAGCCTGATTATGTTTTATGTCTTTACTTTATAAACCATTTTTGTGACTACAGTGACGTATACGGAATTATGTCTATTATATTCTACAGAATGATGTGAATTGGCGAGTTCAATTGTGATTTAGTCTTTTTATTTTTATTCCAATGAAAGTTTGAGGCTAGTAATGAAAAGACTGGACCAACTTTTGCCACTATATAAATATAACTGGAATGAAAATACAATACGAGAAAAGAGGATTTCACCAAAACATAAACCTATAAAAGATATTAAAGGCTTGGTTTTTTCTATAAATATAAAACTATTGGGCATTTTTGGGTCATCAGGCATGCTATAGTGTGAAATAAGGGCTTAACGGTATTTGCTAAACTCTGTGACTCACGTTGTCTTATTTTGACAAAACTCAGCCGCAACTTGCAAGTCACTATTGTCACCACTAAATCGGAGATTCTCGATGAAGTCGAAATGGATTCCCCATACACCTAAAACACGAGCCCACCCCAAACCCATCTTGCAGATAATTCTCGAGCCAGACTTATGCGCCTTACTGTTGAGATTACTGATATAGACATGGGTGAGATTAGAATAGCTCTCAGGCAGATTCATAATAATAAAGCACCAGGAGATGACAAAATAACCACAGAGCTGCACGAGGAGGAACACCTGTCTTGACTGAGTTCTTTAATTCCTTCATCCAGACTGGCACTACCCCAGATAAAACCACCAGGAGCATGGTGGTTTTATTTTTAAAATAGGTGATAACACGCGACTTGAAACTACCGTCTCATTCCGCTCCTGAGCCACGTGTATTAGCTATTATTGAGGGTTATCTGAGCGTCTGAACCCAAAAGTTGAACGACTTTCAGCCAGTGGAGCAGACGTATAATCAGCCTCTCTGCCTAACGTATGTGGACTATGAGAAAGCCTTCGATTTCGTAGAGACCTGGGGGTCTAAAAAGGCCACTTTAGGTGTTTCATATAATGTTTCATATATTTTGACATGCGTAAAATGGAGCATGACTCATGACAGAGAAATGCGTAAAATGGAGCACATAATATGAATTGCATATGATTCATCTAATGTTCACCTAAAGTGGCCCTTTTTAGACCCCGTGAAACGCGCTATGATTGGTCGAAACGTCATAAAATCCGTTCGAGGTAACATGTCGCTTCACTTTCAATCCAATCAAATTAAAATGAAAGTCTACTTTCAATACGAGAATGGAGGTACTGGTCTGTGCTGAAATTCATGCAGAAATGCCTCGTTGACTGCCGATAATATTTTGAGGTGTTTAAGATATCTGTTCAAGTGATCTCTGATCCAAATTCTTCAAGGAGTGAGACAGGTAGATGTTATCTCTCCAAAACTGTTTACTAACGTGTCGAAGGACGTTTTCAAGTCGCTTGATTAGAACAGCCGGGGCCTGAGACGAACATAAATGTACCTCTCACACTTGCAATTTGCGGATGAAATAATCATTATGTCAGATATATCTGCAGGACCTCGAAGAGATGCTGAATTGCTGAACAGCCTAAGCAATTGTTCAAGACGGGTGGGTTTCGGAATGAACCTTAACAAAACTAAAATTATGCAAATAATTTTGGTTTTGTTAAGTATTGAACATGTTCTCCCAGGACCTGTCGTCGTAAATGGGACTAGTCTTGAAGTTAAGAGGTAAGAATACGTATATCTTGGGCAAACTTTGAATCGCACACGATACCACAATCACAATCACCTTTAGTCAAGATGCATTCGATAATTTCCACGGCGAAGTACGGAAAAAAATGAGGATTTGACATAAGGTATCGCAATCAACAAGTCACAACGATTACATAAGTCAAATCCCATACATTTTTAATTTCGAAATTCGCTGTCGAAATTAGCGAATGTTCTTGACTAAATGTCCAGGGTCTTTAATCAATGCGTTCTACCGGTAAAGAAACACGGCAGCGAACTCTGCTGATTGACAGGTTCAAGGTTGTTCAGCCTGTGATGGAAAGTGCAATGTTGTGGGTATCTCTGGTGGATAATGAAACTTGCTACGATGTGATTCGATAGGGAATTAAAGTCACTGACATTGCTCATAGAATTAGCACGCTGAACTGGAAGTGAGCCGGCCATATTTGCAGACGGACAGACGGTTGATGGCACAGACAAGTGTTAGAGTGGAGACCACGCTTAGGCAAACGTAGTGTAGGACGACCTGCGGCACAATGGACCGATTTAAAGTTGGCTGGCAGCAGATGGATAAGGGGTGTCCGAGATCAAGATGGTTGGCGCTCATTAGTGGAGGCCTACGTTACATTAGCAGTGGGCTATCCATATCTTCGTAGGCTGATGATGATGAAATTTCCCATCGATAATAATTAATATTAACCTCTTATATTGAAAGGCTTATTTAATTATTGCTTATTTAAATACCTTTTCCGTTTCCTGTATAATAAACATTATTTTGATAGGAAGACGCCACGGTAACTTAAGTATCTTATATTTTTATGTATACGGTAAATACATAAAAATATAATGGACCTAATACATACAAATTAGGTATAAGTTTAGCTTTATTACGCATAAAATAAAAGATTTTTTCAGTTTTCTCTATTCTAATTTACCTTTAATTTTAAAAGTCAACCATTAATAAACTAGCATATTCCAAAATTAGTCACCAAAAACAAATTTTACATTAAAAATAAATAGCCTATTTTTAAAATAGTTACGTTTTATTTTTGAATACTTTAGTAAAAAAAAGACACAAAGCTAAATAAGTCAATTAAATTTTAAATATTTAGGAAATAAAGTGACACCTATTTTTAAATTATTAATTAACAAAGGTTCTAAATAATTAAACTCATATTTTTAACAACAAATCACTAAAACAACTATTCACCTACAGCAAATAACAAAAACTGTAACTACATAAGGCTCACACTTACTATTATAGTCAAAAAACCAAAAAATGGCCTATTCTCTAATTACATTTTAAGCGTTTACCAAAAACCAAGAATTTTGGATTAAGCCACTTCAATTCTAAAGGTGCGATATGGGCTACCCCTAAAATACAAAAATAGAATTCTTTTATAATGCAAAAAATTAAGTATAGATAATAGGCGTATATTGGTATATATGAAATCCCTCAGATGAAATCCATATTATTTTGTATGTTCATAATTATCGAAATTATCAAGGGAATATAGACGAACGGACGGACGGACAGAGCTAAACTATAAGAGTTCCTTGTCTTTGTCTCCTACGGAACCCTGAAAATGGAAGTATGTAGGTACGTTGGTAGATACTATTGCTAAAAATTTCTATAATATGTGTTTTAAGTCCGAGTGGGTTGGAGTAAGGACGCAAAGTGACTTATGTCCGCTACACACGTAACGATAAAACTGCGCAGTTCGCTTAAACTAAAGTCCGATTTTTAATTCAAGATCAAAAAAACTACTACAATATTGCCACTGCAATAAAATATTTGTGCAAGAGTATATTCCTTTTTTCTAAAAACAAGGCTTAGATAATTTTAATTATTAGTAATTTTAATCAGATGATTTAAATAAGTAACCTGAGTTATTTTATTTTACATAAATACAAAATGCCCTAGTAAAATCTTAAACATCAGTAATTTTTGGTAGTATACCTGGTATTTAACTGGTATCACTTCAGGTATTCATAACATTTGGTGCAATAATTTACAGGCTAAAGTAACATACTTAATATAATTTAAATATACATGTACCTAATTTATAAAATAGCAGAAAAATTGTATGTAGCTCGCTTTATGGTCGTTATCTTATCGCCGCCATTTTTTTCGGCCATGACACCATGATATTGTTTATCCCTTTGAGTATATAACCACTAGAGAGAGTTTTAGCCAGCAATCGCGTGTCCTTTTTCTGCTTGTGTGTATTGCAATAGTGTACGTGCAGGGATGTAACGTATATCGATATAATATCGATAAACTACTCGACTATTCTAGTAAAAACCATTAATATTAACATAAAAGCTTATATCAATAAGGATTATTTGACAAAAACCTTGTTTAATCATTATGTTGACCAGTAATGCCAATAATAAATAAAGTAACATATCGCAAAAAGATTGGCGAAACCTGAAATATTCACTTGACAATGACATAAGTCACTTTGACACCTTTGACAGTGACGTATCTGTAGTAGCTTTTTTGATCTTGAATTAAAAATCGGAGTTTAGTAGACGGCAACGCGCAGTACGCGGAACGACGTATTTTTTTAAATTATCTTAATTTTTTTTTATATTAATTAGTTTTTAATTACTTTGAAGTCTTTGTTTTATATTACTATTGTATTCATCTCATTACATTACATTACATTGCTACATTACATTGCTCTTTTTTTTCATGTGTAATAAAAATTAATAATCTTGTATTCTAAATATCACTTGATAGTACTACTTACAATGGATAACTAGATATCAATTAAGTACAAAATTATCTTACAAGTGCGGCCCTCCTTAATCTATTTTGTATGCCACATGTATGCCAAAACTTTCCATACCCCTTTACATCGTAAAATTGAAAACTATGCAGCTTTATCGTCACGTGTGTAGCGGGCATTAGTGGAATTGTAGAATATATTTGTCTTGACGCTTAAATGGGGCGAGAGTAAGTTCTATTGTACGGCACTAAACTTGCTTTTAAAAGACATTGGTCGTTTGTGACCTGCTGTAAAAAAAAATGTCGACCACAAACAAAAATACTATTAGATTGTACAATTTTCATTCAAATTAAATTTTCCGTGATTATTTTAATTCAGATCCATGGAAAAGTGGAGATAATCATTATATTGTTTGTCATATTTTACATGAATATTCGTTTAGCCCACCTACTGCAGATATGCGACCTGTGTCATTGTAATCCAGGTGGAATTACGCTTGCATCAAGCCTAATTTGGTCTTTGTCGCCGTAGCAAATTGTTCCATAGAAAATGACCAGTGTCCTTTCAGTCGAGTCTAGCATGTGACAAGTTTAAGCACTTGTAGTGAAGGTTACATTAGTCACCGTAATTACGTACCTACAGTACCACCACGATCTCAGTGGCTTTCGGGGATCGTCGTATTTCATCATCTTCATACATCGTCTATTATTTCCATAGAAAACGACGATTGCCGAGGGTCATTAGCAACATTAACTGTAGATTTACATTTCAGACAAAACAAAACAAGATGAAAATCGGTTCATCCGGGACTTGAGAGCTACGATGTTATAGACATACACACATACACACAGACACGCCAAACTTATAACATCCAAATTTGTTTGCGTTGGGGATTAAAATGAAAAAAAAAAGTATAATACTATAAGATAATGTTGTAGTGACGTAGTTAATAGTTATAGTACAATATCAAATTTGTAGTTCGCGTTATAGTAATAACATTTTGAACGTGATGCGGACTAAACACGCCATTTATACCTTGTTATTCTAATGAAGTATGTACTACGGAATACGTGTACGTCACTAATCTGGATTTGAATTAATTACAGCAGGTAATTATTATTATGCGTTACTTATTAATTCATGTATATCAACGCAGTTACGATTTGTTGAAATTGCCGTTCATATCGTTCTCCTATGATTGAGTGCAATGAACCATCAGCTTTCTGCAAAGCTGGTCTTTGATCTCGAAAACAAAATACAACAAACAACAAATACGAGTAGTTGCTAGCCCAGGGCTACAAATTACAATGCAAGAAAAAAAAACAATTTCACACATCACAAACACATTTTTTGACTCGGGACTCTCCTCAATGTGAAGAGAGTTGGGCGTAGTCCCTGCTGCAGGTTCCTAATCCCGACGCGTGTCCCAGGTACGGCAGCCCGCACCACTCGCGCTCGCAGTCGGTAAAGGCGGCACGCTCGCGCACGGGAGAGCGCCAGCTGCTCGGCCTGCCGCAGCAGCGCGCGCGCGTCGCCTCCATGCCCAACACCGGCGTCGAGGAGGAGTACTACCGCCTGCGCCACTTCAGCATCACCGGTGAGTCCCGCAATACTGCAATACACGAGTGTGTACACTACAATGGCAGTGGTCTCTACTCACGCGGTAACCTCAAGGATTTACCTGCTACTTTGTCGTGTGCAACTGAAGGTTCTCTACTAGAGAGTACTGAGTAATAGAGTATGTTTATATTGTGAGATCGTCTTATACAAGACTAGCAGGCAGCAACTTCTTGTGTTCAACTGAAGCTTTCCTTTCCAGAGTGGCCTTGAGTTTGCCTGTATATTCATATTGCTGGTCCATGTTTCCTCTGCATGTATCTCTAACCGATATGATGTTACCAGGCAAGGGCGTGGTGAACCGTGGCGACTCGCTACGGTCGCGCCGCTCGCGGTCCAACACGTCGGTGGCGTCCAGCGCGTCCAGCACCGAGCCCGCCACGCGAGCCTCCGCGCCCTGTTCACTCGCTTCTTCCAGGTACGCTGTACATATCCCTATAGATCAATAATTTTCTTCTTCAAAGAGCACAAATCTCTATTTCAAAGCCGTAATTTCTATCATTCATTCATTCATCAAAGCCGTGATTTCTATTGTATGACATAGGCCTCTAACCTCTCCCATAGTTTTCTTCCACATCGTCTTTTTGCATCCACTGACTTTCTCCAACCCATCTCGAGGTTAGACCATCTGATACTAAGTCTGATCTCCGTCCTACACTCGAAAACACTTTATGGCATAGTACCCAATAAACTAAAATGTGCATGACGTGAACTGAACCCACCAGTAGTATGTTTTGAAGTGCCGGTGACCACAGGCTCGGTTCCAGAGACTCGTCGGCCGGGCTGAGCGCGTACCGGGTGCTCGTGCTGGGCGGCCCGGGCGTGGGCAAGACCAGCCTGGTCGGACAGTTCATGACGTCAGAGTATCTCCACGCTTATGATACTAGCATCGGTGAGTAATTTATGGCAATGGGGGTATTTGATAGGGTAAAAATCGCATATAGCAAGCAAAGTATGCACATGCGTTAATAGAGCCAGCAACACCAGAACCTCAATTCTCGTATTCAAAGTAGACTTCATTTTACTTTGGATTGTAACAGTAGCGACATATCGCCGTGAACGGATTTTATGACGTTTCGACCAATGAGAGCGCGTTTCACGTTGGTTTAACCGTTAACGTTCATAAAAACACATTTTGGGAGTATAGGCGTGTCGGGACTTGATTGTAATTGTATTGATGCAGGTTTTATTTAGCAGAATTGCCCCCCAGAAGTTGCACAAAAAGCAATTATTTGTTCCCCAACATGTAAGTGCATGTATACATGGCGTAAAGAGGTATGTGAACGAATTTCAAGTGAATACCTCATACATTTATGGCTAGCTGGTGCCCGCAACTTCGTTTGCGTCGAATTATTATTGAAAAGGGAACCCGATTTTTTGAAACAGAACCCGGATAAAAGTAACCTAACATAAATTACTCCATGTAACATAACAAGCCAGTGATGATTGGCGAATAGCTAATGTCAAAATCGGTCCGGCCGTTTCAGAGACTAGTTGAGACTAACAGACAGACCGACAAAAATGTCGTACGCATTTAGTGCACAGCTTGTAATTTGAAATTACATACGGCACTTCAATTTTATTTATTTGTATTGAAGATACCTTTGTATATTTTTAATTGAAAGTAATAAAGATCTGTATAGCGGCAGTGCCCTTGCCCGTACTGATTTTGTAGACAAGGGGGTATCACGCAGACCGGATAGTCTTGAATGAAATCGGATAAAAATCGCTATTAAAACAAAAAAAATGAACATAATTTTTTTGTGATTTTTGAATACGACCATGACTGAGACAAAAGTTTCAAAGAACTCCAAAAGAACTCCTTTTCAGTTCTATCGATAGCACAACCCCTTAATGAAAGTACCATACTCGAAGCAACCTCCACATCTGCGGAATCCGACGTCCTGAGTACTCCTGAGTGTTTATGGAGCGCGATTACATGTTTTATATTTTTAAGAGCATCCTAGAAACTCCATTCCATTCATAGAAAAACGTACACTAAAAATCCATTTAAAACGTTCCAAAGTACACTTAAGCATTCATATTAAGATTAAAATAGAATTTAGAAGCTGGTTGATTCAGCCAGCTAATTGGCATGTAAAAAACGCTGAAGAGCCAATTGGCCGGAGCCAAGAGCGGTAAGTTTTAACTAGTTTAACAAGTTAAGGAACTAAATGAACATTTTTATGGTTCATCTTAGAATCGCTTGCGGAGTTTTTAAGTTTAAGTGAATTTGCATAAACGAAGATAATTAAGAATATAAAGAGAAGGAACATCTGCAATGCCTGTAAGCAATGCTGTGAGATATCCATGAGGTAGAAAGTTATTCTCGTTGTAATAATTGTTTCTCTTTTATTAGTTAGAAAACTTTACTACCGCACTTTGTTAATTCAATCCAGCGTTTAAGCGGTTCTGAAAACATTCTACAGATTTTCCCGTTTTCAATGCCCTAAAATATTTGATCGAGAACCTTACCCGTTTCGCAGACGAAGGTAGATCAAAGGGACGCTCCAGCCATTACGTCTGACGATAATGACGACTTTAATTACGCCGTTTGATGTTCCAGAGCCTTCCATGTATATTGTTTTATAACAAAAATTAACAGATTGATGACAGAATTCAATTCCGAGGACAGAATAAAGGCCTATAGCTATGGCTACCTGTTTCATTTTAGCAAATTTTGCTGTCTTTAAAAACAATTTTGTTATTTTGCGTAATATAGTGTGAAAATTGGATAGTTTTAAATTCGTATTGCGTGTACAATTCAGCCGTGAAAACCCTCGGTTGTTCTCTTTTGCAAGTAGACTTAAGTGTTGAATATTTGAATACATTTTCAGATGACGAATCTGGTGAAAAATCAGTCTGCGTGCTGCTAGCGGGCGAGGAGTCAGAGATCACGTTCCTGGACGAGCCCCCGGACTACATGGTGGTGAGACAGAATTCAAAATCAAAATCTAAAAAGTTTTATTTATATATGGGTTACAAAGTAACGCTTTAAGAATTGTTCCTACTTGATGCCTACCACCAATTCGGGAACTAACCCGGCGAGAAGAACCGGCGTAAGAAACTCGCACGTTTTCAACTCGCATTACTTAATACTATCTCTCTTTCTCTTATAACTAAAGAAAAAATCAAAACAGCCTCCGTGGTCTAGTGGTTTAGAGCTTGGCTCTCGACTCGGAGGTCGTGGGTTCGATTCCCACAAGGGAACAACAAAAGATGTTGTTTCCAAGTTTGGTTAGGACAATGCAGGCTGATCACCTGATTGTCTGACAAGAAAGATGATCCATGCGTCGGATGGGCATGTAAAAAGTCGGTCCTGCGCCTGATCTCTCGCCAGTCGTGTCGGTCATCCGTCCCACTGGGTTACGAGAGTAAAAGGAAGAGAGAGTGCTCTTGTGTACTGCGCACACACTTGGGCACTATAAAAAAAATTACTCCTGCGTAACTGGCCTGGTTTCAATGAAACCGGCCACCGTCACCGAGATCGGTGTGGGAGTTATTAAAGAAAAATTCTTGCTTTTCCTTTCCTAAAGTATGGATACCCATCGGATTTCGAATTTCGGGCATCAGAAAGATGCCTGGTACTTACATCTTTTTTTTCCCCGTCTTCTTCATCTAAAGCATCTAATAACATAATTCTTATTAGCGTTCCATGTGTTTGAAAGACTGACCCAATATCAGCCCTATTAAGCTTTTGTACGTTGTAATATGATGGTATCTACCGAGTTGACCATTGTTTCAGGGGAACAAAGCCATGACGCGATTAATATTTGTCGGAACTTTACCCCATTGTTGTTCACTGAAGTTGGGGTATTAGGGCGGGGATAACCGCCGCGCGCCGTAACAATACCGGGCCAACTATAAATGTCCAGATTACCGGGATCGCGCTATGACGCTTACTGCTCTCCGATTGGATCGTAACAAAAGGAATAAAATTTGACACAGCAATTAGAAATATTAATTTATCTCATACATTGAACGAGCAGTTCTTGTATATATAAAATCTAGTAAACTTGAGAAGAGACCAAATTGCAAACCAGTCGATGTGTTTGTTGTCCATGATCCTGATTTCAATTACTCGCCTACTGATGGAGGGGTAGCGCGTGCGGGTACTGGGAATGTACACCTCCATTATCTATTATCTGTAGGAGTTAGTAATGAACTACTATCTGCAGACGGAGGGGTGCGCGCACGGCTACTGCGTGGTGTACTCCACAGCGGACCGCGGCAGCTTCGCGGAGGCGGAGCGGCGGCTGCAGGCGCTGTGGGCGGCCGGGCACACCTCGCGCCGCGCCGTCATCCTCGTGGGCAACAAGGCCGACCTGGCGCGGTCCCGCGTCGTACCCACTGACGGTGAGTCGCAATACGCCCCTGCCCCACATGAGCGGCGGCTGCAGGCGCTGTGGGCGGCCGGGCACACCTCGCGCCGCGCCGTCATCCTCGTGGGCAACAAGGCCGACCTGGCGCGGTCCCGAGTCGTACCCACTGATGGTGAGTCGCAATACGCCCCTGCCCCACATGAGAGGCGGCTGCAGGCCCTGTGGGTAGTCGTTTTGTCTGTATTCCGTAGAAAGAAACTGTTTCTAAAATGGTCATAATAGGCGTGGTGTATTTTAATAATATAGTCACAGTAATAGTAATATAAACTACACTGTTCAAACGATAAGAATATAATTTTATAGTCTACACGGTCCGACCAATCAACTAATGAGCGAGTAGGCCGTAGGGTATTAAATCGAGCGCAAAGCTGCAAGTATCTCCATAAACACCTATAAAACTTTTCAATTAATGGGACACTGCCGCTAGTATTTTCATCACGCATCTTCCAGGTGAAAGTTTAATCTCGGTGTCATTTATCACGGCGCGCAAAGCGGAAGGGGTGGGGGGTGAAATGAGACCCCCACCTGGGGTAAACATTATTATGTAGCTGTGTAATAGGAGTAATTTATATGCGAAGTAACGCGGCAGTTCTAGCCCGTTAACACGCTATATAGTGTAAGAATTACCCACGGAACTAAACGGATTTTATGTTTTAAAATTACAAATAGACACTTCAATTTTATTTATTTGTATAGATTTCGACCACTGGGCGATCACTAGTTACCTATATGAAAAATATAACTAAAAATAATAAATGAGGTTTTTTAAATAAAGAACACATACACACATCGCACCATACACTATACACCACACACCAAAATGGGACCCGCGCTCATCCAACTACACAATATGTATTTTATAACTTAGGTATGAACCTTTAGGTCTGTTATTAACTAAATGTTTTGTATATGTAAGTAATACTGATAAAGACTGTAAATGTTCTGAATAATTAAAAAAGAAGAAAAAAGAAACAAACAATACCTAATTAATGGTAAATAAGAATATTGAGGCAAGAATTACTAGAAAATTAGTCAAATCCTTATCCACTTTCACTCCACTTGTACCGGATTGCACAATACAAACACTAGACTGAAGATACAAAAGAAAATCAGACAGACTGACAAGATTCGATTCCACCAGAAGGCTTATCGTGATCCAGATTGATTGGCACCTCTACGCTAGGTCTCCCCTGAAGCCGTAAGTCCCGTTTAGACAAGGAGCAAACGGGCCACAAGTCATAACTCTGCCAGTCGCTTTATTTATTTTACCCAAAACTAAGCTGCAATTTTAGATAGGTACGTATTAAATTATGTAGATAAAATTAAAAAAATGACAGAATTTGCGGAAAAACAACATTTCCTGAAAAATTGAGCAAGACCGGACGTCGGACACCTTTGCACTACCGTACGCCGCGTGGGTTTTAGAGCAGTCCGCACTGCTCGGTATCTTATGAATCAACATTCATTATTTCACAAGATAATCTCGCCAAAATTTAAGTTCACATAATATTATATAGGTACTTATATTTTTGAAATGAGGATGGAATACTGCTCAGACTCCTTAATTTCATTATTTTGAATATGTTACTTCTATTGGAGAATAAACTGTATTTTAAAGATATACGAAAAAGCGTTTCAGCAGATTGTCCAGCCGCGGACGCTAGTGGCTAGTCTGCACCGATCCTGAGATATATTTTATTGGCTACTTATCTGCGCTATCCTGTTTAAATACGTTACGCTGGGGCGTGAGTCTCGAGTTTTTCAAAGGCGTCGTGATCTTGGCACGTAATTTGGGTTTCCGTCTATGTCGAACAAAATTTACTAGTTAAATTCTGTAGATAAAATTTTAAAATTATTTTTTAAAATAATTAAATAAAAATAAAAAAAATTAAAATTAATAAATAGATTATTATAGACTAACTATTCCGACAGACGTTGTTCTATCCTAACTATGAACTGGAATAAATCTATACTAATATTATAAAGCTGAAGAGTTTGTTTGTTTGTTTGTTTGAACGCGCTAATCTCAGGAACTACTGGTTCGAATTGAAAAATTATTTTTGTGTTGGATAGTCCATTTATCGAGGAAGGCTTTAGGCTATATAGCATCATGCTAAGCTCAATAGGAGCGGAGCACCAATCAAGAATGTTTCAAAATCGGGTTTTTTTTCCTTTTGAGAGCTTTCGCTGCGTACGCTGCGGAAACGGTTAAAGTTTCGCTAAAATGATGTATGACAGAATTATTTCCCTTTAAAAGTTCTACAAAAAAGTCCGCGACGTCGCGCGAGTCTATCTTTTAAGGTTGGCTCACAATAACTTTTATTGCTAACCAAATTTGTTCTAAAATTAAGCATTATTTGTGAGGGTGTTTTCATAAAGATTATATTAATCCTTATCCAAATAAATACGTTATTCATTACAAGCTAATTTAATTTAGAAGAAATTTGCCGTTTACATCATTTGATTTCAATGAGTATTTTATTGCCATCAATTAGACCAAACTTTGAGATAAAAGCCCCACAATTGAATTCGCCATTTTTCGCCAACTTTCCCGCAGTTTAAACGGCTCGGAAAATTTATGTTGCGAAACAAAGTTTTGGGACTGAAATATTTTCAGGTAATATTAAAGCGGAGTCGAGTGGACGGTAACGCGCTCTCGGCGAAGTCGTTTAAGTGGCGGAGGGACGAGGGCCCCTCCACGGAGGAATGTACATTGTACTGTAGACAGACCAGTAAATCGCATAACTAGTACTCAAATGTTTAGTTTTGTCTGTAAACGCTGTGTAGGAAATAGAATATTGTGTGATATCATCATCAGACGCGACAGCACTATTCAAAGTTGGTGATTTTATGGCGCTGTAAACGCGACATACTTAAAATAAATGCCGTAGAATCCATCGAAACGTGAGATTAGCGTAGTAAGCTATATAAGCAAATCTGTCGTGTCGTGTTAGTTACACTATTTATAACTCAAGAACATCTGAACCGATTTGGCTGCTAATTGGTGGGGAGATATCTTAAAACCAGGAGAAGGATATAGGATACTTTTTATCCCGTTTCCGAGGGACTAAAAACTCGAGAACGGCTGGATCGATTTGGCTAATTTTGGTCTTGAAATAATTGTGGAAGTTCAGGAAAGGTAAACTGGGAGAAATACTGGAAAAGGTGTCCTACACTGGAATGAATAAATAGCTACATCTACTCCTACACCTACTTCTACAACCTATTGTAGAAGTAGGTGTAGGAGTAGATGTAGCCATTTATTCATTCCAGTTCATATTTAAGACAGAACAACATGTGTCGGGACAACTAGTATCTATTATAGAACAACGATACCTACTTTGTTTTTATTGCGTCTAGCGCTATATACCTACTCAGGGTATATAAGTCATTAAAATATTATTAACACCCAATATTTTGTCATTTTTATTTGTTTATTTCTATCGATATAGTTCAATTATCTATAAAAGCCGGCTACTTGCCTTCCATTTATCATGAAAACCTAAAACTACTTTTTAAAATTATTAATCTCTGCGCGTCGAACGGGCTTGTTTCGTCACAAGGTGTAAGCGCAATTTTTTGGGTGCATCGGGCGCAAATTATTGTGTAGGTCTAGAATGGTATATTAAAAATTAATGTATTATATTGTATACTAGATGTTGCACGCGACTTCGTGCGTGCAAAAGGAAATCACGCGGTAACCGTACATTTTGCCGCAATAAAAAGCCTATGTCCTTCGCCGTGGTGTAATCCATATCTATACCAAATTTCATCAAAATCGGTCCAGTAGTTTCGAAGCCCATTCAATGCAAACAAACAAACAAACTTTTCATCTATATTATATTAGTATAGATACGTAATATTCATAAGGGAAGCCGCCTGTATGAACGCCTCGTCTATGGCACAGATATTATATTATTATCATTATCCGGCCTTACGTTCGTGATGTCACGTTACAGAGGGCAAGGCGTTAGCGACATCGTACGAGTGCAAGTTCATCGAGACGTCGGTGGGGATCAACCACAACGTGGACGAGCTGCTGGTGGGGCTGCTGACGCAGATCCGCCTCAAGCAGCAGCACGCGGAGCGCGCGCGCAAGCGCAGCACGTCGCGCAAGACGAGGGCGCGCGCGCGCTCGCCCGCCGAGCCCGAGCCGCCCGCCTCCGCCTCCAGCACGCCGCGCAAGCGTACACGACTCTCCGCTAGTGTCAAGGTACCTCTCCTCTCCTCTCTCTCTCTCTCTCCTCCCTTTCTCTTTGTCGAGACGTTCGTGACGTCACGTTACAGAGGGCAAGGAGTTAGCAACATCGTCGTCAGCAGTCGCAGAAAAATTCACCTAAAAACACGATTTGTGATTTAATTAAACCACCTAAAGCGCTAAATAAACTAAATTCAGATTTCATAAATGATTCAGTAACTAAATTTAGTCAAGTGAAATAGCATTTAGGAATACACACATGATACAGTATACCCATTGCCTAGTCTACGTAACCGTCTACAACCGCCATAACCTGCTGGTGACCCGCGCAATACACACACGATACAGTATACCTATTTCCCAGTCTACGTAACCGACTACGGCTGCCATAACCTGCTGGTGACCCCCGCAATACACACACGATACAGTATACCTATTTCCCAGTCTACGTAACCGACTACGGCCGCCATAACCTGCTGGTGACCCCCGCAATACACACACGATACAGTATACCTATTTCCCAGTCTACGTAACCGACTACGGCTGCCATAACCTGCTGGTGACCCCCGCAATACACACACGATACAGTATACCTATTTCCCAGTCTACGTAACCGACTACGGCTGCCATAACCTGCTGGTGACCCCCGCAATACACACACGATACAGTATACCTATTTCCCAGTCTACGTAACCGACTACGGCCGCCATAACCTGCTGGTGACCCCCGCAATACACACACGATACAGTATACCTATTGCCCAGTCTACGTAACCGACTACGGCCGCCATAACCTGCTGGTGACCCCCGCAATACACACACGATACAGTATACCTATTGCCCAGTCTACGTAACTGACTACGGCCGCCATAACCTGCTGGTGACCCCCGCAATACACACACGATACAGTATACCTATTGCCCAGTCTACGTAACCGACTACGGCCGCCATAACCTGCTGGTGACCCCCGCAATACACACACGATACAGTATACCTATTGCCCAGTCTACGTAACTGACTACGGCCGCCATAACCTGCTGGTGACCCCCGCAATACACACACGATACAGTATACCTATTGCCCAGTCTACGTAACCGACTACGGCCGCCATAACCTGCTGGTGACCCCCGCAATACACACACGATACAGTATACCTATTGCCCAGTCTACGTAACCGACTACGGCCGCCATAACCTGCTGGTGACCCCCGCAATACACACACGATACAGTATACCTATTGCCCAGTCTACGTAACTGACTACGGCCGCCATAACCTGCTGGTGACCCCCGCAATACACACACGATACAGTATACCTATTGCCCAGTCTACGTAACCGACTACGGCCGCCATAACCTGCTGGTGACCCCCGCAATACACACACGATACAGTATACCTATTGCCCAGTCTACGTAACTGACTACGGCCGCCATAACCTGCTGGTGACCCCCGCAATACACACACGATACAGTATACCTATTGCCCAGTCTACGTAACCGACTACGGCCGCCATAACCTGCTGGTGACCCCCGCAATACACACACGATACAGTATACCTATTGCCCAGTCTACGTAACCGACTACGGCCGCCATAACCTGCTGGTGACCCCCGCAATACACACACGATACAGTATACCTATTGCCCAGTCTACGTAACCGACTACGGCCGCCATAACCTGCTGGTGACCCCCGCAATACACACACGATACAGTATACCTATTGCCCAGTCTACGTAACCGACTACGGCCGCCATAACCTGCTGGTGACCCCCGCAATACACACACGATACAGTATACCTATTGCCCAGTCTACGTAACCGACTACGGCCGCCATAACCTGCTGGTGACCCCCGCAATACACACACGATACAGTATACCTATTGCCCAGTCTACGTAACCGACTACGGCCGCCATAACCTGCTGGTGACCCCCGCAATACACACACGATACAGTATACCTATTGCCCAGTCTACGTAACTGACTACGGCCGCCATAACCTGCTGGTGACCCCCGCAATACACACACGATACAGTATACCTATTGCCCAGTCTACGTAACCGACTACGGCCGCCATAACCTGCTGGTGACCCCCGCAATACACACACGATACAGTATACCTATTGCCCAGTCTACGTAACCGACTACGGCCGCCATAACCTGCTGGTGACCCCCGCAATACACACACGATACAGTATACCTATTGCCTAGTCTACGTAACCGACTACGGCCGCCATAACCTGCTGGTGACCCCCGCAATACACACACAATACAGTATGCCTATTGCCTAGTCTACATAATACGAACGTGTTTCCAGGTGCGCGGTCTGCTGGGGCGCGTGTGGGCGCGCGACTCCAAGTCCAAGTCGTGTGAGAACCTGCACGTGCTGTAGCACGCGCCCGCCGAGCCCGTGGCATGCTTCCCCTTCTTCGACTGCGCGCCCAACCTCGCCTAACTGCACACCGCGGTCGAGTTTGGATAACCTAACCTATCCTAACCTATCCCTACCAAAGCTTAACTTAACAGCTTTGTCGAGTTTGGATAACCTACTTCTACATTCTAATACCGCTTGCGTGTAGTTGGCACTATAATATAGTGCCAACTACACGCTTTATGTATTTTTCTGTATGTGCTATTTGATTGTGAGAAATAAATATACAAAGTGTTTGGTAGGTTTGGTCGTGTTGTTCTATCGCGTGTGAGCGAGTGAGACAGCTCTTGGACTGAATCAGGATTGTGATCACAAATAGATAAGAGAATTGGGCGAATCGAAGCTAGACAAATATCAGCAACTACAACCGAGCAAGAAGTCGGACCTAATCAAATTATAACTACAATAAAAATCAAATTATTTATAATTCCATTATCCAAACTCGACGTTTATTACATTTACAAAGTTTAATTAGCCATTTTAGTAATTTACGTAAGACATTTAAAATTTTGATAAACTTTATTATAATTATTTTGTGATTTTACGACCAGTACCTATTAACTCATTTATTGTTGCTATTATATTTAATTATTGTTATAAGTATTCGCTCGAGTAATAAAATGTAATAAAATGTTATATTAAAGAGGTATTTCAATACCTGAGCGCAAAGCTACGGGCCGGCGTATGATTAAATATATGATAAATACCGATATTAACGAGTTTAACAAGAAAATTTTGATGATACAAGTGTATAGAATTGGCATACGAAAACCATGTAGCCGTATAACCTACCTAGGTAAATAAAAGAGAGTTGTTGTCCATGCGCCACAAAATGTCGCAAATACGTTCTTTGCGGTGGCTGCTCTATACAGTTGATGTCTATGGTCAGTATTTAGAAGTTGTATTCGACATTCACTTGTATTATGTATTTTATTTATAGTATTAGTAGTCTTAAGTATTTATGTGATCCCACTAATTCCTAAAAAAGTAATTAATACCTACTATGTTACGTTTTTTGAAAAGTATTAACATAGATGAGTACATTAATGCTTAATAAAATAAAGAAATTACTTATTGTGTGACATGATTTCAGTCTTCAGACAAAAAAGACAAAAATATATATATTTAAAATATTTTCTTTTTAACTCCTACTGAAGATAAAGAAAACTGCGTAGTTCACGTGCTGCTAAGTAGTTCTTTGCAAAGTCTGAGTCAGAGTGACCAACCAGCAATAATTTGCAATATTTTACAGATTTGCAATATTCAACAGTAAACTAATATTTTCTTTACGAATTAAATCTGTTGTTTATATAATATTATTGTAACATTAATTCCATTCACATAAATTATTTAACTTTTTGCAGTTTTTAGTAGAAAATGTACTATTGCTAGATTATAAATGTAGATCCGTCATTATATACCAATGTACCTATAATTTTAATGTAATTTAGATAATGTTAAATTTTTATTGGTGTGATTGTGTGGATGAACGAACCTTCGTATGGCAGGTTTATAACTAGTGATAATAACAGTATTCTATAGATTTTATATTATTAACTCCTTCTTAACTTCCACTATACCGTTACGTTACCCTGTATTTTATATAGCTTTCGTATTTATCCAGATTTATCGTACGGATTTGGAAAATCTAGAGTTTTGGAATACAAATAAATTTTAGTGACTATAACTAAATTGGGTCCATGGCTTCAGAAATTGAGCTAACGAATTAGGAATAGGTAGTAAGTGGCTTTAGAGGACTCCGTATGTATGTGGCGAGGACACGTGGAACTGACTTCTGGTTACAATGGGAACTACGTTTAAAATTAACATGTGGAATAAAAAAAAGAGTTGCAATATAATTTTGTAGTTCCCAATATGTCAACTGCTAGAACAATAATACAGATGGAACATGATAAAAGTCCATCGAAGAAGAACCCTAGAAGGTATTCAAATATGACAGTAGAATGTAAAGATGGTACTATTTGGGTTTATTTCGCTAGTTTGGAATCCAAAGCTTACAAATAAATAATCAACAAACCATATAAGGTAGTATAATTTGAATATAATATTATATGGATTTTGTATATGTGTAATTACGTACTCTCATAGTTCCATCTTTACTAAGTGTGTTCTGGTACAGAGATGTAGCGGTCGTTAGTTTACGTTGTTTAGATCCCAATAATCCTAGAAATTATCAAACCAATTATGAAATTTTAGTGCCTGTTTAGTGAATATGTTAAGTCCCTCCATTATACCCGTTTGCCTTATGTTAGAGTTGATTTTGTAGCTGCGTGTGTCGACGACGCTAGACTAATAACTATAAGTATTAGTAGTATGGATTAATCTGAATTACTAGTTATATTAATAAAATCTAAATGTATTTTAATATATCGATGTTCGTCATTTCAATGTTGATATTGGAGCGATTTTAATTGAGAGCCAAGCGAAATATCGTCCCATATATTGATTTTTGGGAATCTCATTTTTGTGTTACACGTTTTTTAATTTATCACACGTCTTCTTAACATTTCAATTTAATGATCGAAAGACAATTTATCGGGAATTCAGTAAATAAAATTTCGAAACACAATCACTGAAATTAATTGCATTAATCATTTTGAAATACATTAAAATCGCTTCATAATATAGTTTATTGATGTCAATACAAAAGTAGTTTGACTAAGGTCGATGTTTAGTCACCCGACAAGTGTATGTAACCCCAGGGTCCAAACAAAACACCAATTTCACCTCGCCCTTGGACTGTCCTGGCCCATCGTAGAGCCCATCGCTTGCTAGTCAATATAGAGACGCGTTTAGAATTTTATTAAAATAATGCTGCCATATTATCCAGTATTGTTAGATCAGTAAATATTCTTCCAAAAATATTTTGACAGCTTCTAATTATATACGGCTTTTGCAACTGCACTTCGAGTTTAATTTAAGAGAGTTAATCGAGTTTAAGAGAGACATGACAAGCAAATGACTAAGCTTCGTAGTAATAATCTTGGCCATAATAATTGGTCTTAATGGTCATATGTTCTTAATTCTTTACGTTTTTTCCAAGTTACTAGTATTAAACTCGAAGCCCAGAAGACCTCCAGAAGTCTGACTCCTCAGCTAAATTTGAGCCTAATTATAATCCCATTGGACCATGTTAAGCAATATTTATTTGTATTTAATAGTCCAATAGGTTTTTCATGTATTATGTAGGCGTAGCTTACCTTAGAGTTTTATATTATTGTGATGATAAAATTTACAATTCAATCACATGATTAAATAGTATAAACTTGAACCTGAGTACTAGAAGAATTCTTCGTCAAATAATTAAAAAATTGGAACAGTGATTCTATAAATAATAATTATCTTTATAAAGTTACAGGAGCAACAATCACCAAAACGAATTTCTATCCTTTAATCATGTGGTTGCTGTTGAGACTTCGGTGTGTCCATTACAAGATAGTATGTGTTTAAAGTAACATAATATTATTATTGTAACTCATGTAATTAAATATATAAATATATCACTAATATGTGCAGATTTCACTATGATTATGCACAAAATATGAAATTACATCAATTGTTTTATCAAACTTGTCAATATTTCAAAATGCATTCAGATGGAAATTATTTTAACGAGATATATATTTTAGCACAGCTGTAAAGTTCACTGAAGTATTTCAGTTACTTAGTAATAACTTAACACGATTACAAAATTACAAAAAATATTCATTTCCTCTGTATGTACTCATATACTATCTTAGATTACGTCAAAAAACAAAAAAAAATTTTTTCGTGAGTGAATGCATATATGGAGTTTCTTTAATAAATAAAAAGAAATCTCCAAAAATGTGAGCTTGATATCTCGAGCTGGCACATCCCCTTTCCCATATAAAATACATTGCAATAAATGTTTTTTTTTTTATTTTCACCACAAACAGTCGAAAAAAATTCTCTATTTTCCGTTTTCTAAATTTTATAGAAAATTAAATTCTCAACTTTTTAAAAGATTTAATTAAGTTTAAAGAAACCGATTCTAAAATATAACAAATAACTTCCCAAAAATTTGCAAAACATTTATGGGATCTGTCAGAAGAACTTACAGCATTAGCTTTGTTTGATGATTCGGTGTCGATTGATATAAAACTTTCTTCCTATGATTTTTTGGTGTTTGTGTATTATATTATATTGGTATAATTGTGTTTTTCTTATGTCTATTACCCACGAAAATTTTTTTTTGTTTTTCGACACAGTACAATACGCTTTTTTATCTGCTTATGAAAAAATGTGCATTTATTTTCAAACAAACAACTTTTTGTTTAGCAAAATAAAATAAATTCCGAAATATTTTTTTAGCTTCTAAAAGTCACTTTCGTAATGAGCAGCCTTAACGCTAAAATAATATTTCATAATAATTTACGGTAGCCAAATCTCTGACATTTAAAATTGAGAAAAAGAGCTAAACTTTGTCCTTATGTGACTTTGCGGAGGCTGCTCTTTGCGGAGATTGCTCTACAGTGGTATATATAATATTAGTTTTTCGATATTTTGAAACTACATAAATAGCCTTAATGTTTAATATCAATAACAAGCTATTGCTGAACATATCTTTTATGCACAATTTAATATCCGTAGAGTGGTAGTGATACGTCCATTTTGTCAAAGTTTTTAGTGTCAATAGACCGTATAGCCGCCGCCAGGGGAGCCATTCGCGTAACGAACGAAAAACGAAAGTTAAAATCGTCTAAACACAAACGTTTGTAACTCATGTAAAAAAGTTACGAAAACTACTTTTTTAAGACAAAAAAATTAAATTGATAACTTCTGTTGGGAAAAAGTTATTTTTCCAAGAATTTTTACAAAATTCATCACTGAAATATACTGATAGTAATGTGCTGGTGGCTCCCTCTGCAACTTTTGCCCGGTGGCGTAGATTTGATCGACGAATTTTGGAGATTACCAATTTAACATAGCACGGGTTTTGATGTTCATTTGTTGACAGTTATAGCGTTTGTGTTGTAGTATATTGACATTTTATTATTTAATAATTATATGTAAAAGTTTTGAAATATATTCTGATGTTTCGTATATAAAAATATATGTGTTGTTTTATTTTTATCCTGATATATAATTATAGACACAAAAATAAAAAAATAATTAGAACTCATGTTAGTGCTTAACTTTCTAAGAGGAAAGAGCATTAGAAATAAAAATTGCAAGCGTAAAAATTGTAAAAATAATTAGCTTTATTAGTACTAACCTAAGTTTAAAACATTACAACTATGTTTAAGGGTTCAAATAAATAATTCAACAAGTTTTCTTTTAGATTAGGCGTACTTAGTTGCAATTGTGTATAAGCGCCATCTATTGCTTTTGTACAAAAGTGATGTCTATCGAACCTAATAATTATTACGTAATAATAATAATTATTACAATGTATATTTTTTCATACTTTAATTGGTGTACTGTTTTTATTATCACAATGTCTTAACTTTTAAGAAAATCCACTATACCTAATTTTCTCACTAAAATTATTAGTTAAGAGTTGCCGGCATAACATAATGAAATCAATTGTTCTTCACGTTTTTGGGGAGTGTTGACTTTTGAGAAACTAAAAGTTTGTACTTTACGATACAGCCACATACTCAATTCTTTTCCCGCTTAATCACTAGGTACCGGTCGGTAGTGACTGCAAATTGAAGGTTAGGTATAGGAAGGTCCCACTTGACACAACGGCCAAGTCTGTTCCTCCTACTACCGTGAGACCTCAGAATGTCTCGTTGTCGAACCACTGCCACATCTTCGGCTTGGTAACATCCAGCTCGTACTCCTCGCACTTAAGGCCCGTTATCCTGAAAAAAGTATTATCATCTTAAGAGCAATCTCTCTTAGTTAGATAAATCGCAGGTCCGAATCCCACCACGAAATTGTGGGAATAGTGGAAGCCCCAAAGGGAGATCTCCTACCGAGCGAGGTTGTATGCACGGTAAGGCCGAAGCCCACTTGTATGCATTTCAGCTGTCGTTATATAGTTCAGAACTTTAGACACTTTGATAGCGCGATTCAGGACTGTGCGTTGATTGGTCCGCCACAAAACTATATATTACGTTTCATGAAACTTTCTTAAAAGCATGTATTTTTAGCGTTAAGTGTTTTATGTTGTGGCCGCTCTAGTGAGCTCAGTAACCCATTTATCATATTTGTGAGACGGAGGTTTTTACCCACCACTGAACCAGATTAACGTGGTGTACCTGGTCCGGCGCACGCAGCGCACGATGGGGTGCGCGCGACGGAAGCACTGTGGGCCGAGCACGTTGAAGTACGTGAGGCCGATCTGCGCCGACACCAGCGAGTTGGTGCGCTGCAGGCACGACCGGAACTTGGCGTCGCAGCTGCAGTGCGACCTGAAACATACAGGGAGCTTTATAGTTTACTATCACATTGGCCGGTAGACCTGACTTGGCGTCGTTTTATCACAGTTTATTATAACATTGACGCTGATTTAATGAGCTCCGTGGCCTAGTGGGTAGACTGTTTGGTTCGCACTCGAGAGAGTGCAGGTTCGAATCCCAGGTTGTGGCGTGTACCAATGAGACATTTTCAGATGTCAAATTCATTATTCGGACGCTCTAACGGTGAAGGAAAACATCGTGAGGAAACCCGCACATGGTTGGCCCCAGACGTATTGACCAGTCATTCCTCTGGACTAGGCTGACTATGTTGTGAGAATGCCGTATGCGCTTGGGCAACTATACGACATTTAAAAACCGACTGTCCCAGGCACTACAGTATTTCAAGAGTGGTTACTTCGCTCGGAGAATACTGTATAAATCATCCATTATCGGATGAAAAGGCCTAAGTTGTGACGCTGACTTGGCGTTGTAACGACGGTGCGATTCGCAACCTGCATGCTGATCACCCTTCTATTTTTGATCATAAACGTATAAACAACATGGTAATTCCCGGCTCACGCTCGGTCCACTTTCACTGATGACGTAAGTTATCTCACCGATCTCACGGCTATCACCTGGCGACAAATATGGCCGCCAATTAAAATGTATTTTAGCGCCAACGACGCCACGTTTGACCTGTTGTCCTGAATTACGACGATAATTGATTAAATAAACCGAAGGTTCGATTCTGTTTACAGTTTCTAAGAATTGATGAAATAAACCAATGCTACAAAATACTTAATGATATTGAGGAAACACTTTGCTGGCAATGACCACCATGGAGAGGAGAGACGCGACGCGATGCATTTTTAAGAAAACGCTTCAATATTAATTAACTTTATTCACTGCACAATAAGTTACACGTTTCATTGCATGAGTCGCGTCGCGTCATGTGTGAGCTGAGTTAGTCAGAATAATAAAATCTGAAAACTGAAAAGTCGGAAAAAGGTGGCCGACCTTAGTCATGGAAAGACATCTGACATTATTACGAGTATAATAATCGTTTATATTAATACTAATAGTTTTTCTGCGCGGCTCCGCCCGCGTAAATACATTATCCCGCGGGAACACTATTTTTTCGGGATAAAAAATATCCTGTGTCCTTTCCCGGGACCCAAAATATGTCTATACCAAATTTCATAAAAATTGGTTCCGTGGTTAAAGCGTGAAGAGGTAACAGACAGACAGACAGACGACAGACAGACACATTTGGGCATTAATAATATTATAGTATAGATCTCATGTAAGTGTTTATTTAAGTAGAATTATTCAAAGTCCAAGGTTGCATTAGTGAGCTTAAGCTATTCAAGTAACTAGAATATAATATGAGGGCATTATTTATGTCTCAAATCACAATCATGGCCGTGTTCTTGTCATGTTCTAAGTTTTTGTCGCTATATTATTATAGAGTTTTGTCAATTCAAACCTAGCTCCTATTACCGAAGCAATAGAGTTCAAAATGTACAATGACTGCATGATCTTGACATTTCATAACATCTATTACGCGAACTACAGAAGGCTGTCGCGACTGATAGGCCGTAGGTGTTAAAGTAGTTTTAAATTATAACACCATAACTTGTAATAATTACTATTATAAACATAATATTATTATGATATAGATACATATTATTTGTAATAAAAAAAGATTCTTAATAGCAGGTGGAATCGTGTCTCAGTATTCAGATTAATAATTACCATAAATAGCATAAATACTCGGCTATTAGCAGGAGAAGAAGACAATATATTATATCGTGAAGATACGTAATGAAACAAAAACTATTCCTCAGGAAGAGAAAACTCGTACTAGAAGTCTGTCCTATAATACCGCCCAGGGGGCCAAGCAGGAAAATTTGACAACCCTATATAAATTTAATTCGATAACGTTACGTTTTGTCAAATGTTCATGCTAGGTCCACTGTAGTCATAACAGACCGATGTGATTGTTAAATCCTTCTTTTATTATAGCCTCCTACTGTTATAAATACCCATTTCTCTACTTCCATAACCATAGACGTTTATACTAAATCTCGAACAATTTGCTTTTTAAACGGATTACCACGAGCGAATATAGAATATTTTCACTTTACACCAGTTGCTGCAGGCGAGATCAATACAATCATTAAGACACTTAGTTCGAAAGCCGTGGGCTGTGATAAAATCAGCCGCCAAATGATCATTCCCATCATTGAACATCTCTTGCCAGCCATTACCCACATCATAAATTTCTCCTTTGAGTCCTCTGCTTTTCCCGATTTATGGCGTAAGGCCTACATCCGTCCTTTACCAAAGGTACAAAATCCTGCACAACCCTCCCACTTTAGACCGATTTCTATCCTCCCTTTTCTCTCCAAAGTGATCGAGGCGTGTGCTCACAGGCAGTTGTCTCGGTTTGTGTCCAAACACAACGTTCTCTCCCCACTACAATCTGGATTCAGACCCGGACACAGTACCCCTTCGGCTCTATTAAAAATTACTAGCGATATAAGAGCAGGCATGGAGGATTCGAAAGTCACTATTTTAGTGCTGATTGACTTTTCAAACGCCTTTAACAATGTCAACCACGATATCCTCCTGGCTATCCTCTCTCATCTTATGATCTCGCCTGAAGCGTTAAACTGGTTCTCTTCTTATCTTCAAGGTCGTCGGCAACGTGTGCGCGTTGACCAGTATTTTTCTGATTGGCGGGTACTCGAAGCTGGCGTTCCTCAAGGCGGCATACTCTCTCCTCTTTTATTTTCCATATTTATAAATTCAATTTCCTATGTTCTTCGCACTTCGCATCATCTGTATGCTGATGACTTGCAGGTGAACGTTCAAGAAACAGTTGAAAATCTGTCCACTACCATCGATGATATAAACCGCGATCTAAATGCTATACACACCTGGTCCACGGAGTTCGGACTGTCAGTGAATGCCACTAAGTGTCAGGCGATATTATTGGGATGTCCGAGACTATTAAGTAGAGTCGACACTGGAAGTCTCCCGCCTATTCTCTTTAACGGCAACGTTATTCCTTTAAGCTCCTGTGTTAAAGATCTCGGTTTATATATTGATGCTCATCTTGACTGGCGTACCCAAGTCGCTAATGTTAGTAATTGTGTTACCAATTGCTTGCGATCTCTCTACCGTCTTAAAAATTTCTTGCCTTCTAGGATAAAAACAATGTTGGTTCAAGCCCTCATTTTTCCAATACTGGATTATGGTGACATTTGCTACTTCGACCTTAATGCAGACCTCCTCAACAAACTCGACCGGCTCCTTAATAATTGCATAAGATTTATCTCCGTAAGTACGACCACATCTCCTCCTTCCTCCTTCTAAGCTTCATTGGCTGCCGATACGACAACGTCGTTCTCTATTGGCTCTGTGTACACTCTATTCCCTTCTTCACTCCCCTTTTGCTCCTCACTGTTTAACTCCTTATTTTAAATATCTGTGCAGTAGCATGATAGGAATCTCCGTTCTACAAATAATTTGCTCCTTCTTTGTCCTTCCCATAGCTCCTCTCTTGTCCATTCATCCTTCCATATTCAGTCCATCCTCCTTTGAAATACACTACCCCAAGAAGTAAGGATGTCTGAGACAAAAAAATGTGTTCAAACGCAGAGTTCGTGAACTGTATTGAGGTCATTGGCAGAATAGACGTAATAAGAATATAATAATTAGGTGAATTTAGTTATCTTATTGTTATATATTATATATCATATTTATGTATCTATAATGTTAAGTAGGTTTATTCTATATAAAGTATGCTAATTATAATATATATCACGTGGTCACGTGGTAGAGCCATGCTTCGGCACGAATGGGCCGGCTCGACCGGAGAAATACCACGGGCTCACAGAAAACCGGCGTGAAACAGCGTTTGCGCTGTGTTTCGCCGAGTGAGTGAGTTTACCGGAGGCCCAATCCCCTACCCTATTCCCTTCCCTACCCTCCCCTACTACCCTATTCCCTCTAAAAAGGCCGGCAACGCACTTGCAGCTCTTCTGATGCTGCGAGTGTCCATGGGCGACGGAAGTTGCTTTCCATCAGGTGACCCGTTTGCTCGTTTGCCCCCTTATTTCATAAAAAAAAAAAAAATATCATGTTTTGGTGTAATAAAACGCTATAATAGTATTTACCATATTTATATTATTTATATATTAATAAATTACATTTTTATTTTTACATTTACATTTTTACTTACTTAACACCCGGTTTCTGAAAGGCTAATCAAATAGTTGATCAACTAACGCGCATGTTAAGTTAACAAGATAGTTAAATCAATTTGCGTTTCTGAAACGCTAATTAGTGAAAAATTTATTAATCATTGATCATCTTGACATAACACGAAGTTTGATTTTTAACGTGTGTGGCGTCCAATTTTACGCTCAATATTTCGTTGAAAAGAGTAAAATAATGTAAATTTCTGGCAGAATGGTGCAAAACCTTTGCAACCGCGATTGCCATTAAGCAAAAGAATAATGTAAATTTCCTGTCAAGTATACAGAGTGAAATTTTCGTTCGTTTTTCGTTAGCCCGCCAATTTCAAACTTTTTCTTGACAAATATTACAAGGAAGTAGTAAGAGGGAGAAACATCAGGCAAAATGTTGCTAATGAAAATGTTAGCAAAGTTTTATGAAGGACTTATTTACAATACACATTATTCTTCAATTAGATTAATCATATCAGGCACAGAGCATTTAATAAATCTAGTTGAAGCGTTTATAATATAATAATAATAACTCCCCACACCGATCTCGGTTACGGTGGCCGGTTTCATTGAAACCAGTTACGCAGGAGTAATTTTATAGTGCCCAAGTGTGTGCGCAGTACACAAGAGCACTCTCTCTCCTCCTTTACTCTCATAACACAGTGGGACGGATAACTAACATGACTGATGAGAGATGAGGCGCAGGTCCGACTTTTTACATGCTCATCCGACGCATGGATCATCTTGTCGGACAATCAGGAGATCAGCCTGCATTGTCCTAACCAAACTTGGAAACATTTTTTGTTGTTCCAACGCGAGAATCGAACCCGCGACCTCCGAGTCGAGAGCCAATGCTTCTAACCACTAGACCACGGAGGCTGTTATATATATACTATACCTATATATTTATCCCTCACCAGTCGTGTCCGTGGGTGGCCACTGGATTATGAGAGTAAAGGAAGAGATAGTGCTCTTGTGTACTGCGCACACACTTGGGCACTATAAAAAATTACTCCTGCGTAACTGGCCTGGTTTCAATGAAAACAGCCACCGTCACCGAAATCGGTGTGGGGAGTTATTAAATATATTTATAATATATACCTACATACCTAATGTAGGTAAATGCGCCAAATTAACTTAGTAAAAACACTTTAAATACCTTCTGTAAATAATATCAGTGGAAAAATGGGAAAAACTCATAGAAAAACTAATATTTTCAAAAGTTAATTCACCGAAATACATTGATCAGTTGACAATAGATTTGACATAAGATTAATCTATGATTACGCCTTAAATAGCTTTCCAGAAACCGAAAACAGCGTTTGACATGTGGTTTGACATTAGTGTTGTTAACTAACACGGTGATCAAATCAAACGACTGATCATGCTTTTTGCAACTCAATTTACACTTGACAAGAGATTTGAAAGCTGATTAGTTAATTTTGGCGTTGATCAGCCTTTCAGAAACCGGGTGTTAGTCTCTAAACCGGTTTTCTTTTAATAAGTATTATGCATCTACCTCACACTGTTTCTGCATCACCCAAAGGTTGGCTGGTAGAAAATGCCACATGGCATTAAGCCCGCCTCTATACCATATTGTGTGCATAAAGTATAATAAATAAAATAAAAATAAATGTGAAAATTTGTGGGTATAGATGGATGGATGGATGAATATTTGTTAGTCTTTCACGCAAAGACTACCTAACAGATTTGGTATGGTAATAGGTTCCAGATTAAAACATAGGCTATTTTTATCCCAAAAAAGTAGTGTTTCCGAAGGACATTTTAGTTACGCGAGTGGAGCCGCGAACAAAAGCTAGTATTTACACTCGTAGCAGCATCTTGCTATCAAAATTCAAAATCTAACAACAAAGAGCATTACTAACTGTTTATTATTAAAATTTATGCTGACTAGTGACAACAGCAAAACTAGAAAGTTGCCAAACTAACACCCGGTTTCTGAAAGGCTAATCAAATAGTTGATCAACTAACGCGCATGTTAAGTTAACAAGATAGTTAAATCAATTTGCGTTTCTGAAACGCTAATTAGTGAAAAATTTATTAATCATTGATCATCTTGACATAACACGAAGTTTGATTTTTAACGTGTGTGGCGTCCAATTTTACGCTCAATATTTCGTTGAAAAGAGTAAAATAATGTAAATTTCTGGCAGAATGGTGCAAAACCTTTGCAACCGCGATTGCCATTAAGCAAAAGAATAATGTAAATTTCCTGTCAAGTATACAGAGTGAAATTTTCGTTCGTTTTTCGTTAGCCCGCCAATTTCAAACTTTTTTTTGACAATTATTACAAGGAAGTAGTAAGAGAGAGAAACATCAGGCAAAATGTTGCTAATGAAAATGTTAGCAAAGTTTTATGAAGGACTTATTTACAATACACATTATTCTTCAATTAGATTAATCATATCAGGCATAGAGCATTTAATAAATCTAGTTGAAGCGTTTATAATATAATAATAATAACTCCCCACACCGATCTCGGTTACGGTGGCCGGTTTCATTGAAACCAGTTACGCAGGAGTAATTTTATAGTGCCCAAGTGTGTGCGCAGTACACAAGAGCACTCTCTCTCCTCCTTTACTCTCATAACACAGTGGGACGGATAACTGACATGACTGATGAGAGATGAGGCGCAGGTCCGACTTTTTACATGCTCATCCGACGCATGGATCATCTTGTCGGACAATCAGGAGATCAGCCTGCATTGTCCTAACCAAACTTGGAAACATTTTTTTGTTGTTCCAACGCGAGAATCGAACCCGCGACCTCCGAGTCGAGAGCCAATGCTCTAACCACTAGACCACGGAGGCTGTTATATATATACTATACCTATATATTTATCCCTCACCAGTCGTGTCCGTGGGTGGCCACTGGATTATGAGAGTAAAGGAAGAGATAGTGCTCTTGTGTACTGCGCACACACTTGGGCACTATAAAAAATTACTCCTGCGTAACTGGCCTGGTTTCAATGAAAACAGCCACCGTCACCGAAATCGGTGTGGGGAGTTATTAAATATATTTATAATATATACCTACATACCTAATGTAGGTAAATGCGCCAAATTAACTTAGTAAAAACACTTTAAATACCTTCTGTAAACAATATCAGTGGAAAAATGGGAAAAACTCATAGAAAAACTAATATTTTCAAAAGTTAATTCACCGAAATACATTGATCAGTTGACAATAGATTTGACATAAGATTAATCTATGATTACGCCTTAAATAGCTTTCCAGAAACCGAAAACAGCGTTTGACATGTGGTTTGACATTAGTGTTTTAACTAACACGGTGATCAAATCAAACGACTGATCATGCTTTTTGCAACTCAATTTACACTTGACAAGAGATTTGAAAGCTGATTAGTTAATTTTGGCGTTGATCAGCCTTTCAGAAACCGGGTGTAAATCTCGAATGGTTCATTATGGAGATCATAATCAGTCCCGAATATGTCGTTACAACTCACAACAACATGTGCACAAAATACTGTAATAGACCGAGCCCAACTTGCGAAATATGATTATCAGGCAGAAAATGCCTTTCGCAATAGGGAATATGCATAAAATATAAAAATAGCTTAAAATATAATAATATGATACTAGACTGAAAAATAAAGGAAATGGCGAAAAAAATTTCAATATCTGTTGATAAATGAGCAAGATATGAGCGGTAAAAGTTTGTAATCTATCTCTTTCTAGCAAAACGAAATTTAGTATGAACTTTCTATGAAAGTCGTGTTATGTGACGTCACGATACACGTCGGATCTCTCTGTCTAATAGACCACTTTAAACGTTCATATCTTCGTTATTTTTAATGATATCAAAAAACTGATTTTACCATACGGTTTACCAAACAAGATAGATTTATTAAAAAAAATAAAAAAAATACGTGCATATTCCCTATTATTATGGGCCGGTCTATGGTGGTGTGCAATTTATGCTGTATCATTGCTACTGCATCTTATTGCCTTGCCTTTATTGCCTCCCATTGCCTTGGTCCTGACATGGTACTGACATACGCTTTTTTCTGACCCTAAAATCTTAAGCAACAGTTTTAAACTTTTCTACTATTTATATATTCTAGTAATATAGACGGTAAATTTATTTCTCCGTGTGTACTAGGTAACAGAGCAAAAGAAGCGAGACAGAAGAAGTTGTTCAAATGCGTAATCTCTCTGAATAAACAAACCGAAAGACCAGGCAGGTGTGAAAACATTAGGATTATTTTACACATATCATCTGTTCTACAAACCAATCGTATAACAAGTTGATCTCCCCAATTAGATGATTCACATTGAAATTCAAATTAAATAAGTAGTTAGTTATTAGATAATATTATACTATAAGTATAATTGTTATTTATTGAGAATTAATAATATAAATTTAATTTAGAAAATAGTAGCAACTTTACGGTAAATATTTATAAACATACATTCGCAATGTCCATACCTCGTGAACAGTCCCGTATTGGTGAGTCCGAATTTAGTCTCGCCGGCCGAGATGTACATCTTGCAGGCGTCGTGCTGCCGGCAGCAGGTGTCCGTGAAGAAGAATAGCCCCAGCTCCCCGGAGCGAGCTGATGATGACCGTCCGTCCCCGCACCATACTGTGCCTGGAATCATTATCATATCATTAATTAATAATTTAACAGTTTATTCCACACAAAATTTATGTCATGGGAAACTCATCCCAACTTACCTGTCCGGTAGTTGTGGTATAGTATACGGGTATGCGACCCCGGCTTCCCTAGCTATTACTGTCCTATCCCTTCCCCTCCTGGGCGGTAATATCCTACATTCCTTTTTCCCACTAACTTACCAATCTTCCTTTCCACACCACCTACCCTTCCCTTTCCCTATTCCTACCCTCTCCGCAAATCCGTGGGAACGCAATGGATAATCATAAAAATAAATTAATTATCCAAAATGGCGGCGATGTGGTTCGCCACCCATCACGTCTCGTTCTCGCGGAGGCGAAAAGTGGCCCATGGAGAGCCGCTTCGCTACGTTGAATGTAAGAGGAGGAATGGATGTTAAGAATGAAAGTGGACGAAGCGAAACAAGTATGTAAGGATCGTAGCGAGTGGAAAGAAGTGGTCTCTGCCTACCCTAATGGGAAAGAGGCGGTCTCTGCCTACCCCTACGGGAAAGAGGCGTGATTATATGTATGTATGTATGTATGTATGTATGTATGTATTCCACACAAAGAAATCTATAGAATTACAATTTTACTAAGAAATACGACACAAAGGTACTGCTTATTTCTAATTATAAATTTCTTTCTGCAGCATTATCATTAGTATCAGCATCATAGTTATCAATATCAATATGTAATGTAATTACAGCAGCTATGATTAATATAAAGTGTTATTGTCACTTCATAGTTAACATCAGCGATTGCAGTTGTATATAATCTTGATGACGTACAATAGCTTTAACATCATAATTATTATTACCAGAAAATGATTTCAATGAATATAAATGTGTTGTGTTAATTTTTTGTTACACCCCGATTTGTCCGATAACAAAATGTAAAAAATAGGTTGATTAAACCTTATATTTTAGCTAACAATTCATAATTCAAATCTATTTCCCTTATTATTCAGTTCAGTAACTTTTTGTTTTCAAGCCATCCGAGTCTTCTAAGAAGATCAGCTTTTGTTATACGAGTGAATGTTGCTAGCATTTTTAGTTTAAACTTACAAGCCATTCACATATAACAAATTATCCTTTATCTCAAGAACAACAGCCTAGACTTAGAGTGACTATAAGACGGGAGATAATAACTACATTGTAATCGTAATAAGATGACGTAAGATCTGCGGCCACTTTCCATTTCGGAAGTCACGGCCGATCTGCGCTTGTAATTACTTTCTAAGCGGCTCCCATCATTGTGCCATTAAAATAGTATACTTTTTTTACAATGGAAGCAAATTGCTCTTGTCATACCTATGTAACTTCTAATTGGCTAAAAATTACTTTACTCAAAATTTCACCAACGCCTGTTAAAGTTGTTCGTTGATTAAATATAATTTCATATCTCTCTCATTCTTCGAATTAATGAAAAGAAGGCATGATATTTAAACAAACGATTAACTTAATAGAAGTTGGGACTTATAAGTCTCTCAAATTAAATAAATTTTAATTGTTCCTTATTTAGAGCAATTGTCGTTAGTCTCATCTCTAACATAATTTACTTAATCCTTCTACATAATTAGATATATAGTTTGAGGCATACCTTAAATTGTAGTTAACTTAAAAATACACTTACCGGGATATATGGCCTGAACTCTATCCTTAAAGAGATCCACCATAGAGTTGGCGACATTGGCTACGCTGCTGACTCCGGAGGCCAGGCTACTGACGAACCCTCGGTCACTGTCCAGGGATCCGTTGTCTCTCGCGCCCGCCATCAGCTGGCTGAGGGGTTTGCTGAGACCAGAGGATATCGACTTGATGACTCCTCGAGTGAACTGCCCTGAAAAAGAAGAAAATAACTTTGAAATTAACATACAAAACTAGGAAATGTCGGATCTATTCTTTGTGAGTAAGTGCAAAAATTAGTGCATACCGATTCCTCCATTTTCTTCTCGACTTCTCAACTTTTCAGCTTCTAGTGCCTCATTTTGTTTTTGCATTCTTTTGAATATATCCATCAGTCCTTTTGGTACGACTCTTTCAGCCACAGTTTCCACGACACTCTCGACCACACTCCCAGCAAAACCGAACAATACTGACAACGCGTCAGTTTTTGGTGCACTGGTCGGAACTACATCTTTGGAGTCATAATAATCATCTGGAACCTCTTCTACATCCTCTGTGTCCAGTTCTGTGAATATCGGTACGTCTTCATTAGACTCTGTGCTATCTTCGCTATCTTCAAAGCCTTTTAAATTTTTAGATTCACGTTTATGAGCAGCTTCTTTGGAGCTTAACTGATCAATAGTTTCTGTTGTTACATCTTCAGTGACGTTCTTCTCTGGGTCAGTGGTTGTTTCGTTTAAATAAGGTTTTGTTGTCAATTCAAAGAAGCCAGTAGTTAAATTAAAATCTTCAGACACCTCCGTCGATGCCGGCACCGTCACCGTTTGGTTTATAGTTATTTTGGTAGCAACTTTCTCGGTGCTCAAAGGTATCACAGTTAAATCTTCAGTTGTACTTTCAACGTCCACTGAAATATCTGTTGTACTCAGTAACTCTATAGGAATTACACTTAGTTCTGTTGTCTTTTCTTGTAAAATTGCTTGTAAGCTAATATTTGTATCGTTTTTCTTTTCATCTTTACTTCTGTCATCCTCAAACTTTTTTCTTTTTGTTTTCATCGACTCCGTCGCCTCGTGGTTCACTACCGTATATTTGTATGAGTCCTTATGATAATCGTTCGCATTCCACGGTGTCATTCCCAACTTTTTGTTATATTTAAATGAGTATTCATCGTCGAAATCAATAATGTCATTATCGATATCGTCGAGGTCGGTGCCAAAGCCTCGTTTGACGTCGATAGATTTACTTAGGACTAGTGATAAATAACTTAAGAATATCAAACCACATTGTATCCTTAAACTCATCTTTCGCCTCACTCTGTGATACATGTTGGTGAATCCATCTGAAATGAAAGAAAGATATAGTGAGATACTAAAAAACTTGCGTAACAAAGGACCGTAAAGTTTACTACGGGCTAAATCAATTAGTTATGCTACTATGTGCTGCCTACAGCAATGGCTATTATTATACCTACACTTTTCATGCATGTTGCTACATTTAGTTATTCCGAAGTACTTGTGTACTTTATTCCACAACTCATAGTAGGAATATTAAAATAAAACACTTGTATTTTTTTAAATCATCAAATTAAGGTCAGTCACACTGCGACGATATGCGGCCCTGTATTTTAAAGTCAGCTACTTTATTTACTACACAAAAAGACGTTTTCAACCTGACATTCGAACTCTTACAATGAAACGTATATCCTCCTGTGTAAAGAAAAAAGTTCAATTTTGAATAGCTATCTTACAAAATATGCAGCGTCTCGCCGTTTATCGTTTCGTTTCGGTGTGACCTGACCCTTAGATATGTCACCGTAAAATTGTAAAAACCGTTAGATTGTAATATTACTAGAGATATTATAATATACTGACAGATTATCAAAAACGAATTCATCCTTATAATAAAAAGCAAACAAATATGGCGGCACGGAGCACATTACACATACCGTTTAACCAATCGGCACGGTATTACAATATAACGAAAAATAATGCGTACAATTGTATGGAGAAATTTGTATTTGACAATCTGTCAGCATATTATAATATCTCTAGTAATATTACAATCTAACGGTTTTTACAATTTTACGGTGACAGGTACACTCGTAAATCAAACGACAACTTTAATCATAATCATTAGAGCTGCTTATAAGCATTTCAAAGGATGTTATACTCTTAATGGGTATGACATCCTTATTTTTGAATTACGCAAAAATTAAATAATAGATAAAGGATGTCAGTTAACTAATAAACATCAGATATATGAAAAGGACATAAACATAATATAACATTGTAATTTGCATAACAAAATGGTTGCCAAAACGAGAAGGTAACTTTACATCGACAACCTTAGATCCCACTTCCCACCAGCGTTGGGCAACCGTCGTTATATATTGGACAAAGGTAGGACAGCCTTGCACAACACCGTGGGACAGGTGTAAACATTATAATAAACTATTGTGCGTATGTTAATGGCTTTCTCCTGATCTTGCATAACAATAAACGTAAAAAGTGTAACGCTTCTCCTCTTCACGACAATAGAATAAAACTATAGTAATTTACATGTCATTATCTCTATAAAAATGGTAGATAGAATAAAATGGTAATGATATGCTTATTCCTCTGAAGTTAGTTTCCACAGCGATTTCGGTGACGGTGGCCGGTGACTTGTGGGAGGGATGACCAACACAACTGTCGAGAGATCAGGGCCTTTAGTCAAGATGCATTAGATAATATCAATTGCATAGTTCGAAAACAAAATGTATGAGATTTGACATAAGGCATCGCAAGCGACATGTTAGCGACGACTTATCTCAAATCTCATACATTTTATTTTATCGATTCGAATACATCTTGACTAGAGGCCCTGCTTACTTAGACTTTGCTCTGAAAACTTAAATTATACTAAGGGCCTGTTTCACGATCGTCTTATAAGAGACAAATAGCTTATCTGGAAGTTTTGTCTCTGTCCTTCGGTCTAAAGTAAGCAGCGACTTAACTTTTGCTAAGCTACTCAGAACTAACACCAACTAGGCGTTTGTGAAATAGGCCCTAACTCTAGTCTAAAATATAGCACCTGCCACCTACACCTTACCTACACCGTTGTATACTCGTAAAACTTAAGATAAAATCAGCAGATCTATGAACTTGAAGTTGCTTAATGTTAGAACCTGCTAAATATTACACGAACACATTAACGTTTAACATAATACATCTAAATTATATAACACTAATAATTACAATATTCTGTTACATTATGTTAGTGTTGCGAAGGGCCGCTATAACGAGAACAGTTGCGAAATCAGACCACATGATATGTATAATCACACCATGCCACAAACTGCGGTTTTGGTATTTGATAGTATTTGGGCTGTGGAATATTATATCGCCATTTGGCAATTGCTGTTACTACGTGTTTCATCGTCAGCAGCCTACTTTCAACTTTGTTCAGATACTTAATATTAGAGTCAAATCTTTCTTCTCGCCGGTCTAGTTTTCGAACCGGTGGTAAGCATCATGAAGGACAATTCTATAAGCGATAAATTATAAACCTTTATGGAAATAAAAACATTGAGTTTGAAAGGAAACGTTTGAATGGCAGGTACCATCTCGGGTCTGTAACACTGTTATAGTTGTAAAACATGATAGTATTTTGTATGAATAAATAAATAAAATAAATAAGATTGTCTTTTTGTGTGGTGTAGGTGAATAAAGTTCAATTTCGAATAGCTATATTAAAAACGGACGTCGCAGTGTAAACTGGCCCTTAGTTACGTAAACAAAAAACATTTAAATTGGTAACGTTATAGGATGCTAGGGTCTATAGAGACACTAGCATCCTTTAACGTTACGTTAGGTTTACGTTACGTTTAGATTAACTTCTATTAAATCTATCTAACCGCAGTTAATATTAGTCCACAATGACACAAAAAGATTATTTGTATCGCTACCTATATGCTAAAATATATAAATATGGTATCTTCTAGGTATTTCTAAGACATATCGGACGCCATTTTATTATTTACTAAATGTTTTCCGCGACTTCGTAAGCTTAAAACAAAATCCCGCGGAAATCGAACATTTTCTCGGGATAAAAAGTATCCTATGTGACTTTGTCCCTCCCCGTGGTCTACTCTATATATTTGCCTTTCTTCAAAATCGGTCCAGTAGTTTCGAAGCCTATTTAATGCAAACAAACAAACACAAGCAAACTAATCTTTCCTCCTTATAATATTAAAGTGTAGAGCGTATGTAACCATAACGCTTTTTGGAAAAGTAAAATTACTTAATCGTGAGCACGAAACTTGTTTGTTATCGATTCCTTACTGCAGTGCACGTGTAATGACCGACACGTTAATGTATCTGAATTACTAGTTAGTAGTTACGTGGGGTTGTGTTTGTAATTTGTAAAATTACTCCTGCGTAGCTGGCCTAATTTCAATGAAACTGGCCACCGTCACCGAAATCGGTGTGGGGAGCTATTACTATTATTATAATATGTGCTAATGCACATAATGCGCTTAATGGGTCAGTTCACACCGCGACGATACGGGTCACTCCATTCCTAACATAGCTATTCAAAATTGAACTTTATTCATTACACAAAAAGGTACACGTTTCATATGACATACACTGCACATGTGCGGAGCAGTTCTTTGCTTTGCAAAGAACATTCACAACACACAACACAAGATACACTCTTCTTATATCTATATTAATATTATAAAGCATCCATAGATAAAGAGAAAAGTTAGTTTGTTGGCATTAAATAGGCTCCGAAACTACTGGACCGATTTTGATGAAATTTAGCACACATATAGAGTAGACCACGGGAAAGGACATAGGCTACTTTTTATCGCGGAAAAATTTATGATTTCTGCGAAATTAACTTTGCGACATCGAATGATTAATAAAGTTCAATTTTGAATAGCTAGCCTAAACATACAGCGCTGTGTCTCGTATCGTTTCGTATCGGTATGCATTGACCCTGAGGCCGTCGGCCGCCGTACCGCTCGCCGTTGTGCAGTTCACATAACTAGAATTATAGTTATTAGTACAATTATTGTACAACGTGTAGGTGTAGGTGTAGGCCACTAATTAGAAACACAATGGTTTATATCAGGTGCAGTGATAACAATATCTGTGGCAATCCGCCTTGGCCTTTCGGTTGTGGCCTTACGCTCACCGGTACCGTACTGCGGTCTGATTCAGTCTATAAAGCTTTGTTTGAAAAGATATCGAGAATATCTACTTGCTGCAACCCAAGGCTTTGTTTGGTCTGAGTTAGGTATGACTTTGGACCGACCTGTTCCCACATTACGGGTATTACATACGTGTATCCCTCCACAACTTATCAAGCACTAGTTGTTGCCCTCCACTTCGTACGCGCTAATATCCTCCAGGAAACGTACATTTTGCCGCAATAAAACGTAGCCCATGTCCTTCCCTGTGGTACCCAATATTAAGATTACTATTACTCCAATCATTTCTCTTACTGCAGCAATGGTTGTCTGAAAGAAACCGCTTTAAATGGTAAGACCGCCATTTCGCACATGTTTTTTTAAATTGTATGTTACACTATGTACCTATTGTATTTTTGTGCAAAAAATATTTTTTTAATTTACTTATATAATATTATGTGCCCAGTGCCACTAAGTCGGGTTATCGGGTCGGGTAAAAGCGATGTTCAAGAAATGTATGAGGCCTGGGCCAGCCCTACGTACTAGGGTATGGAACAGGGAACCCGAAATTCCCGGGAATTCCCGAAATTTTGAATCGCTCTGAGAACCGGGAATCAAAAATTCAGAACCGGGAATTTCGGTACTTTCGGTACCGAACAGATTGTATTAAAATTTACAAGTATTTGTGTAAACTATCATCGCTAATTGTAAATATTAGCTAAAAAATAATTTTCATCATTTCCGAAAGTAAATTAAAGACAAAAATTAAAAATATTACAAGATAAAAGGATATAATTAGTAGTTTATATTAGATTCTGCGCATAAAAGCTAACTGAGAGGGATGCGAGGAAGTATGTCTTTAAAATGATAAGTTAATATGTATATATCTTTTGATCACGGTAAAGTATATCACTCTTTTAGCTCAGAAGTTCAATTATTAGTGTATTGGGCGTTGTCCAATGGGCAATAACCGATGTCATATCTCACTGTTCTAATAATGGTTGATTTTGTTGCTTTTTCTTGTTCACTAACCAACTTGTTTAATGTTCCTTGCTGCGAATTAGTTTTTATTCGCACATTTATTGACATCAAAATATTCTTATCCTTACTAGGTGTAATATTATAAACGCTAGACCTTGTAAACCAAAACTAGGCACTGCCAGCTACTAAATACCTCGTTAAAATAAACATTGATGAAACAACGACTTGTAGGTGTAAGGAAAACGATGAGACACCCTAACGGCTAACAGCTTCTTAAGTTCAGCACCACAGTAAACACCTGGGGTAGCGCGAATACTCTTATGGCAGATAAATTGTGTGGACGCAACGATCAAACCCCAACAAACCCCTTTTTTGTTAGGGAGCAAAAGAGGGGAGTTTGGAATATGCTCGAGCCCGTCAGATTAATATAAAGGAAGATATCTTACTTAAATATTGACAAGTACCCCCAGCGAGTGTGAGATCTTAATGTTAAACCTTCAGTCTAATCTCGTTTTTGGTTGATGGTTTTTCAGTAAAAAACCATCAATAAATGCTAAAACATTAAAATTACCCACGTCTCTTTACTATCGCCAATAAAGTTGTCGTTAATATGGCGGTGACACGTTGACTGATGTGTCGAGATGCCATTAAAACCTTATTTAATTTGTAATTGCACTATGAAATGTTATTCTTATATTTTGAATTAATTTAGAGACAGTAATTACACTTGGATTTCATGCCTTAATACCAGTCCCAAAATTCCCGAATTTCCCGGGAAATCCCGGTTCCAGAATTACCCACTCCCGAAATTCCCGGTTCTCAAATCAGACCTGTTCTTCCATTCCCTACTACGTACAGTATATGTAAATATAGCTACATAATATAGTAACCGTTTCCTATTCTTTATTTTGTTTAATTTCACTTCGTTTCCATGTGCATTTAAATTAACTTCGTCAAGGAGAGCAACACAAAGTAAAATAAAACATGGCGGATCAGATCAAAAACTAAATAATGTCATTTTGTCAATGACATGACTTTTGACAAAGAAAGACGTATGGCATTCAAGACGTCGTCTCTTCGTAAAACTGTCTACTACGTCAAAAGTCAAGTCAAAACAACTGTCATGGCCGCCGTAAAATAGTGTTCTCGCAATAAAAAACTCTTCAAATAATCATTTTTGTACGCATGTACCCTTTTTCAAATTAATTTTTCCGTATTTTTATGATATTCCCATATTTTTTTCCTATTTACCTATGTAGTGTACATAGAACTCGCCCAAAATCAAACATGTCTTTTACTAAGTTTTTTTTATAAAAATTCTAGTTTTATAATCTGAGAATCTAATAATTAAATTAATTAGGTGTCATGCAGCCTATTACTTTCATTTTGAAATATAGCCTAAGTAATCAACCTACTTAAAAATAAAAATTATCACTTTATAAAACACTTTATTTTAATAATAAGGAAATTGCTAAGCGGGGAATAAATTCAGATTGCATTATACTATTTCATCATTTCGTTGTTTAACAACACTATGCTGTATGTAGGGAGGTCAAAACATTATATGTGTGGCTATAAACATATTATATTATAACGTATTTACAAACAATGATACGGTTGAGGGAGTAAATGCCTTGTTCTGCCTATATACCATGAAATTGAAATACGTATAGTAAACATTTCACAATGTTCAATTTAAAACGCACCTGAATATTGATTTTACAGCCCAGTAAACATACTAGACTAATTTCACAGTTTCAAGTTCGAACAACTAAGACCTCGTTCCCACGAGAGTCTTTTTATGGTGGCGAGAGAAAAAAACAGCACTGTAAATAGAACTCAGCGCTAATACAATAGGGCTGAAAATCGAACATACGGGTGTGAAGTTGGCAAATTAGATATATTGGTCACTTTTCAAAATATTTATATAAATTTGCATTATTGGTATCTCGGGCTCAAATCGTAATTACACGAATATTATTGTGACGCCTTTTATAAATTTCCCTTCTATATTTTTTATTTTTGTATTTTTAATTGTTTTATCGTTAAATTAAAACTCCAAGCAAAGCATGGGCTCTCAGGTTCTATACTATATTATGATATCTTATCTTACTAATAATATTATAAATGTGAAAGTTTGTGAGGATGTATGGACACAGAATAGATATGGTATGGATGGATGGATGTTTGTTACCCTTTCACGCAAAAACTACCGAACGGATTTTGATGAAATTTGGTATGGTAGTAGTCTAGGCTTTGGATTAAAACATAGGCTACTTTTTATCCCGGAAAAGTACAGTATTCCCGCGGGATACCCGATATTATATTTACGCGAGCGGAGCCGCGGGTAACAGCTAGTCACTTGAATAAATAGACTTTGGGTCTGTATCACAGATCAGTTATAGGGTGATGATGATGATATTAGGCTGGGTTCTGTCTGTACTAAATGCTGTGAATGTGCACTCGTTCGAAGGCTGGCGCGTGGGAGCGCGGCGGCCGGGCTGTGAGCTCCACTCCAGTTGAGCGCCATGTAAATAATATCAGACATTAACTAATGTAGTCGTTTATTTATTCACTACTGACTATTGCTTGATAATAATAATGATAGGTATTTAAGTGTTTGTCTTTAGGTCCTATATTAAGGCACTAAGCACTTGAAACCTTAGCAGCTAATTGGAGGTACAAGTTTAATAGTTAAATCCTTAAGCGTCGCTAATTGACGACTAAACACTACATATTTGGCAATATTATTATAAAATTATTTACTAAGTAAATGGTGGTATTGCGAAAGGCAGCCTTCTAACAACGGTCAGTACTCAGTATGTTTGTTGTATTGAGCAAGGTCTGTCTATCACGTATCAACGTCAAATTAACTGGAAATAAAATAAGCCTGCGACACACTAACGTCTAACGTCGATCTGGACGTATGACGTTTATTACCTCTCAAAATGTATAACGAGTAAGTAAAGGGGGTTTTCAATAGGGACGAACTTTTTCAGCGCATAGCGGCTATCTCGGTAAAGCCTTAGCTGTAAAATTTGGTATTATTACATACATAGTCATGACAATTTACCATAGAGAGCAAGAAGCTTCAACAACGCGTAGAAGTAAAATTTGTTGCAATAATCAGTACTCTGTAGTCTAAGGTTCAGTGTATTGTGTGCTATTTACGGCGTTTTAATCAGTAAATTGTGGCTTTAGATAGATGGTGTACATCTCACAAACATTTGTGGTTCCAACAGGACGGTGCTACTTGCCAAATGCCATACACCACACGGAAAATTAAATTGAGCCTACATAGGTCTATAATTCTATATACAATATATAATATACCTCCGGCTTGAGCGCCAACGCGCTGAGCCATGATAGAGGTCACTACCTAAAATTTAGGTATATCAGTTAAACATTTTGTTTTATTTCGTTTCAAAGTTCGTGCGCTCTTATTGCATTTTGTCCATGTGTGATTTAAAAAATATACGAAACGTTTTTATAGATATGGTGCTGAGAATCAGGATTTAATATATAGCCAGGTAATTCAGATCTAGACGAGAATGTCCCAAATGTAGTGACAACGGCAGCCAGCGGGTAAAAGTGTAGCAACAGAAGGTTGTGCGTGAACACACGCGCGCCCGCTCGCGCGAAACCGCCGCGATACCTTCGGGCGCTGTAAATAGTCTATGCGCGTTAAGAAGTCAGTGAATCATGCGTACAAACATTAAACAGCTCTTCTTGCCGGGCTAGTTTCTGAACCGGTGGTAGGCATCATGTAGAACAATTCTATAAGTGTTATTTAATAACCTAAATTAAAAAAACGAGTTTCACAGAAGTTTCAGTAGAAAAAAAATACCAAAAACAAATAAGCCGTGTTCACGTAAACTAGTTAAAGTAAGCCATTTTGACATGTGTACATGATTCGCTGACTTCTTAAAGCAAATAAACTATAGAACTAAGTTAGTATTATATTACTATATTCGCATCAAGAATACAGTGAGTCATCAGTGTAAATGACAAAATTAACCAAAGACGCATACGTACTGATTGAATTGCTTATGCTCGCTACACACGTAACGATAAAACTGCACAGTTAGTTAAATTAAGTTAAACCAGGGGTCGGAAGGAAAAATGATAGAGGCGTTGAGATAATTGATGCACTTGAAAGATAATTTTGTACCTAATTGATATTAAAAATTTGCAAAGTTATTTATTTGCAATAAATTAATAGATGCTAAAAAAGGAATTAAAACAAAATAAATTGAAAAAAAAAGTAATATAAAACAGACTTCAAAGTCCTTAAAAAATAATTTACTTAGAAATTATGACAATTGTATAAAATTTAGAGGGACGTTGGCCTGCGGAATGCGTGTTTAACCTTACTGTGCGGTTATATCGTTACGTGTGTAGCGGACATTAATTGTACAATGTGAATACAACTTGAGCTAACAGTGTCTTCGGGCGATATTGTGAGAACAGTGCAGCATTCAAATGTAATTGAAATCGTAATTGAATTTACTATCGTAATGTATTACCTCCGTTTGTTGTTTCCGTATTCACTTCGATATCAAGGCTAAAGTAACATAAAAACACTTTATTTTAAGTAGATGGATTAATGTATTAGTAAAGTCTTAAAACGATTATTAATAATTATCATACTACTATTATAAATGTGAAATTTTATTGGGATGGGTGTTTGTTTCTCTTTCATGCAAAAACTACGAACGGATTTTGATGGGTATGGTAGTATGGCTCTGGATTAAAACATAGGCTACTTTTTGTCCCGGAAAAGTACAGTATTCCCGCTTGATACCTGATACTATATTTACGCGGACGGAGCCGCGGGGAACAGCTAGTATAATATAAATTTTTACCTGACTAATATATACTATAAATAGTATAATAATTACGGGTAACTGAATTTTTTATGCTCTAATTTTTCATTAAGATTAACTCATTATGAAGTATGAACTCTATCACAGACATCAGATAAGATATAGTTTTTTTTTAATGATTTTGGGATATATGTATGTATCTTCCATCGTAGCGCCTAAGCTACTGATCCCATTTTAATGAATGAGGTGTCAATATAGATTCGTAGTAATGACCCGATTGGCAAATAGGCTATAATTATATAATTTGCATAGCAGTGACGAGGGGTTCCTATAACTCTATTCCTATCGGCTTCCCTTACCGCTTACCTTTTGAAGACCCTCATCCAAATCTCTACCTATTATACAGGCTACGGCTTCCCTATGAAGGAGAACCAGCCTTCGCCACTGTTGCATAGTCGGCTGACTTGGTAACTTGTGATTATAACGAGTTTTTATGGTAATTCATCGTTCGGCGAGACTCGCCCACACCTGGTCCACATTGCCTCGGGACTAGAGTGAAGGGATCGCCAGTTTTTTAGCCGGTTTCATTGAAACCAGGCTTATGAGTTATTTTATAGCGCCCAAGTGTGTGCGCAGTACATAAAAGCACTCTCTCTTCCTTTGCTCTTGAAACCTAGTGGGACGGATAACCAAAACGACTGGCGAGAGATCAGGTGCAGGTCCGACTTTTTTACATGCCCATCCGACGCATGCATCATCTTCTTATCAGATAAATAGGTGATCAGCCTGCACTGTCCTAACAGACTTGGAAACAACATTTTTATTGTTTCAATGGGGGAATCGAACCCACGTCCTCCGAGTTGAGTGCCAAGCTCGAAACCACTGGACCACGGAGGCTGTTAAGAGATCACCACACTGTCGACAGCGCGTGTCCACGGCGAGTATTGATCTGTGTGTACACAGTACCGTGTTATGTCAGCACTCTCAGCCGATCGGTCAGCCGGCGCGGGTGTTGCAATTCTCAGTTTTAATCAGTTTCCAATAGCACCATGTTTTCACTATAGACGGAATATAGCTCATTGGACTATTTATAACTAGCTGTTTCCCATGGCTCCGACCGCGTAAGAACATTACTCATCCCACGGGAACGCTGCACTTTTTCGGGATAAAAAGTATATCTCATGTAAAATTAATCGAGAGCATAAACACTAACACACCAAATTTCTTAGAAATCCGTTTAATAGGTTTTGCGTGAAAGAGTAACAAACATCCATTCATCCACCCATCCTTACAAATTTTCACATTTATAATTTACTAGCTGTTGCCCGCGGCTCCGACTGCATAAATACAGGGAAACACGGGAACACTGCACTTTTTCGATATAAAAAGTATCCTATGTTTTAATCCAAAGCATAAATTACTACCACACCAATATTAATCGAATTCCGTTCTGTAGTTTTTGCGTGAAAAAGTAACGTACAATCATCCATACATCTATCCATTCTCACAAATTTTCACATTTATTATATTAGTAGGATAATATATAGGATTGAAAAAGGGTTAGTCTGTTATTAAAAAAGTTAAAAACTATAATCCTATAAAATAAAATAAAATAATTATCCATTGCGTTCCCACGGATTTGCGGAGAGGATAGGAATAGGAAAAGGGAAGGATAGGTGGCGTGCAAAGGAAGATTGGTAAGTTAGAGTGGGAAATAGAAAATGTAGGATATTACCGCCCAGGAGGGCAAGGGATAGGACAGTAATAGCTAGGGAAGCCGGGGTCGCGTACCCGTATACTATACCACAACTACCGGACAGGTAAGTTGGGATGAGTATCCCATGACACATTCAGTATTACATCATTCATTAAAATCGGATTAATAGTTTAGACGCTACGGCAGAACAAACATACATACATGGACTGCCAAAATCACTACCCATCCTTTAGTATTATAGTCGGGTAAAAACTACATACTTATATGATGTTTGATAGAGTTCATAGCTCATAATAAGTTATCTTCATGAAAAATTTGTGCACAAAAAACATTAATTCAGTCACTAGTTAATTAGTTTAATAGTAAACTAGATGTTGCCCACGAGTTTGTGCGAGCATAAGTTTATTTCGCAGAAACCGTACATTTTTCAAGTCTATGTCCTTCCCCGTGGTCTATCTACATCTGTGCCAAATTTCATCAAAATCGTTCCAGTAGTTTCGAAGCCTATTCAATGCAAACAAACAAACTTTTCATCTATATTATATTAATATATAGTATAGACAATTTCACATTATGTAAACAAGTCAATAGATAATGTGTAATCATATACAGATATAAAATAATGAAAGAATCAAAACATATAATATTTTCTTAGCAAGCCGTCCAATTCCTCATACATTAGACATAAACGCGCGTCTTGCAGCAACATAATATATACAGTATGTAAGTAATATGTAATTATGTATATTACAAGATTAAACAATTTTACAATAAAATAATAATAACTATCTACTTTAAATTATTTACAGACTAAAAGAAAGAAAGAAATAAAAAACTAAAAAAGATAAAACTAAAGTACAAGATATGCTATAAAAATAAGAAAACCTCAAGGTCGTCCCCATCAGGCAGAGTGCCTATCAGGCTCAAAGAATTCCCTCGCTGGATGGCTATGCTAAATCTTTGAGCCAGATAGGTGCCGGCTTTGGGGTCTCGGGTGGCCTCTACGAGTTTTTTCGAAATTTCTCCGAAAAGTTTGTGTGCCCCCGGACCCCATGTACCTAGGGTTTCAACCCCAAACGGTTCAAATATGAGATCCCTACTAAGGTTCTCATACTTTCGCCGCTTGAGGTTTTCTGCCTGATTTGCGGCCGCACCTGCAGTACTTGAGGTGCCCTGGACATGGGACGGAGCGAGTGTATCGACGCAAGTAGCGTCCCATACAAGAGCCCGTCCCAGTCTCCAAGGGACCAGGGTCATTCCGTCATTATGTATTTAATTTCATTAGCTACTGCAACTTCCTACTCACAACGTACTTATTACTGATACATACGTACTACAGCCTAGAACCCTACACCGTAGATAGAGCCAACAAATATAGGTATACTAATATAAAAAAGAGGAAAAGTTTGCTTGTTTGTTTGTTTGAATTGAATAGGCTCCGAAACTACTGGACCGATTTTGATGAAATTTGGCACAGGTGTAGAGTAGACCACGGGAAAGGACATAGGCTACTTTTTATCGCGGAAAAATGTACGGTTTCTGCGAAATTAACTTTTGCGCGCACGAAGTCGCGAGTGACATCTAGTACTATATAAAGACACGTCAAAATTTAATTATCTTCTACAGTATTGGTTATGTAACATTATAATGAGTATGCCTGATGCCATCGATTGCCTGTCAAGTTGAATCGGTAATAAATATATACCCAAAGACAACCTTTGCGTGCAACTGGTTAACAATTATGTCACCGAGAGCGGGTTGTTCGTAAACAATTAATAAACACATGTTATTGCTGTCACCCACAACCGCAGTTAAATCACACTTGTTACTTGGTAGTGTTTGAGTTTGGTAACTTAACACATTTAACAGCGTTAAGGCTGATTTATTTTTAGTTCACCTTACTTATTACCTTAAGAAACTTTAAGAAACGATTTCCATATATAAGCCCGGGGTATGAAAATCTATAGGAGTAAAATCGAATTCACGATGTCACACGGTCTCACGATCACACGGTACGGTGTCTCACAATCAGTGGTCACACGGTGCGGTGTCACACGATGTTAGCCGAAGATGCGCCGGTCGCTTCACGTTGCACACCACGTTTTAGAATTCAGAGTAAACTCCAGTCGTGCGCTGACACACACTTTATTTCAGCGATTTATGTTACAAGCCCTTTTTAGGGTTCCGTTATACTTAAGGAACCCAATAGTTTCGCTCTGTCCGTCTGTCTGTCTGTCTGTCCGCGCCTCTAGCTCCTGTAATTATGAATATAAATTGATGAAATTTGGTGCAGTCATAGATTGTGTATAGATCACGGTTTCGGGATCATAAAAAAATAATAATTTTATATTTTAGGGTTGGCTCTCCACACATGTGAAGTGGGCATGAAAATATTTTTTCACTCTACCCCATCGTGTGGGATATCGTAGAATAGGTCTTTTAAAATAAAGGTAAGGTTTCATACGTTACTTTTTTATAAAGTTGACCATATTCGAGTAATCGGCCTCCAAAGTAGTTTGTAAGTTGCCCCCCCCCCCCCCCTAGCATTTTTAAACTATAGGAGATAGAAACTTTCAAATTTTCATGCTAATAGATCATGCTAAAACTCTTTAGAAAAATTATTGTGAACCAAATCGGACAGTAACTTTTGGAGTAATTGAAAAAAACCATATTACGCGTTTATAGTTACGGAACCCTCCTTAGACATGTCCTGACATGTTCTTGGTTAGATTATTTAGTTTATGGGTAAAACTGTTTATGGGTATGGCGTTACCTGTCCGTTTGTGTGTTACGATGCGTAACACACAAACGGACAGGCGATGTGCGATGTGGTTCGCCACCCATCACGTCTCGTTTCTCGCGGAGGCGAAAAGCGGACCATGGAGAGACGCTTGGCTACGTTGAATGTAAGAGGAGGAACGGATGGTAAGAATGAAAGTGGACGAAGCGAAAGAAGTATGTAAGGATCGTAGCAAGTGGAAATAAGTGGTCTCTGCCTACCCCTACGGGAAAGAGGCGGTCCTGCCTAACCCTACGGGAAAAAGGCGTGATTATATGTATGTATGTATGTATGTTGTGTGTTACCAAATCTTGCAAGTGAAATTTGACCTACTTTCCGTTTTCCGAATGAGCTGAAATTTTGCGCGTATTTGTATATCCTGTGATAATCCAACATGGATCTGTAGGTCTATTCTGCTAATTAAATCTTACAATAATACAGTTCCGATGCAGCCTTGACTTAAAATAGCAAAATTGTATTCTCACAAACGTCAAACGCGTTTTGATCGGTCCAAACTCCAAAAATCTGTTTTTGATATTTATACGATTCATTTATAATTCATTGATAGTGAATTAAAAGTCTAAGTTAAATACGAGAATGGTTCATATCTAATGCTGGAACTGGAAGGTCGCCTTAATATCGCCGCAATAAAACGATGCAACCCCATCGAGTATGGGCTCGTATGATTACTGATTAGTCTTTGCGAGTACTTTGTCTCCATATATTCACAGGTTACAGGAAGTCTGTCATAAAAAAAACTTGTTCTGAAAAAGTTTTTTTAAATCATAATTTAATTTCAGTTAGATTTAATTTACTAGTATTGCTTTGTAGAGATTTACATACAACTGAAAAACGAACATCCGAATTAATGTTTTGTAGTGATTTTTATGTACTCTTTGTACTGGCGAATTTGAAATTCTCACATATCAAATTATTATCCTTAAACATCCAGAAGTTCAATTCTCCTAACTATTTTCGATATAATCTCGGCTCGGTCAACGCGACAATTCGCATATACGTCTAATCGTGGGCGCGCGAAAAACCTGAAAATCGAAAGGAGATTTAACTGAGAGGCAGTTCTCGTAAATAATTAATTTCCGAGAATTGCTCCCCAGATTTCGGACATTGCTAGGCAATAATTGTAAAGTTTTTACATGTAGACATCTCCGAGGGCCTTATAATATGCTCCTTACAAAACGTGAGCTGGATAATATGTTCACCAGGATATTATCTAAAGCGGTTTTACATAAAGTTACATCTTTCAAAAGTAGTTTGTTGCTAACATAAAGTTAGAGGCATTCGCGAACTATCTGTTTAGTAACATCAGAGAGGTCAAAATCACTTTGATTAGATAAAGAATTGGCCTTGTACCTGAACATGAGGTGATGAAATTGCACAGCGGTGAAACTGCACTTCCAGCCCGCGTGGTCGCTGGTCAGCAGTGGCGTAACTATAGAGTGGCTGGGCTGGCAAGATGCCCCCGACCCGAGAGGGCTCCGGGCGAAATACGACGACACACATACCAAAGTTTTTATTTAATTAGTTAAATATATTATGTTTAAATAACGATTTATATAAAAATATTTGAACATTGAAAATAACACCTATTAGATATTTTACTAAAATGCGCACAATATTAATAATAGTTTCGGGTAGCTACTTAAGTGGTTTAATATAATTAAATAATAGCCTGACGATTTTTTACTGGGGGGAGGCCCATCCAAAGAATTTGCCACGGGCGTCAGATGGTATAGTTACGCCACTGCTGGTCAGGTCGGAGTAAACGATACTATGATATTATAGTTTACATGTTATTATGATGAAACACACATTTTCAACATGAATAACAATTCGGCAGCGCTCAAGGCGAGAGATAGATGGAATGAGGATTTTAAGCCAACCAACCAACAATAAAGTAGCACTTTTCAACATTATGCCATAGTAAAAAGATCGAAAATGGTTCACAGGAACTTTCAGCGACCGAACGTATACGTATATATCTACTGGTCTGCAAAAGGACTTGCTTTTTTTTTCATCTGGATTTTGATGATCAGCAGCAATCGCCTAGGGCCTAGGCGTAAATAGCTATTTAAACTCAACCTCCAAACCAATTGTTACCTCTCTACAACTATACACAATACCACTCTACAATGAGGTTCTCAGAGCAGCGAGTTTGACATTACCCACATGAGCCATTAGGTCTTCACAATCAGAGATTTCAGAAATACTCCACGAACATGTAAACAAAGGAAAAATAATTATGTGAAAAGTAAAAAGTCCAGCGACTTTATGGTATTTACATATTTTGTAGTTATCTATTTATATTTTTACACATATTATATGGCATTTACAATGTCTTGACATATTTTGTAGTTATAATATTATGATAGGTACTTACGTAAAATCACTAAACTGAATCAATTGGACATAATAAAAGGGTGTAATGTTATGGTTAAATTTTTTACTATTTATTACAAATACTAGACTTAAATACAATTTACCCGCGACAAGGGATCATAATATTATGTTATTCTATACAAATAAATTAAATTGAAGTGTCTGTTCGTATAATTTCAAATTAACAGATTTGCACTTGCTAATTATAGTAAATTTAAAATTGTCTGTCTGTCCGTCTGTACTTTACATACCTAGAACCAAACGGTTAAAATGTGAGTTCTCTACTAAGGTTCTCATATATGCGCCGCTCGAGGTTATCTGCTTGGTTTGCGCCCGCACAGTTCGAGGTGCCTTGGACATGGGACGGAGCAAGAGTATCGACACGAGTAGCGTCCCATACAAGAGCCCGTCCCACACTCCAAGGAACCAGGATCATTCCATCAGGTCTCTTGCCATCGTCGCGCGCCAGACCGGAGGGCTCCAGTATAGCTAGCACACCGGCGGTGATAAGAGCATATCATAGATACTATAATATAATAAAGAGGAAACGTTTGTTTGTTTGCATTGAATATGCTTCGAAACTACTGGACCGATCTTGATGAAATTTGGCACAGATGTAGAGTAAACTACGGGGAAGGACATAGGCTACTTTTTATCGCGGAAAAATGTACGGTTTCTGCGAAATTAACTTTTGCGCGCACGAAGGCGCTAAATATCTAGTCATAGATATTATAATAGATATTATAAATTGACAGTCAAAACTGACATACTTAATAGACCTTTAGTATTAACACCCGACATTACGTGATACCGAGTACCCTCTAATAGCAATCTACGATTATTGTATCGTTATTATTACTATAATCAGTATTTAGTATCTATTCAATTATATTTAAGGCCCATTTTACGATTGTAAATTTTCAAGTACTTCAAATATTGGATAGCTTATTCGGATGTTTTGTTGCTGCTAACTTTATATCGAACGACAGAGACAAAACACGCAAATAAGCTATCTGACACCTATTAGAAGATTGTAAAAAAAGCTAATAATAGCTAAACTAAACTGCCAATATTATTGATGCTACAAAGCCACAGAGATGTTGAAATTTTCATACATTTTATATAATTAAAATGCCTTAAATGGTGGTTTTAAATTTATTCTAAAACGTCTATAAAGTATAATTAAGTTAATAGTGTATGAATTACGATAGTTCGGAGGTGTTCTGCTCACAGGCTGTTGGGTTCATGGTCAAATCTCTTTACAATCCGCAATCAAATCTTACGAAAACACAATATTTTATTGAGTAAAAAACACTAGACTGAGTAAAAAACACTGTACTTATAACGGTTACTTTTGTTTGGAATTGCGTAAATTGTTAAGTTCATTTATAAAGCACAACCAAACCTGAAAGAAAATAAATAAGTCGAGCTCGGTGTGCGTGTACAGAAAGGTTTAAATACAATAATAATATAGCTCCCTACACCGATTTCGGTGACGGTGGCCGGTTTCATTGAAACCAGAACAGCTAAGAAGTTATTTTTAGTGCCCAAGTGTGTGCGCAATATACAAGATTCTTCTAAAATTATAAAAATCATATAGGGCACATCTATACTAATTTAATAAAGAGGAAAAGTTTATATGTTTGTTTGTTTGCATTGAATAGACTCCGAAACTACTAGACCGATTTTTACGAAATTTGGCACAGATATAGAGTAGACGACGGGAAAGGACATAGGCTACTTTTTATCGCGAAAAAATGTACGGTTTCTGCAAAATTAACTTTTGCGCGCACGAAGTCGCGGGCAACGTCTAATAATTAATTAATCAAATTCACAGCAAAGCAGCTAAAAATTATAAATAAACAAGATAATAAAATATGAATACATACGTACCTAAAATTTTTAAATTAAAAACACACCACTATAATATTTCACGCACAAAAAAAAACAAAAATATTCGAAAATGGAACACTCGATTAGCGCGTTTTCTGCAACAAACGTATTGCGTTCGCGGTAGTTGGCGCCAAACTTGGCAAATGTCAAACTTGCCGCACGCGGTCAGGGGGGTGGCGGCCGTGAAAGGGACTTACACAATCAGGAAGGAATTTCAGATTTTTCAATCTTGACAAGTATTAGACGTTTCTAATTAGATCTGTCGCTTTTGAATTTGTTACAGGTGATTTAATATTCAATCACGTATTCAAAAAAGAATACAGAAAGAATTGCAGTAGGTAGCCGTGATATTATTATAAAATAACAATATTATGTAATAGTGAAAAGAGGGAGTTTTTTGCTTCATAAGTACCAGATACAAATAAACTTTTTGTCTGTGGTCACGCAATTAGGAGACAAAATTAGTACCTAATAAGGTTAATCCTTATTTATATGTGAAAGTTTGTGAAGATAGATCATAATATTATATTTATTATATTTACTAATATCTTAATCTTTTTACTAAAAGAGGGGATAGATGAATTTTTATGACTCCTTCACGCAAAAACTACTGACCGCATATTGATGAAATTTGGTAAGGAACTAGTTTTGGCTTTGAATTAACACATACTTTTTATGTTCCCGTAGATTTTTTTCTGCGCGTACGAAGTTGCGGACATCTTATCTAGTTAGTAATAAAAGTAAAGCAAGTATCAATATTATTTCATTAGAAATGAAGCAAAAGTAAATAGTTCAGAAAGCTAAAAATGGCACACTTGCAGTGTTTACATTCCATTTTCAAACGCAACGCTGCACAGATTATGTAACGCTAACGGCTAAGGGCCAAGACATGCAACAGCCTCCGGAACACGTGCTCAAATCACTTCACTACCTTATAGATATATCGTTACTTTCATATTTCACTTAAAACGTACATAAGATGAGAATCTTATAATTTCTTTGTTTTGTTTTATTTATCTTAAGATTTCACATGCAACTTAAATTGCTAGCCGTAAAGAAAAAAAGAACTTATATAGAACAGATTTTAAAAAATAGTTTTAAATATTTTTCTATAAATATTTTTTATTAAAAACTATTTGATTAATTTATCTTATTGATGGTTTATTCGATTAAGTTCGAAACAGTTGCGGCAAGAGGAAGCGATAGCGGCACGGCGGCGCGCGCGGCGTGAAGTTGCAACATGCGCCTGCGCAGCGCATTGTTGCACCGGAGATGAGCCTCTGGCGAACACTTCCTATGTCAGGTAACAAAGAGAACCTAGCCTTTGTAATTAGGTATTGTACATCTTATTCAATAGGAGCAGGCTGGAGAGGATCGTCCGCAAAAGACGATAGATACGTTCAGATTATTAACTAAGCCTATCCTTTGTATTGTGAATTGTATTCAATGAACACAGGCTTTAAAGCTAGGACAAAAAAAATAAAGTTTCAGATTATAATATGAGTGAAAACTTATGCTATTGTGGGAATAGTGGCAGTCCCAAAGATCTCCGACCGAGCGGATGGTACCCTCGATCTGGCCCAAGTATTATGTGTTCTGTGATTGGCCGAAGTCCATTGTAGTTTTCAGATGTTATATTATATACTTAGGAGGCAACAGCCTCCGTGGTCTAATGGTTAGAACATTGGCTCTCGACTTAGAAGTCATGAGTTCGATTCTCGCATTGGAACAACAAAAAAACGTTGTCCAAGTTTGATTACAATGCAAGCTGATCGCCTGATTGTCTGACAAGAAGGATCATCTTTCTTGTCAGACAATGCGTCGGATGGGCATGTAAAAAGTCGAGCCTGCGCCTGATCTCTCGTCAGTCGTGTCGGTTATCCGTCCCACTGTATTATGAGAGTAAAGGAAGAAAGAGTGCTCTTGTGTAGTGCGCACACACTTGGGCACTATAAAACACTGGTTTCAAGTGGGGAGTTATTTATATACTTAGGCTATAGCGCCAAACTGTGAAAACTTCGGTAGCGCGCGATACAGGATAGTGGTGATAATTGGTCCGCCACACTAACAACTCTTTATAATGGATACGTCTGCGCTATGTAGTATACTCTTCTCTTAATTAGCAATTCTAATTATGTGTACCATTTTACGCATTCCTATTGAAAACTTTGTTAGAGAGTCAACCTATATAAGTAAATGTAATTTATGTAGGTATTCAGAAATATAACCAGAACCTCAATTCTTGTACTTAAAGTAGTACTATCATTATATTGTAAGTGAAGCGACAAATTATCATAATTATCCTGATTTTATGACGTTTGGAGTTTTGGGCCAATCAGAACGCGTTTCACGTTGTTTTAACGTTTACGAGAATACCGTTTGACAGTTTTAGCGTATTGACTTGATTGTAATTGTATTATCGCAGGTTTTATTTAGCAGAATTGAACCCTCTGTTTAAAAGAGTTAAAAGACTTATGTAATTTAACCTTTATTCACATTAAACGACCTAAAAATTACTATAAACACTTTGTAAGTGCGACCTACGTGCCGTTGCACCATCGGCGCTCGGTCCAATAGCTATTTAATGAAGAGACAATTAAGATAATTTGTTAAAAACACGACGACGAAGATGCATTATTACTGTAATTGGTAATACGGGTACCACACCCGCGGCATTCCACAGCACCTTCATTCAATTACGAAAGGCTGTACACTAATTATTATTGATCATTGTAACAAATATTGCAACTACAATTTTGAATTCAGCGTGTAATCAAATAAGCATAGGCAATAGAGAGTAGAGAACTAAGAACGTGCTACTTTTTGTTTTTATCCACGAAGTATAGATACCAGGAGTCCGAACGTAATGTTAAAATAATGGTCTCAATTTAGGGGACAGATTTTTTGCCGGTAGAGCGCGCTATTTTTCAAAGAGTACCAAGCGCAAGACTGTGCGCTGATTAGTCCGCCACAATAGCATCGCTCGGTACGTTCAAAATTCTAACGCAGACAGTGGCAGAAAAGAAAACTAAGATCTTGGTTTATTATTCTGTACATGAATACTATGGAAAAGCCTATACCGTTCGGACTCCTGGTATCTATACTTCGTGTTTTTATAAAAAAGGTACCTACAGTATGCAGCCAGACATTTTGTAATAGATAAAATATGTATCTGACTTATGATCTATTAGTACTTATAATTACTGGTACAGTAGTTCGGAAGGCAGAGAAACCTTACCCTGCCTACATTTCCGACAAAAGCTATCTACCTACTTCTTATAGCAAAAGTAGATTTTCTCAAATGGTCTAATATTTAACATCGGTAATATTATACTGGATTAATTTTAGTGAACATTATTTGTATGAAACCTAATTGAAGTGTGCCAGTCGTCCAAATTCGTACAAAACTGTGTGCAACTTGTCAACAGCTTATTATGTAAAAACACAGTACTTATTATAATTTATGGGTCAGCCATCAAAAATATCAAAAAACAATTTTAAGGACTGCCAAAAATATTCTTACATTATTTAATATACAGTACTAGCTGTTGCCCGCGGCTCCACCCGCGTAAATATAGTTTTTTCGCGGTCGCGGATATGTGACTGATGCAAAAAATAGATAAAAACAATCCTTGATGCGGATTATATATGTGACCGTAAAATTGTAAAAACCGTTAGATTGTAATATTACTAGATATAAGTATTATAAAAAGTTTTATATTTACTTTATAGAGTAAATTCTTAGAATTTACTCTATATTGTAAATAGTAGAATTTACTGGATAAAGGGATTTCAGAAAATAATCTATTATTATATGGGATATAATTAATCGAGCGAACAAAAAATAAGTTAGCTGCTGCATGTGAGCATACTGTATTACTGAATTTGGCAGCGAAATAATATGTTGGTGACTAAATTACTAAACTGGCGAAAACACTCGAGTGACAAAAAATTCAAAAGTCGGCAGATAAAAAGAGGCGAAATTTAATGCAAATTAGCACCGACATTTATAAGTTGGTGACTTAATTTCCGAGTTGATGACCATTATACCATATAAGCAACTATAAAACCAGATTTGGTTGATAAATCAATGGCTGCTAAAAAGTCAATTTGCTGACTACGCAAAATCCTATTTTTGGATACTGTTGGAGTAAGTTTTTCTTTGGCATGGGTGTCATTTTCTAGGTTTCTGGGGGTGCAGAATAATCTATACATCTTCTATACATCTATACAAATAAATAAAATTGAAGTGTCTGTTTGTAACTTCAAATTAACAGCTTTTCACAAAATGAATCTGAAAGTATATTCGGTACTTATAATAAAATACCTTTTTTTTTTTTTTGTCTGTCCGTCTGTCTTTCTGTCTGTCTGTCGGTCTGTCTGTCTGTTTGTTCCGGCTAATCTATGAAACGGCTGGAACGATTTTCACGGGACTTTCACTAGCAGATAGCTTATGTTATAAGGTCTAACATAGGCTACTTTTATTTTAGGGTTCCGTTTAAAAAAATAGGGTTCTGCTTTCGTTAGTTCTGCGCAAACGAAGTTGCGGGCATTAGCTAGTATGAAAATAAAATCTGTTTTGAAATTCCACAATGGCGTAAATTTTTGTCATTAATATTAATAAAGTTGTCCTTTTCCAGGTTTCTGGGGGTTCTGATTACAAAATTGTCTTCCAATTTCATTTTCCAAAATGGAGAATATTCAATCTTCGTAAAATGAATATGAATACTAAATTAAAAGATCTTGGGGATGCTAATTAGGATTGATGATTATTATTACAATATGTTATGTAGTTCAAGGTACCAGCTATATAAAGAAATTTTTCAAAATTCAGGATTTATGAATTTTTATACCATTCATGAAGAGAATATGCGATTTCTAGGCTAATAAGGGGGAGGAAATTTTCATTATTTTTGCAGTAGGATGCACCGTTTCTGAGATAGAAGCGACTATATAAAAAAATATGGCAATGCTGTACTGAGATACGAGGGTTGTAATCTATAGAAATGTTGGAAAATTCAAGATTTTCGATTTTTTTTCCTCCCATCATGAAGAAAATATGATGTTGCGGGTTTCCTAAAGGGGATGAAATTTTTCATTATTTTTTCAATAGGATGCACCGTTTCCGAGTTAGAATCAATTTTATAAAGAAGTAAATGCTCTACATTAAGATACTAGGAATGTATAAAGCTATACAAATGTTGGAAAATTCAGGATTTTCAAATTTCTTTTTCTCCCATCATGACGAAAATATGAGGTTGCGGGGTTACTAAGGAAATTTGAAATGGATGACTTTTTTGTAATCAACCCCAGAAACCAATAAAAGGACACCCATATTATTTTAATAAAATTATGTATGTCCGCCATATTAGAATTTCAAAACGAATGTCATTTTCGTATCCAGAACTCCCAAAAACCTGGTAAACGACACCCATATCAATTTTACGAAAAATAAATATCCGCCATTTTTAAATTTCAAAATTAATCTACACAATAATCTACACCCCCCTAAAACCGAGAAAAATTAAAAATTGGAAATTTTGTACGCTCCTTTTATGTTTTTTTTGTGTGCTCTCGTTTTGCTGCTTGTATGGTTTTTGAGTTACCTACATCAGGGAAAATATATGTGCCTATTCTTTAATTAAATATGTACTCACAAATTGTCGCCAAGATAGTTATTTGTTCGCTAAAATATAATCTGTCTGCCAGTTTGGAAAATTCAATGGTATTATTTAGTCACCAGATTTGTAATTTTTTTGTTCCTTACATTCTTTCGCCAACTTAGTAATTTAGTATTCAATATTGGGTATTTTCACATCCAAAATTTAATTGTTTTGTCGCAAGTTTAAATACATGCCTTATTATATATTTTATAATATTACTACCGGACAGGTAAGTTGGGATACTCATCCCAACTTACCTGTCCGGTAATTGTGGTATAGTATACGGGTATGCGACCCCGGCTCCCTAGCTATTACCGTCCTATCCCGTGCCCTCCTGGGCGGTAATATCCTACATTCCTATTTCCCACTCTAACTTACCAATCTTCCTTTCCACACCACCTATCCTTCCCTTTCCCTATTCCTACCCTCTCCACCAATCCGTGGGAACGCAATGGATAATCATAAAAATAATTTAATTATCCAAAATGGCGGCGATGCGGTTCGCCACCCATCACGTCTCGTTCTCGCGGAGGCGAAAAGTGGCCCATGGAGAGCCGCTTCGCTACGATGAATGTAAGAGGAGGAATGGATGGTATGAATGAAAGTGGACGAAGCGAAACAAGTATGTAAGGATCGTAGCAAGTGGAAAGAAGTGGTCTCTGCCTACCCCTACGGGAAAGAGGCGGTCTCTGCCTACCCCTATGGGAAAGAGGCGTGATTATATGAATGAATGAATGATTATAATATTAAAATTGAGCGAAATTAGGGTTAAAGCCTGTTTCACAAAATTTAAATACGTGTCAGATAGCTTATTCGGAAGTTTTGTCGCTGCTCACTTTATAGCGAGCGAGAGAGACAAAACATGCGAGTAAGCTGTCTAAACTGGTCTAAACCTTGGCAGTACATTCAGAAACAGGTCCTTAGACTAAGTGACCATGTCGAATTGATTTTATTTGTCACTTGTCACTTTATTTTTTTCACTACATTAAATTAGCATTGCGAAGGTAAAGCTTATTTAAAATTATGACGATATGATTTGTATTTGTAAAGCTGCGTTTATACTTGAAATTTTTTGAGCAATAATTGCTCGGCAATACGGATGGATCCATCGGAGATAATAAATAAATTGGAGTGATGTGGAGCAATTTAAAAAAATCAGCAATTGTTTCGGCAATATTGCTTCTAGTTGTTCCATAAATTCCATATTGCTCAATGTCGCTTATACGAATTGCCAATTTTTTCCCAGCTGAACTGCTCGTGTATGAAAGTATTGTCTAGTTTTTTGAATTTGCTCCTTATTGCTTAATATTATAGTTGCAAAACATTTTCTCAAAATGATTTTCTTGTTGTTGCCGTTGCCGTAATTTTTTTGATATTTTGTCACGTCGCAATCGACCGTAATTGCCCATAATTGATCAATTTTTGTTGCCATCAGATTTTTGTATTGTTATGGCCAAGTAACCACTTGCAAATGCAACAAAAACTTTTAATAATAATAATAATAATATAATTTATTTGCAAAATATGGTACAATAAGCTGATACAGTTTTATAGCGTCTCACATATTTTTGTCGAAATTTTCTCGACGTGCAAATGTTGTTGGTTATATTTTGTTTCTTTAGTCAACATTAGTTAGTCAATACATCATAATTAATAATCATTACAACATTACAAAATAATAATACCCTTATACCTAATTTATCAATACATTATTAGTCATATTATTATTAGTCATACCTATCATACCTTTATGTGACTTATACCTAATATTACATTAATAAAAGAGATAATGAGTTTAATACATCTAGTATTTTATTATTTTATAACAAATTAGTTCTCCATATTATATCACTTCTTTCGTTTTAATCTTTTGGGAGTTACCTCATACTTTTTGTCCAATATAACTTTTTCTTTCACTTTTTTGTTAATTTCAATAATCGTTGAGTTACTTTGTGGCTTCGACTTAAATTTACTTTTTATTATAGTCGTTTTTGGTGGTTCCTCAACATCTTTAATATTGATAAGTTTCGATAACTTTTTCTGTTTCTCGTTTATTATTTTTTCAGCCGATTTCATAACTTTACTGGAAATATTTTTTACTAGAACCGTTGTGTTTGCTACTGTCTTATTTTTATTTATGTTGTTCGTAATCGGTTTTCTGGTAACTTTTTTAAAACTCCTTAGTGCAGCTACATTACTGGAAACATTTTTTACCAGAATTGTTGTGTTTGCTATTGTTTTACTTTTATTTATGTTGTTCGTGATCGGTTTTCCTGTAACTTTTTGTAAACTTCTTAGTGCAGTAGCTTTACTAGAAACATTTTTTACTAGAACCGTTGTGTTTGCTGCTGTTTTACTTTTATTTATGTTGCTCGTGATCGGTTTTCCTGTAACTTTTTGAAAACTTCTTAGTGCAGTAACTTTACTGGAAATATTTTTTACTAGGACTGTTGTGTTTGCTACTGTTCTATTTTTATTTGCGTTGTTCGTGATCGGTTTTCCTGTAACTTTCTGAAAACTTCTCAGTGCAGGCTTCACGTTTGCTATTAAGGTTTTCTTTTGAACGGGTTTGGCTGAATTTACTTGCTTTTTTTGGGGCGAATTGTTTGCCTTATTTAGTACTTCCTTGCGTGATTTAGTATTTATTTGCTTCATCTGATTGGTCTTAATTTTTGTTTGATTCACGTTCTGTGGTATCAGATTTATTTGACGAGCTTTGTTAAGTTTATTGACCGTCGTAGTTTTTTCTGGTTTCTTTGGAGCATTTCTTTTAACAGTTGGTTTCGTTTCCATGGTTCGCTTAACTGCTGATTTCGTCTGTGTGGTCTTTTTTATTGTTGGTTTCGTTGCCACAGTTCTCTTCGTTTTTGGCACAGTACTTCTAGTTGTTGGTTTTGTTGGAAAAACCCCCTCCTTTTTTAACTGAATCGGCATGCTTCTTCTAGGTGTTGGCTTTGTTGAAGCAGTTCCCTTCATTTTTGATTGAACTGTCATGTATATTCGGGCTGGTCGTTTTGACGACATGGTGCTTTTTGCTGTTGGTTTTGTTTGTAGCGCTCTTTTGGTTGTTGGTTTCGGCGTTGGTGTTGCAATACGCAAAGGGGGTTTCATTTTCTTCGCATTGATTACTGTTCTTTTTTTCTTACCGCGCTTCTTGCCTTTATCTGCAAACAACTATATTATGTACACGTACAATACAAATTTTAAAGGGTAGAAGTACCGTCGTATACTACATCCTATTTTAAACTGTTAGCACAAAAATGTCAGTGTGGTAATCTGTCCGTCAGTATTGGTATTTTTTTATTTATAGAAAGTTGGTCTCACCACCAGGACAGAAGCTGAGGACGTGACAGTCCCACCTCCCATTGGCGTTGCAGTCGCACACCGTACACCCAATGCACCAGTCCACTGAAAATAATTTTTTTAGGGTTCCGTACCCAAAGGGTAAAACGGGACCCCATTACTGAGACTTTGCTCTCCGTCTGTCTGTCTCATGAACTGCGATAGCTAGACAGTTGAAATCCTCACAGTTAATGTATTTCAACTGTGAGGATTTCAACACCTATCAATCAATTGTTGCCGCTATAACAACAAATACTAAAAGCAGAATAAAATAAAAGTTTAGCTGGCTTTCATGTAGGCTTTCATACAACGTATTTTTTGCTATTTTGCATGCAATCCTTCGTGCGCGAGTCCGACTCACACTTGGCCGATTTTTTATTGCTTCTAACAATGCATAAACTCTGTTCCAATTCAATGTAATCTAAATGTAAATAAAGCTCAATATGGCGGCTGTAATGCTACCAAATTAAATGCCACTTATTCACCGCGCAATAGAGAAACACATTAATTTGTTCGAATTTCGTTTTTTTCTTATTTACGTTTATATTACACACTAGATGCTACGCGCGACTTCGTGCGCGCAAAAGCTAATTTTGCAGAAACCATACATTTTTATGTGATACAAAGTAGCCTTAGGTCCTTCCCCGTGGTATACTTTACATTTGTGACGAATTTCATCAAAATCGGTCCAGTAGTTTCCGAGCCTATTTCATGCAAAGAAATAAACAAACTTTTTCTCTTTATTATATTAAGTATAGATTGAATCAGAACGGAGTATACATAGCTTAGAATAAAAAATATAAATTAATTAATATGATCATTTTAAGCAGTATTTCCGCCAAATAATACCCACAATCTGCAAGCAAATGTGTGAGTGCACGCATAAGCATGCGTAACGCACATGCTTATGCGTGCACTCACACATTTGCTTGCAGATTGTGGGTATTATTTAGCGGAAAAACTGCTTAAAATAATCATATTAATTAATTGTATGCTATGGATTTCCGCAAAGTAACGCCTGATTCCATTAATTATTTAAAAAATATAAACATAATTACAGAGTATAAAAGCGTGATAAATAATTATGCCACTGGAGACTGGAGGCTGTGAAAACGATCAATGGCTAGCCGCACACACACCATATTATTGGCAATAATACTCATATTGACAATAATATTCCTTGTTCCTATATTGCCGGTTTCTATTGTATGTGTTGACTAGTATTGACAAATTTATTCTGTCAATAATATTGCACGTATGCGGCTAGCCATTGATGAAGTACGTTCTCTCTGGTATATATGTAAAGGTGATTGTGAGTACGTAGGTATGTAATTACCTGGTGGACAGCCGACGCTGTAGCTGGACTCGAAGGGCTTGCACTCCTCCGGCGTCTGCTTCTTGAACACTGTAAATTTACTTAATTCTGATACATTGCTCATTAAAATAGTGACTTTTCCTACATGATATTTCATTTTCGGCTATGACGGAAATCATAAGTCGTTTGAGTAATTAGAAATTCACACTATATTAAATGAACAGTGTCTTGAGTGCGAGTTTGTGTCCATACTCGCTCTAAAGAAGTTACCTACAATTTGTGTGGCATCGAATTATTGTTTGCCACTAGGGGCGTTGTTTCGATGCCATACAAATCGTAACTAACTTTTTCCCGGCGAGCAGTGACAAAAACTCGCACACAGCAAACAGTTGAATACAGAAATAACTATTTTATATTATGATGCATTCGAACGCGTTTCCTTAAAAATAATTTATTCCATGAATATAAATGAAAATTTTATTTCCAAATAAAAACTTAACAAGCTATTTTCGGAAAGTCAACAAAAAAGCTACTACCGGTTCAACCCTAACCCGCCGAGAAGAACCGGCGTAAGAAACTCGCACGGGCCCATCTTTTTTTATTTAGAATTTATTTAGATTTTTTTTATTTAGAATTTATTTATTTATTTCCAAGAAATTTGTTACAAGGTCTTACAATAAGCAAAAAGCAGCAAAAAGATAAATTTTTAGCAAAAAGATGGAAAATTGTTCTTTTAAAATAAATATTTTACATTGTAAACTTAAGTCTATGTTAAATACATATAACAAAAGTCAGTACACAAGTACATAGAGACAGCTTTGTATGGGTGCATCTTATTCCCAAGGTGTGCAATCGTTAACAAAATCATTTACTTTATAATAAGCTTTAGCACACAAACGTTCTTTAACTACTTTTTTAAATGTAAATTTAAGTTTACAATGTAAAATATTTATTTTAAAAGAACAATTTTCCATCTTTTTGCTAAAAGATGGGCCCGTGCGAGTTTCTTACGCCGGTTCTTCTCGGCGGGTTAGGGTTGAACCGGTAGTAGCTTTTTTGTTGACTTTCCGAAAATAGCTTGTTAAGTTTTTATTTGGAAATAAAATTTTCATTTATATTCATGGAATAAATTATTTTTAAGGAAACGCGTTCGAATGCATCATAATATAAAATAGTTATTTCTGTATTCAACTGTTTGCTGTGTGCGAGTTTTTGTCACTGCTCGCCGGGAAAAAGTTAGTTACGATTTGTATGGCATCGAAACAACGCCCCTAGTGGCAAACAATAATTCGACTGTGTAGACTATGTTACACTAGTCAGAAAATTGCACCACTATGGCATAAGGGACTCAGCTCTTAATCTTTTGAGTTCTTATCTTTACAAAAGGACTCAAAGGGTAGAGGTTAATAGTAAAAGGTCCACTGGGACTAAAATAGAATTAGGTGTCCCACAGGGATCTATCTTAGGTCCATTTCTTTTTCTCATCTACATAAATGACTTGCCTTATCTAGTTCAAGATAGGCATGAGATAGTACTTTTTGCTGATGACACTTCACTTATATTTAAAGTGAAGCGACAACAATTAAATTACGACGAGGTAAACAGTGCTCTCTCACGTATAGTAAACTGGTTTAGTGTTAATAATTTACTTTTAAATGCAAATAAAACAAAATGTTTAAAGTTTAGCTTGCCAAATGTTAGGCAAGTACAAACCAATTTACTTCTCAATGATGAGAGAATGAACATGGTAGACTCCACTGTATTCCTAGGTATTACACTGGATTGTAAATTACAGTGGGGTCCTCATATTGCTAACCTAGCAAATAGACTCAGTTCTGCAGCATATGCAGTCAGAAAAATTAGAGAAATATCAGATGAAGAAACGGCGCGCCTTGTATATTTCAGCTATTTTCATAGTAGAATGTCTTATGGCATACTTTTATGGGGAAATGCTGCCGACATAAATTCAATATTTGTGCTGCAGAAGCGAGCTATTCGTGCTATTTATAAAATGTCCCCTATTGAATCTCTGAGAGAAAAGTTTAAGGAAATAGGTATACTGACTGTCGCCTCTCAGTATATTCTGGATAATTTGTTATACGTTAGAAAAAACTTAATTAATTTCAAGAAGAAAAGTGATAATGATTGTATAAACACTAGAAATAAGAATAAGCTAGATGTACCAGTGATAAGACTTAGTAAAGTAAGTAAATCTTTTAAGGGCCAATGTATACGCCTTTACAATAGGATCCCAGAAAATGTTCAAACATGTTTGAACATATCACTTTTCTTCTTGAAATTAATTATACAATCATTATCACTTTTCTTCTTGAAATTAATTAAGTTTTTTCTAACGTATAACAAATTATCCAGAATATACTGAGAGGCGACAGTCAGTATACCTATTTCCTTAAACTTTTCTCTCAGAGATTCAATAGGGGACATTTTATAAATAGCACGAATAGCTCGCTTCTGCAGCACAAATATTGAATTTATGTCGGCAGCATTTCCCCATAAAAGTATGCCATAAGACATTCTACTATGAAAATAGCTGAAATATACAAGGCGCGCCGTTTCTTCATCTGATATTTCTCTAATTTTTCTGACTGCATATGCTGCAGAACTGAGTCTATTTGCTAGGTTAGCAATATGAGGACCCCACTGTAATTTACAATCCAGTGTAATACCTAGGAATACAGTGGAGTCTACCATGTTCATTCTCTCATCATTGAGAAGTAAATTGGTTTGTACTTGCCTAACATTTGGCAAGCTAAACTTTAAACATTTTGTTTTATTTGCATTTAAAAGTAAATTATTAACACTAAACCAGTTTACTATACGTGAGAGAGCACTGTTTACCTCGTCGTAATTTAATTGTTGTCGCTTCACTTTAAATATAAGTGAAGTGTCATCAGCAAAAAGTACTATCTCATGCCTATCTTGAACTAGATAAGGCAAGTCATTTATGTAGATGAGAAAAAGAAATGGACCTAAGATAGATCCCTGTGGGACACCTAATTCTATTTTAGTCCCAGTGGACCTTTTACTATTAACCTCTACCCTTTGAGTCCTATTGTAAAGATAAGAACTCAAAAGATTAAGAGCTGAGTCCCTTATGCCATAGTGGTGCAATTTTCTGACTAGTGTAACATAGTCTACACAATCAAATGCTTTGGAAAGGTCGCAAAAAACTCCTAATGTATCCTGCGCCTCTTCCCAAGCCTCGAATATACTACAGAGAAGCTTGATGCCTGCATCTGTAGTAGACCGACCTTTAGTAAAACCGAATTGTGTAGTATGCAATAAATTATTTATATTAAAGTGTACTGTTAGTTGATTTAGGATAATTTTTTCAAATATTTTACTAAAAGTCGGTAGTATCGATATCGGTCTAAAATTTGCTGGGTCAGACTTATTTCCAGCTTTGAAGAGAGGCACAACCTTACTGTGCTTCAATAAGTCAGGAAATACACCACTTTTTATACAATTGTTAAATATTATGGCTAGGTAAGGAGCTACAATGTCAATTATTGATTTCATAATTCTTGTAGACATACCCCAGAGATCGGCAGTATTTTTGATATTTAACAATTTAAATGTATTAATAATATCCCTGGAATCAATCTCTCTAAATTTAAAATTGACATTACATTCCTTGACATTATCTCTGAGTAACTTTTCAGCAGCTGCAGGCGAAGAATTTAGGCATTTTGTAGTTGAGACCGGAATGTCAGCAAAAAAACTTCTCAAAGACTGTCGCAACTTCAAAGTCAGAAGTAATCTTCTTATTATTAACACAAATTTCAAAGTCAGAGCTACGACAGGCGACTTTTCCAGTTTCACTAGCAATTATTTTCCAAGTGGTTTTTATTCTGTTATTAGAATTTCTGATACTGCTGCTTTACATACATTTCTAAAAATTTTTGAATAATTTTTTTATATATGTTTTAAATCTCTCAGTGTTATTTATTGATTTTTCATTATATAATTCATATAATCTTTGCCTACTTTTTTTAATTCCTGTAGTTGCCCAGTCATTAAAATTTCTTTTATTACAGTTGAGTCTGGCTGTTTTAGAAGTAAATACTGAATTAAATTGCGTTCTTATTAACTTAAATAAATTATTAAAAGCTTTATCAGAGCTGCTGGACTCATCCCAGTACTGAATATTTTCAGCTAATTTACTTCTAAATTTTTCTATACGTTTTTTATTTATAGGGATAAACACAATTTTTTCTTTCGGAGTATACATACATACATATAATCACGCCTTTTTCCCGTAAAGGGGTAGGCAGAGACCACTTTTTGCCACTTGCTACGATCCTAACATACTCATTTCGCTTCGTTCACTTTCATTCTTACCATCCATTCCTCCTCGAACATTCAACGTAGCGAAGCGGCTCTCCATGGTCCGCTTTTCACCTCCGCGAGAAACGAGACGTGATGGGTGGTGAACCACATCGCCGCCATTTTGGATAATTAAATTATTTTTATGATTATCCGTTGCGTTTCCACGGATTGGTGGAGAGGGTAGGAATAGGGAAAGGGAAGGATAGGTGGTGTGGAAAGGAAGATTGGTAAGTTAGAGTGGGAAATAGGAAATGTAGGATATTACCGCCCAGGAGGCCAAGGGATAGGACAGTAATAGCTAGGGAAGCCTGGGTCGCGTACCCGTATACTATACCACAACTACCGGACAGGTAAGTTGGGATGAGTATCCCATGACAGTATTTTCACACATAGACAGACAGCAGTTTCGGAGTATTAACACAATTAATATTAAATGAAGCCAGCTGTCCACAGTGATCAGAGCTAAGCATATTAATTATTTCTTTTTTATAAGGAGTAATATTAGTAAAAATATTATCAATGCAGGTAGCAGTTGTATCACTTACTCTTGTAGGTTCATTAAATAAGTTAAAAAGATTATACGATTTTAACAATGATGTGAATCTAACAGTGGTGGAGTTTGAATCTAATAAATTAATGTTAAAATCACCACTTAAAATAACTTTTTTTTGAAGGCTGCATACATCGGCCTCATAAGTTAGTTTCATTTGTTCAAGTTCCTTACTACAAATGAAAAATTTATTATTTAAAAGCATTTTGTTTTTTACAAGTTTTGATAGCTTATTAACACATTTTTTAATTTTTTACTGACATTTCCTGGCATTTTTTAATACATTTCTTCACTTTGATATATTTCTTTAACTTTTTCCTGCTATTTATATGACATGATAGCATAGTGTCCTCATTTGTCAAGTCAATCGTTGTAATGTTATTATTTTCCTGGGTTTTAGAAACTGAATAATTTCCTATAATTTGATCAAAGAGGTTGTGTGTTTGGGTGTAGTTTTGCATATCTAATTGTTGTTCCAGTTTTGATATGTGTTCTTCGGCTTCTCTTAATTTGTTTTTAAGTGTCGCTGAGTTCTTCAAACACTCTTCATACTCATCCCTACACTGATCAAAACCATCAACAACCCTTTCAAGTTCTACATTTTGTTCATGTATGCTTTCATATTCCTGGTTTAATTTATTTAATTCTAACTTTAAATCTGAATTATTTCTTAATACAGTGAGCATTTCTTTCTCTATATCATCTCTTTCACTTAGCAGTGTTTGGCATTGGTTTTTATATGTCTGCAACTCCTGGAGTACCAACCGAAGCTTTTCCTCCGTCTGGCGAGCAAGTGCTGAATGGGTCATCATTTTGCTATTTATTCCTGAGTGCTGAAAATAATACAAAATATAGACTATACGTTATACTAACAAGATATCAGTAGTCACCAATCTGCTTTTGTAGTATAAGTCAGCCTCAAATTTATGTGTTCACCGTTACGGGTATAGTGGGAAAAGAATAGCAAAATGACAAGTGGTTATAGAAAATGTGAGTGATTTAGGTTAATTATATAAATAAGCAATTACTAGAACAGAATAGAGAAATAAGACAGTATAGACAGAATGAAGTAATAAACACTTATACCTGCATATAACTGTATAGTGACAATATTAATATTTTAATAACTAAAATTTGAGGATGCTTTTGTACAAGTGTGATGAATGTCTAGTGTGATACAGTAAGTATGTGTCTGGGCTTGTTGTTATATTCTTAACTTCACTTCCACTGTATAGACAGAATGAAGTAATAAACACTTATACCTGCATATAACTGTATAGTGACAATATTAATATTTTAATAACTAAAATTTGAGGATGCTTTTGTACAAGTGTGATGAATGTCTAGTGTGATACAGTAAGTATGTGTCTGGGCTTGTTGTTATATTCTCAACTTCACTTCCACTGTATATCAAGCAAAGAGAGAAATTGACTTTGCCAAATTGTGAGTATTGGACGTGGCTCACAGGGTGAGCTATGTGTTGTGGAGATGTTGTTGGTGTTATTTAGCTGATGGTAACTACTATAATAACTGTAAATAAACACAATACTCCCCGGGATTTAGCAGGCAGTCAAGAATAAGAGCAGCTCCAATTTAAATTCGCCCAGTCGTTACTTGTCACTTTACAGTACGATTTTCACTTGCTTAAAAATCACAAATAAACTAGTTTTGCCGAACACTGCTTAGTTTTACAATAATTTAACACTATAATTATTCAGTGTCTAATAATTTACAATCAATTTTATGCTTTAAAACTAATTTTAATTAATTTTAAAATCGGGAGATTACAAAATCTCAACGAGCTTATGTTGCCACATGCGAAAAAAAATAAAAAAATATAGAACGAATAACATAACCAAGGATGCAAAATAAATGAATTGAATTGAATTGGATATATATTTTAGGACTCAGGACTAGTGATGTGCCGGATATCCGTATCCGTATCCGTATCCGCGGATATCCGAAGCCGAAGAAAGATCCGTATCCGTGTCCGTATCCGTTTCTATTTGGCGGATCTTTTACGGATCTCTTTACCTTATTAATTTTAAAATTATAGATGAATTCTTTAAATAGGAGATTACTGATTAAGGTAGCAACTAGCAATAAAAAACTATTAAATTCAATACAGCAAAAAACTATTGAATTCAATACAGATAATATTCTTGAAGATGTTTTCATTGTAAATGATTTTTTAAAGAAGTTGTGCCTTTATATCACAAATTTTAAATTTTGCACATTCATCATTTACTAACACAATATAATTCCAAATTACACTATTAAACTTCTTTGTAGACATTTTTTCAAACTCATGTACCAATACCAAACAAACGTTATCTATGCTGTCCAGTGTCACACTAAACTATAAACAAATTACAAAACAAAAGAAAGAACGGTAAATATTCCGTATCGCGTCACCAGCGAATTTGAGGCCGATTTTTTTTACAGTCGCGTTATAATCTGTAAACATCAGAACTAGTATTGTTATGATGGCGCATGACTATTTCTGGCTAAAAAAACAAAATTCCGTATTGCGCCACCAGCGATTTTGAGGCCGATTTTTTTTACAGTCGCGTTATAATAAGCCCTCAATAACAACTGGCTTCAATTATGAGTCGACGGAGTCGACTACTTCTGGGTGGTTTACAAAAAGTCGTATTGGGCCAACTCGGAGTAATACATTGCTATTAATTACCTAAGAATTATATACTGTTCTCATACATTTCCTATATCACATTATATATAAAATATAATTACATTCTGAATTGATTCTCCTGTATTTTTTTTTTTTTTTTTTGCAAAAACGGTCATGCGCCATCATAACAATACTAGTTCTGATGTTTACAGATTATAACGCAACTGTAAAAAAATCGGCCTCAAAATCGCTGGTGGCGCGATACGGAATATTTACCGAAAGAACCACCGTGCAATGCAAGTTGAAACATATGTGAAGGTCGCGCGCACCCACACCGACTACGTAAGAAAGTTAAGATCCGTATCCGTATCCGTATCCGCGGATCTTGACACCAAATATCCGTATTCAGATCCGTATCCACGGATATACATTTTTAACGATCCGGCACATCACTACTCAGGACATCTAAGGAGGTCAATAATATTGCACGTATGAGGGTACCGTAAGTATCAACGCGCTGCAGGTTTTTTTTTTTTCAAGTTAAGTACTTCAAAAGTTATTGCACTATTTCGCTCAAAATAATTTGCGTAAAAACATATTAGTTTGACCTATCATCATGGAAAATTACGTTTCTACCTAGTTTAGAAATGGTAGGGAGGGCCAACTTGAAAATGGTTTACTTTATAAAAAAATTATTATATAAAATCTCGCCTTTATTTGAAGATATCCCACACGATGGGGTGCAATGAAAACAAAATTTTTCACCACTTCACATGTATGGAGAGCCACCCCAAGAATACAAAATTAAGATATATTAATTAGAAAATATATAACCAGTGTCCATTTTATCCAATTTGATTAATCTCCACCTTCCTTGCTCTGCTTCCTGCCACTTTCCGTCGTCGTTATTACTTAACGCAATTAGCGTGTGCATACGCGGGGCTATAATCATTTCATCATCAGCAATCAGTGGCTCTTCTATTGAACCATTACGACTAAGGAGATACTTGCAACTCCACTGTTGTAGGTGCAATGTGCATGGCCCATGGGCGACTAAGTGCGATCTTCGCATTTCATCCATATTAATTAAGTCCCGTGAAAATCGGTCCAGCCGTTTCAGAGATTAGCCGGAACAAACAGACAGACAGACCGACAGACAGACAGACGGACAGACAAAAATTTTAAAAATTGGTATTTTATTGTTAGTACCGAATATACTTTCAGATTCAATTTGTGAAATGCTGTTAATTTGAAGTTACAAACAGACACTTCAATTTTATTTATCTGTATAGATGTATAAATGTATAGATTGTGTGTTGTGTACACAAATAGTGAAATAAGGAAACGTTGTGGTCTGAAATAAAGGTATGTTGAGGTGGTTTGGCCATGTCGAGAGAATGAATGAAGAACGATTGACGAAAAAAGTGTATAAGGCGAGTGTGAATGGAAGTCTTGGAAGGGGTAGACCTAGGCGGACGTTTCGAGACCAAATCAGGGACGTCTTGAAAAAAGGCCAGGTCACGAGTACCCTAAACCGAAGAGCATGTGTGAAGGGAATAATGAAAATAGACGAAGCGAAACAAGTATGTAAGGACCGTAGCAAGTGGGAAGAAGTGGTCTCTGCCTACCCCTACGGGAAAGAGGCGTGATTATATGTATGTATGTGCAAATACCGTATTGACTTACTATCTCTTGCCGCATCCTGGAAGAATAGATCCGCAAAGCCTGGACTTCTTCGTGACCTGAATAGAAAGGGTTAGATTTTTACGTTTAAATTAGATTGTAAGACAATAGAGGATGTCTCTTGCAAGAAGTTAGTAAATAATTTACAAAATCCTACCAAAAAAGTTAATGATGAGAATTTATGTGATAATAAGAATAAAAATGTAATTAACCTGGTGCATCAAAATTTACAAGGAATGGTAGGTAAAGAACTTGAGGTTGAGTTGTTTCTAAATCAATTAAATATCGACTTTATATGTATTTCAGAACATTGGTTTAGAAAACATGAACTCTCTTTCAATTTCAATGACCACCAGGTTGCAAGTTCGTTTAGTAGAAAAAAAGCCATTAGAGGAGGCTCTTTAATATTAATTAGAAAGTCTTTAAAATTCAAGGAACGTAAAGATATTGTGAGCCTTTCTACTGAACGAATAACTGAGGTAGCTTGTATAGAGTTGAGCCATCTTATTATTGTAAGCGTATACAGGCCTCCATCTAGTTTATACGATTCATTTGAACAAATTATGGAACAAATACTAACAAAAATATGTGCTTCTAACAAAAAAGTGATTTTAAGTGGTGATTTTAACATTAATTTATTAGACTCAAACTCCACCACTGTTAGATTCACATCATTGTTAAAATCGTATAATCTTTTTAACTTATTTAATGAACCGACAAGAGTAAGTGATACAACTGCTACCTGCATTGATAATATTTTTACTAATATTACTCCTTTTAAAAAAGAAATAATTAATATGCTTAGCTCTGATCACTGTGTACAGCTAGCTTCATTTAATATTAATTGTGATAATAATCCGAAAGAAAAGATTGTGTGTATCCCTATAAATAAAAAACGTATAGAGCAATTTAGAAGTAAATTAGCTGAAAATATTCAAAACTGGGATGAGTCCAGCAGTTCAGATGAAGCTTTTAATATTTTATTTAAGTTAATAAGAACGCAATTTAATTCAGTATTTACTTCTAAAACTGTCAGACCCAACAGTAATAAAAGAAATTTTAATGACTGGGCAACTGCGGGAATTAAAAAAAGTAGGCAAAGATTATATGAATTATATAACGAAAAATCGATAAATAACACTGAGAGATTTAAAACATATATAAAAAAATATTCCAAAATTTTTTGAAATGTATGTAAAGCAGCAAAAGCTCTTAATATTAAAGATAGAATCAGAAATTCTAATAACAGAATAAAAACCACTTGGAAAATAATTGCTAGTGAGACTGGAAAAGTCACCTGTCGTAGCTCTGACTTCGAAATTTGTGTTAATAATAAGAAGATTACTTCAGACTTAGAAGTTGCGACAGTCTTTGAGAAGTTTTTTGCTGACATTCCGGTCTCAACTACAAAATGCCTAAATTCTACGCCTGCAGCTGCTGAAAAGATACTTAGAGATAACGTCAAGGAATGTAATGTCAATTTTAAATTTAGAGAAATTGATTCCAAAGATATTATTAATACATTTAAATTGTTAAATATAAAAAATACTGCTGATCTCTGGGGTATGTCTACCAGAATTATCAAATCAATAATTGACATTGTAGCTCCTTACCTAGCCATAATATTTAATAATTGTATAAAAAGTGGTGTTTTTCCTGACTTAATGAAACACAGTAAGGTCATGCCTCTTTTCAAAGCTGGAAATAAGTGTGACCTAGCGAATTATAGACCGATATCGATACTACCGACGCTTAGTAAAATATTTGAAAAAATTATACTAGTTCAATTAACAGTACACTTTAATACAAATAATTTATTGCATACTAAGCAATTCGGTTTCACTAAAGGTCGGTCTACTACAGATGCAGGCATCAAGCTTCTCTGTAGTATATTCGGGGCTTGGGAGGAGGCGCAGGATGCATTAGGAGTTTTTTGCGACCTTTCCAAAGCATTTGATTGTGTAGACCGTGCTACACTAGTCAGAAAACTACACCACTATGGCATAAGGGACTCAGCTGTTAATCTTTTAGTTCTTATCTTTACAATAGGACTCAAAGGGTAGAGATTAATAGTAAAAGGTCCACTGGGACTAAAATAGAATTAGGTGTCCCACAGGGATCTATTTTAGGTCCATTTCTTTTTCTCATCTACATACATAACTTGCCTTATCTAGTTCAAGATAGGCATGAGATAGTACTTTTTGCTGATGACACTTCACTTATATTTAAAGTGAAGCGACAACAATTAAATTACGACGAGGTAAACAGTGCTCTCTCAAGTATAGTGAACTGGTTTAGTGTTAATAATTTACTTTTAAATACAAATAAAACAAAATGTTTAAAGTTTAGCTTGCCAAATGTTAGGCAAGTACAAACCAATTTACTACTCAATGATGAGAGAATGAACATGGTAGACTCCACTGTATTCCTAGGTATTACACTAGATTGTAAATTACAGTGGGGTCCTCATATTGCTAACCTAGCGAATAGACTCAGTTCTACAGCATATGCAATCAGAAAAATTAGAGAAATCTCAGATGAAGAAACGGCGCGCCTGGTCTATTTCAGTTATTTTCATAGTAGAATGTCTTATGGCATACTTTTATGGGGAAATGCTGCCGACATAAATTCAATATTTGTGCTGCAGAAGCGAGCTATTCGTGCTATTTATAAAATGTCCCCTATTGAATCTCTGAGAGAAAAGTTTAAAGAAATAGGTATACTGACAGTCGCCTGTCAGTATATTTTGGATAATTTGTTATACGTTAGAAAAAACCTAAGCAATTTCAAGAAGAAAAGTGATAGTCATTGTATAAACACTAGAAATAAGAATAAGCTAGATGTACCAGTGATCAGACTTACTAAAGTAAGTAAATCTTTTAAGGGCCAATGTATACGCCTATACAATAGGATCCCAGAAAACGTTCAAAACCTTTCTATTAATAAATTTAAAAAAGTAGTCAAAGAACGTTTGTGTGCTAAAGCTTATTATAAAGTAAATGATTTTGTTAACGATTGCACACCTTGGGAATAAGATGCAACCCTGCAAGGCTGTCTCTATTACTTGTGTACTGACTTTTGTTATATTTAACATAGATTTAAATTTACAATGTAAAATATATATTTCTTTTAAAAGAACAATTTTCCATCTTTTTACTAAAAGATGGGCCCGTGCGAGTTTCTTACGCCGGTTCTTCTCGGCGGGTTAGGGTTGAACCGGTGGTAGCTTTTTTTGTTAACTTTCCGAAAATAGCTTTTTAAGTTTTATTTGGAAATAAAAATTTTCATTTTCATTTTCAGAAGGTATAACGATTAACGACTATCGTTTAAGATACTTGTGATTGAACCAAAAATATAACAAGATATAAAATACTAATGAAGGTATCGGACAAAATGTAAATTGCCTTGTGTTTTTTTGTAATGAAATGGACCAGGAAATGAGCATACTTGTCACCTGATGGTAAGCGATTACAGCCGTCCATGGACACCTGCAACACAAGAGGAGTTACGCTTGTAACTCCTCTTGTGTTGCGCACTTGAGTTCCTGGTCCACAAAATTCCCAACCCCCTTAGACCTTCGCTGTCCTTACTCACTTGGCGGAACAAACGTTATTTCACGACGGTTTTCTGTATTTATTCGGTCGGTCCGGTCCATACGTGCCGAAGCAAATGCCCTCCCATGCTTCAAATCAAATAAGGTACAATTAATAAACATTATGAAGTGTACCTCGGTCTTCTATCGTGCACATAGCTCTTTGAATCGCATCTCAGGTTGTGGTGTTTCCAGCACATCGCCACGCCGTCATCTTCACAAAAGCAGAGGTAACACTGCTCCCCTGTAAGGTTCTCCCCTGGTTGACTCCTTAAGAAATATCCTACTTCTGGACATGAGCTGACGTTTCTGAAAATCGGCTCGTCTAGCTGGGCGTCTGAAATAATCTCGATGGTTACTTCGATATTTTGAATATCTAGGTACTTTACAGGAAATATGACACTTTGCTCATATACATAGGTACCTAAAGCTAGCTATCTACAAAATGTATTTGAAATAATTAGGTTTTAATGCGTGTGTATGTCACTGAACATACACACGCATTAAAACCTAATTATAAAACTCCTCCTAAACGGCTGGACCGATTTTAAAAAAAAAATTGTGTGTGTTCAAGTGGATTCGAGAGTGGTTTAGATTTGCGATTGGACCCGGTAAGTGGCGCTGCTGTCAGTACATCAACAAATTTAATTCTAAGGCAGTACGAAGTTTGCCTTGACAACTAAAAACAATCTATACATCTATACAGATAAATAAAATTGAAGTGTCTGTTTGTAATTTAAAATTAACAGCTTTTCTATTAATGCATATGAAAGTATATTCGGTACTCACAATAAAATACAATTTTTTAAAATTTTTGTCTGTCCGTCTGTCTGTCTGTCTGTCGGTTTGTCTGTCTGTTTGTTCCGGCTAATCTCCGAAACGTCTGAACCGATTTTCATGGGACTTTCACTGGCAGATAGCTGATGTTATAAGGTCTAACATAGGCTACTTTTATTTTAGGGTTCCGTTTAAAAAAATAGGGTTCCGTTTTCGTTAGTTCTATGCAAACGAAGTTGCGGGCATCAGCTAGTATATAAATAAAATTGTGTAATAGGCAACTGCCATTTTTCCATTTCAATGCAGTATATCTACACATAGGTATTATACTTTGTTGTTTAGAAAACAATGCGATAACTGAACGACCACATTATCGTTTGCTCCAAAAATTCAAAACTAGAAAACTTAATCTATACTTACTAATATAATAAAAAGGAAAAGTTTGTTTTTTTATTTGTTTATTTGCATCGAATAGGCTCCGAAACTACTGGACCGATTTTGATGAAATTTGGCACAGATATAGAGTAGACATCGGGGAAAGGACATAGGATACTCTTTATCATGGAAAAATGTACGTTTCCCACAGAATTTTCTTTTGCGCGCACTAAGTCGTGGGCCACCTCTAGTAATATAATAAAGAGGAAAAGTACGTTTGTTTGTTTGTTTGCATTGAATAGGCTGCGAAACTACTGGATTTTTTTTATGAAATGTGGCACAGATGTAGAGTAGAACACGGGGAAGGACATAGGTTACTTTTAATCGCGAAAAAATGTACGGTTTCTGTGAAATTTACTTTTGTACTTAATGTTGCCAGCAAATTAATATTATAATAATAATAATAAACGTTTATTTGCAGCTACGGCTAATATTCTACCAGAAACGTAAATTTTTCGGGATATAATTACCCTATACCACCATACAAACTGTATATGTATTGTGTTCTAATTCACTGACAAGTTTTAACGTGGCAACTAACAAACACACATGTCAACAAATACACAGCTCCTCATAAACTTGGTATTATTAAAATATTAAGATCGCATAATCTGTTCTCTAATTTAATAAACGTAAACGAAAAGATAAAACTCTACCAAATTAATTATGAGTCAGTATATTTCTTTACTGCACAGTGCACGGCGAATAAGTGACTTTTGTAAAATATAAGGTTTGGTAAAATCAATTACAGATATTTTGGGCATATGATCTACTTCTTACGTAAAGATGCGAATGCGTTTAGGCAGAAAAATAATTTAAAAAATTCGAATAAAATAAATCATACCAAATTAAATAACATAGCGCTCTCTATGCCTCAGCGCCTCAGGTCATTAACCTCACAGCAACAGCTGACTTAAAAGCGATAACAAGCGCTTGCCTAAATAATATCAATTCAATCAGCCGTGTGACGTCACTGATCTACGTAGGGTCGTAAAGACTGTAATATAATTTTATTTAGTATATTTTTAATTATCTTTCTGCTTGTGTCTTAACATAAACAGAAGATCATATGCCTGTGGTGGACCAACTAGCGCCACAATCCTGAATCGCGCTATCGAAGCTTTCACAGTTCGGCGCTATATATACATCTGAAAACCACTAGGCTTCGGCCTGACCGAGCATAGCACTTCGCTCGGTCGGAGATCTCCCTTTGAGGCTGCCACTATTCCCACATTGGTGACCCTCGACAGAAAATACCTCCTTCTGGACATCATCGTCATCACTCCCCACCCCTCCCCACCACGTCAGCCAGCATTCAGCCTCATCGGATACCTGGACCATCAGCCTCAACGCACCGCGGCCTGGTCGAACTCTCATCGGCTTCTACGGGCACTCTATACTACTCTCTCTACTACACGGACCGGTCAGCAAGCAGAGCATGAAGCACCTCTCCTGGTCAGCACACGTAGTTACAACGATCGGTTAGCAAGCAGAGTACGCGGCACTCTCCTAGTCAGCACGTAGCATCGGCCCCGCACAGCAGTACTCAAACTCACTGGAGTCAGTGCAGCAGCAGCACAGTTCCGACTTACTAGGACTCTCTGGCATTGGCAATTCAAGCAGAAAACTCAAAATTCAACCTCCGGTTGTAGGGGGAAGTGATGTGGCGGATTAACTAGCGCCTCAATCCTGAATCACGCTATCGAAGTTTTCACAGTTCGGCGCTATATATATACAACATCTGAAAATCACTACAGTGGGCCTCGGCCTGACCGAGCATAGCATCTCGCTCGGTCGGAGATCTCCCTTTGGGGCTTACCACCATATTCCCACACGCCCAAAATATCCGTAGTTAATTTTACTAAACCTTATATAGGTAGCATAAAGCATTGTAGAGCGCTAATGTCTTCTTGTCGAGGTTTATATTAAACTAGCTTTTGCGCGCGGCCCCGCCCGCGGGAACACTACTTTTTCGGGATAAAAAATATCCTATGTCCTTTCCCGGGACTCAAAGTATGTCTATACCATTTCATAAAAAATGGTTCAGCGGTTAATTCGTGAAGAGGTAACAGACAGGCAGACAGACGAACTTTCGCATTTATAATAGGTTGGGGAAAAAGTCTTTTCGCATTATAGTATGTATGAACTTGTCATAAAATATCTTGGGCTATACCAATTGTATCTGGCTGATTTTGGTATCATTAAAAAGTTTTAATTTTACAGAAGACAATTCCAAATTCAAATTAGGTAAATTTGAGATTTTCATTTGTTTTTCTTATTGTTAAAATGAGTGATTCTTATGAAGAATTTCGATACATTTTAAAATTTTATTACAAAAAAGGTAAAAATGCAACACAAGCCGCGAAAAAAATTTGTGATGTTTATGGACCTAATGCAGTATCTGTGAGAGTAGCGCAAATTTGGTTTAAGCGTTTTCAATCCAGAAATTTTGATATCAAAGATGCACGTCGCTCTGGTCGCCCTGATACGGACAAAACTGTTGCCATTTTTGAAAAAGTGGAGCAAGATCGGCATATTAGTAGTTACGATGTAGCTGAAGAACTGGGGATTGACCACAAAATGGTTTTGGCGCATTTGAAAAAAGCTGGGTACACAAAAAAGCTCGATATTTGGGTGCCTCATGAGCTCACTGAAAGAAACCTAATGAACCGGTGTACTCATGTGTGATTCTTTATTACGACGTAATGAAACCGAACCATTTTTGAAGAAGCTGATAACTGGTGATGAAAAGTGGATCACGTACGACAAGAACGTGCGAAAAAGATCGTGGTCAAAGGCCGGTCAGGCTTCACAGACTGTGGCGAAACCCGGGTTAACTCGCAACAAGGTGATGCTGTGTGTGTGGAGGGATTGGAAGGGCATTATTCATTATGAGCTGTTACCGCCAGGCAGGACCATCAATTCTGAACTGTACTGCGAACAACTGATGAGATTAAAGCAAGAAGTTGAGAGAAAGCGGCCGGAATTAATCAACAGAAGGGGTGTGGTTTTTCACCATGATAACGCTAGACCTCACACATCTTTAGCCACTCAGAAAAAATTACGGGAGTTTGGCTGGGAGGTGTTAATGCATCCGCCGTATAGTCCTGACCTTGCACCTTCAGATTTCCACCTGTTTCGGTCGCTGCAGAATTCCTTAGGCAGTGTCAGGTTGACATCACAAGAGGACTGCCAAAACCACTTGTCGCAGTTTTTTCATCAGAAGCCCCAAAAATTTTATAGCAATGGGATCATGTACCTACCAACAAGATGGCAAAAAGTTATCGAACAAAATTGCACCTATATACTTTAGTCACTTGTAAATAAACTTTATAAAAAAACCTTTTGAATTTTTATATAAAATGCGAAGAAACTTTTTCCCCAACCAATAATATTAGTATAGATTGCATCTAAAGGAGTACATTACCTCGGCCATACGCCGTGTGGATCAGAAGATACAACACTAACATGGTGTCCACTGCGCGCCGTCGTGTGGACACCGATAGTGTCTAGACGCGAGCGGAACTGCTGCGACGGTTTACTAAATATTATCATTCAACTCTACTGCAGGGCTGGATCAGTCATTGTTTTTGTGGGTATAATTGTGGGGCCCCAAATGGAGATCTCCGACCGAGCGAGGTGGTATGCTCGGTCAGGCCGAACCCCACTTGTATGCATTTCAGCTGTCGTATATATAGTTCCGAATTTCAGAAACAGATAGCACGATTCAGGACTGTGCGCTGATTGGTCCGCCACATTTTTTATTATTTTCTTTAGGATCTATCCGAATTCTGAACAACTGCAGATGCATAGTATGCATAGGTAGTCCCAATTCATATTTAAAGTTGGGATTGTAGTGCCTTTCTCAAACAATCTAATAAAAATATATTAATTAGTACCTGGGTTCTGATAAATAAAAAAAAAAACAGAAAAATATTTATCTGACCAGGATTCGAACCCACCACAATCCGAATTTTCGAACAAATCAAAAATTATACATACGCATACCAAACTGCCAATCGAACTGACTTATTAGAGTCGAAATTATTGAAATATAGTTGCACGACGAACAAAAAAACATATATAGCTTAAAAATGCGCAGTTCCCCTATCCCTGAACTTTTCTCCCCCAAAACTCCCTGTGTACTCAATTTCATGGTAATACTTGTAGCCGTTTTTGAGAAACTGACTATACAAGATTGTCTCGTTTAAAGTATAAGATAATGTCTTAGCATCGACGAAGAGTCTGAACCTTAGTCTTTACTACAGTATGTGTCGTCTCGAGGTTAAGAGATTTTAACAGCAGATTATAATAGGCTTATTTTATCGACAAAACATCCCCCATTTGGGGGGTCGCCACCCTCGCCTCCCCGAGCTACAAGCAGCCAGAGGTCAAATAAATCTGAACGGTCTAGAGCTAAGACCACAAAATTCAGTAATTTAATTTCCTATGGTCATAAAACATCGCTTGATTCCGCTCCACGCCTCTGTATATCGTTTGTAACTAACAATCAATGTTTGTGCGTCTTTATTCGCCTACATCCGTAATCAGTGTAATAATAATCAATTTCCTCACGGTTTACTGCCAGACACAAATTAATGTTTCATTGGAAAAGGCATGCTTAAAACTTAGATTAATAACGCCTTAAAACAAATTAATTTATCGCGAAAAGTAAAAAAGTAATAGATTTACACAGACAGATACCGAAGTCTCAGTAATAAGTTCCCATTTTTACCCTTTGGTTACGGAACCCTAAAAACACTTTACGATATAGATCGTAAATAGATTGAGAATAGTCTCAAATATACCAATTTAAGTCGATCAAGCTGTGTCAAAGGAGTTTGTTTACAAATACTGTGACACGACAATTTATATGTTATAAGATTTATTTTCAAATACAGGGAATAAGTTAATTGTTCATACTTTGTTAATTACAAAAAAATCTTCAAGTAGTCGTCACGTGCTTGAGAACGGGTCGCATCTTTCACTTCATAATCGATCGGCTCGTCCAAGGCTTCTCCATGTGGTCTTTTGGCTGCAGTATCTTGATGATTACCTGGTTTTCTATCGTCTGAAACAAAAACCTTCTGCTTTTACTATCCTTAGCTACATTAATATTTTAAAATATCTTTTATCTAACCACAATGTGTTGCAAGATCTGACAATACTTAATTAACAAGCAGACACGTATATCTAGATCTAAAATATTATGTATTTTCTTACCAAATTATAGTTATACTGTTACAATTTGTAGTTTATGGGATTTTGGGTAGTTTGTAGTAAAGTTAAACAGACAGACAATACAGTAAGTTTTTTTTTTTTTTGTAACAAAATCAAATCTTACTTTTTTTATAAATTGTTTCTCCATCACCAGTATTCATGAAAAATTTAAATAGTTCCTTCGCCAATTCCGGGTTACCGGCCCTCAATAGGGATAGTATATTTCCAGCCACTAGGTACTTAATGTCGTTGCTGAGGTCCGTTCCTGAGGCCTCTCTCTTCCTCATGTAGGTGCTCACGCGGTTCATTATTAGCTGGTTTATAATTTGTTCTTTAGTGAATTGGAAATTACTTTTGCGATACTCCACTAAAGTTGCCTCATCTGGTTTCCGTGTGGTTTTTATAACATTATATGTATCTTCCGGAGTTTGTGTCGTCGCGTTTTTGACGTTTATTGTTTTTCTTAGAATATTTTTCAGCACTGTGTGGCTCAAATCGATATTTCTGTTAATTGTTTCGACAAATTCCTGTATCTCTTTTTGTTCTTCAGTAGGTAATTGAGTAATGGCTTCAATAGATGCTTTTATATTAGACAAAATGATCTCCTTTTTCTTTGTTTCAGCTTCTAAGGCTTTAAGTAACATTAGCTGATTTTTCTCTGTAATGTTGGAAAATATTGTCATATTATTAAATAGACTTTCTGTTAGTTTTGCTTTCTCAATCATGCTTTTTATTTGCTCTACTGTCTTGGGTTCTGCGTGAATCATGTTTCTGCGAGTTTTATGCTTGGGCAAATCATTTATATTTTTTATAACTCGCTCGAATACTTTGATAGACTGAGATGAAGCTACAGAAGAATGTTGCCGGCGAGTTAAACCATTGGTTTTTGACTCCAATTTCAAATCATCGATTAAAGTTTTAATATTTTTAATAGAAGCTTCTTCTGTCTTCTTAGGTTGAATCAAATGAGGTTTTCCTTCATTTAATAAACCGTAAATGCAAGGTAGGGCTTGAGCTACATTAACCTTTTTTGCTTCGCTACTATTATCTTCACTCTGAATCTCTATTAAGTCATTAATCACATCTTTCAAATGTTTCTTTAGGTTTTCTTTCACGATTTGTATTTTATTCGCATTTTTATGTTGCGAAAAAGTTTTTTTCGGTTCGCTTCTTAGCACAGATTTTGCAGTAATATTTTGTATAATAGTTTCTGTTTTCGTCTCCTTTTTCAATATTGTCATTAAATCTTCAAACGATTTTATTTTGAGAAACTCCGAAATGTTATTTAGGATGTTACCTTCAATTTTTAAAATCGAATTTTTTGATTCTGTTTCTAAGTTTGTATTAAATAAACAGCTTGGTTTACTTTCTATATGTTTAATGTATTCTAATATTATCTGGTCTTTGGCCGTCATAATAGGATCTTTAAAAATTACATTAAATTTATCTTGACTATATTTTTTTTTATCATTTTTATTACCACTACTCTTCTTGCCACCTTTTACATTTTGACGACTGTTTGGTATTAGAAGCTTTGAAATTTTATTCACAACATTTCCGATAGTCTCTATTGTATCCGAAACTGGCAATTGAGAATTTTCATTTTTTGTCGAGTTAAGCATGACCGGTTTACCTTCCATTTCTTCAATATTCTTTTGAACTTTTTCGTAATAATTAAGAAAGGTTAAAATGTTTTTCAGTTGAGACAAAATATCCGACGTTACATTTAAACGTGAATCCGCTCTTTTTGTGAACTGTTGTTTACTGCCTTCACTCTTAATTTTAAATTGATAATTGTTTTCTTCACTGCTTTCGCTATCACTGGAAGACGTTCCATTATCATCAATAATGGAGAAAGTTTCACAAAATGTCAAATTATCTACATTTTTATTTTTAGCAAGATAATTGGCCAATTTTTCTAGCGCGTTTTTTAGGACAGTTTCCTGTTTTATACTCAATGGTTCCTTAAATAAATCGAGTAAATCATTAATTTTCTTGTGTTTCAGCGTGTCTGCTTCAATTGAACCATATCCTGCATATTTTTCCATTTCCCATAATTTACTTAGAAGATTTCCAGCAACGAACGCCATTGCTGTTACAGTATCATTTTCTGCCGTAAATGTTATATTAGACACGGGATTTAGACCTTTTTCACCTATTCTTTCTTTGCCATTTTTTAACTCGTTCGCAATAATTTTTGAAATTTCTACATCCTTTTTACTATGAGAATAGTTGCCTGCAATGTTTTTATTTTGTAAAACTTTTTTATCGTCCGATGGTTCCATTTTATTTTCGGCGTTACGTCGATCAAATTCTGTATGTTGATTTGGTTCAATATGCAACGAATTGTGTACTGTTTTGTTTGCGTTTTGATTTAAAAAAGTCCTCCTTGCATTTTTTGGTACAACCTCTACACTAAACTTGTGAGCTTTAACAGTTCCTGAGTCATTAGTATTTTTTAACGTATCTGCAATACAACATAATATTTTATTACTATTGTACTTAATTAACATTTATGCTGTATGCTATTAAACACAAATACATGACAAGCTATTCTACCTTTGTTAATTTCGTTTACAGTATTATAAAACTTTATTGTTCGATTTTGAAGGTCGTCGCTCGATACGCTATCACTGTCGACCGATCTCTTCAACCTGGGTGGAAGTGAGAAATAATCTTCAAATGTGGCTTTTCCTGTAAATACAAAATATTTTTAATATGTTGCAATATGTAAATTATATTAAAACAATACTTACCATTAGGTGCCAAAGGTGCAAGGTGCAACTAAAAACAACGATGCTAGTGCAACATTTAATAAAAATATCAGTGCATCTGTGGTGTTAGACAGCAATAATATAGCCTGAAAATAAAATAAAATAAATTATACTTTAAAAACATTACGTGTGCACATTATACGTAGCAGAAGTGAAAATTCATTCATAATTAAAAGAAAAATTAAAATTTGTACTATCGGTGTATTGAGCTGTTTTTTTAGACAGTGTTATGTAACAAGTATAAGTAGCTTTTCCGATGTAAGAAGTGTAAGTAGCTTCGACGGAATGCGTTATATCGTTCGCTTTGACGTCTATCCGATCAGATGGAAAATAGCTTACCAATAACTACGTCTTTATTGGGTTTCGGTGGTGGTGGCGTTAACACTCGGTTTTTCTTTTTCTCCTTTAATTCTGTAATATTAAATAAAATATTTAAATATTGTTTGACACGGAAAATAGGTATTGTCGTTAGAGATTTAATTGGAAAATATTTTAAACGGGTGGGCTTGGTTGCTTGGTCATAACAGTACATAATATCATCATTGATCATACTTAGTTGGTGTCATCTTTGATTTGATATCGTGATTTGTGTGTGATTGCCGTTTGAATTTTAAACTGGTAAAGTATAATAATATTCTCTGTATCACATTATTCTCCAAAATCACTTGATTTAGAACTCTAATCTCTAACGCTACGGTTAGCTTATCTGCGGGCTTTGCCAACATTCTTCTTCGACGATCATCGAAATTGAAACTATATAGGATTGACATAGCGTTCGCTAAGTTTCATAGCGATTGATTTCAAACTCGCAATTGTAATTAAATAAGTCACCTTGACCAAGCCCCCTGGTATTAAATCGTCATCTTTATTATCATTGAGGACGTTAGTTATGAGTATCTCCTGGAAAACTTTCCTTTGTATAAGGAGGGATATAACATTTGAACACAGACCTGCGAGAAGTGTGTCTAAGGCTACATCCAGTGACACTGCCTCCTGGTCATCATCATCAGCGGAACAGTCGATCACCTTCTTGCAGGCCCAGTCGCCGTCCTTGTCACAGGTGCACCGATTGCAGCCCCTGCATAGGTTCTCTATAACACATCAGTCAGATGCCTCTATAACATATTAGCTCCGTGACCTAGTGGGTAGAATGTTTGATTCGCACTCGAGACAGTACAGGTTCGATTTCCAGGTTGTGGCGTGTACCAATGAGACTTTTCCAGGTCTCAAGTATATTATACGGACGCTCTAACGGTGAAGGAAAACATCGTGAGTAAACCCGCATATGGTTGGCCCCAGACGTATTGACCAGTCATTCCTCTGGACTAGGCTGACTGTGTTGTGAGAATGCCCTAATGCCCTAATACGACACTTAAAACTGCCTAATGTTCTAGGCACTATAGTAACCCAAGAGTGGTTATTTCGCTCGGAGAATATTGTATAAATTATACAATAACATGAAAATGCCTAACTTTATATCCGTCAAAGGTGAACTTTTTATATCAAGAATGTAATGTGCAAACATATTAATTAATTTGTTACTTTTTTATTAATGTTTCGTCATAAAAAATATTGTTTTTTTTAAGTGACGAGGAGTGGTAATCCCCACGCGAAGCTACGTACTATGACTACCAGCCTGCTGGTGAAATTTACATGCATTTAGATGTTGTTAGCTCTCGTACCCATGACAGTTTCTTAGTGGTCGCGATAGAAAAAACTGCACTGTAAATAGAACTCTACGCTAATATAATAGAACTGAATATTGAAGTGTCACTTCGAACTCTACATGATTTTCAGCTCTATTATAATAGCGTACAGTTCTATTTACAGCACTGTTTTTTCTGTCGCGACCACTAAAAATGCTCATAGGAACGTAACGTTAGTCTTCTTTGACATATAAAGGGTTTAGAACACCCAAACAGAGACATATCGTTTCCACACAAAAACGAACCTACACCTACACCTAAATTGTCATTTGTCAGAGCATTATAAGTATAATAGAGTTGTAGTAGATGCACTTACCCTCAGAACAATCAGTGTACTCGGACACATATGGCGTACATCGCGTAGAACCATTCCCACTACCCACTGAAATATACCAAAAAGTTGACAGTACATTGTCTACAATTAATTAATTAATATTTTGAAGAAAATGTTTTTACTAACATCTTTGAAACATATCCAACCAAAAATATTTTTCTAGGTGTTAGTACTATACTAGAATTTGCGCGCCTAAAAAGAAATCCCGCAAGAACAGTACATTTTGCCGCGATAAATATCCTTGCCCGTGGTCTACTCCTATACATGTGCTGAATTTCATCAAAATCGTACCAGTATCAGAATCTATTCATTGCAAACAAACATACAAACAAACAAATCTTTCATCTTTATAATATTATTGTAAATTGTTCATCAAAATATATTAAATTACATACGTAATTGAATAAAAAAATATTGGATTCTTTAGACAAATCTAATAATAGGTGTCTATTAGGTGTCTAAAAAAATTAAGCAATTAGTAAACCAAAACTTTTTACCTACACTTATTGTTATTTAAAGTAAATATCTAAAATAATAATAATTAATTAATGCTTACAAAATAATTAATATTAAAAACACCAGTGCAGTTGAAATAGTCACACAGAAATGTGGGTATTTAAAGTGAAAAAGTGACAACATTGTAAAACATAATAAGTGCTTTGTGCAGTGTGTAGACTGTGGTGCGAGTGACGTCACAACAAATCGATCACTAGTTTCTTTAAAATAAGATCAATTAAGTAAAACATAGCTTACACAATCACTTTTATTAATAACACCATAAAAAAGTATAAAAAATATAAACACTTCACTGATTACAAATTGTAACAATAAAAAGAAACAGAAATATGAACAATATTTTGAATGTATAAAAAATTACAATAATTCTCAAAATGATAAACATGTCACCAATTTAAACGCAAAATTATAAAACATACGTTTATATAACGCAGATCTAGATATTTAGATTTTGGTAAAACAATTGACATATTTAGGGACATTCTTATGCCATGACACGGTTTCAAAAAACTACAATATTAAAAATGACAAAGAAATGTTCATATAAGTATTGAAGCATAAAATTTTCAGTGATTGTCTATTTAATCATTATTCACTATGAAGTCGACGTAGTCCCCCCGCGGGCTGTCCCCCAGGATGTTCTCCCGGGGCACCTTCCTCCTCAGCTGGCGGATCTTGTTCCGGACTTGCAGGTGCAGGTTCCTCCGGTGGCCGCTGGGGTGGTCACAGCACAGCGCGTCTCCACCTGCAACCAATCTTTCACTTAGGCACCGAACACACACTGAACCTTAAACTTCAAAAAACATGCTTAAACAAAAGATTGGTTGCGGGTTTCCGACGTCCAACCCAACACAAAAAACCCAAGCAACGAGACAAGATTGGTTACGAGTTTCCAACGTACAACCCCACACGAGACAACCCAAGCACCGAGACCCCAAGAGCGTACCTAGGTCCAACAAATCGTACACTCCATCGTCCATCCTCCGCCTCATCCTGTAGGAAAGACTCCTAAAGTAGGCTGGACGGTTCTGCTTGAACAGGCGGTCGTATCTATCCCTGATGTACCCGGGGCGGGCTATGACGCGGTAGTAGTTGCAGTACCAGAGCGGGCGGTTGACGCAGCCCACCTGCCGGCCGTGCACCGAGCAAATGCAGGAGAAACACGTGGTTTTGTTGTCGTAGTCCAGCAGGGAAGTCCAGTCCACCTCGTCGTAGATGGTGGTGCGGTACGGGTGGGCGTTGTTCGTGTAGTACGACGTGCCCCGCCTGCACCGCGCTCTAGGCTCGTAAGGTATTTCGTCGTAATGCCAAATATAATCTGTGATAGAATTTCGTATGTGAACATCGTAAATTTAAACCGTGCATCGAATCGGTCCAGTTGCGACGTAGGAACTGAAGTTATGTTATTTAATCTAGTACTATATTTTAAAACAAAACATTAATTTCTCGCCGGACCTACTCTATCGCGCGCAATTTGTGTGGGTGAGTAAGAAATGATCTGATTGTTGTAAAATTGGGACATGGTATGTATTTTGTATTTCAACTGCCCCGGTGTAAGCCAACCTCGCCGGAGCCGGTACGCCAGGATCCTGTCGTGTTCATAGGGCAGGCCTCGGTCTATCTCCGCTTTCAGAGCCTCCATGCGTATACACTCGTTGATATTCCGAGCTGGTCTGCCCCTGCAATGCTCCTCCGTGCCATCCACGGAGCACACGCAGATGAGGCACTTCTTCTCTTCTACCCCGGAGTTCATGTGGGTGCGGAGAGTCTCTTCGCTCTCTGACTCTGATTCGGAGGATTCCTTCTGCGTCCTCGCTACCGTCACCATCTTTATGATGGTGGCGCCGGGCGAGCACTTCAGTTTCTGATCGCTCACCTCTTTCGCTCTCTCCAGAAAGCGGTCATAGTAAATATCTTGAATATTGTTAGTTCCGATTATTATATTGGCTGCTTAATTTAATAAAGATTAACCTAAACCTAGGGTATGATGTTTTTATTTGGATTTTGAATAATATATTTTATACTTAACAAACTGCTGGACATAGGCCTTTCATCATATCCCCTATTCTCTTTACATTAGCACTGCAATTTAATATGTCCTTACCCGCATTCACTAACTGCCCAGCGAGGAAGACGAGCACGAAGATGATCAGCGCCAGTTTGACGTTCATGTTGACTGATAGCTGATGCTGGAGACTGCAGCACTTAGCCGCGACAACTGTTTTATATGGCTTTTTCCTGACTGTTTTACTATCGAGGGCCGGACTTAGCAAAACTTCTAAGCTAATATTTTTTTTGTGGTAAATCGTAATTTAACTGTTAGCACATGTCAAGGCCCACTTGCACAGATCTGGGTTAAAGTTAATCCTGGGTTAAATGTCATGTTATCTCTCTCGTTCCTCATATTTATTAAAGAGAAATAAGGCGTGATATAAAATCCAGGGTTAACTTTAACTTTAGCAAGTGGGCCTTAGCCCTTAATGTGCTAGATAGCTAAAAGATAATACGCTAGATAAGAAAAGCATATATAGTCCAATCAATGGTAGATCTCAAAAGTTTCTTGTATAATAATAATAATAATATCTATGGACGCTTCACACCACGTCAATCTGATCCCGTGGTAAGTTCTTGAAGAACTTGTGTTACGGGTACCAGACAACGGAAATATATTTAATACTTTTATATTATACACATATTTAAGATTTTTATTATATTATACACATATTTAATACACATCCATGACCCAGGAACACAGAAAAACTTTTTGTTCCTTCGGCGGAATTCAAACCCGCGACCCGCGGCTTGAGCACCAACATGCTCAACCACTGAGCCACAGAGGTCATCAAATGAAACTTTTCTTACTCCATCAAACGATACAGGAAAAGATAATGCGAGAGGACAGTCAACCTCGTTTTAGACATTTTAATTTAGGCAGTGCTTAGGTAAAATATATTAATGGATTACCAGTAGAATCCGGCTCTGTTAGTCATCTGTAATAACCCACAACACTGGGCGCAAATAAAACGAAACCCAATCAATCGTTATCGCCGTCGGCCGCACCTGCTGCTGACACAATAGACCACATCTCATATTGTGCCAAATATTCCGCGGGCTACGTAACCAACATAGGAAAGCCTATATGATATAGGGTATAGAATCTTTACCCCATACATATTATGGTATTCTACCAACCTAAAGAAAGCAAGCGTCACGGACACCATACAAGCCTAATCCATCTAAGGAATAACCCGAACCTCAGAAGTTGGGACTTTCGTGGTTGATGAGGATGATATTGGCGTAGATCTGGAGACAGGATCGGACTTTTGTCATTAAAAAAAATATCATGGGATTTGATTTTGCGAATATTAATATATAGAGTAGAAGTTGATTCTTCAAGGTCTTCTGTGACCAAAATAGAACTAGGTGTGCCACACGGGTCCATTTTAGGTCCGTTTCTTTCCCCATCTATATAAATGACCTTCCTTATCTAGTTAAAGATAAGCATGAGATACCTAGTACTCTTTGCCGATGACACTTCACTAATTTTTAGTGTGAAGCGTCAAGCGACGACAGTCAAATTACGACGAGGTAGATAGTGGTCTCTCAAAAATGGTACATTGATTTAATGTTAATAATTTAATTTTAAATTCAAATAAAATAAAATGTTTAAAGTTTAGCCTGCCAAATGTTAGGCAGGCATAAACCAATGTACCTACTATTAAATGAGAGAATGAACTTAGTGGACTCCGCTTTATTTCTAAGAATAACATTAGATTGTAAATTATATTGCAAATCTGGCAGCTAGGCTCAGTTCGGCAGCTCTCTAATTTGCAGAAATTACCGATGATGAGACGGCACGACTAGTTTATTTAAGTAATTTTCATAGTATTATGACATACGACATCCGTCTATGGGGAAACGCTGTGGACATTAATACAATATTTGTGCTACAGAAGCGAGTTATACGTTCTATTTATAAGATGTCATGTTTTGAATATCTGAGAGAAAAGTTTAAAGAGATAGGTATTCTGACCGTCGCTTCTCAATACATTTTGGACAATGTGTTGTATGTCAAAAAAATCTTAAATAAAAGCGATCAAAAAGAAAAGCGACAATCAATCATAGGAACACCTAACTTCTAGAAAAATAAAAACAAGTACTGGTGATCAGACTTAGCAAAGTAAGTAAATATTTTAAAGGTCAATCATGTATACGACTTTACAATAAAATTCCAGAAAACGTTCAAAATCTTTCCATTAATAAATTTAAAAAAGTGTTAAAGAACGTTTGTGTTTTAAACACTTGCTGTTCGTTGTTCCTTTGCCAGTACTTGTGGCTTATCAAATCTTATGTAATGGCGAAGTTGATCCAGTGTGTGTTCGCAAATTGCAGATTTGTTGTTGCGGCGGTGTTTAATATCTGCGATGTGTTCCTTAATGCGAGCTTTAATCGATCTTTTTATTTGCCCTATGTAGGAGACTACAGTCACAGTCGAGCTTGTAGACTCCTGCATCCTAAAGAGGAATATTATTGCATTTGTCAGATTTCTGTGTCAGATGGTAATATTGTGAAAGCGGTATGTAGATGATACTTTCACAATATTACCATCTGACAAAGTAACCATATTCCGTAATCACCTGAACAGTCTCAAACCCAAAATACAATTCACTATGGAGGTAGAGACCAATAACTCTTTAGCCTTCTTGGATGTATTAGGAATCCCAATAGAACCATAGGTCATACTGTGTATCGCAAACCTACACATACCAATAGATATTTAAATGGTGAGTCCCATCACCATCCTTTACAGTTATCCTACCGTTGGCAAAACTTTATTTCAAAGAGCACGAGGAATCTGCGACCAGCAGCATTTGGATACCGGGCTTCATCATGTCACACAAGTTCTACGTGACAATAAGCTTCGAGTCCCACGCCTGCCCACGAGTCACAGTGACTAAGTTCAAACCAATATACTATTAAATGACGAGAAAATGAACTTAGTGGACAACACTGTATTTTTAGGTATAACACTAGATAGTAAATTACAGTGGGGTCCTCATGTTGCGAATCTTGCAGATAGACTCAGTTCTGCAGCATATGCAGTCAGAAAAATTAGGGAAATTTCTGACGAAGAAACGGCGCGTCTTGTTTATTTTAGTTATTTTCATAGTAGAATGTCTTACGGCATTCTTTTATGGGGAAATGCCGCCGACATTAATATAATATTTGTGCTGCAGAAGCGAGCAATACGTTCTATTTACAAAATGTCCTGCTTTGAATCTCTGAGAGAAAAGTTTAAAGAAATAGGAATTCTGACCGTCGCTTCTCAATACATTTTAGACAATGTGTTGTATGTTAGAACAAATTTAAATATCTTCAATACGAAAAGTAATAATAATTGCATGAACACTAGAAATAAACACAAATTAGACATTCCGGTGATCAGACTAAGTAAAGTTAGTAAATCTTTTAAAGGTCAATGTATACGCCTATACAATAGAATCCCAGAAAACGTTCAAAGTTTGTCTATTAATAAATTTAAAAAAGGAGTTAAAGAACGTTTGTGTGCTAAAGGTTATTATAAAGTCAGTGATTTCATTAACGATTGCACACCTTGGGAATAAGATGGCCCCATGCGAGGCTGCTTTTATGTACTTAAGTATGTTCTATGTACTTATGACTAATGTTATATAGATTAAGTTACAACATTGTAAAAATATTTTTTGAAAAGAACAATTTTCCCATCTTTTTGCTAAAAGGTGGCCCCGTGCGAGTTTCTTACGCCGGTTCTTCTCGCCGGGCTAGTTTCCGAACCGGTGGTAGGCATCATGTAGGACAATTCTATAAGCGTTATATTATAACCTACATGGAAATAAAAATTTTGAGTTTGAGTTTGAGCTGAAATATAATATTGTCAAGAAGTAATAAAACGCTTATCCTAACATTTTGATTCGGTATTTCTAAGAAATTAAGCATAACAAGTAACAACCCTTCAGATTATATAAAACAAACCCATTAAAACAGTCAAATATAATATAAACTTTTACAGAAAGGTTTTATTTTATTAAAACTACCATAAAACTACCTACTAGGTATGTTACAATAATATAGTTTAAAATATAATAGTTTGCTTATTTATAACTAATATACAGGGTATTTTTTCAAAGACTATCCAAATTTTTACAGGACGATGTAGTTTAACCGATAATTTGAATAAAAACATATATTCTTTTCAAAACATTTACAGTTTTATTCCATATTTTCAAATGGATTTTTTTACGGAATCACAAGCTTTTCTAAATATTTTAATTTTTTTATATAACACATCTTGTGTTCAGAAATAGGTACATAACAAAAATTGCTCTCTTTCGTCATGTTGGACTTACTTCTATTTAATATAATTTAAGAATAAAATTAAAGCATTATTTGGCATAATTAAAGGCACTCTTTGACATAAAACATGGCACAACACAACCCATAACCACTAACCTTAGTTTTTACAAATGAACGTCACTTTATTTATGAAATCTCGGCAACAAAAAACATTTTATTTTTCAGTAAATACCTACTTAGATCAATAAAACTTAGGCCTTTACATCCGTTAATGGATGATTTATATAGTATTCTCCGAGCGAAGCAAGTAACCACTCTTGAAATACTGTAGTGTCTGGGACAGTTGGTTTTTAAATGTCGTATGGTTTCCCAAGCACATACGGCATTCTCACAACATAGTCAGCCTAATCCAGAGGAATGGACTGGTCAATACGTCTGGGGCCAACTATGTGCGGGTTTCCTCACGACGTTTTCCTTCACCGTTAGAGCGTCCGTATAATGTACTTGAGATCTGAAAACGTCTCATTGGTACACGCCACAACCTGGGATTCGAACCTGCACTTCGCCTTCGTGCAATAATACAACAGTAAATAACACAGTTGTGATAAAACTAATATAACAATAGTTCGCTCGTCAAATGTTTCTGATAGAATTCACAGACTTCTTGACCACTGTCATGCTGGTCCCCTAAGTCCTCCAGGCCAGGCCAGATGCTCTCCATTTCGTGGGGCGAGAGGCTGTGGGCTGAGGCCAGGCCCCAATACAAACAGGCCGCCGGGACCCAGGGCTTGTAGGGGCTCAGCCGCCGATCGTGGGTCAAGGTCAGGCCGAGTCTCTCCTTTGCCACTAGGTGGGTGAAGAACACGTCTTCTAAGTTGACCATGGGCACCTCGTACGCGGCGAGGAGAATGCTGGTGAGGTGTTTGCCTGCAACAAATAACAATAAATAGAAAACAAAATAAGTAACCCCAACAATTGTCAAAACTGTTAGCGAACGGATGATGATGAATCATTGCTAAAAACACTCTCAAAAAAGGTTTCAAACAAAAAACTAGATCAAAGTCGGTTCACCCGTTTGGGAGAGTACGACGCCACACACGGACACACACAGACAGACAGACAAACAGACACGTCAAACTTATAACTTTAAATCACTCTGATTTCGTTGGGGGTTTATAATGTAATTAACTCCTACTAATCCTACTTCATACTAATCTATACTGTCTATACTTAATATTTTATATTATAAATGCGAAAGTGTGTCTGTCTGTCTGTCTATCTGTTACATCTTCACGCTGCAACCGCTGAACCGATTTTTATGAAATTTGGTATAGACATACTTTGAGTCCCGGGAAAGGACATAGGATATTTTTTAACCCGAAAAATTAGTGTTCCCGCAGGATAATGTATTTACGCAGGCGGAGCCGCGGGCAAAAGCTAGTAATATTATAAATATGTGAAAGTTTGTGAGGATGGATGGATGTTTGTTTGTTACTCTTTCGCGCAAATACTACTGAACGGATTTCGATGAAATTTGATATGGTAGTAGTTTAGGCTCTGCATTAAAACATAGGCTACTTTTGATCCCGAAAAACTACAGTGCGCGGGCAACAGCTAGCCAAGACATAAAAAGTTAAATTGTTTCACCTCAACCTTAAATTACCTCACCATGAGAAATTTTTGGCTCACATGTAATTTTTTATTCTCATATTATTTAGGTACCTTGGTTTAACTTAAGGGCAAGTCATATTTACACCATCGAAATGAACTGTCACGGCATTAGTCACGACAGCGACAGTATAAATATCGTTTTCTAGTACATATTAGGCTATTAGGTATGTATTACGAACAAACAGATTTAAACTGGTATAGGGTCCATGGGCCGATAATCGCATACCCTAAGGTTTGCTCGTTCGGCCCGTACTACTTATAAACCCACCATTGATGAGGTAGGCAGTTCCGGAGAGGTACTCGGGCAAAAGGTCCGCACGGTGCAGCCAGCGCGGCAGGTGCCACTTGTTGTACTCGTCGCGGTGCAGGTGCGAGTTCTCCTTGCGGTAGCCTGGAAGTAAATTTCTATGTGTTTTAGTACATAAACAAAAAGAAACCCCCGACCCCCGGCCATCGGTAAGCAATAAACGAGCTGATGATGATGAATCATCTCGATTAAGTTACCTTTTAAACAAATAACCTAACCAATAGCATGACAGGACATGTCTAAGGAGGGTTCCGTTACTATAAACGCGTAACAGGTTTTCTTCAAATTACTTCAAAAGGTACTGTCCGATTTGGTTCAAAATTATTTTCCTAAAGAGTTTTTAGCAAAGTCTATCAGCATAGAAAATTGCAAGTTTCTAAGTCTTATAGTTTACAAATACCAGGGGGAGGACCAACTTATAAATCACTTTAGAGACCAATTACTCGAAAATGGTGGACTTTATAAATAAATTATGTATGAAACCTTGCCTTTATTTTGAAAGACCTATTCAACGATACCCCACACGATGAGGTAGAAAAAAAATTTCATCCCCACTTCACATGTATGGAGAGCCACCCCTAGAATATAAAATTAATATTATTTTATGATGCCAAATCCGAGATCTATACACAGTCTATGACTATACCAATTTTCATCCATTATTCATAATTATCGATGCCAGAAGCGCGGACAGACAGGCAGACAGACGGACGGACAGAACTAAACTATAAGGGTGCCTTAAATATTACGGGACCCTAAAAAAGATACACAACGGACACAACTCTGATTGCGTGGTAGGCTATGTAAACCACGGTTGTCTAAATATTATTGCTAAGTATATTAAAAGCATTATTACCACAGATCCATTACTTAAATAATTCATTGAGCTTCGTTTAATAATTCATGGCGTTTAGTTCAACCTTAGATCAACCTTACTTAGTTGACCTGAGTCTTGACTCTTGACTGACCAACGTATTAAATAAACCAGGCCGCGTCTTCGGCTTATCAGTCGGATGATAAGTGTTCTGTGGTCGGATGGCTTTTGATCTACCTATGTAAATAGTAAATGACAAACAGACTGATAAAGAAAGGCTCTTTGTGGTCAGCATAATGGAACAATCGACAGAGCGTTATTGCTTTTTTATCTTATCAGGCTTTAGAGTTAAGAAAGTATGCTCATTGTGGGCGGCCATTAGTAAACACTGAGCCAATATTTAGTATATTTTGTGACGTAACTATAACTGTGCTGTTACTTGTATACTGTTATTAAATATATGTATAATATAATAAAAATCTTAAATATATCTACAGTATAAAATTAATAAATATACTTGATGAAGGCATGCGTGGGGCCGAAGCCAACACGCAGAGGCCCTATTTTAATTTTAATCTAAATTGAATGTGACACTAGCCGGCGACTCTCCCTGTAGTCTGTGCGTACATGAGAGTGCGCCCAAGGAGAGCCACCGGATAGTGTAGGACTATTGCATGGAATGGATAATATAAATGATACTGGGCTATGAAGGTGAGATGCTAGTGGACTGGTTACCGGGAACTTTGGGAGGACTATGGCGTCTGCCGATACGATGTGGTAAAAAATTTCGCGAGCCTCCTAAAAACGCTCCATACTAAAGTCGACCTAAAAATGACGTCACTTGTATATGAAGTAGTATGAAGTAGTATATGAAGTATATGGCCGCAGGAATATATTTGTAAATATCTCCGATATTTGTGCGATTAAGTTCAAACTTACCATAATGAATGTTTTTGTATATGATGTGAGTAAACTAATGATGTAGGTTTTGTTTAACAATTGCGCAAAAAAAAATTTTGGTGTAAAGACTCGCGAAATTTTGTATACAAATCGCTGTACCTTTGAAAATATTGACTTTTGATATACGGTTTCTTCTAAGAAGTTACTCATATTTAAGAGTACTATTCATTAATGCAATAAAAAAAAATCAGTCCGTTTGCCTATTCACTCCGGCCGGTCGGTGAAGGTAAGCCAGAGATGGAGAACTCTTGGAGCACTTGGGTGCGTGGGGTCACTACTCCCCAACAGCTCACCACAAGCTGCCCTGCGGGTTTATTATTATTATAATGCTTATACTATCGCTTACGCAATTTACGAATAGACGTGTCCGTATATATTTGGATAGCATTCAAGCTCTTTTCACGCGTTATAAGGGCAACTTCGGCGAAATATTCACGCCGATTGAAACAACGCCCCTAGTGGTAAATATACATACATACATATAATCACGCCTCTTTCACGTAGGGGTAGGCAGAGACCACTTCTTTCCACTTGCTAGGATCCTTACATACTTGTTTCGCTTCGTCCACTTTCATTCTTACCATTCATTCCTCAACGTAGCGAAGCGGCTCTCCATGGGAGAACGAGACGTGATGGGTGGCGATGGGTGGTAAAAAATGGTAAATAATTCGATGCCATACAAATTATTGTAGCTAATTCTTCACGGCAAGTAGAGGGACAAACTCACACTCAGCACAAATCTAATATGATCTAAACATAAACAAAAAGAGGAAATTCGGCCAACTTAATTTATCATTGTATTTCTTAATTGCACGGTAAATAAGTGACATTAAAATTGGTAGCATGTAGCATTGTCTTTTGTTGACGTTTAGATTGAATCAGAACATAACAGAGTATTATAGAGGCAGCTTTGCCTATAGTTCACAACGACAATCGCCGTCGTCACCTTTACAGTTCGTACCTATTAAATCAGCGTTGCTATTGTTGCTCACGAGATCTGTCAACGTCCAGGGGTTCACCAGGATGTCGTCATCGACCTTGAAGAGGAAGCCCAGCGCTGGGCACGCCTCCGCCGCCCACTGCATCAGCAGCGCCGTCTTGATCGTCAGGTTCTGGTAGTGGTCCCGGAACTGGTAGACGATCATGTCTTGATACTGCTTCGCTTCGATGTAGTTCTCAAGCTGAAAATAGAGAATTTGGTGACTTTAAAGAAAAAACTCGCCCATTTAAAAGTATTTGATAAAGAATAAGACACAGGGGCGACATAGGGGCGACACTCTCTACAGATGACAGTTCGAGCACCGGCGAATGTCAGCCATGTTAACGTAAAACTAAGGTTCACCGAAATAATTTCCAAAGTCGTGTCAGACAAATCTGTCATAAATGTTATTAAATTATACTATCAATTAAATCACAGCACAAAACGGCCTTGTGAATGCTTAGTCCTGGCTTTAAAAACCCATGTCCCGCGCGCACCGTGCTGTCCCCGCATATGTCTAGCCGCGTACACATAGCCACAAGCTGTCATTCGTATAATGTGAACATATAAATGAGAGAAAATTATGAAATAAACCCTAAACTATAGCAAAGAGTTTTAACCTTCAACTTCCACAGTATGTATTATTGAAATTTTAAACATAAAACGTATTAAAAATTGAGAAATAATTATTAATCTAAGAACGGCATGGACCACTCCGGTCTGTGGATATGGAAGATAAAATGAAAAACCTTCTACAATAAGGAAACTACACCACAATAACTGAATAAACGTACCTACCATGATGTCCTCGACAGCGGTACCATTAAGTCCCAGTAGAAAGAAGGTCGGCAGGTGCTTCCCCCAGGACTCCCGGATGGCCATCCGCTGCTCGATGTGCAGAGGAGTGGATGTGACTACAGCTACTACTGGTGCGCCCGCGCAGGAGTCTGACGACGGACCTATCAGAAGCGTGCTGGAAATATCAAATTAAAGGTTTATAGAAAAGAGCTGGAAAAAAGTTGTTTAAGAATTTTGGGATGCAAGAAGATAAACTGATAAGTACCGACATCGGAGGGCTTGGCTATCAACGCAACGATGCGCGATGTGAATAGGAGAACAATTAAACCGTAGACCATATTATGACCCGTACACGTTTTAATGAAACTTGAACTTTACCATTCTTTATCTTTGTTATTCTTTGGCTGTTTAACATAAAGATAGCCCTCCGACAAAGAATATATATTATGATATTACTAACGTACTCCGATCTATGGGACCGCTGCGACCCGCGACCCGCGACCAGCGAACCGGCCATCAGGTAATAAGTTCATACTGAGCAGGGGCTCCGCGACCCTAATTGATCGCGAATGACGTGAATTTGTACACATTTTAATTTGTTTTTTATTTTGCACGCTTTTGTAATAGCAAAACATGTTGTACCTAATATAAAATAATAACAGCTCATGTTTTAAAGCAAATAAATGTGATTCTGATTCGATCTCGGGTCGCGCAAGTTACGCGTCGCATGAATCGGAAGGGTACATTATGGAAAACATTTTTAATAACATAATTTGTAGACTGATATAAAATTTAATATTATATATCTTGCTATAACTCACGTTACCCACTCGTAGAAATGAGTTCAAACCCTTGATAAAGCGGATGGTAATACATACAGTGGCCAGTATATTCACGCTGATCCCGAGATCGGCATGAATTTACCTATCGAGTAGTTCAAGTACCTAGTTCAACTCACATGTTATCCAGGTACGATTTCAAGCTCCTATTCAGGCGAAGGTGGTCTAAACTCTGCACCGGGAGCGGGTACAGCAGCGCAGTCGCGGTGCAGTCGGCGAGCGCCCAGCCTGCCGCCAGTGCTGCCGCCGACAGCAGCAGCAGCGCGAGACGCGTCGCCACGCCCTTGCGACGCGGCACTGGAATGTTAAGAGTTGGAATAAGGTAAACGTACAAAAATGTCGCGTGATAGTAGATTACTACCACAAACGCAACACCAGAGGGGTAAGTACGAACAAAATAATAAGTAATAGTAATTATGGACGCTTCCACACCACCTCAATCTGGTCCCGTGGTAAGTTCTCGAATAAATTGAGTCACGGGCATCAGGCAGCGGAAGTAAATTAAATAATTTTATACTATAAGTATTAAGTACTCTTTTTCAAGGTTTTTATTATATCATACCTACACATATTTCATGTACATCCATGACCCAGGAATATAGAAAACTTTTTTCTTCCATTGGTGGTATTAGAACTCACGACCTCCGTTACTGACACGCGCAGCCGCTGCGTCACGTAGGTCAACGAATGCTAATTGTATAGGCGCTGTCATATCATTTTCAGATAACATTATAGATAAAACTTTTCTTGGCACGTCTATACATAGATAGTTACGTGTGTATGTATATGTCACCGTAAAATTGTAATATTACTAGAGATATTATAAAATATCGACAGATTGTCAAATAAAATTTTCTCCTTACAATTGTACGCATTATGTTTCGTTATAAGTAATTATTATTATGAAAAAGCAAACAAATATGGCGCCGTTTAACCAATCGTCACGGTAAATATTATAACACGGTAATATAACGAAAAATAACGTGTAAAATTGCAAGAAAAAATTTAATTTCACAATCTATCGACATTTTATATCTCTTGTAATATTACAATTTTACGGTGACATATATTATATGTGAATAAACGTGTGCAGGACCGGATTAACCCTAAGGTCTTTGGCCCTTTGTTTTATATGTGGCAAATTTTGTCTACAAAAACAAAAAGGAAAGATCACTGAGTTTGTTAAACAAACCTACCTCGCATACTTTGGGATAAATCTAACCCAAAAAAATTAATATTGGGTGCCCAATATCGTGTGTAAGTCATGTCTGGAAACTCTGCGACAATGGACCAAAGGAGAACGTAAAGGGTTTAAATTTGGAGTGCCGATGATATGGACTGAACCAACCAATCATTCCAATGAACAGTACTTTTGTGCTGTGAATGTGAAAGCCATGAAAAGGTACAAAAAACGTAAAAAAGGAGAACGTAAAGCACTTAAGAATTTTGCATATAGGTCGGCACCTATTATAATAGGTATATGCAAAGTTCTTAAGTGCTTAATATGTACTTTTCAAATGGAAAAACAGGTGGATAGCATTTTATCACAATCATAATGGCTACGATATACGGTATATACGGCCATATAAGTACGGTACGGTTTACCTTCAGTTCGGCCTGAACGGATGCAAAATCATATCGTCTGTTTGCAATTTCAAGATCGCGTCAGTGGGCTGAAGCGATTCATTACAGTGTTGCCAACTCTGATTTTGCGAAACTACTAAACTCGCTCTATGTCGATTTCTACTAAAAACTACTAAAAGAATACCGAAAACTATCAAAAACTAAGCTTAGGAATCCCTAAAGCTCCAAAAAAACACTACATTTTACGTTTTGTTATATTGAAATTTTATTATTGATTGAATTTTGAAGGAAACAAAATACATATATTGTTTTGTTTTTGCTTCAGCATTGAGTTAGTTACAAATACAGCATGATACATATTTTTTTAAAATTTATGAGTCAATGACGGTCACTCGTCAAATCGATACCTGAGATTCTTATCTTATCACAACAAAATGTCTGCCGGTCTATCTGTGATGCCAACTTGGGACTTTTTCCCTAAATTTAGGGAGAAAAGGTATCTGAAAGGGTAATTAGGGGGTTTTTATGCTTGTTTTATTTAAATTTGCAATTGATTTGCTTGAAGATAAGTAATATAATATACTATTATTATTTAATTACAGCTGACCTATCACATAATGGTAAGTATAAAAAATTTATTGTATAAAAAAAACAAAATTCTTATAGCAAGTGTCTACCTGTTGCCATTAAAGAATATCGCCAAAAACGTCAAAAAATTCACGTTTGTTGTGTCTAAGGAGGGTTCCGTTACTATCAACGCGTAATAGGTTTTTCAAATTACTTCGAAAGTCACAGTCCGGTTTGGTTCAAAATAATTTTCCCTGAGTTTTAAGCATTATATATCAGCATGGACAGGGCCGTGCCGCCCCTGTGTGCGATGTGTGCGGCGCACACAGGCGCCAAGACGATGGGGGCGCCGCGGGCCGCCACCAAAATTATTTATGTTACACTTTAACACTTACACAACAACATATTGTTTGTAGTGGAGTATTGATAAGTAAGTAGGTACAATAATATAACATATGCCTTGTAAATAACAAAACATATATTACATTTACTTTACATTAATTACTCAGCGAATCAAAAGAACCGACCGCGGCGCTGCGCCGCGAGTATTTTTGAGTGTGTTCATGAACGCAAACCGAATCCCGATGCGATGCGTGTCATTTTTGAGCTTATCGAGCTTTTTAGCTCAAAAAACTTTTCTAAAAATTTTCACTGATAATTTTCTTTCATTAGACTTTTGAGATGTCTGATGAAAGATTAATAAAACACTATTTTTTGACATTTCAAACTGTCATAACTTTGGAATGAATCAACCGATTTTCACGCGATTTGCGGCAATCGATGCAGTTTTTTTATGTACTTTGAAAGAATCGACAACAAAAATTTTTTAGAGGAAAAATTTCGGAGTTATTCCTAAAAACACTTTTTTCGGTTTTCTTTCCTTCACGATATCTCTCGAAAGATTAAACCGATTTTGTACCGGATTTGTAGCGATGATCGACGTGGTTTTGCAAGGTTAAGAGCTGATTAGTTTTTGTAGTTGATCGATAAAGCCGTTTAAAAATTATTACAAAAAAACTCTTTTAAAACAAAATTAGGAAAACATTTGACCTAAAGGCCATCCGTACAACTTCCCGCTTACCACTAAAATTTGATATAATGCGTCATTTTTGAGATTATCGAGCTCAAAAAAGTGCTTCTAAAAATTTTCACTGATAATTTTATTTCATCAGCCTTGGAAAGTTTAATAAAACGTCCAAAGTTATGAACAGTTTGAAATTTCATCATGTCATAACTTTGGAATAAATCAACCAATTTTCACGCGATTGGCGGCAATCGATGCAGATTTTCATGTCTTTTAAAAGAATTGACAATGAAAATTTTTTTGGTGAAAAAATTCGGAGTTATTCCGAATAAACATTTTTTTCGGTTTTCTTTCCTGCACGATATCTCTCGAACGAATCGGCCGATTTTGACCGGATTAGCGGCGATCGACCTGGTATTTCAAGGTTTAAAGCTGGAGTTGATCGATAAAGCCGTTTAAAAGTTATTCCAAAAATACCACTTTTTTTTACAGATTTTTGAGATTTCTTGAAGTCTATCCGAATCGGTCCAAATTGTATTCAAAATCTAAGTTTGGCCAAGCCCTTTCGAATGGCGCCAGCCGCAATAAAATCGGTCAAACCGTTCAAAAGTTATTAAATAGTTTTACATACTTACACACACATACATACATACAGACAGACATAGTGACACCCTCGCGGGGGAAGTCAGGGAAGCTTCCTGTGACCTCAGAACGTCGAGATCTGATGAGAATTCGATTTTTGCAAAGAGGGGTAAAACCAATAACTTCCCGATTTTTGAAATTCTTAACAGGAAGTTAAAATAGATAATAATATAACATCAAAAATTAAGTATGTAAGTAACTATTTAATTCTCGCTTTATTTTTCGAAGTAATTGGCAAGCGGACGTTTTACCTCTTTAGGATTATAATATAAACGGCTTGTATTTAAACTTACGACAAAACAATTAAAATTTGGATGTGAAAGTACCAAATATTGAATACTAAATAACCAAGTTGGCGAAAGAATGTAAGGAACAAAAAATATTAATCTGGTGACTAAATAATACCACTGAATATTCCAAACTGGCAGACAGCTATTATTTTAGCGAACAAATAACCATCTTGGCGACAATTTGTGTGTACACATTTAACTTAAGATTAAGCACATATATTTTCCCTGATATAGGTAACTCAAAAAACATACAAGCAGCGAAACGAGCGCACATAAAAAAACCATAAAGGGACGTATAAAATTCCCAATTTTTAATATTTCTCGGTTTTAGGGGGGTGTAGATATTGTGTAGACTCATTTTGAAAAAAAAATGGCGGATATAAATTTTTCGTAAAATTGATATAGGTGTCATTTACCAGGTTTTTGTGGGTGCTGGATGCGAAAATGACATTCATTTTGAAATTCCAATATGGCTGACATACTTAATTTTGTAAAAATAATATGAAAACGGAAAAAAATATCGGAAACGGTGCATGCTATTGAAAAACTAATGAAAATTTCCTCCCCCTTAGGAACCCCGCAACATCATTCAATTTCTATAGCTTTATACATCGTTCATATCTCAAAGTAGAGTATTGCCATATATTTTTTTTCTATAATCGCTTCTATGTCAGAAACGGTGCATCCTACTTAAAAAATAATGAAAATTACCTCCCCCTTAATAACCTCGCAACCACCTTTTTTATGATGGGAGAAAAAGAAATTTGAAAATCCTGAATTTTCCAACATTTCTATAGCTTTATACATACCTCGTATAGAGCATTTACATTTTTTACCCGACTGCGCGACGCAAAGGAGTGGTAATATGTTTATCAGCCTATGTATGTATGTATGTATGTATGTATGTATGTATGTATGTTCCTTTGAAGCACTATACAGACCAAACGCCTGGGCCGATTTTTATGATTCACACGTCAATCGATTCCTCTTAGTCCGGCGAGTGTCACTAAAGACATGACGTTAGTGAAAATTCAATATGGCGACTACTGGACGCCATATTGTGAAAATGAAAAAAATGAAAGTCAACAAACTATATCAAGTGGGGTATCGTTGAATAGGTATTTAAAAATCATTGTAAGTTTTCTCTCAACATTTTTCGATTCGACTGACCGTTTAGGATCTATATCGATTTAAAGTTGCGTAACAACCATTCTCACATTCCAGCGCAATTGTGATGTAGGACTGATGCTGATAGGAAATCCAGTCTGGTAAATAGCTAGCTAGGTACTCATAACTAAAAAGTATAAAATAAAAAATAATAATTTAAAAAATTTTAAAAACCCGACTGCGTAAAAAGTGAACCAAACTAAGTAGGTACATAATTATAACTGAAAAGAAAAAAACAAGCACTTAGATATCCGGTGGTCTAGAATTCTATAATATATTATTGAATTAATACTATTGGAACATAACAACTGAACAGTCGGGATCCATTATTCGACAGCCAATCTAATTTTTCAATGGATCCTGACTGTTTAGTTGTTATGTTCCAATAGTATTAATTCAATAATATATTATAGAATTCTAGACCACCGGATATCTAAGTGCTTGTTTTTTTCTTTTCAGTTATAATTATGTACCTACTTAGTTTGGTTCACTTTTTACGCAGTCGGGTTTTTTAAATTTTTTAAATTATTTTTATAAAATGGATTCTAAATCTTGGTTATTTAAATGGAGATCTTTTAAATTGGTACTTAATTTTACGAAGATTGAAAATTCTCCATTTTGGAAAATGAAATTGGAAGACAATTTTATAATGAGCACCTCCAGAAACCTGGAAAAGGACATCCATATTAATTTTAATTGAAAAAAAAAAGTGTACGCCATTTTGGAATATATCAAAACGATTTTATTTTCATATTATCCTGCACCCCTAAAAACCTTGAAAACGACACCCATGTCAAAGAAAAACATACTCCAACAGCATCCAAAAATGGGATTTTCCGTAGCCTGCAAATTGAATTTTTAGTAGCCATTAATTTGTCAACCAAATCTGGTTTTATAGCTACTTACACGGTATTATAGTCACCAACTCGGAAATTAAGTCACCAACTTATAAATTTCGGTGCTAATTTGGATTAAATTTCGCCACTTTTTATCTGCCGATTATTGTATTTTTTGTCACCTCAATGATTTCGCCAGTTTAGTAATTTAGTCGCCAACATATTAATTCGCTGCCAAATTCAGTAATACAGTATGCTCACGTGCAGTCGCCAACTTATTTTTTGTTCGCTCGATTAATTATATCCCTATATAAACTAAGTATATTAAACTGAAGAACATTTTTCTTTCAGTTAAAATTAACAAATAATAAAAAAGGACGTTAAAATATGAAGATTCGTAAAAATAAGAGGCGCTTCATGGGTTTCGCACACAGGCGCTGCCGGGGGTCGGCTCGGCCCTGAGCATGGAAACTTACAAGTTTAACCTACAATTTAGAAATCTACTCTACAACTACTCGAAAATTTTGAAAAAATGTATTTCATACATGATGACTTTCTTTTATCTTGACTCTATTTTAAAGCGCTATTCAACGTTATGCAACACAAGGGGTACAATGAAAAAATATTTTTCATCCCCACTTCTTATGTATGGAGAGCCACCCTCAAAATATAAAATTATTATTATTTTACGATGCTAAATCCGAGATAATACTTATAATATACAAAAAACTATACCAAATTTCATCCATTTATATTCATAATTACAGAAGCTAGAGGCGTGGACAGACAGACAGACGGAGGGACAGAGCAAAACTATAAGGGTTCCTTTTTATGACCAAATCGACTATTTTTAGTAAAGGTTATATAAAATTTTAACTGTCTAGCTATCAAGGATTATGATCTCATGAGACATAGCCTGGTGACAGACATACAGTTTTTACCCTCTAGATATCTACGAAATAACTTATAGTCTGTAAGTGTTAAAAAAAGCAGTGAATCATGCATACAAATGTCAAAATTGACGCATTAGCTGTGATTACATTAATTTACCTATTAAAGTAAGCCATTTTGACATAGTATGTAGGTACGCATCATTCACTGCCATAACGCGAATAGGCTAAAGCAGTGTTTTTCAACCTGTGGGTCGCGACCCCCTGGGGGGTCGCGAAGCTTCTGTAGGTGGGTCGCCGGAGGTCGAGACAACTTTAGTAAAAAAACAATTAAGATTTATTTATTTATTATTATTTATTGATTTATTAAGTAAGAGAATTTTAACAAAAGGATATACTCATAAATCGATCATCGATATCATCGATGTATGTAATTCTAAAATAATGTGTTTGACGTACTATATTATGTACTTATATCCGAATAATAATTATGGAGACGCATAAAAACGTCGTATGGAATGAATATTTGTAACACTGTAACATACACATACATACATGATAAAAACGCGAAGGGTCGGGGGGTCGCGAAATATTTTTTTCATTTAAGGGGGGTCGCATCATGAAAAAGGTTGAAAAACACTGGGCTAAAGTATAGACTATATAACACGAATAGGACGCGACCGCGTCATTCAAAGTGCTGCGTACAGTGCAACTAATTTGTTAATGCCCTCGGCAATCATCGTTTTTTTTTTCTACGGAAATGACGGATGTTGGAAAGCATGTGTGGGACTTCCGAAAGATATTAGCAAAGTAGTTTTACTGTATAAAGTATCTCTATAGGTATGTTTTTCTAAATAAGTAATACTTACATATTTCGTATGTAACTTTTTTGTTTTTTTACGGTACCTATAATAATATATTTTATCGTATTATGTAACTTTATGAAGTTTCGATGTGGCATAAGTACTTTAATAATTATATTTGAGAGTCTTCGCATGCTAGGTAAAATCCACGGGAACCGTACTATTTGTTTTATGGAGAAATATTTTTTGAAACTTGGCAACTCGATCTTACTACGCTTTCATTGTACTCCAAAATACAGGGGATGACACTTTTGACTATTTCAAATCGATATCAATTGTGTGTTGAAGGTTTTAATATAAGTTGTCTTCAGAAAAAATTGGTTTTGACAAAACATTGAAAGCACAAAATTTCGGAACACTCTGTAAAGTAAAATTTCACTAGTGTGAGTACTGTGAAAATGCCAAAATTACCAAATGCCAAACGGTGTCAACCGATCTGAATGCTGTGTAAGAAATGAACTGAATACTTCTGTCTCACTCTGAATCATACAATCGGAGCGAGAAAAACATTTTTCTTTCACTTCGTGTCTCGCGCGTACTCGAGGTAGCTGCGTATTACATGCGTAATTGCTGCACCTATTTGAGTCAGGAGCGGAGCACCTATACATGTAGTATGGGCATACCCACAACCCCAACAGCCTTGCGAGTGCATACTTTCAAGGTCTATTAATTTATAATCAAAATAGGTTCAGTGGGTAGTAGTATTGGTATTGTTAGCCTTTTAAGTCTTACCTGGTGCTTTTTACCTGCTGGTCATACTTATATTATTGTTAAAATACATAATATGTATAGTAGTGGATTTAGTGTTAAGCGGACCTTTAGTCAGGTAGATTGAAGAAAGCGAAAAATGTGTCACCTCTCCATAAATTTTTTATTTACTAACCAACAGATTTAAGAAAAAAATTATACTTTGATTGAACCGATAGGAATTACTTCTGCCGATGTTATATTATAATCTATAATTTGTGTATGTTTTTATACTATATATGCATATATTTTTATTTAATTAATTTATAATGTTAGTTGATGTTAATTTGTTTAAGGTATATTGAAAGCTTATTTTTTTTACCAAACATAAAATATTTTTTTTTGCTAAATAAGCGAAAAACTTTCTCGCTCACTCCGCGTGTTAGCTTTTAATTAACACAATATTATAAAGAAAATAATACAATTCTTTTTTAAATTCTAATAACCATGTTATGAAGGAAATAATAAAATCAAAATTTTCGGGCCACATCTTCTTTTGAGAGCTGGATCCGTGCTTGAATCAACCAAAGCGGTTTAATAGGTCAATTTTGTACGATACGCGCATAGCTAAAATAATACGCACGTAGCTTCTGGACGCAATGTATGGGGCCCTAGTACCTCGACTAAGTGCGTAGACCTTACGTGCGTAAGAATACGCAGTTTCTGGACATGGTCTTAGTGAAGGTTTGCATATAGAATGTCCTCTGAAAAATTAGTTTTGGCAAAATATTGACAAGGACAGACACTTATGATTTGTATGATACTACAATCAAATTGATTTTTTTTTAATAGTTGCGACCATGGACTAAGTAGGAATGACAACTAGATCCATTGTTGCGACAGAAAAAGCTGCATTCTGAATAGAACTCTGCGTTTATTTATTTATTTATTTTGTATATCATCAATATGTTACACAAGCTAAAAACTTACATAAATTATTATAATTTTGTCCATTAACAGTGTTCCTATCAATTAAAGACATGCACAACATTGTTTTATAAACACAATACAACGTTTAGTAAAATATACAAAGTTAAATAAAGATATACGTTAGATCACAATAATATTAATACAAAATTAAAAATCTATTAAATCTAGTGCGTTATTGCAATAGAGCTGAAAATCGCGTAGAGTTGTCAAACCTCGTGGGTGCGAGGGCGAAGAGTCCAAGATATTAAATTTATCTCTACGAAATACGAATAGTTACGTACTTGTCAGTAATTGTTTGTGTTGACTGACTTTGCTGACCACTTGGCTTCCGGTGTTTAGGTGTTCCGGTGTGGTAGATATCTCTAAGGTCGAGTTGGCACAATCGTGCCGAAGTTTGGTTATACTGATATGATACTCCTTCTGGCTCTGGTACTAGGCACTCACTTAAAATGATAGTCGGTTACTATAATATAAACACATTTTACATGACTTCTCTAAAATACTAATAGTTAGATAATGCTAAAGAGCGTAATTGGGCAAGTGTCCAAAATACCCCCACCACATTATAGATTAGTCAATTCCATTAATGAAATCATTTAAACATTTAAAAATACTTCTAATTACATTTTAAAAGCTAAAGTTTAGTTAGAGACTATTTTCATGAGAGTTACAAAGTTTTATTGGGCGAAACCGCTATCGAATAAAACCGCCTCCGTTTGGTAGTTTGGAAGGAAAATGGAGTTAAGGGTCAGTTCTCACAGAGTCAAAATGGCGATACAAAATCGAAATTGCGCGTTTTGCATATTATGTCATGGTATACTCATCCCAACTTACCTGTCCGGTAGTTGTGGTATAGTATACGAGTATGCGATTCCGGCTTCCCTAGCTATTACTGTCCTATCCCTTGCCCTCCTGGGCGGTAATATCCTACAGTTCATATTTCCCACTCTAACTTAGGTACCAATCTTCCTTTCCACACCACCTATCCTTCCCTTTCCCTATTCCTACCCTCTCCACCAATCCGTGGGAACGCAACGAACAAACCAAAATGGTGGCGATGCGGTTCGCCACCCATTACGTCTCGTTTCTCGCGGAGGCGAAAAGCGGACCATGGAGAGCCGCTTCGCTACTTTGAATGTAAGAGGAGAATGGATAGTAAGAATGAAAGTGAACGAAGCGAAACAAGTCTGTAAGGATCGTAGCAAGTGGAAAGAAGCGGTCTCTGCCTCAGTGGCGAAGACTGGTCTTCCTTCATAGGGAAGCCCTAGCCTTTATAATAGGTAGAGATTTGAATGAGGATCTTCAAAAAGTAAGTGGATATATAATACCGATAGGAATGGAGTTATAGGGACCCCACGCCACTGCTCTGCCTACCCCTACGGGAAAAAAGCGTGATTATACGTATGTATGTATATTATGCAAATGATTACAGCGTCGTCGTGTCTCGTTATCTCGTCACATGACGTCTCAATGTCAACAGTCAACAGACCCTGATGATGAGAGATGGTCTCATAATGCGGTTAACCTCAACGGTTAACCTGAGCCATTGTTATTAATTGAAACTTAACACAGAGCGGTGCCCAAAACGCCTGAGATTAAACTCACAATAAGCGACAAGCGCAGACAAAATAGAGTTATGAGGTGCATTAAATATGTACGGTATTCCGTAGTTTATACTTATACGTAGTTTATTTATATGATATTTTGTTTACATAATAATAGTTTTATAAAAAATACATCGTTTACCGACACATGTATCTTTGTCACTTGTATGTAGAGACTTGTAATAAGCGATATGTTTACCATATTTATTTTTGTAAATACACTGTTATTAGTCTGTAAGCCTACTTAAAAATTCAATAAATAAATAAATAAATACCTACTCTGATTTTTACTCTCAGTAAGTAAAACGACAGCCGAAACATCTCTGCTTATAATGTTATAAACAGAAAATATTTTATACTGTTTGTTTGTTTGCATTGAGTAAACTACGAAACTACAGGACCGATTTTGATGAAATTTTGCACAGATATAGAATAGAGTATAGGACATGGCCTAGTTTTAATCGGGCAAAATGTACGGTTTCCGCGCAGTATAGTATAGTGCATATAGTATATGTAATTCTGCGAGCAACATAAAATAGCCTGTAATAATCATGTAGGACCTACATGGTTATTACAGGCTATTTTATGTTGCTTGTGGCACTAACTGATGAAAAAAGTGGAATGAAGTGTATAAAATACTAGCTTTTACCCGCGACTTCGTCCGCGTGGAATTCGGTTACCATAAAAATTTTTCACTCACTTAGGAGGCGAATTTTCAAAAATCCTTTCTTAACGGATGCCTACGTCATTACAGCTATCTATATACCAAATTTCAACAAATACAAACAAAAGTTGAGTAGTTTCGGCTGTGCGTTAATAACTATCAACGCACAGCTATATTTATATATTTAGAAGATTATTCACTAATATTTTATAATTTCAGAGGGATCATAGTTTTTACTTTTTACTGCGTCTTGCGCGTTCAATGTAGATTGTAGAGTATACAGTCAAGTTACATAATATCTATAGTTATGTCTATATAACAGATTAAAGAAAGAGAAATAGCTAAACAGCTACATAACTAGTTTTCGATTTTATTGATCTACTACAAGTGAGTTGAGTTTGAGTGCTGCAAGCATACGGTGTGTCCACGATTGTGTGGAAAATTGTGGGCCGTTGAATAAAACGACAATTTTTCCAATTTGGGTCGATTTTGACGTTCTATGGAAGCTGTTTCTCTGTACGTAAGTATCTATTTACTATACTAATATTATAATTTATAAATGCGAAAGTGTGTCTGTTACCTCTTCACGCTTTAACCGCTGAACCAATTTTGATGAAATCTGGTACAGAGTACAGACATACTTTGAGTCCTGGGAAAGCACATAGGATACTTTTTATCCCGAAAAAGTACAGTGTTCCCGAGGGATACTGTATTTATGCGGGTGGAGCCGCGGCCAAGAGCTAGTAATATAATATATTTTCTTCTCTAGAACATAATTGGGGCGTACAATTGACAAGTGACAGAGAAGTATATAACTCCCCATCGATCTCGGTGACGGTGGCCGGTTTTATTGCAACCAGGCCAGTTACGCAGGAGTAATTTGCTCAAGTGTGTGCGCAGTAGGTACACAAGAGCACTCTCTCTTCCTTGACTCTCGTAATCCAGTGGGACGGATAACAGACACGACTGACGAGAGATCAGGCGCAGGTCCGACTTTTTACATGCCCATCCGACGCATGGATCATCTTTCTTGTCAGACAATCAGGCGATCAGCCTGCATTGTCCTAACCAAACTTGGACACAACAACAACAACACGACCACGAGTCTAGAGCCAACGCTCTAACCACTAGACCACGGAGGCTGGTAAGTATATGTATAAAACTTAACGGAAAGAACGTTATGAGAAATATAAGTATATTTAAAACTCAACGGAAAGAACGTTGGCTAAAAGTCGGCTTACTTACCCACTAGCAAAAGATAATTTGTGTTCGATTGCCTTCTGCGCCGCATTTTGAAAATACTGAAAAAAATGAAAAAAATAACATAACATAATAAAAAATAACAACAAAAACTACAATTAGGTACCTATGTGAGAAATATATTTTATAGCACGGTGTGACCTAAACCCGCACTTTACGCACGGTTCGTGCGTAAAGTGCGTGTTTTTGTCACACTTGCTATAAAATAATATACGATACTTGTGGCCTAAGTTGTCTATTACTGCACGGCGTTTAGCACCCTCGCTCCGCTCGGGCGCTAACTTCACGCCGTGCAGTAATAGGCAACTTAGGTCACGCGTATCGTAATGTACTATTATTTTGTATTTGTAACTTTTTTATGAAACGGCCAGAATCCTGATGGTAAGAGATTACCCCCGCCCATAGACACTCGCAACACCAGCTACACTTGTAACTCCTCTGGTGTTGCGCACTAACGTTCCTAATCCTTAAAATCCCTAAACCAAGGGGGTTTAGGCTAGCTTTAGCCCGCGTCAGTTACAGTACCTATCCTACGGGAATATGTACTTTACGGGATAATTGTAGTGTAGCCAATGTATTAATCCAGAGCCTAAATTACTACCATACCAAATTTCATTAAAATCCGTTCAGTACCTTTTTCCGTGAATGAGTCACAACTCACAAACATCCATCCATCATCACAAAGTATTTATTTAAGTGGCTTTAAGTTAAATAATGAATATCTATACGTCTATGTGTAAATTAACGCTTCATTAATGTAATGACTAATGAATGGAAGTGTCTTAGAATTTGGAAGTAGCGGGCCACAGCGGACCTTGTAGTTTGTTTAGGTTCGTTAACATGTACAGTCAAATAAAACGAACGTTTATCAAAATGATCGTTTAGTTTATTTCTTTTTATTATAATGACGATCGTGTCGTCTTCCACTTACAATTATATGACTAGAGAGCCCAAGAGGGGATCAGCCTTTAGTCAAGACGCATTCGATAATTTCGAAGGCGAAGTTCGAAGACAAAATGTATGGGATTTAACATAAAGCCTCGCAACCGACATGTCACCTAAATATGTCATAAGTCAAATCCCATATAATTTTGATTTCGACGGCGAGGTTCGAAAACAAAATGTATGGGATTTGACATAAGGCATCGCAAGCGACATGTCAGCATCCAAGGCCCATGTTCATATGATCGATCAATCGATCGACGATATATTTATGTAAAACAATAACTTCTTCACGTAATATAGGTATATTTATAATTCAAAAATAATTAAGGTCATTGCCTTTTGCTGACTGTACCTAATAGATCGATGACCTCGAATACATTACATCGAAGCTTCGTAAGCTCTATTATTGACGCCCACCGCCCGCCTCACAACTCACAAGCAACGTAAAAGTTGCACCAACATTCAACAACAGACAAAATGTGTGCAGACAAAATATATGACCAGACGCGTTAGAAATGAAACCTTAAAAATATACTTATCTATTTCACTTAGGTACCCGGGAAATCGCAACTATATAGCAAGTTAAATAATGTAGTGAATGTCGATGTGTCCTTTTAAACCCTCGACGGAAAAAGCGGTGGTAAGTGTGATTGTCTGTGTGTCTGGCCATGGCATCGTAGCACTTGTATACGTTTGATGTGTCTGTCTGTCCGTGGTATTGTAGCACCTAAACGAAAAGTCCGATTTAGATGCGTTTTTTTTGTTTAAAATTTGACATAATACAGTGTTCTTAGCTATAATTCATCATTATCAGCTCGCTTGACAATTTGGGACTTCAAAATTCAAATACTTACTATGCGCCGGTATTTCGTTTCATAGAGTTCATAACGATGCTAATATAAAATTACCACTTACCCTCTTTAAAGCTTATTACACTTCGAAAACTATTATTTTATACATTTTTGACTTTTCATAGTTAGCTGGTACATTCATGAACACAGATACACATAGTTTTTCAGAATAATGTAAACATCACAACTCCTAAAACACGTTATCTAACGGCGAGACGAAACGTACGCTTGAAAAAACTACTTCATAATGATAGGTAAGTACATAATAACGCGATGTGTCGTAGACCGCAGTCTTTGGGTGCCGTGTCGCTGTGGGTGTACCGTGTACCTAGTCACAGCCTTGGGCCTTGGGCCTTGGCTAGGTCACTATAAACTCCATTCATGACCACATCACTCAAGTGTTGGAATTACGTCATCAAATCACTCACCTTTAAAATCAACTCTATATCCAAAACATTTTTTTCTTCTATCGCTACTTTTTAACACTAGTGTATAGTATTTTAAATGGTTTTTTTTTTAATTTTCGTGGGGACCTCAAGACACGACCAGCTGAGTCCCTTATCTTGGGCAAACTGATTAGGTATATCGCATTATCGGCAGCTTTCAATACTGTTTATCTGATTTATACAGGACTAACCGAGCATGTTTATCATTATCGAAATGTATACTTAGGTACCATTTTATGTACCTGCATGAATTATATTCAGAATAATTTTGATGAATGGTTTGCCACGTGGCCGCAGAATTTATAGGCGACCTAAATCCTAATATTGTCTATTTCAGTGGCCGTCTTCCTAGGTCTCCCTATTTATATTCTACGTGTGCTATTTGTGTTTACGTTGCGTGGACACGCGCTAGATTTTCATAGAAATGTGCCTCGCGCGTAATATTAATGTTTAATACGTGTAACAATGTTTATATAAGTTATTTTTTTTTAATTTTGGCGCGTAGGTACCACAGTCATGCGCAGCCGTTGAGTTTCCAGCGATATGACTTACTTTAATAAGATTGTAGGGCAAGTAGGCTGTAGGAAAAACTTAAGACTACTAAATGGATATACAATAAACAGGTAGGTAACATTTATGTAGCTTTTATTTCATATTAATAGTTAAATTATTTCTTTGGTTTGTTTATTTAGCGCCACCTAGTAGTAACAATGTAAAATCATATTTTTACTGAATTTAGGACATGCAATACACCGCTAAAAGACAGGATTAAGGTAAATCATAAATATCTATGGTTTAAAGTTTAAGGTATTAAATTTAAGTAAGACTATTATACAAGTTAAGCGATTGAGAACTACGTCACTAACCTAAGACAATGATTAACAACATTTAATGTGTTTTTAACTATTTGTCATTACTTAAGTAGTCATTAGATTCTTAATTAACTTATATTAATTCTACGTCATAGAGGCCCTAAGACTTTCGCAATCTACTGATTAGTGTCAGCGTTGCATGTCAGCAGATGCGAAACGAGTCTTAAGTAACAAAGTCTATTCGTCATCAGAAGGCTGTTTGACCCAGAATCCCCAGGGCGCGTAGCCGTCGTGCTTGGTGGGGCCGCGGTACACCTTGATCTGCACTCGCTGCACGTCATCTGAAAACGATAAAGGCTGTAGTAATCCATGTCACTAACACTATCATCATCAGCTCCGTGGTCTAGCGGGTAGACCGTTTGGTTCACACAGCACACTAGAGAAAGTGGGTTCGAATACCAGGTTGTGGTATTAATTATTTCAGATCTCAATTACATTATTCGGACGCTCTAACGGTGAAGGAAAACATCGTGAGGAAAGCCGCACATTGTTGACCCCAGACGTCATTCCTCTGGACTAGGCTATGTTGTGAGAATGCCGTATGTGCTTGGGCAACCATACGACATTTAAAACAGACTGTCCCAGGCACTACAGTAGTTCAAGGGTGGTTACTTCGCTCGGAGAATACTGTATAAATCAGGGGTTCCCTAACTTTTTTGGAACACGCCCCCCCCTGACGACCATAAAAAAATTTGCGCCCCCCATTCTCCTGTCCAGATAATCAGATCAGAATTAAAAAGTATTCAATAACAAAATAAATGTTTTTTGTATATCGCTAATAAGGTTCTTAGCATTCGGCCACTGGGGAAACAACAAGTTCCTAACGGAAGGCGTCAATCTTAGTTCAATCTTAGTTCGCAGTTTTTTTATACTTAACTACCTATACAAGTGGCCCGCGCCCCCCTTTAAAGGTCTCTGCGCCTCCCATAGGGGGCGCGCCCCACAGTTTGAAAACCCCTGGTATAAATCATCCATTAACGGATGAAAAGGCTTAAGTTTTTCCATCATCAGCATCAACATCACCTACTGTATAAGGGACCGGGTCTACATGTGAAAGGATTAGGCGAAAGTCAATCACGCTAGCGTAAGAGTTGGCGGACTTGTCGGGCCATCGATTGATATAAGATAGTCAACTTATGGAGAGTGCCGCACGATGTTTGCCACACTTTCCGACCGACACAAATCGACCGTCTATTTATGTAGGTAAATGCTTAGGTAAATGACCGTAAAAATTGCCATACACGGTCAATTTTCGCCTAGCGGTAAATGATACCTATATCACTTCCGATTTCGGCTTTCATAACCCGTGTAAATCTCGCATTATTTAGACAAAGAACACACTCTGCCGTAACTTATGAATATGATGAGTCATAACTCATACAATAACTTTTGCTGTTTGTACAATGTTTTAAAATTAATGTGTTGAAAATTGAAATAAAATAATCTAATCATTGTCTAGTTCCAAAATACGTCTTAACGTGCTTTGAACTAGACAACGCACTTAATGTAACTGTCTGCTGCATGAAAAGACGTATGACGGCGACGTTATCATCGTCTATTATAGCCCAAACTCGGCGCGGGGGCCCGCGAAGGCGCGAGTAGTACTATTTATGATCTATGAGCGCGAGTCGCATTAGCCAATGTAAGGGCATAGCGTGTTCAGTAACTGATAAGTGGCGGAGCAATTAGCTTGCTGTTGCTACACATGAGTGATCATACCTCTCCTATCCCCAGCAGGGCTGTCGTCTTCCTCTTCAAACTCCTGCGGTCTCGCCAGAGCCATCATCAGTAAAGATGTGACAAAAATAATGCTCCAAATGATCCTCTGAAAAAAATTGTAAGGCCATATTTATTTTCCTTTGTATTAAATTTAACTTGTTTTGAATCCATTTACTAGATTGATGTAGTAATTAGAAAATGTTGATATAATAGATATATGTATAATAAAACAATTTAACAAGTTACAAAATTTAGTTTATTTAAGGTTTAAGTACCTCGCTTAGCCCAACAAGTTTTCAGTTAAACATACCTTATTATTATTATTCAAATCTACACAACAATCTACTCAAAAATTACTGCAAATAATCACTCAGAGAAACCAATGATTTTTAAACAGAGTCACACTAAACTAAACACAGTCAAATTTTATCCATTCATAATAATAATTTTATTATTACTATTTGGAATAAGAATTATGTGACAAGTTATTTACAAAAATACACAAATAAAAAAATTTGCATTATTACCTGAATACATTCTGATACCAAAATTTTAAAAGATGTTTATACAATATGATCAGACATGAATTAACCTAATTCAGGTACCTATTATACAATATTTTTATAAATGCTTCTGTAACACCTGAATCAAGTTTATTTTTGGTTCTTCTTGTCGGGTTAGTTCTTTAACCGATGGTAGGCATCACATAGAGACAACTCCTTAAGTGTTATTAATAACCTATGTGGAAATAAAATTTTGAATTTGAATTTAATGACAAAAGCAAAGTAGGGACATAGACATTATTTCAAAATTATAAATTATCAATTATTTATCAAAGCATACCTAGCAAATACTTTAACATGTAGACCGAAAACTATAACACTTTAAATGCTAAATTTTATAATACATTGATGATTTGACATGTTCAGTATTTAAACTTTTATCATCTTTATAAAATAACAAAGTACAACTACAGAGTAATACTAAATTAATTCAACTTTTTGAACACATTTTACGAACATCTGATTATTCCAGATATATTTTTATCAAAGAGTTCATTGTACCGCTTATTGCGCCTTATTACTGTCTGAGGCGCGGTCTGACTCATTGCCGCTGTCCGTAGACACGGCCTGCATCGTACTGGTCTTAGCCTCCTCCTCCTCATCTCCACTTAGTGACGAACAATCCGACAGCTCTGCATCAATCCAAAGTTTTGCCTTCTTCTTGCCCTTCACTTGTTTTTCATCAGACGCCTTTCTTTTCACGGCATCTTTGGATGTGCCGGCTGCCTGCCACCCTGCATCGACAGCGGCACTGACTCGCTCCGGTAGTTCCTGGCGTTCTTTCTCGTAATCGGCACTCAAATCTACTTGGATTTTTGGTTCAGCTAGCAGCCTCTCCAATTTCTTCTGTTTCCTCTCTGCTGCCTCGCGGTCTCTGTCCTCCTGCCCGTCTAACCACTTCCTGAGTCTCTTTTCTTCGTTAATATCGCGTAGACGTCTTCCGGATAGGTCGCGACAGGCCTCTCGATTAGTGGTCTTTTCGATTTGAGCCCCGATAGCACGCAACATGGAACCGAACCCACCTTTGCCTCCGACTAGTCGGGTGAATACTCGGACGACTTTCTCGCAGTTTTCCAAGACAAAATCATCTTTAGCGAGTAAACCGTTGATGGTAACGTACAAGTCTGTTACAGATATACCAGATTGCAGTGCTATATCTTGCTTCAAATTCAATACACTGGTGTAAACAGTATTAGGTACAATTCTATTCTCAAAATATATAATACCGCCCATTTTGAATACTTCCGATGGTATGCACGCACACAATACGATTTACTAGTTATAATTTCAATTACTTTAGAGATTTTTTACTAAACAACAACAATAATTTTCAGTATTGTGCAATTTTTACACAAATTTCTTCTTCTGCGTTGCATCAAGTACCTACCAACTGTCAAGTGATCAAATGTCAACACTCAACTGTCAAATGACGAAATTCATCCATGTGACATGTAGTCTTTTTAAGGTTTAATTTCATGGCCAATGACAGAAAATACAAATGGAAGAAAGTACATTAATTATATATTACACAACAATCGATTGAAAATCTTTACAAAGCATAGAATTTAATTTTCAATATTTAAAAAATAATTACTTAAATCAACTCAAGCAAGTTGAGCAAAAAACTATGTAGTATAAGAAAGAAATAAGGTAGAAAGAAATCTAAGAAATCTAAGAAATCTAAAGGTAGATAAATTTAATTCCATAAAGGTATTTATAGATGTTACTCCTGAGTCCTGGGAGTTTATAATTTTACTGATGGTTTTAACTTCGAAAGTTCAATAAATTTACTGTGTAGCTAATGAAAACTAAAAAAATATACCGTAATATAATACATTTAGATTACTTACAGAACCCAACATTTTTCTAAAGGTGGAAAAAAATCTTCTAAGTTTGTAGAGCGACTGTAAAAGCGTTTACGTAATACTGAACCTGGATCAAAACTACCGCAGCCTTTTATAGACGCAGCTACAGTATCATTTTTATCTTATTGCATTTTACGTTTCAATTCACTTAGAAAGTTTCTACTATACTTATTGTATCTGATATCAATCTTAAACGCTCTTTATCAAGAGTTAGTGACTTTTAGAGGACTCGTGGATAATAAATTAATAGATAGGTAAATTAATTTATAAATAGTATATTAAAAGTAGTTGACCGTGCAAACGTTAATCTGCTATCTATATTTACCTATCCTCAGACCTCCTGAATATACGCAAAAAGTTCATCAAAATCGATCAAGCCGTTTTGGAGAACTTTGCTTACAAGTTACCACTATGACACAAGATATAGGTAATATTATCAATATCATCGTCGTATTATTATAAGTATAGGAATTGGTATATAATATTAATACTGGATCAAAAAAGAATGTCATAATAATTATGCAACAAATTCAGGTATCAGGTCAATTCAGGTGCATAATAATAAATATTATTATTATTATTTATATTATCAAGTCTGTGAATAATTATTGTAATGTACCTACCCATAGATATATTATATTAAAATTAATCAAAGCACACGTTTGCGATTGTATGATTTGAGAACGTATATAAACTATAATATTTATTATTAATAGGAATAAGTATTAACGTTTAGATTTAAACTTCACACTATTTAAACTAAACTATTCGTCAGAGCTATTTCACGCTCTATTTGCTGTTGTAAGGAAAGTGAAAGTGAAGACTTCATTTTGTCAAAAAACTAAAAACTTTTACTAGGTACCTAGAGGTACCTTTATGTAACTTGTCTTTCTTAGTAATACATTTTTTTCTGGAATAAGTACCTAAGGTCGGCAAACAAGCAGTCGGATCGTCTTATAGTAAGCGTTTACCACCGCCGCGCCGTCAGACACCTATCTATCCTATCTACAATATCAGGAGGATTTACATTAAAGTGCATTACGAAGTCATCATTGGTATTTTACTTGGTTGTACTAGATTCTATAAGCTTCGGGTATCTAATCGAATCCGTGTTATTTAATATTTTGCACAGTGTACCTACCTTTTGTGATCCTGATGAGATGTAACTAGTAAAAATGGATTCCTGTTTAAAAGTTCAACATAATAGTAGGCCTACCGCAGTATAAAATAACCATATTATTTAAAAGGTAGCACAATTATTGTATTATATAATTCATGATTTATGATTTCATGAATTGTGATTCGTGGAAAATACTTTTTTACGATTCAAATGTGATAAAAATCTGAGATAAAAATATAAAATCTAGGAAAATTGTCGTTTTACGATTAATATATTATTATAAATTAAAGTACATTTTATAGTATTTTTATAAAAAAAGTGCAAACTTATCAAACGCAAATAGCTTGTATCCGTTTCCTCACAAACTGTTTTTTTTTTAAAGAAAGAAATTGACGCCATTGTTGCTGTGATGTCAAATAAATGAGCGCCCAATAAAATTGGAGCTTTTTAAAATTTAACAGGAAGTCGCCCTCGTACAACAGACAACTGGTGATTATTAATTTCGATCGTTTGTTATATTATGGCTCAAAATATTAATCCTCACTTCGCATCTTCGTCCAACCCCGCGAAACAAAATGAGGATACGATAAAACTGAAGGACAATCATGCTGTAAGCAAACGGTAAGCTTTTTACGATTTCTACGGCCAGAAGATTCAGATTTACCCTAGTCGGTGTGTTGTTGACCCTTACGACTTTCCAGGTTGCAAAAAGAACTAATGGAGCTAATGAGATGCGCAGACAAAGGGATATCCGCGTTTCCAGAAAGTGAAAATCTATTTAAATGGATCGGGACAATCAACGGTCCACAAGACACGGTGTACGCGGGGCACAAATACAAATTGTCACTAGAATTCCCCAATTCGTACCCGTACGCGCCACCCGTAGTTAAATTTCTGACCCCCTGCTTTCATCCGAACGTAGACACCTGTGGGTTAATATGTTTAGACATTTTAAAGGATAAGTGGACAGCGTTATACGACGTACGTACTATTTTATTGTCAATACAGAGCTTGCTCGCTGAACCCAACACCCAGAGCCCCTTAAATCAGCAAGCTTCATATCTGTGGCCGAACCAGCCCGCTTATAAGAAATATTTAGACGATTTTTATAGTAAACACAAAGATTCATAGTCAAATTACATGTTTTCTTCGACTTATTGTGTTATATGTAACTTATGTTGATTGTTTGAGTGCGAAGTGAACACGGCAGAGATCTCCTGTATCATGTCTAATATGAATTATGTTTATTTAATGAAATATTCTAAAATAAAAGATTGTAAATGAAACAACTATTTCGATTGATTTAATGTCACTTGCCATTCCTTAATTTGAAGTAATGTAAATGTATATCTGAGAAACACTGACAAATATAATTATTTAGTTCTATTCATAACTTTGTTTTTTATTGCCTTATTTTGATGCTGAAAGTTGAGCTCCTGTATTGCAGAGTAAGGACATCAATTGCAAATTAGTACTATTTACTGTTAAGTAATTTGGTTTGCTACACAAAGCATTACCATATCCATAGAAGTAGCAATCAGAACTGGTAATTGTTGGTAAATTGATTTTACAATAACCTCAATAATTAATAAAATAGCTAGCTACCATTAGCAATGCAATATTTACACTAATTAATTTGGGGCATACTTAATACTAATATTATGATAAATTATGCATGTTAAAAAATAGTTGCGTAAAACCATATATTATTGATAAACAAGAAATGAAAGTTCTAAAGTATGATTGTATATTATATTCATTCAAAATTACAAACACAACAATCAACAATGTATCAATTAGTCCTATTTAAATAATATTTACAACAGTTACATAAAAAGTATAATTACATACATTATATTTCTGTGAGGCCTGTGCCAATATTGTCAGTTAATATACTACAGCAAATCTGTCCAAATACATGACATATTTTAAAATGTATAAGTAATTCAGTTAAAAATCATTTTAAGCAACATGAGCAAATCACAAAAACTTGTAAAGTAAATATACAAAACAATCTTGTTTCAAAATAAGAACAAGAAACATTGAAAATTCATACTAACCAGCACATATTTAACAAGTATAATATTAATGTATATCTAGTAATATTGGCAAACACACAGACACATCCTTACTGACGGTAATTACCGTCGCATACGACAACAATAAATACTTAAAATTATATGTAGGGTACAAAACATAATAAAAAAACTTACACTGGACTAGAAAAATATATAAGTTATTCCAATTATGACCAAAATAAATAAGACTGACGAATTTATTCAGGCAGAATTACTGAAAAAAGTAACTATTTTTGGCAGATGAAACTGATCCAAATTACCTAAACTACCATCTCATCGTCAAAAAATGGTTATAGAACTGTGGACCATAATAATTATTACTAGGAATCCATTGATGATTTTATGCCACTTTACATCTCATAAAAATATGAGTGGTACAGTCTTGTCTGTCCATTCTGGACACTAACAATAACAACTGCCCAATCCTTGTTTATCATATGATACCAGATTGTATAGCAGGCACAGCAGTGGGCACGTATGGTGTATATTGCACCTAACTTACAGTAGAACTTAATTTTCTACACTATACAATGGAATGTCAAATGCAGAGTTTACCATCTTCATAGAAGAATATTGTTTTATGAACTATAATGTTCATAGGGTGATTGATTATCACACTGACATTTTAACTGATTCTTTAAAATTTTATGCAACCTAATGTATAAAAACGCGCATCATTCGGAACATTATATTATAATGCCAGTAGGTGCAGTGTTTTTTCGCCGAATAATCTGCCTATTCAAGGTAGAGTTCGAGAGATCTCGAAATTCGCCTATATCTATGTATTTATATTATCATTAATATAATATAAGCTTCAGTAAAATGAAATACGGATATTTGGCATGTGACTGATGATCTACTGCTTAAGTATAGACATTTAGGCAGAAAAATAATTGTTGCACTCGAAAAAAATCTTCCATTATATGGGCGAGTTTGCGTTGAGCGGAGATTCATCCATTATGAGATGATTTTTTTACTTCAAGTGTGACAATATTTTTTTTGCCTAAACATCTTTATCTGAAAAGTAGATACCAAAATATCCATAGTTGATTTACCAAACCTTATATTTATTATAACATACTAGTTGGTGTCACTAAGGTAGAAAAGATCTCAGTAGTATGGTTCCCTGCTTAAGATTATACAGAACTGTAATAGTTTATCCAAAACTTGTTGTCAAAGCAATTTGGAAAACAGCATTTAGTGTATTTACTACCTACACTAGTCCAGGTCCCTGGAGCAATGTGGAATATCCCCAACTTCATCCAGGCCAGCTAACTTTTGACTATTATCAGTAAAATTACCATAACAATACAAGTGATTGCCAGTATTAGGATACAGTGCATTTTTCTATTTTGTCGCTGATACCTCTCCGCTTTCTGGAGCTGTTTGTAGCCTTCGTGAACCTGGACTTGCGTTTGTTCTATATTGTAGTCTATTCGGTCTAATACTGTCCCTTGTTCGTTTACCATTTGCCCTAAATCCTTGAAAATTTCATTCAAGTCCATAATAGAACGAACTATTTTATTTACCTCTTCCTCCCTCTCGGCTATCATTTTTGTATTCTCCTCTTGCATTAGCAGAAGTTGCTTTTGATTGAGAGCTGGCTTTTGGAACATATTGTCTATATTTTCATCATCGAAGTTCTGAGCTCCGGACGAACTCGGCAAGGAGAACAGCATATCAGTTTGGTTGTTTGTCAGGCCCGGCAACAGTTCATTATCTTCTAAGCTGAGCTCTTCGAAATTGGGTAAATCAAAGTATGCATTGGACCGTTCCTCCCTGGAAGTTATGGATTTTAAGTAGTTCCCTTGAGATGTCCTAAATGTAACACTCAGATCTTGTAATATTGTAACTAAAGCTAAAACTACATTTGTTGCTAGTTTTTGCTCAGTTTTATTACCTGAAAGCAAAAAAAAAATGCAATTTAGCTAATTAATAAATGTTACCACATTTTTGTACCTGTAATAATAATAATGTTATAATTTATATGCCTAGAAAGATTCATAACAATAAATATTAAATATCAAGAATCTTACCGTGTCTAACTTGAGCCTTTATAGCTGTAAGACGAGAATGTGCCTGTGTGAAGTGTCTTGTGATCTCCGCAGTTAATCTGTCTATGTGTTGCTGCTCCGTGCTGTCGTCTAGTGCTGGCCGTCGGATCTGGCGCTCATGTCGAGACTGTAGCTCTGACAACTTAGTTTTCAGCCTGTTAACAGTTTTATATAGGTCAGAGGTAATTGTTCCCATTTCATAAGTTAAAATAGGATAACATATTATTACTTTAAACTTTCCCTTTACACAAAATAATTGTATTCTAATTTTAAGTTTTCAAAATTTACTGTGTGTACAATGTACATGAACTACTAAAATAAAAAAATAAAAAATATCTTGAGTAATTTCATTTGATTCATAATGAGATTTTTAGTTTATTTTTTTTAATGTAATATAAAAAAACAATTGTTTTTGCAACTATTATATTTTAAGCTATGTTCTGATCCAAATTATTCTAAAAAACATAATTTTGTCGTTTCAATGTTAAGATTAAATTGAATTTGACCAGTACCAGTCCCAAAGTCCCAAGCCCGCCTGTCCACTCTTTGCCTGCAAAGATAGCTCGCCTTTTTCGGCCATATAGCCCGTCGGGAGCCGAATAACCTTGAGACTCATATTAGCGGGGCAAATTGAGGGAAAAAGAAGTAGAGGCAGAGTGCCTATACGATGGACGGACGCGATAGTTGATGCTGACAGCTGCACGTTCCAGGAGGCATTTCACCAGGCCAATAACAGGGAGAAGTGGAGAACCCTATCCCATACAGCAAATTTTGGTGGTCACGTCCCTCAGTCATGAGGATACGACTAGAAAGAAAGAAGTCCCAATTCTTAACTCTTCAGAATATTTTTGAAATTTACCTGGTAATTATGTAATGAGTCTCTTCTAGCACATCACTCCATGGTGGTGGAGCACTGGATTCCGACCTCAGTTCCACCCCGGCTTCCAGATCATGAGAGTTGGAGCGCATCAACATAACCCTTTCAGAGCTGCTAGCCTGGAAAACACAGTTTATGACTCTCTCTCTCTCTCTCTGGGTTTTAAAAATCTTGAGAATGGAACAATGATTTGGGGAATATTGCTTGTGAAGGTGAGTTTTTAGAAATGATGTACGTAATATGGGATTAAAATGTTTGCCTTTTACAGTAAAAATACGTAAGATCATTGTAGCTTAGTAATTGTCTATCTTCAGTATTCAAAGAATACATATATAGCAGAATAATTTAGAGTAAGATATAATAATCAATACTGTAAAGATAAAAATACCTGGTCAGAAAACATTTGTCGACTATGTATAGCATTGTTTCGCATCAAAACGAACACCTCCGTTAAACTTCGCGATACCATCGTAATTTTATATTTTCTAAAGTACTTTTTACAATAAATTAGTAGAAAATGTTTATAATTTATTAGTAATATTTGTTTTTTTGCAAACGATTACCGAAATGACAAATCACATATGACACTGACAAATGAATGATATGTTCGCTCCTTCTTCTTCTTTTATGTAGGAATGGTTCTAGATCTAGCAAGCAAGCAACTAAAAATATTAAAACGAATAAATTCCATAATATAGTACATACGATAAATTCAACGAAATTGTTAGTAATATTTTTGGACTATTCTTTTTGCAATATTATTATATTTAATTAATTATTAAATAAAAATGTTATTGTATGTCATATTATTATTTGTGCAATCATGCAATTTGTTCACAGGAAAAAAGTAGGGGATGGAAAATAGGTTATGTTTACATTTTTCGGTTTTAGCTGTACCTGTGAAAATGGGGATTAATTTTATTGCAATTCAATTAAGTTTATATTATTTGCAATTCAAAAATTATTAACAACGATGCTTTAGAAGATTTAACAATAATAACAGTTAAAAGTTAAATAGCTTAGCTGTGTTGTTATAGTAAAAATGAGTTCGCAAGCATATGAACCCGGTCCAGAACATTTTCAGCAGTTTCCATCGAACAGAATAATCGTAATCCATCCTGGCTCACTTTACGTGAGAATAGGAAGGGCGTCTGATTTGCTGCCAGTCAAACAACTGCATTGTATAGCCAGGAAGCGGCGACATGGTGGAAAAATTTACCGTGATTCGTTCGTTCCTCCGAGTGTGCCGAAAACTAAAGAATTGATCGAGGAACTGGAAGAATGTCGATTGCAAATATCGCATACTCTTCAGTCGTGTATGCAGTCGAACGGAGCCCGGCGGTACGCGACACCGCCGCAGCAAATAGCCGCTTTCAACAGGAGGTCTATGCCGGAGATCGACAACGACGGTGAGCCGTGGCCGCAGGTGCAGTGCGACATCGTCGTGGGCGACCTCGTCCTCGATATCGATCCCGAGCTACCGTACAATATCCATTTTCCATATAGCAGAGGCGATTTCAACCTGCACTCGGAAATCGGCGGTTCTATATCCTCAGTGTTGAACGACCTGTATACGATATGGAGTTCGATAATTGAATTTAAATTAGGAATACCTCTAGTAGAACTTGTGAAATATCGTTGTGTACTTTTAATACCTGACATTTATGTAAGAAACCACTTGAAATGTCTCATGACCCTCTTGCTGAAGGACCTTGGATTCGGTCACTGTTTCCTTGTGCAAGAGAGTGTAGGGGCCACGTTCGGCGCCGGGATCGGTTCGGCGTGTGTTGTCGACATAGGAGATCAGAAAACGGCAATCTCCTGTGTGGAAGATGGCATATCGCACAAATCCACTAGATTACGGATGGACTATGGCGCTGGTGACATCTGCCAAGCCCTGTCTTGGATGTTCCATAAGAGTGCTTTCCCATATAAAAATTGGAATGAAAATATACCGAGAGATGTTATCCTTATGCGCAATCTGTACGAAGACTTTTGCCATGTAAATCTTGATGTGTGTGGACCCCAGGAGAAAACATTTCTTGTCGATCACCCAGGTGATATTGTAAATAAATATACATTACAAGTGGGTGACGAGTGTATCATATCACCACTCTCGTTGTTTTACACTGATCTCCTTAAAATAACAGGTCCAAAGAGTACAAAAATTCAGAACCGTCAAGCTAGTGATCCGGAGGATCCATTCGATGCTGAATTTTTGAGGGAGACTGGCAGGAAACGAGAAACTGCAGATCCAGCGGCTGGAGAAGGTCAACCGTGCGAGGCAACCGCTGATCAGCAAGCATCTGTGAATCCCGATGAGGACATAGTGGTGGACACCTTAGAAACTGGCCCTGGAGATGTTACCTTCGCCCCTGGGCAAGTTCTGAGTTTAGACGCAGCAGTATTGCAGAGTATAGATAGATGCCCCAGTGAAGAGCTGAAGAGAAAGATGTACAGCAGCATATTAATAGTGGGAGGAGGAGTAAAAGTCCATGGCCTGAATAACTGGCTGCAGAATAGACTGGCACTTCAGATACCATACACATACAAGACAGAACAGCTGGAGATAGTCACGTCTCCTAAGGACATTGATCCAGCGAGCACTGTGTGGAAGGGGGCTGCTGTCATGTCCTGCTTAGAATCTGCATTGGAACTGTGGATTAACCAGTTGGAATGGAGTAAATATGGATTGAAAATTCTAAGAGAAAGAGCACCATTTATATGGTGACATTAAACTATTTTAACTACCATATTGTACAAATCTCAATAATATTATGAACTGTAATAACTACAAAAGTCTTAAAGTAAAATTAATAATTACACTCATCAGCTTGTTTTAATCTATTGTTCACACTTTTTAGGGTTCCGTTGTGACTACAAGGAACCTTTTTTCGCTCTGTCCCTCCTGACTCCTCCCTTGCTAACTCTCGTATATTTAGGTATAGGATTGCATATTATAGATATCATTTAAATCATTTTTTTTTATTGACCTGCAAAGTGACTGACAAGTTGATCCCCTAGTAGCCCCTAGCATTTCTAAACTAAGAGGTAGAAACTTATATCCATGTAAACTATAAATAACACTCTTTTCTCTTCTAATTCTTTAGAAGTAATTTGAAAAAAACCTATTGGGCGTTGATAACGATTATTACGAAACCCTCCTCAGACATGTACTGAGACAGGAGACTCCTGACATGCTCAACATTATAGTTAGGTTTTTGCCACTGATCATTGTTGGGCCCACATCTTCAGTAAATTAATAATAATTAATTAAACAAAAGTATACAATTATTATTTATTGGTAAAACATGTTTATCAACACAAAAATTTAGTAGTATGAAAACTAATAAGATCTGGATTCATAATATATGATGTTAATCATTCTTAATAAATGCATAACTTTAAGACCATTTTCATACAGAGAGCTTGAACATAGTTTTGTCATTGGTCTTACAAAAATTTAATTCAATAAAAAACCTTAACATAATCTTAGATTAGTTACAAGTTACAACTAGCAGGCATTGAAAATAATTAATATTTTATTAATACTTTGGCACATGGATATTATCAGTTCTTTAATTATGCAGATTTTACATTAATCTCTACTTTCAATTAAAATGTATTAATATCTTCAAAATTGAGATAGTGTAAGTAAAAAATATGTAAGAATAAAATATTACTTGTACTTGCATGTGAAACAGAGTCATTAAAATATAATCATGTACTAATAATAGGTATATTAAAGTAACGCATTTTAATACTTATAGAACTTACATTTAAAAAAAGGCAATCTAAAATTTAAGCAACTATAATATTAAGATTAGCATCAGTCTTTTATTTGTCTTATATCTATTTAGGTTTAAAGTTTCTATATTTTTTTTGTAAATGGAAAAGAAACACCCATACAAAATATTATATGATATTGTTCATTCTTAATATTGTAGCTATTTTTTATAAAGTAATTCCAATCCTAATTGTTATAATGCCAAACAGAAAAGATGAGATTCTTTTCAATATTTTAAATATAACTAGGTAATGCTAACACATTAATAAGTGATTTTTAAGTTTTAAACATAATTATGAGTATTATTTCAGTACAAAAATTTTCTAGATTGTAGATTACTGTGTACTATGTTAACTCATTTCCATTACATTATTGTCCACTTTAAAAGCGACTTGAGCTTCACTGACTCTTCTGGACACTTTTGGATGAAAGAAAGAATAGTAGATCAGCATAAAACAAACACCAAAGACAAAAGGCACGGTACTCAATAAGAGCACAGGATAAAAATATTTGGAGTCTCTCTCGTAACTCGATGTGTACCATAGAACTGCACAAATTGTATTTTGGATGAAGCATAGAATATAGTAGACAGTGTACCGGTATCGCGTTCTACCCTCAATAGGTAAAATGTAAGTGAACAGGTAAACAGCGCCGAGTGCGAAAGAGAAGGCAATATCTCCGATTTTGTTGTTTGCACAGAACGGGGAACGATCGAAAATTTGAAGCCACGCCACCATCACGAGGATATGAATTGAACAGGCGATGATAGTCCAGTGTGGGTACAGGTATGCAATAATTGATATGGATATTACTCGGCTCACTGAAAAAGAACACAATGATTAGTCAACAATGTATTAAATCTAATAATTGAGCATACCCATACTAAGTGACCACGATTTTTACCAAATCAGGATTCTAATGCCCAGTTTCTGTTCAATAGCACTGTTTATTAGTTAACGCATTTGCGTCCAATCTGAAGCACTATTGAATACATAAACTACCTACAAAAAACCTCAAACTGGGTGTAAGAAATTCAACTTACGTGTAACTAAGAAATGCCAGAGTGTCTGTAAGATTGTCCCTGTCCATGTGATATTGTTCTTGTCCTGTTGTGCAAACCTGATCGCCCTCTGGTAAGCTGCTAAGCACCACCCCATACCCACTACTGATGAAAATATTGACAGGGCTTGATGAACTGAAAAATAGATAAAACAGGTTAATAACTGGCAGTCTTAGGTCATAACTTTGGCATTTTAATTATTGATGATATTTTTATGTATGTAAATAAGATTTTTTTAAAATTTTTCACCAGTTTTATAATGTATCTAATTCTATTCATAAATTATTGAGGTCTAGCTTTAAGGAGTGTTTGCAAATTATTATTTTTTTCCCCTCTTTTATATCTACAATTGGCTAAATATATATTATAGCCATAATCAGATTCTATCTTCAAATGTTGGATTGATATAATATTGTCCCAACCCTATTAAGCCAGATCCAAGTTTTCAGGTGTGGCCATTATTTGGTTGTTTTGCATTACATTGTGTGACCAAATGAAACTAAATTGTACAAAACTATTACCACAGATAGAGTACTATTTCTCTATCTGAAAATCAGTTTGAAATTATAATTTTTAGTATAGAAAAAACAATTTTCTAAAATCTTTTCACTCAAAGTTTACAAAAAAAGGATGTTTAGGATAATTTTTTGCTCTTATGTAGCTTATTTTGGTACTTTAAAAATACACAAAGATAGCGAATATCTATCTAATATAATAATCACCATAAATTCCATTAAAAATTATCTAACAATATTAATAATTTATTTTAATTCAGAAAAACATAAAAAAGTCACCTTTTTACTTGCAATTCATATTGCATTTATGCAAGAATCTTAATAATTAATTGGTGGTTGGTTAATAATATGTATTACACAAAACATTTTTGATATCTCTCCATACTTGGGACCCGGTCACATTTTTCGTAAACATGTCTATAAGGAAATCATGATATTCTTACTTTCAAGATGGTCATATTCTCTCAACAAGAGGCTGGCCTGCAAAACGTGTTGCGGTGCAGCCTCCAAGAAGCACTCGAAGATTCTCAACAGCGCAGCATCAGAATCCTCCTTCAACATCAAAGAATAATACATCCTCTGTGAGGACGGGTCATTTTTCTTTGCCGCTCGTCTCGACTTAATTGCATATCTGTAAGCATATTTATTACATTAAAGTACTGGTGCTTTTACGTCATGTTGAAAACACCATCGAGTAGGAATGTTGAAGGAATTGCTAACTTACATGAGGGCATCTGTAAAGCGCAGAATTGGAGCCATTTGCAGCACCAGAATAAATATTCTTAACCATTTTCTCTTAGTAAATTCGTTAGTTATGGAGTCCTGTTGTTTATCCTGTGAATACCTAGAAGTGTATTAAAGACAGTGTTGAGATTTTTGTGGGTATAGAAATAAGGTGAAAAAGCATTATGGCATTGATGTATTTAAATCCATAAATCGTAATGTTATTGAACTTACACAGATATAATTAGTGTATGTTTATAATTATGAGTCATTATCATTTATCATACTTACATACGTATTGATACCGCTGTATTTACAAAAGCGGGCACAAGTATAAACCCTAAAGTCCACCCGAACTCCGCCATCATTTTTGATAGATAATACCTCACTGCAACATTAATATCGACTCCCAAATCCACGAAATGCCCGACAATAGCGACTACATACATAAACAAATCCAAATTGCTAACAGATATATTTTTTGGTATTCGATCCGGCTCGTCGTACGAGCGACCATTTTGAAGCATTTCTTTTACTGCTTGGGGCATTAGTATTTTTTCTTACAGAAAACAAACTCTTTATACTGTGAGTGAAGAAAAAAATGGGACTTTAATACAAAATACAAATTTAAATAATGCACAAACACAACGTGAACACATTACACAAGTCAGTAAACAAAATGCAGTTGACATTGACATTTTGTTTTTTTAACGCTAAAAGCTAAAGTCCGTTTCATCGAATAGTTCCTTTGCCGTAAGGTTGGCACCACTGTCTGTCAAAGATATAAACACGCGAAGGAGCTCCTCCTGTTTTTAGCGATTTTACTTTGTTTTCTAACCGTTAATCATGCCCAAAACGTTGAAAAGTGGTGAAAGAAGAATGGTGTTGAAGGTGAAAGACTTTTGTGAACGTGAAAAACGTAATGAGTCGCCGATAATTCCGTTTAGAGGTGTTCAAGCTCGTGTTGCCGCTTTTAAATAGGGTTACCAGCTGCAGAGAATAATTACTCGTTCAGTACCTTATAATACCTTTACTTAATAAAATGTTACTAAAATTATTTAGTATTTATTACTCTCCTGTCAATTAAAAAAAACTTTTGAGATGTTAGTTTGTATGAAACTAGTTTTTGCCCGCGGTTCTACCTGCGTAAATATAGTATCACGCGGGAACCGTACATTTTCCCGCGATAAAAAGTAGCCTATGTCCTTCTCCGTGGTCTACTTTATAACTGCACCAAATTTCATCAAAATTGGTGCAGTAGTTTTGACACATACATATGCAGTAGGTACCCTTCCTCTAATATTATATATTATTGTTGTTTATTATTAACCAGCTTTTGCCCGCGGCTTCGCCCGCGTGGAATAGTGTTCTTGGAGAAAAAACTTCTTTAGCAATTAACTTGGGAGGCCAATAGTGCCGCGCATTGTACTTACTATGTCCCTGCATTTTAAATCTGTAATATCTTCGAAAATATTCATTTTAATTAAATGCTGTATAGGATAATATTTACCGATATTAAATTTACAATGAATTTAAGGTACTTAATTGGATAAGGATTAATGCTGTATTGCTTAAAATCACTTCGGAAATAAGCCATTATTTCTCGTAAAAACTAAAGGTTAAAAAATGGTTATTATGGGTCATCCCTAAGAGATAGACAATAGGCATAAATACCATCGCAGACTCCTGAGTATCATCGCAGAGTACTTTTCCTGATAGATCAAATTAATGTTATTTTGATCTATCTTGTAGAGTTCAGCCAGCGTTTGCAATGCAAGCGCAAAAAATGTGTTTATTTACGACATTACAAACCTCTAAAATTATCAGTGTATCTCTACTATAATATGCATGTTATATACATATAATATAGTATATAAGATGCACAATATAGTAGAGATACACTGATAATTTCTCTTGAATCACTCTATCTATTAATAAACCCGCATCGAAATCCGTTGCGTAGGTAGTTTTAAAAAAACATACATAAAGATAGACAGAAAAAGCGACTTTGTTTTATACTATGTATTGATTAATATTTGTTAGGAATTTTAATAAATCAAAGTAGTAATTAAAAATTTCAAATATGCGTTTCCCTAAATATTATAGGTAAGATTAAATATGGAATTAGCAACACTGGAAAACACTATTACCAACATAACGGCAAAGGAACTATTTGATGAAACGCACTATACTTTTGCTTTTACTCAACTTTTTTTGGGAAAAGTATTTCAGACACAACGGTTTTATACGATGTTTTTTTATTTTTAAACAAATAACATTATATTAGTATATATTTATAACTTTCTTGGTAATTGCTCATTAGTCATGTAATTAGAACTTTTCCAAGTATGTAGTGAACGATTTACTGAAGCAAATCCATCTGTATATCACTTGTTGTTATATTAGCCATCCGCAATGCTGAGAGCAGTATTAATTTGGTGTTTCTTGGCAATTTTTTCCTGTAAACATAAATAATAATATATTAATGAGAATTTGGCTATTTTGTTTTAACTTTACTTACCCCATATTAAGTACAAGTAAGGGCCGGGCCACACGGCGCGGCGCCGCACCGCACCGCAATACTCCGCACCGCACTGGCGGCCACACGATCAATGCGGCGTCGCCCTGTGTGCACCCCTCCCCGCCTCATCTGTCTCGCCCCGCCTCGCGCCGCTGTCCGGTGCGCCTGCGGTGCGGCGCCGGAGCGGCGCCGCACGCGTCGTGTGGCATACCATACATTTTTATATGTAAAAGACCCGTTGCGATACCGCTCAGGCGCCGCGCCGCAGCCGTACCGCACCGTGTGGCCTGGCCCTAAGAGTAAGAGATTACCTCTGCTCCAGCGTGCTAACTACTGCATGCCATTTCGAAAAGAACTTGGTATGTTGCGGAGTGCGCCACTTGTCATTGGTGAGATCTCGCGCAGAAATATCTACGACTTTGAGGAATCCACACTTACCTAAAAATTTTATACATTCAGCTTTTTAAAAACATAAACATTTCTAATAAGTACTTACCTACCACCGCATATACATATACAGGCACAGACAGTACTATTAAAAACTACTGGTGTCTGGTACCTACAAATAAAATTACCTAACTAATAGCTATGGTAAAAAAAATACGAATATTTGTACCTACATTACCTACTTATGCAAAGGGTTCTAATCAAGTATTCTGTATTTAGTATTTACCAGTATACGAATCTATAAGGAGCTGTTCGAAGAAGTTCGGAGTCATGTGGCTGAGACAGTCCATCACGTCGTACAGCGACTGGTTGATGCGACGGACATGCTGCGAGGTCTTGATCTTTACAATGGACAGGAGACTCTCCTGCATAGTTTCGTTGAAGCTGTACAAACAATCACACAAATATAAAAATCCTTAACTTTTTACCCCCTTACTAATAAACGCTGTTTAAGCTTTGCTTAGTTATACAGTGTTTTGTTCACATCACACAAGTGACATTTTTAATTCGATAGAAGAAGACAAAACACTGTATAACTATTCAAAGCTTAAACAGCGTTTATTAGTAAGGGGGTTAGACTAAATACATTCCTAATTTCCTACATAAACAAGACAAGTACGTACCTACTTAAGTAGGTATGATTGATACATTCTTACGTCTTGTCTTTTTAAAAAGTTGTAAAAGTCGTAGAGGACAGAGCCCAGAGGCTGCCTCTTTCCAAAATGCAAAAAAATCTACTAACAAGGTAAGTAAGTGTATGTCGCACTAAGGACTTAAGATACTTACACAAGACACAGGTATGTACCTACCTATTAGGAAGCTATTAGGTCACAAACGAAAACGTACGGGTAAGTAAGTAGTGTAGGTATCTTACATAACAGTCTGGTGAAGTATACAGTGGGCCGCAGCCACTTCGTCTGGTAGTTCATTCTTGCACTTGTAAACGTTCTCAAAGTGCCGCACATCCTCAAAGTTGTTGATGACCGAGTGGAACTGAGTGCGAATGTCGCTGATCTTCTCCACTGGGCCGATGAGACAATGCTCGACAATGTCCACCATCTAAACAGCGAAAAGTACAGAAAACCCAATGTTAAACAGGGGGTAATCTGTACTTTTGAACCAAGGACACTGCAGCTGTGTCGTTGGTTCAAACGTGCAAATTTGAAACTAGACGCTAGGGGGCGTAAGCGCAGGTTTAACCTTAGGTATAGGCATATAGAGATATCTTTAGTCTCCATGTCAAAAAGAAGATTAATAATAATCTTCGAAGGTCTCTACTAATTATCAGTAGGCAACTAGCTCATGAATTAATGAATGAATGAATGAATGAATATATGCTTTATTGTGTTCACAAATGTACAGGTAAGATTAAAATTACAGTTGTCAATTTTAGCATGAACACAAAGGCGGCTTTATCGCTATAAAGCGATTTCTTCCAAGCAACCCTTGGCGCATGGAAATAAAAAGATAATGCAGTGCAATTACGGAACTATGACAAAAACTAGAACTAAACATAAAACCTTACATACTAATAATACTATTACTCTATAGAAAATATCACAAACTTAATAACCATAAAATAAAGAAAATAACACTAAATGATACCTAATCTAAACTAACGTATTAATAACCTACTATATTATACTAATACATAAATAATTTTATATAAATATACTAATATATATTCCCATTTCCTAATGACAGAACTTAAACTTTATGTATCTACATAAGGTCCGTCGGGGCAAGTGCACCTACGGGGTAAGTGCGCCTATCTCAAAAATATCGAAAACTACAAATATTATACAACTAACGACATCTTACATACACGCAAGAAACTAAACTACAGTTCCACTTCTAAAACACAGATGGCTCTGTTCACCATAACTTGAAATATCCGCCATTTTAGCTTTAGTGTCATTTATACCGGCTGCCTAAGATGATCTTGTGTCAGTAAACAGTTCAAATCTGGAAAATTTTGACTTTTTCCGGTAAACTAATGCGGTGAGTAAAGAGTTTAAATGTTTTTCTTTACTTCTATGTTTGTATTTTACTTCTAAACGTTGATATTAATGATTTTTATTTAATTGAAAATCCTAACCTCAAAATAGTTAAGTTGAGGCAAGTGCGCCATAGATAACAGAAGTATGGCGCACTTGCCCCCACCCAGAGGTCGCCAACTTTCACGATTTTGGCGATGTTTTTAACCCACTTAGAAAGGAACAAGTTGTCAAGTAACTGTTTTGTGTGTGTGTGTGTGTTAAGTGTATTTTTGGGCTCATTTCATAAGAAGACCTTTGATTTTTTTTTCAAGTTGTTTCAGTGCAGATGGTTAAACTATGTACGGTGGAGAGCACGTCAAGCTTTACATAACCAGTATAAGCTGAGCTCTAATTCATACTTCAATGATTTTCTCAGTAGACTAAACTTTTGTTTTAATATTCTTTGTGCAACTTAATTTAGGCAATAGAAACAATAATAAATCAGAGTTATAATGGTTATGTAAAGCTTGATGTGCTCTCGACTGTACTATTTATTCCTTTTACTCTATAGGTGTCCACATTTCATACTTACCTTACATTAGTCCTAAAAATGATTTTGTGCATTGTTTTTCAGATGGTTCGTATAAACCAAAGAAAAACCGATGGCCCTTCGTGGTCAAAAGAAACTTTATGTCAGGCAGTTGACGCTGTCAAAGCCGGCCTATCGGGATATGAATCAGCTAAACTGAATTGCTTTATATTTTTATTTGTAAGTTCCTGCGTGCCATCCACAAAATAAATGTTTACGTTCTATCTAGATTCTAGCCAAAGGAAAAAATGTTACCTATATTTGTATTACTTAAGTAAATTAATTATAATATTATAATTTAAAGTTTGACTTAATTATTCAAAATAAATATATATTTTATATCCAGTCAAACAGTTTTAATTCATTTATAATTTAAAAAGTACCATTAAAGGTTGAGAACCCCTGATTATTAATCTATGGCGCACTTGCCCCACATTTGCGAAGAAAGCTGTAGTAGCTCTATAAGATTAGATAATAATATGAAAAAAAAAGGAATGTGTTTAGTGGTCAATATTCCACAGACTAAAACTATTTTTTTTATTGTTACGCATTACTTTGGCGCTTTTTTTTGAATAGGCGCACTTGCCCCGTTTTGAGAGGCAAGTGCGCCTAAGGCCATGTTTTTAAATTTCTTACAAAATATCGTTAAATTTATGATAGATTTGACTGCATTGATAGTTATTGCAGTTACAAAATACCAAATATTGTTAATGTAATAAATATACACTCATAAGTTGATATTTAAATAGAATATTTTGCATCGAAATCATCTATGTGAAAAATATGGCGCAATTGCCCCGACTGACCTTACTTACTTAGTACGAAATATTTAGTGAGTTAGATAGTATTGTTTGAGCAATGTTTTAAACTTATTAATACTTTTAGCTTGCCTGATATTGGCAGGTAAAGAGTTCCACAGTAGTATCGACCTGACAGTAAAGGATTGACCAAAGAAATTTGTGTTATGTTTAGGGATTTGGAGAAGGAGATTGGCCGAGGATCGCAATAGCTTAAATTCGGACGTTCGGAAGTCAAATCTATCCTTTAGGTAAGAGGGTGCTCTTGGATCAAATAGCAAAGTGTACAGTAAGGAGAGAATACGCATATTACGCCGAAGACGTATGTTCAACCAAGAAAGCCTAGAACGGTACTCCGAAATATGGTCAAATTTACGCAGACTAAAAATGAAGCGAATTGCGACATTCTGGAGACGCTCAAGTTTATTTAACTGTTCTTCGGTAAGGTCAGTAAAACACGTATCCGCGTAATCTAATATGGACAAGAATAAAGACTCGGCTAATAAAATTTTGGTCTGTAGTGGAAGAACGTTCTTTAACCTTTTCACCGAGTGCCAAACCGCGTACACCTTGCTACTGATCATTGATATATGGTCGGACCAAGAAAGATGGTCATTCAAGAGAACACCTAAATCTCTTACCTTCCTACTGAATGGTACATGAGTACCACATACGAGCACCGGAGGTAGATTCACCCAGTTAATCCTTGAGACTAATCCTTGGCTGCCAATAATAATGACCTGTGATTTGATTGGGTTAATCGAGAGGCCGTTACACCTACTCCACTCGCAAATTTTATTTAAATCATTATTTAAATCTGTGATTTTACTAGGAAGATTCTCTAATGACGTCTGGGCGTAGATTTGAAGATCGTCTGCATACAAATGAAAGAGAACTCATGCTATAGTGAAATGAGATGTTTGATACGTTTTCAGCCGTTAGGGGGCAGACGCAACGTAGGTACGTACACAAAGCGTCATCTGGTGGCGTAAGTGGTATCAAAAACGGTCAATAAGAATTTTCGATAATTTTTCTGTCACCAGGCGGCGCTAGGTAGCGAGACGGTCCTTGTCGTGTCAAAAAGTTGTCAGATGTCACGAATTTAAAAACCCTCATTGAGACTAAGTTCAGCAGTCAAGACGTAATTGGTCGACGAAGCTATGATCAGACAATTCGCAAATGGGGATCAGATAGAAAGAGATAGAACTTGTAGAATCTCACCTCGTCCAACGTAATAATATAATTGCTGAAGTCCTGCAAATACTTCAATCTGTAGTACTTCAGCACGGCGGCTCTGACGTCATGAGCCATCTCCTCGTTCATAATCCGCACTAGGTCGAGGAACGTGTCCATCGCGCGGCGCGATCTGTCCTTGAGCTCGTCGTAGGCGGCGCGCCCCGCAAGGAACAGCGAGTGCGATATTACATACGTCTCGTTGACTAGGTGGTACCGGTCCTCGACATTGAAATTTTGGATACTCTACAAGTAGAGACTAAGGGTTGAAAACACACAGCAACCTCATAATACATGACTGACAATAACGGCTCCCAACCAGCGTAAAATAACACTTATGAAGTTTTAATAGGCTAGAAATTAGAAATATACCTATTTTACGCTGTTGTTAGAACATATCAACATGCACAATATTCAGTAACCTGAGAAAGACCTTACACCATGGCTTCACGGATAACTTGCGTGTGATAAAAGTTGCGAGTTGCGCCGTAATCTTATAGCCTAGCCTAGCCCTATCCCAAAAAAGTGAATCAGCCAAGGTCTTATAGTATTATTGTCGGTAAAACAATATATATGACAAACTCACCGTATGTATATAGGATAGATAAAACATAAAATGCAAAAGAATTTTCTCTATTGAATGAAACATAAATAAATTTTACATATTGTATATAAAATCAGTATACAGCAGGTAAACCAATCCATAGTTTGTAATCAATTTTCCAATAATGCTTTATTTGCTTAGAAACAATACAATTTCAATTACTCTTATCAATTCAATAGTAGTTATTGTACCTAATATAAAATTTGAACAATATCTAATAGCGCCTATCACACGAACAGTTCTGACCGCGGTAAAAAGCATGCTCGAACCCGCGTAAATGCTCGAGGCCGACAGTCCAATCTGGCATGTCGATGACAGCGCATTTTCCAATTTGAACCGCGCGCTATAATGGGGTCTACAGACACACGAATACGGAGCGTAAAACGGAGCTGGTACGCTCCGTACCCAGATCCGGGCGTGTGTAAGGCAGTCCGGCGAACATAAGAAGAAGGCGAAGAGTTCGCCGCTGTCCGCATCGGATTTGGTCCGCTCCGTACCAAATTCGTGCGTGTGCAGAGCAGTCCGGCGATAAGGCCGTACAACGGTGTCAGTGTTGCCACCCCCCCCCCCCCAAGATTTACCCCCCAAAATTATGGAAAATATCTACGGGGGTTTACTAGGGGGGAGGATGTTTAGAGTTTACTCCTAATGAATCAATTTGTATGTAATAATAAAAATTATTTTAATGTGTGTATATAGCCAGGGATATGAAAATGTATTGGGAATGAAATCAGATTAAGACAAGTTAGTTTTATGTTATTCACGCGTAAGTCTTTATGTTAAACACTTAAACTTTCTTTCTAGCTTATTATCTCTTAGACCTGTCAATGGAAGTATACAGTAATCAGGGGTAAAATTGAGGAGAAAATATTTTTGAGAGTTTGTATCACTGCCCGTTATCAGTGAATTGCGGGAATCATCGTCGTCGTTGAAAAACAGCAGTGTAAATAGAACTCTGTGCTATATGCAATAGAACATAAAACCAAACACACGAGTGTCGAGCTTTTCGGTCCACTGCACCGTACCAAATCCGTGCGTGTTAGCGACACCGGATTCGGTCCGCGGCAGGCCCACCGCTAGCTGTTTTGTCGCCCGCGTGCAATACCGATTATGCCGCCCTACGATTACTTAATTACTATGAGTTTTGTCAAAAAAAGGCGATGAGTCGCTCGATTCGCCGCCCCCTGGGCGTGCCGCCCTTGTGCGGTGCACGCTTTGCACGCCCGTTTACCGCGACCCTAGTCCGCGGATATGGTCCGCTGTACGCTCCGTGCCAAATTCGTATGTCTGTAGATGCCATAACGTATTTTGACGTCGAAACCGTGAGTCGTGACGCATTTTTATCCGTATATAGGATGACATTTTTATCCGCAGTCCAAACCGCACAGATCCTTCCACGGTTTGGAACACAGTCCGAACTTTACATGTGGAGAGCGCTATTATGTAAGACGACGGCAGTCCAAAATATGACGCATTTTTAGTCGTAATTAGCACGAACGTTCGATTCACAGTCCAACCCGCACATATTCTTCCAGTCATTGGAACTCATTCCAAACATTGTTCTACAAACAAGTGGTTAAAATTAAAAACTTAGGTACCTACACTTTACTGGACTAATATAATAAAAGAAAACATCATAATATTTAATATTTTTATTACAATAATTGTTATAACGTGTGTCCTTTCTAGTGATGTGCCGGATATCCGTATCCGTATCCGTATCCGCGGATATCCGAGGCAGAAGAAAGATCCGTATCCGTGTCCGTATCCGTTACTATTTGGCGGATCTTTTACGGATCTATTCACCTTATTAATATTAAAATTATAGATGAATTATTTAAATTAGTGATTACTGATTAAGGTAGCGACTAGCAATAAAAATTATTAAAATCAATACAGATATATTGAGGATTTTTCTTTGTAAATAGGATTTTTTAAAGAGTTGTGCTTTTACCCTTACGGGAATACTTTCCATCACAAATTTTACACTTTGCACATTCATCATTTACTAACAGCCTAGTGGTCTAGTGGTTAGAGCATTGGCTCTCGACTCGGAGGTCTTGGGTTCGATTCCCGCATTGGAACAACAAAAATGTTGTTTCCAAGTTTGGTTAGGACAATGCAGGCTGATCACCTGATTGTCTGACAAGAAAGATGATCCATGCATCGAATGGGCATGTAAAAAGTCGGACCTGCGCCTGATCAGTGATCTCTCGTCAGTCGTGTCGGTTATACGTCCCACTGGGTTATGAGAGTAAAGGAAGAGGGAGTGCTCTTGTATACTGCGCACACATTTGGGCACTATAACTCTTGCGTAGCTGGCCTGGTTTTCAATGAAACAAGCCACCAGTCACTGAAATCGGTGTGGGGTAGCTCCCCTTATTATATTATTTACTAACACAAAAAAATTCAAAATTACACTACTAAACTTCTTTGTAGTCATTTTTTATAACTCATGTACCAATACCAAACAAGCGTTATCTATGCTGCCCAGTGTCAACACACAAAACTATAAACAAAACAAAAGAAATAACCACCGTGTAATGCAAGTCGAAACATGTGTGAAGATCGCGCGCACCGACACCGACTGCGTAAGAAAGTTAAGATCCGTATCCGTATCCGCGGATCTTGATACCAAATATCCGTATTCAGATCCGTATCCGCGGATATACATTTTTAACGATCCGGCACATCACTAGTCCTTTCATATTGAAGGTATAAACAGTCAAACCCAACAAGAGTTTGTAGTTAGAGACAGATTACAAATCATTATATTATGATTGGGGACATTCGTGCTTACTATCTATTAGGTTGGGGAAAAAGTTTCTTCGCATTTTATATAAAAATTCAAAAGGTTTTTTTATAAAGTTTAATTACAAGTGACTAAAGTATATAGATGCCATTTTGTTCGATAACTTTTTGCTATCTTGTTGGTAGGTACATGATCCCATTGCTATAAAATTTTTGGGGCTTCTGATGAAAAAACTGCGACAAGTGGTTTTGGCAGTCCTATTGTGATGTCAACCTGACACTGCCTAAGGAATTCTGCAGCGACCGAAACAGGTGGAAATCTGAAGGTGCAAGATCAGGACTATACGGCGGATGCATTAACACCTCCCAGCCAAACTCCCGTAATTTTTTCTGAGTGGCTAAAGATGTGTGAGGTCTAGCGTTATCATGGTGAAAAACCACATCCCTTCTGTTGATTAATTCCGGCCGCTTTCTCTCAACTTCTTGCTTTAATCTCATCAGTTGTTCGCAGTACAGTTCAGAATTGATGGTCCTACCTGGCGGTAACAGCTCATAATGAATAATGCCCTTCCAATCCCACCACACACACAGCATCACCTTGTTGCGAGTTAACCCGGGTTTCGCCACAGTCTGTGAAGCCTGACCGGCCTTTGACCACGATCTGTTTCGCACGTTCTTGTCGTACGTGATCCACTTTTCATCACCAGTTATCAGCTTCTTCAAAAATGGTTCGGTTTCATTACGTCGTAATAAAGAATCACAAATGAGTACACGGTTCATTAGGTTTCTTTCAGTGAGCTCATGAGGCACCCAAATATCGAGCTTTTTTGTGTACCCAGCTTTTTTCAAATGCGCCAAAACCGTTTTGTGGTCAATCCCCAGTTCTTCAGCTACATCGTAACTACTAATATGCCGATCTTGCTCCACTTTTTCAAAAATGGCAACAGTTTTGTCCGTAACAGGGCGACCAGAGCGACGTGCATCTTTGATATCAAAATTTCCGGATTGAAAACGCTTAAACCAAATTTGCGCTACTCTCACAGATACTGCATTAGGTCCATAAACATCACAAATTTTTTTCGCGGCTTGTGTTGCATTTTTACCTTTTTTGTAATAAAATTTTAAAATGTATCGAAATTCTTCATAAGAATCACTCATTTTAACAATAAGAAAAACAAATGAAAATCTCAAATTTACCTAATTTGAATTTGGAATTGTCTTCTGTAAAATTAAAACTTTTTAATGATACCAAAATCAGCCAGATACAATTGGTATAGCCCAAGATATTTTATGACAAGTTCATACATACTATAATGCGAAAAGACTTTTTCCCCAACCTATTATATCTATACCTATACATCTATACATCTATACAGATATATAAAATTGAAGTGTCTGTTTATAATTTAAAAGTAACAGCTTTTCACTTAATGCATATGAAAGTATATTCGGTACTTAAGTACAATAAAATACAAATTTTTTAAATTTTTGTCTGTCCGTCTGTCTGTCGGTCTGTCTGTCTGTCTGTTTGTTCCGGCTAATCTCCGAAACGGCTGGACCGATTTTAACGGGACTTTTACTGGAAGATAGCTAATGTTATAAGGTCTAACATAGGCTACTTTTATTTTAGGGTTCCGTTTTAAAAAATAGGGTTCCGTATCCGTTAGTTCTGTGCAAACGAAGTTGCGGGCATCAGATAGTAATGTAAATAAGTAGTTTAAAGGTACGCACACATCGTGTCGGGCCGCAGCGGGCCGCAACGGGCCGCATCGCAGCGGGAAACGCGTACATAACACATTACGATGAATCGGGCCGCAGCGTATTGACGGATATTGAGTACAGTAGGTATACTGCCAGAAATCCGCGCAATGAGTTTTTAAACTCGTGACATCTGAAGCGACAAGGACGGTCGGGCTACCAAGCGCCGCCTGGTGACAGAAAAGAATCGAAAATCCTTATTGACCGTTTTTGATACCACTTACGCCACCAGATGACATTTGTGTGCGTTGGGTCTGGCCCCTGACGGCAGAAAAAATATCAAACACCTTCATTGTAAGTACATAATATGTTATGGATAGCTCCAATTTTTTTTTTGTGTGTTAGAATAATAAACAACTTGTACAAAAATGTTTTCATACCACAATTTGCTGCTGCTTTCTATATCACACTCGACACTGTGTCGGGCTGCAGCGGAGTATACGGACCGCATCGAACGTAACCAAAATCCGCGGCAGAGTGATGCGGCCCATTGCGCCCCGGCAAAGTGAGCTATGGTTAGGGTAGCCATATCTTACATATGACTCCCCGGACAAGACGCGTGAAAACCCCGGATTTTGGAGTACGAAACCCGGACATAGAACAATTTTTATCCGACTACGGCAGTGTCAAAAAGAAAGGAAGATTTATAATTGCTGCAAATAAAAAAAAAACTTAGGCCTTCCTAATTCTGCCTACAAAAACCCGGATAGCAAATAAAATCCGGCCCGGACGCTCCCCGGACGACCTTTAAACTAGGACAAATCCGGGGAAACCCTAGCTATGGTTCACATCCTACTTCCTACTAATATTATAAACTAGCTGATGCCCGCAACTTCGTTTGCGCAGAAATAACGGAAGCGGAACCCTATTTTTTAAACAATACCCTAAAATAAAAGTAGCCTATGTTAGACCTTATAACATCAGCTATTTGCTAGTGAAAGTCCTGTGAAAATGGGTCCAGCCGTTTCAGAGATTAGCCGGAACAAACAGACAGACAGACCGACAGACAGACAGACGGACAGACAAAAATTTTAAAATTTGGTATTTTATTGTATAAAGTACCGAATATACTTTCAGATGCATTAAGTGAAAAGCTGTTAGTTTGAAGTTACAAACAGACACTTCAATTTTATTTATCTGTATGTATGTATGTATAGATGTGAAAGTTTGTGAGGATGTATGGATGGATGTTTGTTACTCTTTTACGGAAAAACTACTGAACGGATTTTGATGAAATTTGTTATCTTAGTAGTTTGGGCTCTGGATTAAAACATAGGCTACTTTTTATTCCGAAAAAATACAGTGTTCCCAAGGGATACTGTATTTACGCGGGCAGAGCCGTGGGCGACAGCTAGTGCAATATAATATGGAGTGCATTTTACCGATGCGGCCCGCCCGCTCCGGCCCGACATAATAGGAGCGTACCTTTAAACTGTAGTCTTTCGTCTATCCCCCTTACTAATAAAAATATTTATACAGTGTACAAGCTTTACAATGTTTTGTCCTTTATATCTGTCAAGCGACTTTTCCAACGTATAAGACAAGGACAAAATACTGTATAGCTTATCCACTGTGTACATTAGTAATGGGGTTTTAATCTTAATATGTTATAAAGTTTTCTAGCAAACGCTGCAGTGCTCAACTGATAAATACAGTCTTTATTAATTATAAGTTATAACACAACCAGTAGCAATTAGATAATTTTTCAGGAAATATAGAATGAAAAGGAATTGACTATTGTAGCTACTTAGTTGCACACTTGTATCTACTTAAAATTTTGTAAAACGAATTGCTATGTTAAAATTAAAGCATTCTTATATTAGTGTACAATATATTACGTATACCATACATATAAAAGATCTACAGAATCTTAATATAAATCACATAATACATTTAAATATATTATAAACAGTGGACTCCAAGCGATGAGTGCATGTTTGAGCTTCCCCACTTACTCTGTAACAAGAGAAGATAGTATTCTGGTCAGTAAATATTCTTAAGCTAGGACTATATAACCGGAATTTTTCCGACCGGAGAAAATTCTCAGCATTGAAAATAGAACTCTCGACTCATACAATAGAGGCGAAAATCGTACACACGAGTGTGGAATCAAATTTCAATGTCAAATGTGACAGTTGTCAAATTGTGTGTCCGATTTTCAGCTCTGTTGTATTGGTCCCTCTGGACCAATACTCTATCCTATTTATAATACTCTGAATTTTCTACGGCCTTCCGCATTCCAGAGCATAATATAGTCTCAAGTCTTATAATATAAAATACTATACATACTACAGTTTATCTATGGCGAAGGCTTGATCTCCTTCATAGGGTTTCCCTAGCCTGTATAATAGGTAGGCATTTGGATGACGGTCTTCAAAAGGTAAGTGAAGCAATAGGAATGGGGTTGTAGGAACCCCACGCTGCTGGTACTCATAAAGTGTTTGTGTCTGCCCCCTGAACACCAACCTGGCGATCAGTCCTTGTGCAGCAGCTTGTTGAAGGCGCCGTACGAGGTCTCCAGGTCGAACAGCAGCTGCCGCACCTGCGCCTCCGACAGCTCGTCCGACGCCGACATCGCCGACAGTCGGTCCAGCCATTCTTGCACCTGTGTGTTGGAAATTAAAAAGATAAGCGCCGTCAGACTGCTCCAGGTTTATTTTCTACAATGTGAGACGAGCCAGTTGCACACTTTCAAATTTCTAAAGACTAAAGTCAAGCTGCACAACTATTGCACAATTTCATATAAAAAAGTTATTTGACTTTAAAAGGACCAAATTCAAACAAATGCAAATAGCACGATCTCGCAGGTTATTTTGATGGCGTTACAGCTTAGAACCATTCGCCAGTGTCAAGTTAAAAAAGGCGGCAATATAAAATTCACGTTAAGTTTTCAACACCGTATTTCAAAATCGTCCCAGTCTAAAGTCTAATCAAAGTCCAAATAAATAGTCAGTGCAGTCAATGAGTCAAGTCAGTCGATTCTGTAAAGTCAAACTATAGACGGGTCTGGATAAGTTTTGAGGGTGCAAAAATTCTAAAGTCTTTTATTTTTTGTATATAGTTTCCGGACCTTCTTCTTAGTCTAAAATTTGATTTTGTGCCATTTTGGATGGCTGCGTTTGTAGCAATTTAGGTTTTTGTGTCTTTCATGGATATTGGCCCAAAAGTAAATTATAACTAAAAATTTTACTTTCACGATATTAAGGAAAGAGTAACCGATGCACATATGCAGTTTGAGTCGTATCCAACCAGGGGTTTCCTGGTATTCGGCTACTATATAAAACATGGTCCCACCAGACCCACAACTATTCTAATGTCTGACAAATCTTAAAAAACTGTTCAGAGTGATAATATCTGAGTCTGTAAGAAAGATGTGCCACATTCGGCAATTTCGTATAAAGATATTCCATTTTTTTCCTCAAACTCGCTATAAAAACTACTAATGAAACTTTTAGTTAGTAGAGTTCGTATCTATATGATGATTATGGTGTTACAAAACACTTTCTATAAGTTTAACCATGTTTATCCGCGGGATTTTTTATTAGAATGTAAAAAACCAACTTTTATCATGTATCAATGGCGAATACGGGGTGCGGGCCTCTCGCCACGCGGGGAGGGGCCCAAGTTTCATATTAATACGACAAAATGAAATGACAATTTATGTGACAACTTGACAAGTAATAATGTTCTAAATGCGAAATTTATAATTTCAATTTTAAATTTATTTCATGTTTAATGATGCCAAGACGAGACCATAATATTATGACTCGCTAATAAAAAATGTCTTCAGATCTCGTCTAGAACCTTCTGACTCCACTCTACGTTCTCTAACTCTATAAAGCTTGAATTTACTACACTACTCGTAAAGTAGAAAATAGGCTTAAGATAAAAAATATTTTAGTCACTGTTCATAGCTTTTCTGTTAGAGAACACAATGTTCTGGCACAACGACGACGCTCGAATATTGCTAGTGTGGGGTGTGCCTTATACAAAAGCTCATGAAGTAATGAAACGCTCAAGCTATGCATTTTGACTCATTAAACGGATCGCACTAGCTGGCTTACTACTTTGGCTGCGTAACGTTAGACTTTAAAAAATAAAAAGCCAAGGAGTGTTCCCAAAAAGGCAAGCAAAGTTTAAAATTGATGTAATTCAAAGGTCAGTTATACAAAAAACAAATAAAAAAATCATAGCCTCTAATATTACTTACTGTACCTACGCGGGCGGAAATGCGGGCATCAGCTAGTTTTAACATAAAACTAACAAGCAATAATAAATAAATAAAAATTCAAAAATAAAAAACCTTTTATTTCCAGTTTAACAAATTAATGCTTTTTATAATACTAATTAAAAATTATAATAAAATTACAAATTAAATTAAGACTAACGTTAGGTATTGTAAATCAATTATTTTATAAGACTAACATTATTATAAATTAATGCTAAACATAGTAAACATATATCGAAAAGCAGTACAAGGATCGGTCCACATTCGTACGTAGTGCTCTGATGTTTCACTAGGCTCGACTTGGCGGGGCCCTGCCGTGCCCCTAGATATAAAATTGTCAACGGGATGAATAACAATATAAACAAATATTATTTTGTTGGTTTGTAAAATGTATTTAATTATATAAATTATTACAATCAATTAATAACCTAATAAATAAGTCCTTAACCACGAGTATTAGAAGCATGTATACAGCAACCTACGTGAGCATTTCTCAAATTTTTTGACCATAATTTTAATAATCTTCTTAAAATACAATAAGTATATTTTGGACATATTATATTAAATACAGCTAGCTAAAACTAGACAGATTCTGAATTTATGGTTGTTTTTTTGTTTAAATAGAGTTTTTATACAAAAAACTTGTAAATTATTAGTTAAGGGCGAAATAAAAGTTCTTATTTTGTTACTTGGAAATTAATGAAAACCATAAAGAAACATGCAGACTGTATTATAAATTTATCTTTTTCTATGTAGATCATAAATTAAACAACATCTGATAAAAGTAAAAATTGTGAAAAAAAATATTTAAATTGTTTTTAGCAGTACTGAGTATTTTTTGTTACCTTTTTTAAACTTTCTAGTCAAAATGTTTAGTTTTCCTCTAAAATAGAAAAAGGGATATTATATTTACTATTTATAATTATAATAATATTTATCATAAAATTGTTTTAAATTATTGATTATAGCATTTCAATTTAAAGAAAAAGAAATATCTACCATTATTATCAGAAAAAAATTGGGACAGTATCAAAACAAGAAACTTGGGTAACAAAATCGGAAATGTAAGGCTAAGCATACACACACTTGACACTCATTTTATGTACAACAGCATTCGTTTTTCATTTCGTAACAGCATTAAAACTCGCGATACTCATATCGCGAGTTCTAATGCTGTTACGAAAAAAATACTTTTGAGCTTGTGAACGAAAGGAATTGGAGACAAGATTTTGTACACCTTTGTTACCTGTTATCTCCCAAAGGAACCGCGATCCAGGTTCCATGTTTGGGGATTAATCTTACCAGTGTTGGGGCCACACGTAGAAGAACTTTCATGCTTGTGAACGCTAGTAAGGTCTGGCCTTCACGGGCTCTTGGGCCATTAAAGCACCAACAATCCTAGTGTTGAAGCTCGGGTAGGTGATGTTAAACAAACTTATGAGACAAATGCATAAATTAATATTAACAGGGTCCTTAATTTAAAGCTTACCCTTTTTTATTTTAAAATTATATTTGAAAAATAAAATACCTATATACTTTAGTGCTTCGGTCAGCTGATATACGCAGCCGTTTTTATTTTGTAATTTATATTATGTGATCGTTATTATTTAGTTTTATCCTGTGTTATAATCTTCAAATTTAGTAATATTATACATAACAAAAGATATATATGTATATAACATTATGGGGATTAAACGAATATAGATACCTACCTACCAGTATGGCAATTTTACGAAATGTGTACTTAGCTTTAAAAACTCCTTTTTTGTTACCCCTCGTTCTGGTTATACGTTACCACGCGAAAGTAACAAAAACAGAAGTAACGAAATGACGGGTACAGATTTTGAATAAAATACATATTCTTTAAAACTCAATACTTAAAACAGTATTTTACATCAAATTGTAGCCCATTAAAAGAACTATTTATCAATTTCAACAATAGTATTGAGTATCTTGAACTTACCTTCACACAGTATAACAAAATCCAGATCGAATTAATCGCAGTGCAGAGCACAACGTCAAGCCGCGGCTGTTGTCGACACCGAAATGACATCACAACAAAATGGCAATGTGAAATGTCGTCAGTAGTGTTGCCAAAGGAAAAAAAATCAATTAACTTTGTAGTTTAAAAAATCTTTCGACACAAAAATCGGTAACAAAATCTGAATTCCGTTTTGGAATTTTTTATGGGACAATATTATTTTCCTGAAACTGATTAACTTACGACGTATTTCACTATTATACTAAATAAAATATGTATTCAAATACTCTAAGTAGTGTTTTAAGACTATAACATTTATTCCGTTTCTTAGAATTTAATGAAATAAATGAGTTCAAAATCACCGCGGTCGCAATGGGACAACCTATTTTCCATACTACGAAAATTTTGGTATTTTAGATTATTAATTATTTATTGTAGTGAGAGTGTTTTATTTATAGCTTTGATATTTTCTCTGATAATTAAATAATATCAACGAAGTTACGACAGTCATGTATGTTATTTATGTTATCGTAGTAAAAAAATAATCAAAGACCAAAACATGGGACATCGACGTTGCGGCTATGGTCAAAAAATTTGAGAAATGCTCACGTATAAAATTCAAGCGTTGAAATAACTTATTTATTTTTTATTAAATAATACTATATATACAATAAATATGATGTAGCTGAAGAGACTATTCGGTTAAACGACTAATTTCAAGAACTGAAATTAGGTATTTGAAATTGTAATTTTTTTGGTGTTAGATAACCGAAGTTTCATGTGGAAGCCTATCGGATATCAAATTTTATTGTGCATTTATGTATTGTATAAAATCAGGCGACAATTACATTCAGCTTCGTCATTCGTGATACGCAAACAAAGTTGCGGGCAAAAGCAAGTTTAAATTTTGTAATCGCTATAAAATGCGAAATATAAAAATTTTGAAATGTAGTCGAATGAATGACATTTTATCACACACATTTACGTATATGTGTAATGTGTATGTTGTAGTGCGAATATTCCACAATACTTCGACCGCATATTATAATAATATTATTTTTGCATTTTATTATTTAAACCCTCCATGAAATAGGCACAAACTTGGAATATAGATTCTTTATGACTTAATAATATTGAATACGTGAACTTTATTTAACGATTATGTGTTTTTGGAGCGCTTTTAGCTTAGGGAATCTAAAAAACTTAATTTCTCGAATCGCAGTCGCTTAATGTGGCACAAAATTTGGAATTAGGCCTATTTTAGTGGTCTTAAACAGAAAATAGTCGTTTATCACACTTTAGAATTTTTGCCGGTACTGTTTTCAAAAAATGACCCTAAGTCATTTTTTACTGGACGAAAACGACGCAAATTAAGTTTCCATACTCTGGAAGCTGTCCCAGTTAAGATACCATTAATATTTTAAACTTTAAATCAATATTGCCACTTTTATAGCCATATAAAAAAAATCAACCACAAATAATGGAATTGCTGAAAACGCAGTGGGCAGAAATGGCACAAAACTTAATGATAAGCTCCCCAGGGACTACTTTATCAACACACAAAAATTCAGCGACTTTAGAATTTTTTCCACTTACCACCTCGAATACGCCTAGCGCGACCCGTCTACTAGTAGACGCTTTTTGAAGTTGTACCACTTGCCCACACTTGTGCACGTTATCGAATATTTAATATTTATATATTTAATGAAGAACCAAAAATATATTTGTAAGTGGTAGAGCCATGCTTCGGCACGAATGGGCCGGCTCGACCGGAGAAATACCACGGGCTCACAGAAAACCGGCGTGAAACAGCGTTTGCGCTGTGTTTCGCCGAGTGAGTGAGTTTACCGGAGGCCCAATCCCCTACCCTATTCCCTTCCCTACCCTCCCTTATTACCCTATTCCCTCTTAAAAGGCCGGCAACGCACTTGCAGCTCTTCTGATGCTGCGAGTGTCCATGGGCGACGGAAGTTGCTTTCCATCAGGTGACCCGTTTGCTCGTTTGCCCCCATATTTCATAAAAAAAAAAAATGTTAAGTATTCATTAAGAGCTGAAATAACACAAATTTATGAAAGAAAAACAAAACGTCACACGTTGGATTCCCCCGCAAAACTCGATCTCGCAGTTCCAAAATCAAATTCCTTTGCAAATACCTTGAGCTTGCCCTCGAAGTCATCAGGCAGCATGACGAGGCGGTCCATGGTGTCGCGGAGGTCGCGCAGCTCCGGCTGGATCATGTCCATCGCGCGGAACTCCAGCCGCAGTTTGTCCATGAGGGTAATGAACAGCTGGAGATGAAGCAGACGAGTCATAGGTAAGACAGGGACAAGAATATGATTGAGGCTCAATCGAAAAAATAAACGTGTATGTATATTCCTATGTACGCACTACGCACGTTTTAAAGGTTTTATTTACTGCTTTGAAGTTAGTTACGTATTTTTAAGGATAATTGAGAAAGAGTTTCAAACTAACTTCATCATGTTGCTTTTTTGGTGTGCATGTGCGCGCACGTTATAATTTTACTCTCATATAGAGAAGAAAGAAGAATCCTAGGTACTAATATTATAAAATGTGAAAGTTTATTAGGACGGATGGATGGATGGATGTTTGTTACTCTTTCACGCAAAAACTACTAAATGAAGTTTGGTATGGTAGTATATCAGGCTCTATATTAAAACATAGGCCACTTTTTATCCCAAAAAGTACAGTGTTCTTTTCAGATACGTCGCGAGCAAAGACTGGTACTCTCATATTTTTCCAAACACAGCAAATCTGAATGAATAGTATAGCTCAGAATTTAGATTACGAGTATAGGCAACAAATTATAAAATATAGATTTATAATTCGTATGATCTGACTGATAAAATGTAGCATTTAAAAATAAATTCATGTGATTTGTGTGTGCTTCATAATCAGTACGCTAAATTGAATCGGGAGGGTATAGTTTCCGTGGTGTAGCGGTTATCACATCTGCCTAACACGCAGAAGGCCCCCGGTTCGATCCCGGGCGGAAACATAGTTTTTTACGATTTTATTTTTGTAACTATTTTGACAGTTATAATTGTATAATTAATAGTATCATTACTAATAGCTAAATATTTTTACTGATGATATTTTGTTCAACATCTATGTTTGATTAACACTAGGTTAATAATAATAAGTAGGTTGATAGGTTCTCGTATTCTCTATGCTTAGTATGATGAGCTACTAAAAATGAAGTGTCGCAGAAAAAAAATCCTTCCTACTCTTTCTTTATTGTTTTTATCTATTAATATAAAAAATCATGTGATGATCTTTAGCAAAATTGTTGAGTCAAAGAAGGTTTCTGAATAATGATTTGCAATTGCACCCGGTAAATGGCGCTGCTGTCAGTACGTCAACAATTTTAATTCTAAGGCGGTAGGTACGAAGTTTGCCAGGATATGACAGCTAGTCTAAATTATATGTTGAAAAACTGTCAGTGAATGAAGAGAAAAATTTATATAATATTAAATTATTTGCAATAAACTTACTTATTGCAAAATAATTAAATACTTATTTACACAACTGATTAGCTAGGGATCGTCCATTAATCACGTGATGCCTAAAGGGGGAGGGGGGGTCCGAAAAAAAATCACCAAGTATCACCAAGGGGGGGAGGAGGTATAAGGAGAGATCACGTGTATTAATTTTTGAATCTAGTCTATGCATATCGAAATTATTTTTGGTTGTAGATTCGTAGTGTTGTTTAAATACTTACAAAACAAAGGACTTGTATAGTTTTAATTGCTTAAATTATTCGATTAAATTGTTTTTAAGTTAAAAATTTTCTTCAAACATGACTTGCTTACTATGTAAAAAAAATACACGTGATCTTAGGTAGGGGAGGGCGGGTAGTATAAAACCTCACCACGTATCACCAGGGGGAGGGGAGGGGTCTAAAAAGTTGTTAAAAACATCACGTGATTAATGGACGGTCCCCTATTTCTTTGTCTGATACTTTGAAAAAGTCACTTGACAGGCGAAACTACAGGGCGATTTTGATGAAATTTGGCACAGATGTAGAGTAGACCACAGGAAAGGACATAGGCTACTTTTGAACTGAGCCTAATAGCTGATCAGTAATTGTGTAAATATTTTTATTAGTAAGGGCCAGAGGGGTTTAATTTCTAATTAAAAAAAAGCTGCCACACCCTAGACTTCTTTGGTGTTTCAGTGTCTCGTGGCATCTGTAACCAGTAACCATCAGACCCATTATTTAAGCAAACATTGGCCTGATTGGTTGGCCAAACAAGCTTGAGATCTTGGTTGAATATGGAGAATGTTCGCTTTTCGAAGGCTTTCTGTATGGTCAAGGTGTAGAGTGATGTTACATCAGCGGTATTAGAATATTTTCAGAACTTTCAATATAGGTAACTACTGTATTAATATTAAGTATTAACATAAACTAGTGTATCAGTATACATAATAGTCTTACTGTAACAAAGTTTCAAGTGATTTTACATACAATCTAGTAACATTATCCGTTGTCCTAACAAAAGAACTTTATAAAATGGACATACCGATACAATTTCAGCGATATATTTGTTTGTATTTCCTTTGTCATCTTTGATCAAATTTGGTTTGTTTTCTCTGATACGTTCCAGGGCTGCAGGGCAATCCAACTGAAATAAAAAAGTATTATTGTAAACCATTGAGATTTCACTTAAAATATTGAGCACTAGCTTATCCCCGTGACTTTGGCCGCGTGGAGTTCAGATTCCATACAATATTTTAACCCCTTTTTGGGGGGCGAATTTTCAAAAATCCTTTCTTAGAGGATGCCTGATGCCGTGACGTGATCACAACTATCTGTACATGCCAAATTCCAGCGAAACCCGTTCAGTAGTGTCGTGTGTGCGTTGATAGATGATCAGTCAGGTTTGCATTTTATGGGCATTTTCACTAAAAAGTTCCCCCCTCACTTTTACGCTGTCACACGTTTTATTATATTGTGTGTGGACATGAATATGTATAATTTTTTTATAATATTGAATCGATTCCATGTATACATATTAAACTAGTTTCTGATCAACAATCGTTGTATAAATAAGCTTAATAAATTAAAATAGAAGTAATTCAAATGCCAAAAGAAGCTGTTTTTAGCATGTCACAACGCTTATCGGCTACGAACATACTGAATTACTTAAAGGGATAATTTTCCCTCAAAAACATTTAAAAGTATTTGTTCATGTAGTGGACTATTTCATCCACCTCAGTGATTAAAATTGGCAATTGAATCCTGATATTATAGGTGTAAAATACATTTTTGTGAAAAACCGAAAATTGGAACCGACCGGACATGTCAGCACTGTGACGGTAATATAAAAATAGTTTTTCTACTAAAACTGTTTTATTTTATAAAAATGGCAACACTATCCATAAAGGATCGTTGTTGTTATTTTGAAATTCGTCGGGTTGTTAAATTCGCGAAGTCAAGAAGGTATTTTGTTGGTGTTAGTGAATGGTTACAATTTTAAAGTCAGGTATGTGACGGTTTTTCTTAAATACATACTTGTATCATAATGTAGAACTATTTTCAATCGATTTTGGTGTTATTCGCGCAATGTTTTAATCTGTTAATTTAGTAATATATCATTTTATTTGGTGAGAATGAATTTTTCTCTCGCCTCAATTAGAAAATGTGACGTCAGTTCAGTGCAGTGACGTTTTATACCGTCACTTATAGGACGGACCACCAAAGTCACCAAACTGACTCATAAGGCTGGGTATACATCAGAGTTGGGTGTTAGTCAAATAATTTTTAATCAACTTATTAATTGATTTGAAACGTATTTGCAATTAAATAAGTAAGAATAATAAAAAAAAATAATTTATATAACGATAAACTTGCATTAATCCATTATTATTATTCGCTACTATAATAATTGCAATGAACTTTTAAACTGTTTTATGAAACAAATAAAACGAACAATTAACTTTTTGTCGCAATATGGAGTCAATTGAAATATTGACTTTAAATGGGATTGAAGGCAGTCGTCTTAAAATTTGTTGTATGCCCCAGGCCAGGCCTACACACCATGTTTTATTATTGTTAGTTCTGATTAAAATGCATAAATATATTGAAAATTAATCTATTGTTAAGTACAGGGTGTATCGGTAAACATTCACATTCCTTTAACTACCTCTTATGTTATATAACCAACCATTCGTATTCCATATAGTATACGGAATTCGTATAAAAAAAATTAAAAATATATCAATATAATAATATAAGTACTTACTAACGCTTAAACGTAATAAAAATAACTAAAAAATGTTTCTAGTATTTATAAAAATATGACTTTTATTTCCAATTTGTATAATAGGTTGGGGAAAAAGTCTTTTCGCATTATAGTATGTATGAACTTGTCATAAAATATCTTGGGCTATACCAATTGTATCTGGCTGATTTTGGTATCATTAAAAAGTTTTAATTTTACAGAAGACAATTCCAAATTCAAATTAGGTAAATTAGAGATTTTCATTTGTTTTTCTTATTGTTAAAATGAGTGATTCTTATGAAGAATTTCGATACATTTTAATATTTTATTACAAAAAAGGTAAAAATGCAACACAAGCCGCGAAAAAAATTTGTGATGTTTATGGACCTAATGCAGTATCTGTGAGAGTAGCGCAAATTTGGTTTAAGCGTTTTCAATCCGGAAATTTTGATATCAAAGATGCACGTCGCTCTGGTCGCCCTGTTACGGACAAAACTGTTGCCATTTTTGAAAAAGTGGAGCAAGATCAGTATATTAGTAGTTACGATGTAGCTGAAGAACTGGGGATTGACCACAAAACGGTTTTGGCGCATTTGAAAAAAGCTGGGTACACAAAAAAGCTCGATATTTGGGTGCCTCATGAGCTCACTGAAAGAAACCTAATGAACCGTGTACTCATTTGTGATTCTTTATTACGACGTAATGAAACCGAACCATTTTTGAAGAAGCTGGTAACTGGTGATGAAAAGTGGATCACGTACGACAAGAACGTGCGAAAAAGATCGTGGTCAAAGGCCGGTCAGGCTTCACAGACTGTGGCGAAACCCGGGTTAACTCGCAACAAGGTGATGCTGTGTATGTGGTGGGATTGGAAGGGCATTATTCATTATGAGCTGTTACCGCCAGGCAGGACCATCAATTCTGAACTGTACTGCGAACAACTGATGAGATTAAAGCAAGAAGTTGAGAGAAAGCGGCCGGAATTAATCAACAGAATGGGTGTGGTTTTTCACCATGATAACGCTAGACCTCACACATCTTTAGCCACTCAGAAAAAATTACGGGAGTTTGGCTGGGAGGTGTTAATGCATCCGCCGTATAGTCCTGACCTTGCACCTTCAGATTTCCACCTGTTTCGGTCGCTGCAGAATTCCTTAGGCAGTGTCAGGTCGACATCACAAGAGGACTGCCAAAACCACTTGTCGCAGTTTTTTCATCAGAAGCCCCAAAAATTTTATAGCAATGGGATCATGTACCTACCAACAAGATGGCAAAAAGTTATCCAACAAAATGGCACCTATATACTTTAGTCACTTGTAAATAAACTTTATAAAAAAACCTTTTGAATTTTTATATAAAATGCGAAGAAACTTTTTCCCCAACCTAATATTATCTAGCCTTGCCCTAAGGATTTTAGATGTGTCAGTTTGGTGACTGTCCCATTTTGCTTGTGGTTTGTAAAATTTTATTAATTTTGTTTTAAACATTATTCAGTTATTTTTTTTTTATTAAATTGTTTCACATAGTTTAATATTGAATATACAATTTACAAATTAAAAATCAGGCTACTGAATTTAAAACTAGGAAGAAAATAAGGATCGCACTGTCACCACTTGTCACCAAGCCGAACTTAAATCTCAATTTTAAGAAATCTGAAATAATTTTTAGATTAAAATTTATTTTCTTATGATAAATGTGAATATTTCGGACTAATCTAAGGTAAAAATAATGGCCTAGTGTCTTTATTTTAAATATTACAGCCGTTTTTCAGTGTCACCAAACTGACCATAATTTTGCTGCACTGTCCACTTAGTAATTGGTTTTTATATACAAATTAAGCTATTTGTCGAAAATAAAGTAGATTTATCAGTACAAAAAACATATAAAAATATGATGAAACCTCTGTCAAGTCAAATAAATAAATAAATAAAAAAGCCCTTTATTCTGTGAATTTACAATTTTTTTAATAAATTACATTTTAAATTATGTCTCTCAACACAGTGTGCCTTTCGGCATAGGCCTCCTCCAACGATTTCCACTGCTTCCTGTCCTTCGCGACCCGTCTCCAATTCGATCCTGCTGTGAGCTTTAGATCATCTTCCCATCTGTGGTATTGTCTGCCTCGGTTTCTCTTGCCATCTCTCGGGTACCACTCCGTCACTTCTCTACTCCACTTCCCCATTGTGTCCCGTAGCATGTGACCGGTCCAACGCCACTTCTGCTGGTCAACACGTGTTAGGACGTCCGTTATCCCTTTATCGTCCGTAAAGGAGACAACTTGTCCAAGGTATGTATACTCCTGCACATACTCTAGTGGTTCGTTGTCTATGTTAATGTGGATCATGGTGCTATTTGTCATAAGTTTTGTTTTCTTTGTGTTCATTCTAAGTCCAATTCTCAGGCTCTCTTCGTTCAGGCTTGACACCATGTGCCTGAGTTTGTTTGGGTCTTCTTCGAATAGTACCAAGTCGTCAGCGAATCTGAGGTGATTGAGTTTTTTGCCATTTACATTGACTCCAAAGTCTTCCCAGTCCAGTTTGCGGAAAACACATTCTAGGACGGCTGAAAACAGTTTGGGGGATAGCGGGTCCCCTTGTCTAACGCCTCTTTCTACACAGAACTCATTTCCCAAGCTTTCAAGTTGGATTTTAGCTTTGCTGTTGCTATAGATCATTTCTATGACGTCAATGTATGCTGTTGGTACACCTTGTTGTTTCAGGCTGTCTAGGAGATAAACGTGGCTTATACTGTCGAATGCCTTAGCGTAGTCGATAAAGGCTACATAGATTTTTTTGTTGTACTCAGTGTATTTTTCAAGTACTTGTTTCAGAGTGTGGATGTGATCGACTGTCGAAAATCCTTTCCTGAAGCCAGCTTGTTCGACTGGCTGCTGTTCGTCTAGTGTTTTAGTGACTCTGTCTAGTATAACCTTCGCAAATACTTTATAGACATTCGACATCAAACTGATCGGTCTATAGTTTTCCACATCGTCCTTGTTGCCCTTTTTATGTAGTAAAATAATATGCGATTTTGTCCATTGCTCTGGAATTTTACATGTTGCTATGATTTCGTTAAATATTTTAGTAAGAATAGGAGCCAGTTCTTCTATGGTACCTTTAAGCAGTTCGTTTACTATTTTGTCTGGTCCTGGAGATTTCTCCGTCTTTTGACTTTTTATTGACTTTTCTACTTCGCATTGTAGTATTTCCGGTATTGGGTCTTCCTTGTTTATCTGATAAGGTTCAGAGAAAGTGTCCCCTTCTTTGTTTGTTATGTTGGTGGTTTGTCTGGCTGTAGAACTGTGTAGCTACTTCTTTGATGCTTTTTCTTTTCGAGGTGGTTGTTGTTTTTCTTTTAAGCCTAGGTATCCATTCCTTTCCAAATTCTCTTAATTCTTTCAACGCCTTTTTTACTCCTCCAGTCCTTGTTATGTGATGTTCTAGGGTCCTTAGTCAAGTCAAATAAGCAACAGTAAAAAAAACCCTTAATTTTCACACAGGGGACTTTTAAGTGAAAATGCCCTTATATATAATTTAGATGATTTAAAATTGACTTATTATCTTTAAACAATATTCAAAATTTCAAAAGCAAAGTAAATAAGATAAAGTGTACATAAGATAAGTGTGTGTAGTTGTGATGTGGTAATTTACAAGGAGAATTAGAATATACTACTTTACTACAGTATGTGTATCTTTATTAATAGTAAGTAAATGTATATAACTTAAAACAGTTAAATACTTGATTTAAAAATGAAAGGTTTTAGATAAAAATATTTGAGTGTTACATGATAAAATTTGAATAGAAAACATTGCTTCATACAAACACTTGACATCATCTAATAAAATGATGATTCATACATTTATGTCTATGACTTTAATGAAAAGCATAGACTTTGCTCTGATGGAATTTACTTTACACTAAAGTTATTAACCAATGACTTACCCTAAACTTGGTAACAAATGACTCAATGGTCGGGAACTCATCTCCTTGCACCTGTTTAAATGCAACCTTGTACTGCACCAGGAGTCTGCTGCAGGCCGCAGTGTATTCCTGGGCTCGGACACAGTCCCTCATGTATGCCTTCTCCAGGTGCTGCAGAGTACTGACCACTGCGTACAGCTCAGCCATATTGTCATGCCTGATAAGAAATTCGTTTTTTAGTCTTCTGATTTCCATTTGATTTGTTACTTCACGAGTATTTTTTTAAATATTCACTTACTTTTCACGTTCTCGAGCATTTCTGTATAATTTTACCTCCTCGTATAACTCAGGCCTTGTGTCTATAATAAAACAAAATGTTTTTATAGACAAAAAAGTAATTTATACAAACAACTCTTTTTGCGTTGCTACAAAATTAAAAGTTTTTGATTCAGTTTTCGAATCTGCGGTCACAGATACAAGTTAAAACATAGTTTAATTTAAACATAAGTATTTGGATGAATTTATAAATTACCTTGCATTGTCGGTCGCAAATTGCAATATTCAAAAGAAGTTACAAGCACAGGTTACAAGAGTCGGGACACAAGAAACACGATTAATGCGTAAATTTATAATATTGTAATAAACAAAAATTACAGCAAATTAGAAAGATAAATAAAAGTTTCAGGATTCAAATTATGTATGTAGGTAATTAATAAGTCTATTCAATTTTAAAATAATTTTTTTTATTTGTTTTATTTTCTATCCCTTTTTGTCATTTTTAATGTCATTGTCAATTGTCAAACAATCTGACGTCAGACGTCAGATGGACCAAAGAAATAGGAGATGGTACTCTATGAGATGGACGTCATATAATATTTTTTTTAATTTAAATAAATGGCGTCGGCTTATTTGCCAGTGTCAAGTAAAAAGGCGGGAAATAGAATATACGTTCAAATTTTCATAACGGTATTTATAAATCGTCAAGTCCTGACATGAGTCATGACACATGGCTCTTAGTTACAAAGCTTAGTTAGGATAAGTTATTTAAATTAATTAAAACATTGAGGAACAGAACAGTCAGTTCCTTTTTTTATAACGTTTGTGCTCATTTTAAAATTAAAATAGAAAAGTTTATTTTATATTCTTGAAGAATTACAAATTATCTTCAAAATCATTTAAAATCCTACTTCTAACCGACTTTTATCATACATTATATTAGTTATACGTTAGGGGCCCCATACATGGTCCGGTCTACCTTCAGTTCGGCCTGAACGGATGCAAAATCGTATCGTGTGTGTGCAATTTCGAGATCGCATCAGGCGGCCGTACGGACTGAAGCGATTCGTTCCAGTGTTGCCAGCTCTTTTTTTGTGAAACTACTAAACTCGTATCGATTTCTACTAAAACTACTAAAAAACTAGTAAAGAGGCTACTTAACTTAGGAATTCCTGAAGCCCCCCAAAAACCACTGCATTTTAGGTTTTATTATATTAAATTTTTTTCATTAATTGAATTTGATTATAAATTTTACCATTAAATTAAAATATACTAGGAAATATTACGTATTTAGTAGCTATTTTGCATATCATTACTGTCTGGCTCTTTCCTACTTAAACACTACTAATAACTAAATTTCTACCAAGGAGGGAATAAAATACTCAATTTAGTAAAATTTTGTAAAATAACTAAGTTGGCAACATTAATTCTGGCCTGACCGATCGGCCTGAACGCGCGGCCTGTCCTGACCGTGTGTGGACAAATCGCTTCAGTTCTTGCCCGACCCGCTGCCGTGCGGGCGTGTATCTTGTACAAGCGTTGTATGAGTTTTCGCGGTGTTTAAATACAAAATTGATAAACACGACCGTAGCGCGCGGCAAACCAGAATGGACTGATGCGACTGTTCCGTGTGTGGGCACGAATCAGATCAGGCCGAACTGACGTAAATTGGATTGGATGCGATTTTTTCCGTGTGTGTGCTCGAATCCGTTCAGGCCGAACTGACGTCAGTTCCAGCTGAAACGATCGGCCTCTCGTCTGTGGGGGCCTTTAGTTCTGTGACTTTCTGCTAGGGAATTTGCTCACCGGCCACCGCTAATATAGGTATATAGGAACGTAGGTACTTCAGATTAAAAATGTACATACTACGTACATTTCAACATTAATGAACATGTCTATTCAATAAATTTAATTTATTTTACTAGTAGACAAACACCTCAAAACGTTTAAAAATGCATGTTTTTGGAATGACGTAATCATCCAATATGGCGGATGACGCGAGCCTCCCGCCCTCCGCTGCCTCACGCCCCGCTACCTACTTTTTGTAAATTGTACTCGGTTGGGCAACGAAACTGCCGCTCGTCTCGAATGATTTCACTTTGTCATGAATGAAAATACATTTTACGGTGAATACTATCGTGTAAATTGTGAAATAATCGACATTTGAAAAGTAAGTGTAAGTGAATGTGCAAAGGTGGATTCGTGGTTACAAGTGTTTTTACCAGTTCTTCCTTTACAAAAATTGTGAACTTACAAATGTTTACGTACTCAAACACTGCACAATAATTCTGAAGCTATAGCCGATACAATTATTGTTTAATGGGATCTTGTTGATTTAAAAGGTAAGAATTCTTTTACACAATATCAGTGCATAATAGCGACTTTGTTTTTCGCAGATTTTTACGTACCAGTTGTTGAAAAGTACATTGGAAAATCTTATAAGTTTCGTTTAAGACGTATTTAAATGTATGAACATAAACATAAAGGTAATAAACTTCGCAGAGCGTATTTATTTAAATGTTTTTAATGCAATAAAACGGAAAAATTCAAAGGTTATGTCAAGTTTGGGCGCGGCGCATCGTCCTACTTCGATAGGAGGCTAGTAATTTCTGTCACAACTCACAGTCACAAATGCCAAGTTTACAAAACGTGTTCCACCTGAAAATACTTGCGCGGCCGGTACAAAGTGTTTATCAATTATTCATAAATTGCTATAAATAATAAATAGCTAGTTATTATGGTATCATACTTCTATCTACCTTGCCAACTATATAATAATTAAAGAGCCATTTAAAAAATGCAGGTAATAAAACCCTTCGTCAATAAAAAAATAAGTAAAATCCTTGTACTAAACTATTTGTTCCATTATGATTTTATAATTATTGTGCGGTGTGTTCCAAAAGTTATTTTGTTGTCTAAATTTTTGGCTAGCCAACCAATATAAATTACTCAGTGTTTTTTATTGTAGAAAATATTCAAAAGTTGAAAGTATAGTCCATTGATCCTATTTCAGCTAAACGTTAAGTGAAGAGACAATAGCATATTATAATAATTAATATGTGAAGCAATTTTTAATACAGTTTTACAAGAATTGTGCGAATGGATGGATGGATATGTTTGAAATTGGGCACAGTTAAAGTTTATGTGGGGAAGCTGAAGCTTAAAAAAAGTTAAAAAAAGTGCTTATAAATAAATAAAAATAATAAAAATGTCAACACACTACCTCACTCAAACTACCAAGCATTTGTAAAATAACAATTACCTACCATTGTGTTGTTTTGTCTGTTGACACAACATTAGGGTTCTTTTGCCTTTTAGATACACAATTAAAAAATAAGTAAATGTTGTCTATGGAATGTGAAAGAAAGATTGGCTGTGTTCCGCAGAAAATAGCGCTAACAAAAAACATAAGCAAAGTATTGAAGGTAGCAAATGTGTCCTGGCCGATTTTTTTTTCTATAGCTCTAACAAATGCTTTTTTCTGCGCAACAAAGCCAATCTTTCTTTCACATTCCATAGACAACATTTACTTTTTTTTTATTGTGTATCTAAAAGGCAAAAGAACCCTAATAAATTTGTAATTAATAATTTAAAAATTTAAATATGAATAAATATTGAATAGCAACCACTAGGCAAACACTAGTTAATAATATTATTATTAATATTAAAATCATTATTGTAAAGCATGCTAGCTTTTGTAAAACTTAAAATGATTAAGTTTCACAATATCACAGCCAGGTATCATGTGGCCGAGACCCTTAATTGTGTCTGAATTGGCTTAATGACATCACCCTGTTAACTGATGAATTGAATAACTTGCAACCATTCTCGGCTCCGAAATGACATCATGGCTCAAGGACCCGTGTCAATTGGGACAATTGACTGGATAATGTTGTATGTTTATCTCAGTAGCCATTGATCATCATTGCCATTTCACAGACTTCTATAGATCAATGGGATTTTCATTAGTAAACAATAAAATAATTGATTTAACAAATAAGCTCTCAAATAAGACTTCTTTTCTTCAGAAAATGTGAGATTTACTAATGTATTGTCCTATTAATCAATACAAAATACCTTTTACATACCTATACCTAAGTAGGTGATATGTTTCATATTTATATGAATGCTGAGAAAGTATTTTAGTATTTTAAATGTTAGTTATGAAACTACACTGTCTGCTAGTTGCTACTGAGTAAGAAGAAAAAAAATTACAATAAAGCCAAAATGCTTGCTAATAATTCTTGCATTGACAAGTATATATATTTTTAAAATATTGTTTGCAAAGGAGCTGCATGTTGTTTGAAATAGCACGCACTGGGCAACACATGTGTGGGTATATTTAGATGTATATCTAAAATCTTTATAACACTGTCAAGTGTTACAGCACATTATAATAATAATAATAAATACATTTATTTCAGGCTGCATAGGCCCATATTATAAATACCTTAAAGACTAACATACATATTGCTATAATATATACCTAAACTAACACTAACGCTAAACACGTATTGTCTGCGACGTGGGGCACAAATTGTTCGGGAGTCGTCCTCTAAATCTTCTGTAGACGACTCCAATATAAGTCGCCTAAATAAATTTTATGTAACATTAAGTAGTTACATTCCGCTTTATTACTGGGTGATTTATAATGTGCTGTAATACTTGACGGTGTTATAAACATTTTAGATCTACATGTAATTCTATACTTTAATTTCAGTCACTTGCATCTAACTTTCAATTTACTTTCTATATATTATAAATAAACAGTCTTAATATCATTAACTGTTTTTTGGAGTTTGGACCAATCAAAACATGTTTGAGTGTATGGGAATACCATTTCGCTGTTTTAACATATTGAGGCGGCATTGAAATTTTATTATTCTAAGATTTAATTAGCAGAATCGATCTGTATTATTTTGTAGTTTATATATAAGATTTACAAAGTCTTTTAATAAACTACAAAATACTTAGATAAAATGAACAACTTTTTGTGGATAAATAGATGTAGGTACTTATTCTGTCTTTGTGAACAAAGTTGCAGGTTATAGCTCGATTGTCAGTAAATTAAAGTAAACAAAACCAATGTGTTACTTTTATAGTCGAGAGACTTTGCAGCAATACTTTCGACTCATTTACAAAGGTGGCACTGCGAACATTGCATTAATCCTTTTAGCGACTTGTATACATGTAGCTGATGTTAGCAGCCTCCGTGGCCTATTGGTTAGAGCTCGGCTCTCGACACGGAGGTCGTGGGTTCGATTCCCGCATTGGAACAACAAAAAAATTTTGTTTCCAAGTTTGGTTAGGACAATGCAGGCTGTACACCTGATTGTTTGACCAGAAATATAATCCACGCGTCGGATAGGCAGCAGTGGCGAAGGGTGGTTTTTCCGCAGAGGGAAGCCACTATGGTCTTTATGCATATTAAGCAAGTACATAGTACCTACATACCTAGACGCTGCTTCGTGGGATTCTATCTATTTCGGTACAGAGTTAGAGTTTCGTTTGATTCAATATGTATTAACGCCATTTTAAGAAATTCACGATCGTTTCAATAATGTAAATACTATGCCTACTAGAATCTACTCACCACAATAATGCAATTTACAATCCAAATAAGTACACTTCACAATATAAATATTATATTTTACACTACAGTATACACTACAAATTACAATAATACAAGAAACTGGCGAATAATTTATAACGAAATTACAACGCATAATATGGAATGTAGTCAACTGTCGTTTGCATAAAAATGGCAAAAGAAATTTTCTAATGTTTGGGATTTTCAACCAATGAGAGACCATAACCGGTCTCCGAGCGGCTTATTTAATGATAATTTCGACCAATAAAATTGTACAAATACTTTGTCATTCATTTCCAAAACGTAATAAGAGCCATTAGGCCTACAGTTTGAATGTAACCTTAAAACAAACGAAATAATGACTATTATAGAATGAAACATATATTTCATTACTGAAACCCTCAAACAACGTATTACGATTTTCAAAATTCGAACTGGCCGTCCAATAGGACGGCATATTTAAATTTCAACTTTATTTCGAACGAAATAAGGTCTTTTATACAATGCGATAAGCCGTTATTCATCGGGTTATGTAACATTGTGATGTCCGTTGCATAGATGGCGCTCGCGCGGCCCTACATCACGCTATAGCTTGTACAATAAGTCATTGCTGTAGTGAATTAGTTTTCGAAATAATTTGTCATAGTTACTGAAATGTATCCAACACAAAAGGGAAGCCGATGGGAATCGGCTTCTATACACGCTTCGCCACTGATAGGCAGGTAAAAAGTCGGATACGACAGTCGTGTCGGTTATCCGTCCCACTCGAAAGTAAAGGAAGGGAGAGTGCTCTTGTGTACACACACTTGGGCACTATAAAATTACTCCTGCGTAACTGGCCTGGTTTCAATGGAACCGGCCACCGTCACGGAAATCGGTGTGGGGAGTTAATAATTATTATTTTGTAGCTGTTGAATACGTAGCGCCGAACTACAGAAAATTCGATAGCGCGATTCAGGTTTGTGGCGCTAATTGGTCCGCTACAATATAATATCATAATACATACAGGTATTCTGTGCTCAAGGCGCTTGTAACGTTTGCGTACGCTCCGCCCACACGTACGACAATGTCACTGGGTCGTTACTCCGAGCACTTGCATATAATGCATCGTCTTCGACTGTCTGTCCTCTGTGCTCCTATTTGTGTTACAACTTACAAATAATAAAGGATTCTTTCATACAAATCATAAACGCGAAAGTTTGTGAGGATATACCTACTGGTGTGTTTGATAGTGAGCTTTTTACGCAGAAAATGCTAAACAAAGTTTCTTATAGTCGTAAGTCATTTAATTTTTAACATATTTAGTAAACTATGAAGTGTGATATAGGCTGTTTTTTATGCAGGCATGCCAAATGTTCCCCGCGAAATAGACAGATTTTATTTCTGCCTGAAAGAAAGGCTGCAGTAATGAGCATTTCGTACTACATACATATTAGTAATCTTTCTTCTATATCTTTACTTACTATAAAAAGGAAAAGTTTGTTTGTTTGCACTGCAGTAATCAATATTGCCTAATATCCGAAATTGGACCGATTTTAATGAAATTTGGCACACATATAGAGAAGACCAAGGGAACGGACATAGGCTAGTTTTTATTGTGGCAAAATGTGCGGTGTCCTCAAAAGTAGCTTTCGCAACCACGAAGTCGCGGACAACGTCTAGTAGTAAATACTTTTAACTACTATTATAACTCTTAACACCGATATCGGTGACAGTGGCCGGTTTCATTGAAACCAGGCCAGCTACGCAGGAGTAATTTTATAGTGCCCAAGTGTGTGCGCAGTACACAAGAGCACTCTCTTCCTTTACTCTCATAATCCAGTGGGACGGATAACCGACACGACTGACGAGAGATCAGGCGCAGGTCCGACTTTTTACATGCCCATCCGACGCATGGATCATCTTTCTTGTCAGACAATCAGGTGATCAGCCTGTTTTATCCTAACCAAACTTGGAAACAACATTTTTTGTTGTTCCAATGCGGGAATCGAACCCACGACCTCCGAGCCGAGAGTCAATGCTCTAACCACTAGACCACGTAGGCTACATAATATATAATGCAAATGTATAATGTAGAGATTACGGGGTTTACATAGAAAGGATTATACTTGCCAGTAAACAATTGTTGTGTTGTTTGTGTGTACAGTAATTAGTTATCATATGTTATCGCGACACGCTTATCTTATCAGTGACACAGAATTTTTCAATGAATGCTGTACTAGAGACACATGTGAGTCATAAGTCATAACTCATAAGCATAATAATATCTAATGCAACCATAGTTTTAGATCTGCATAGAAATCTCATAAAACATGACTAATGAACTAGAACGGATTTTTTTTATGCTCCGGATTAAAATATGGGCTAATTTTTATTCCGAAAAAGTACAGTATACCTATGGGATACTGTATTTACGCGGGTGGAGCCACGGGATACAGCTAGTACACTATAATGCTACCAATGTAGGTAACTTATTTACCGAGCATTCAAAAAATAATTTGGTCGAGTTTAATCTTTTTGTTTACGTTAAGATTAAATTGGATCTGAAGTGTGAACAGAGTATACATAATAATATACTGGGAGTGCTGGGACTATGTTACATAATATGGTACGGAGTCTGGCGGGCCCAGGCAAATTCAGAGCACTGAAAATAGAGGTCTAGATGCTAATACAAATATTTGAAAATCGAGTGTCGAGTGTCGAGCTGTCATAAATCATAATATGACATTGACATTTGTCTCGACACTCATGTGTTCGATTTTCAACTCTATTGTATTAGTCTAGTCGAGTTCTACAGCTCTGAATTTCACCGTGCGTTCTGGATTCCGAAGCACAATAATACATATAGTCCCAGCCTTATATCATACTCAAAAAATAATTTTTGGGCGGGTTTGCGTTTTGCGGAGAGTCACCCGTACATGAGATGATTTTTTTAGTTTGAGTATAATTATTTTTCTGCCTAAACGTTTTTACATAAGCAGTGGATCATGTGCCTAAATTATCCGTAATTGATTTTTGGAAACTATATTTCTGTTCACGCCATATTCCCCGAGATGAAGTTTTCTGTGCAACTCTAAATGTAATCTCTAATGCTAAAGACAAGCTCCAGACATTATGTGCCACTTTATTAAAGGAGCACATGAAATTTACTTAATAAGATACGAAGTTGTTAAACTTCGAGTCATTTCATATTCCTTAACGAAGCACAGTAGAGTTTACATATTAAAGTAGGTAATCATAAGATTCTCCAAGTGAGTTGGTAAAACAAAACCTAAATACGTCTTATCAAATATGCACCTTAATATACTTGTTATTCGGCCCAATTTTAAAGTAGCGCTTGACTATTCATCCGGTGGACATTTTTAAAACCTTCAATAAGAAATGGAGGAGTAGGCTCTGCAAGTGATTCAAAGACTGACCTTCAAAGTTTAGTTACGCCGCACGGTGGGTCGAAAATCGGCTTTCATAGACATAGAAATGAAATCTCGAAAGTGACAAATTTTTTGATGGATATTGCTTCAGTTTAGGATTACTATGTAGAAAATGAAGTTTGAGATAATTTGGCCCAAAAATGAGGGAGTAATAATTTTTTTACGAAAAACTTGTATGGAGCCAACATGAAAAATTCAATTATTTCAAAAACGGCAAGTTTAACCGTAATATCCTGACAGATGGTTATAGTACTAATTATTCATGATTTTTTGGCATACATCATAATTATAACGGTTTTAGCTGCTCTTTTTTTTAAAAAATCGTCGAAATTTTTGAGAAAAAGTCACCCTGTATTATTGCACGATTCGATAGTGTTACTATTAAGGAACAATTTCTGGAAAGTAATGGTATACGGCAAACTTGAGGAAAGTGTTGAATTTTAATAAACTACTTCATATTTTGAACAAATGTTGTAACAACAATTATATAAAATTCTAAAATTAAGCACTTTTCTTAACTTTCTCACATATAGTTACTTCCTAGCAATTGTTATTTACTAGCAAGACTATCGAACGCTGCAATAATACAGGGTGACTTTTTTTCAAAATTAACGGATTCGAATCCCAACCAAGGATGTTGACTTGGCGATAATCTGATAATGCAGTTATATTCGTCGTACACTGTGAAGTGAAGGAAAATTATGTCAGAGTAATTTCTTCCCAAAAATACTGGATTTATAACTTTTTTATAGAAAATTTATATGGAGCCAATGAGAAAAATCCAATTATCTTCAAAACGGCAAAATAAATCCTAATATCCGTACACGTTATTATAGTACTATTTATTCGTGATTTTTTGACATAGTTCATGAAACGGTTCTATTTGCCATTTTTTTTTAATCATCGAAATATTAATTTTGAAAAAAAAGTCACCTGTATTATTGCACCATTCGATAGTCTTGCTAGTAAAGAACAATTTCTGGAAAATAATGGTATACGGCAAACTTGAGGAAAGTGTTAAATTTCAATAAACTTCTTCATATTTTGAACAAATGTATGAAAAATAATATAAAATGCTTAAATTTAGTTCTTTCCTCAACTTTCTCATATGTAATTACTTCCCAACAATTGTTTTTTACTAGCAAGACTATCGAATGGTGCATAATACAGGGATGACATTTTTTTCAAAATTAATATTTCGATGATTAAAAAAAAAATGGCAAATAGACCGTTTCATTAACTATGTCAAAAATCACGAATAAATAGTACTATAATAACGTGTAAGGATATTAGGATTTATCTTGCCGTTTTGAAGATACCTAATTGGATTTTTCTCATTGGTTCCATAGAAATTTTCTATAAGAAAGTTATAAATCCAGTATTTTTGGGAAGAAATTACTCTAACATAATTTTCCTTCACTTCACAGTGTACGACGAATATAACTGCATTATCAGATTATCGCCAAGTCAACATCCTTGGTTGGGATTCGAATCCGTTAATTTTGAAAAAAAAGTCATCCTGTATTATTGCAGCATTCGATAGTCTTGCTAGTAAATAACAATTGCTAGGAAGTAACTACCTATATGTGAGAAAGTTAAGAAAAGTGCTTAATTTTAGCATTTTATATAATTGTAACATTTGTTCAAAATATGAAGGAGTTTATTAAAATTCAACACTTTCCTCAAGTTTGCCGTATACCATTACTTTCCAGAAATTGTTCCTTAATAGTAACACTATCGAATCGTGCAATAATACAGGGTGACTTTTTTTCAAAAATTTCGTCGATTTTTTAAAAAAAAAGAGCAGCTAAAACCGTTAAGAGAGTAGAAGTTAATTCTACAAGGTCTACTGGGACCAAAATAGAATTAGGTGTGCCACAAGGGTCAATTTTAGGCCCGTTTCTTTTTCTCGTCTATATAAATGACCTTCCTTATCTAGTTCAAGATAAGCATGAGATAGTACTCTTTGCCGATGACACTTCACTAATTTTTAATGTGAAGCGACGACAGTCAAATTATGACGAAGTAAATAGTGCTCTCTCAAAAATGGTACATTGGTTTAATGTTAATAATTTACTTTTAAATTCAAATAAAACGAAATGTTTAAAGTTTAGCCTCCCAAATGTTAGGCAGGCACAAACCAATATACTATTAATTGATAAGAAAATGAACTTAGTGGACACCACTGTATTTCTAGGAATAACACTAGATTGTAAATTACAGTGGGGTCCCCATATTGCAAATCTGGCAGATAAGCTCAGTTCTGCAGCATATGCAGTCAAAAAAATTAGAGAAATTACCGATGAGGATACAGCGCGGCTAGTTTATTTTAGTTATTTTCATAGTATAATGTCATATGGCATTCTTCTTTGGGGAAACGCTGCGGACATTAATACAATATTTGTGCTACAGAAGCGAGCTATACGTTCTATTTATAAGATGTCATGTTTTGAATCTCTGAGAGAAAAATTTAAAGAAATAGGTATTCTGACCGTTGCTTCTCAATACATTTTGGACAATGTGTTGTATGTCAGAAAGAATTTAACGAATTTTAAAAAGAAAAGTGACACACATTGTAGGAAAACTAGAAATAGGAACAAGTTAGAAATACCAGTGATCAGACTTAGTAAAGTAAGTAAATCTTTTAAAGGTCAATGTATACGCCTTTACAATAGAATCCCAGAAAACGTTCAAAATCTTTCCATTAATAAATTTAAAAAAGCTGTTAAAGAACGTTTGTGTGCTAAAGCTTATTATAAAGTCAGTGATTTCACTAACGATTGCACACCTTGGGAATAAGATGGCCCCATGCAAGGCTGCTTTTATGTACTTAAGTATGTTCTATGTACTTATGACTAATGTTAAATATAGATTAAGTTACAAAATTGTAAAATATTTTTTGAAAAGAACAATGTTCCCATCTTTTTGCTAAAAGGTGGCCCCGTGCGAGTTTCTTACGCCGGTTCTTCTCGCCGGGCTAGTTTCCGAACCGGTGGTAGGCATCATGTAGGACAATTCTATAAGTGTTATATTATAACCTACATGGAAATAAAAATTTTGGGTTTGAGTTTGAGTTATATGATGTATGCCAAAAAATCATGAATAATTAGTACTATAACCATCTGTCAGGATATTACGGTTAAACTTGCCATTTTTGAAATAATTGAATTTTTCATGTTGGCTCCATACAAGTTTTTCGTAAAAAAATTATTACTCCCTCATTTTTGGGCCAAATTATCTCAAACTTCATTTTCTACATAGGAATACTAAACTGAAGCAATATCCATCAAAAAATCTATCACTTTCGAGATTTCATTTCTATGTCTATGAAAGCCGATTTTCGACCCACTGTGCGCCGTGAAGGATGGTAGAACGTCGTCAGTAGCTTTCGTGCGTAGGTTTTCTGCCGGCGATCGATACTGTGTTACGTAGTAACTAGGTACGTATATTTAGTAATCTGTGACTGTGTGCCCTTATCAAACACATAATTACTGAAACTATAATTGGACACTGATAAGCAATACTGCGTAACCCACAAAATTATTAAAATCAAGATGTTGATACTAATCGCTTTCTCAGGCGATAAACTATAATTTTCAAAATAGTGTATTGAATCATTTTAGTACTAAAAAACTGATTTTGACATACCTAGTTGAAATTCTCTTTCACCCTTATTAATAAAAATATTTACACCATGGATAAGCAAATCCAAATCGCTCTCTTTGTCTATCAAGTGACTGTTCCAAAGTATCTGACAGAGACAGCCATGTTGGATTAGCTAATCCGTGATGTAAATAATTTTATTAATAAGACTGATGTTTTACCAATTTTACCAATCTCCCTGAAACGCAGACTCGTCGACATGTGTATTCTACCCGTCCTAAGTCCTAACCTACAGTGCTCAGCAGTGAGCCTCATTTACACAAGGAGAGTTTCTCGAACGGGTGCAGGCGACAATGTCAGGCGAGAATATTCTTGCATAGTGTAAACAACCTTTGAAGGCGAAAATCGTATGGCGAATCTCGTATACGAGAATATGATACGATATTCTCGCCCAAATCGTACGATAAACTCTCCTTGTGTAAATCAGGACTTATTCTCTAAGAACATTTTCAAATATCTCGACAGCTGAATCCGCGGTGAGTGTCAAATTTGTATATATACAAATTTGACACTCACCGCGGATTCAGCTGTCGAGATTTGAAAATAGACAGGCTGGTCATTGACCGAGACGCAAAGGTTCCAGCTCGGGGTCTGCCAAAGAGCAATGGAGCGCAGCATTTTGGGAGTACGACTAGCTGACCGAATCAGAAACAGCACGCTGCGCTCCATAATGGGTGTTACAGATAGACGTTGGCATGAAGACCGCTAAGCTAAAGTGGGATTGGGCGGGTCATACCAGCCGCATGCATCCTGACCGCTGGGCAAAGATTACCACAGATTGGGTACCAGATGACGGACGACGCCGCCGCGGCCGGCCTAGAAAAAGATGGCGCGATGAGCTAGATGCCTACCAGCCAGGCTGGCCAACGGTAGCGCAGGAACGGGAAGCATGGAAAACCTTGGGCGAGGCCTTTGCCCAGCAGTGGGACAGCGTTAGCTATTAAAAAAAATATATCTCAAAATAGCGATCTAGAGGGTTGACACGTTATTGCTCATCGGCGTCTTAATTACTAGGGATTTCTCGGCTCTCGCTCCAACGACATTTAATAAGCCCTTTACATGGTAGGTCCTTTAAGTTAATGCAGTATGCGGCTTACTGTTTCATAAATATGGTCTCTGATATTATTATATTCGAACCACTGATAAAACTATACATTTTGGGAAGATTTCGGGTACAAGGATCACGCAAGGAATTTATAATGTCTTCACATGTCTTCAGAACAGCAGATTTAACATCATTTGTAACACTTTATGTTAGTAAAAAAAACTTAGGCCTTTACATCCGTTAATGGATGATTTATACAGTATTCTCCGAGCGAAGTAACCACTCTTGAAATACTGTAGTGCCTGGGACTTTAAATATCGTATGGTTGCCCAAGCACATACGGCATTCTCACGACATAGTCAGCCTAATCCAGAGGAATGAACTGGTTCACCGTTAGAGCGTCCGTATAATGTACTTGAGATTATGATTATGAGATTTATGTTAGTACATACTTGAATATAGATGCTGATCATGTATTTTTATGCCCTGCATAAAATACTCAGATTGCAGTGCGAAAATTCCCGGAATTTACGTTCGCACTGATTTACATGAGCGTTTTTACGGCGTTAATAACTCTGCCCAAGTGGTCCGCGTTTGTTCTGAACATTGGTTTGGCGAAATGCCATGCCAAATCGTGAGTGAGTCACTAAACATATGCCCGGGGTTATTACTTAGTAAATACGCTGTTAAAAATGTTTCAACGTAACCGTCTACTCAATCGTCTAATGCTTCCCATATATCTTCTCTCTGGAGGATAAAATGAGGTTAGACTTTACTGTTATACAGTATAATGTGGTAAAATAGTGGCAACTCGAACACAGGGTGAATTTTTAAACTGGGCATGGTAGACAAAATCCAAAACTATAAAGAACTACGTAGGTAGCTTTTTCCCGCGGCTCCGCCCGCGTAAATATAGTATCCCACGGGAATGCTGTACTTTTTCGGGATAAAAACTAGCATATATTTTAATCCAGAGCCTAAACTAGTACCATACCAAATTTCATCGAAATCCATTCAGTAGTTTTTGCTTGAAAAAGTAACAAACATCCATCCATCCATGCATCCATCCATCCATCCTCACAAACTTTCACATTTATAATATTAGTGCGAAGTAGGACAGTGAAATATGCTGAAGGAGTTGCGAGTCCGATTTTGATAAAAACTATACCTGCATTATTAAATTTTTGGTAAATCAAAACTACGCATTTTTGGTATTCCTTATAGTTTCAGATTTCGTCAATCACGCCCATTCGAAAAATTTACCCTGACAGTACTATCAAGAAGACTCACAAAAAGTTTTGAAATGCTTGGATTCTTGTAACTTTGAATGCTGAAGTTTCTTTAGATACGTGCCTTATCTAAAGGAAGTTGGTCGAAACTGTCTATCGCTCACGCAGATCTACTTGAAACGAGGCGTTAGACATTAGCGATATTCTACAAGGAAGAGGAAAGGTACTCATTTTTAAATTAATCATTTAATAAGACCACAAAAGCTATATTGATAGGTTTACGGTACTTAACATTCTGCTTGGAATGTGTGACTTGACTCAGTCTGGCAATGTTTCTAATTGATAATATAGAAAATTTGTGTAACCCCCTCATAGTCAACAGTGAGCAAGCTGATGATGATGAATCATAGCTAAGAACACTATGGATCATGTCAGCTTTCAAACACAAAAAAAATAGAACAATATCGGTTCATTCATTCGGGAGCTACGATGCCACGGACAGACAGACACACAGACAGACACGTCAAACTTATAACACCCGTCTGTTTTCGTCGGGGTGTAATTAAATACTTCGTAAATCCTACTATTAATATTATAAATGTGAAAGTTTGTGAGGATGTATGGATGGATGGATGTATGGATGGATGTTTGTTACTCTTTCAAGCAAAAACTACGGATTTCGATGAAATTTAGTATCTTTGTAGTTTAGGTTCTGGATTAAAACATAGGCTACTTTTTAGTCCGAAAAAATACAGTGTTCCCGAGGGATACTGTATTTATGCGGGCGGAGCCGCGGGCAACAGCCTAGTATTTAAATACTTATAGGTATTTAGGTACAATGTGCAAGATCTCCGACGGTGATAAAATTATTCACTGTGATCTCACGTATTGTTATTTCAAAAATAACAACTTTGTTACCTTCAATATTCGAGCTGATTCTGGAATTTTCCTTCTTTGTAATGTAAAAAGTATTCTGGTTGATGCTGTGACACTAACGATGGCGCTGCGAAACAAGTTATATGAAACCATAATGTGCTCCCGACAAAAAAACGATTATCGCATCGGAACAGGTTACGATCGATCACTGTGACCGTTCCTTTTGCCATGGATTGCACACAGTGCCTAATATGAAACACTAGCTGTAATTTCCCGCGGCTCCGCCCGCGTAAATATACTTAGTATCAGTTATCCCGCGGTAATACTGTACTTTTCCGGGATAAAAAGTAGCCTATGTTTTAATCCAGAGCCTAAAATACGACCATACCCATCATAATCCATTCGGTAGTTTTTGCGTGAAAGAGGAACAAACACATCCATACATCCTCACAAAGGTGAATGGCAGGCTTCTATGGGAACTTCGTACAGCTAATAAAATTTCGTGTTTTGAGATGATTTTAGTCTTATTTGGTAGCTAATGTGATAGATAAGAACTTTATAAATTCTTAAGGCCCCCACAGACGAGAGGCCGATCGTTTCAGCTGGAACTGACGTCAGTTCGGCCTGAACGGATTCGAGCACACACACGGAAAAAATCGCATCCAATCCAATTTACGTCAGTTCGGCCTGATCTGATTCGTGCCCACACACGGAACAGTCGCATCAGTCCATTCTGGTTTGCCGCGCGCTACGGTCGTGTTTATCAATTTTGTATTTAAACACCGCGAAAACTCATACAACGCTTGTACAAGATACGCGCCCGCACGGCAGCGGGTCGGGCAAGAACTGAAGCGATTTGTCCACACACGGTCAGGACAGGCCGCGCGTTCAGGCCGATCGGTCAGGCCAGAATTAATGTTGCCAACTTAGTTATTTTACAAAATTTTACTAAATTGAGTATTTTATTCCCTCCTTGGTAGAAATTTAGTTATTAGTAGTGTTTAAGTAGGAAAGAGCCAGACAGTAATGATATGCAAAATAGCTACTAAATACGTAATATTTCCTAGTATATTTTAATTTAATGGTAAAATTTATAATCAAATTCAATTAATGAAAAAAATTTAATATAATAAAACCTAAAATGCAGTGGTTTTTGGGGGGCTTCAGGAATTCCTAAGTTAAGTAGCCTCTTTAGTAGTTTTTTAGTAGTTTTAGTAGAAATCGATACGAGTTTAGTAGTTTCACAAAAAAAGAGCTGGCAACACTGGAACGAATCGCTTCAGTCCGTACGGCCGCCTGATGCGATCTCGAAATTGCACACACACGATACGATTTTGCATCCGTTCAGGCCGAACTGAAGGTAGACCGGACCATGTATGGGGCCCCTTAGATTTTTAGAACTTGGGACATAAAAGTTATAGCCAGTTTTATTTTTTGAGGTTATGTCAATGTGTACCAATATACTTGTTGTTAGAGATGGCCGTTATAACGTAAAGCGTTTAAAATAGCGTGCTTTTATAAATAAGTTGTAAAGTCGTTTAAAAATTTAAGCGTTTATCACTTATAATTATCGTTCATATCGTTTATAGTCATAAAGCCATAAGTGTGGTATGAGCAAAGAAAAATAGTTCTTATGACAGCGCAATAAGAGTGAAAATTCTTTAATGTAGCTCATCACTTATTTAAACGGGTTATTTTTTGTACTTATAACTATTAAGCTTTTTCGTGTTTATTCACTTTTTGTTAGTTGCGCTTTGCGGGTTGACGAAAACACGTTATATTACGTTACGCAATAATTCGTATTTTAATCGTAATAGTGGTGCTTTGGTGGCTTACCGTGAAGTTTTAATGTAAATAATAAATATAATAATGGTCCATATGGACGTAATATAAACTTTTCGTGTAGTGTTTTAGTATTAAGTTTATTAAGTTTTTGTCGTAAGATGACGAATAAACGACGTGAATTGGAACAGTAATTTATGGAACTACTTTGAAAGAAATGAGGTGGAAAAAGTGGCGATGTTTGTTATCCTATAAATCAACTATTACTAATGATAAGCAACATTTAAGATTAATGCATATTATCAACATGTAAAAACATTTTTATGAGTTCATATTATTATAGTAATAATTATTCAGATTTCAGACAGTCCTAAGCCTGCAAAGTACGAAGGAAAGTTAATTTAAATCAGTTTAAGCGATCGAAAAACGTAACATAAGCGCAAAAAATATTATAACTTATAAGTTGCAATAAGTAGATAATCAAATAAGCAACTAAGCAGTTAAAAAAAGCTGCTATTGAATATTTAATAACGGATAAGTTAACTTTTAATTTTAAGCCGTTTATCACATCTCTACTTGTTGTAAAAAGGTACATAAAAGATGTATTAGTCATAAATTCAATATTGTAGATTGCTAATCGTTACCTTTTAGCGTTTTACGTTACTTAAACAAAATAAATTGAGATGAGGTTCGCACCCACTCAGTGGGACGTAGGGTTACCAGGCGTCCGGATAAAGCCGGACATAGTAAGGTTTTTAGTTTGCGTGTCCGGCTTTTATTAGGCTTTTTATATTTTGCAAACGATGCCAATGAACAGGCATTCGATTTATTTATATATATTTTTTTTTTATAAAATATGGGGGCAAACGAGCAAACGGGTCACCTGATGGAAAGCAACTTCCGTCGCCCATGGACACTCGCAGCATCAGAAGAGCTGCAAGTGTGTTGCCGGCCTTTTAAGAGGGAATAGGGTAATAGGGGAGGGTAGGGAAGGGAATAGGGTAGGGGATTGGGCCTCCGGTAAACTCACTCACTCGGCGAAACACAGCGCAAACGCTGTTTCACGTCGGTTTTCTGTGAGCCCGTGGTATTTCTCCGGTCGAGCCGGCCCATTCGTGCCGAAGCTTGGCTCTACCACGTAAGTTTGTCTCATTAAGTATATATAATATAATGAGACAAAATACTTGAGAATATAGGGTATTTGCCCTTATTACCCAAATGTTTATGCATCCCACTGGGACGCATTAGGACATAATATTATGTATAAAGTATAAAGTGGACTGCAACAATTCGATAATGATGAAGTTTAGTAGTGGTAGCGTCATGCTGCTAGTCCTGCAGTCAAAATAGACAGCTACAACCAGGGAAGTCCCACCATTTCATAGAAAAACGGCGTGATATAACAGCTTTAGCTGTTGTGTTTCTATATGTTGAGTGAGAGAGCCGGATACTCAAATTCCTCTTCCCAATCCTACCTTACCTTTCAATCCTTACCATTCCACAATCCTCTTTTTCTTTCTATATCTCACTTCTCAAGGTTGAACGCATTTGACTCTGACCACCAGGCAGTACCTATAATATATTTGTTTGCTACCTTTGTAGTATAAAAAAAGGTTTGGGTATAGGTAATAAAACAACAATTTATTTTTAAGGACATTTTAATTAATTTATTCTTAATACTACTTCATCTAAGAAAGGGGCAGGTCGGGTCATACCCTCATGGCGAGCATAGCTTAAATACCAAATAATACTCATAACGTGTGAGCAGCATCCCACTGTTCTTAAGCCTACAATGCAGTTACAGCAATAGCTTTTGATTGCATCCCGACCATTCATGTTTCTTTCAGTTACTATAAATACAAAATAAGTTTTAGCAGAAGAATGGCGGGACTTTATTTTAGCTCGAAGCAACATTGGATTTACTCCTTCTAAACCATTTATTCTCTCTCTGGATACCTCTAATTTATATATTCCATAGAAGCGGAAGTGCTCACCCACATATGAACGGGCCTGGCGAATTTGGTATTTTTTTTTTTTTTTTTATTTATTTAAATGCACAATAACACATTACAATCTTCACAAATCACAAATTGCTAATACAAATTTTTGATCTGGATCGCAACGTAACAAATATGTGCATACTATAAAACACAATATTTTTTTAGACATAAATAATAGCTCAACATTAACTACAATTTATAGACAATACAATAGGACGCAACGTGTGTTACTCAGAACATTCTAAGGTAAGCATGCTATGGAGGATGTTTTTTACAATTTTATAGTATGATTTACTGTTATTATTAAAAATGTCCAACGTTTTATTATCTTTAGCATAATTATTATATTGACGGGCCATACGTGTTAATGGGTTAAAGTAGGAAATATTATTTTTATAAACTTGTAAGACAAATAAGTTTGTACGACTAGCTCTACGTGCACTGAATTTAATATTAAAACTAATTTGAGACAGTAGCTCCGGTGAATCAACAACGTAGTTTATAATTTTGTATAAATACGATAGGTCGAAAAATATACGACGATTTTCAAGAGTCTGTACTTTGAAATAAATGAGTCTATCAAGGTAATTTGAATTTGAACGACCGGGAAAGTGACGGTAACAAAGGATTTTGAGAAATTTTCTCTGAACGCGCTCAATATTTTCTACATGTGCTTTGTAATTCGGGGACCATACAGGACTTCCATATTCTAAAATAGTCCTTACCAGGGCAGAGAACAAGTATAAGGTGCTTGTAGGCTTTTTAAAGTCTTTTGTTGCTCTTAAAACAAATCCTTGAAGTTGATTTGCTTTGCAAATAATATGGTCGTAATGGGCCCGAAATGAAAGTTTGTCGTCAAAAAGGATGCCTAAATCTTTAATTACTTGTACGCGGTTAAGTGTTTGACCATCAATGTTATATTGCCAGAGAATTTTGTTCCGTTTTTGAGTAAACGATATAACTGAGCATTTGTTTATGTTCAAACACATACGATTAGAGCTGCACCAATCTGATATTGCATCAATATCTTGCTGAAGGGCCAAGCAGTCCTCAACCTTCGATATTAAAGCAAATACCTTTAAATCGTCAGCGTACAAGAGGCAATGACATGAAAGTCTTAGAATTAAGTCATTTATAAAAATAATAAAGAAGAGAGGCCCTAAGTGGGATCCTTGAGGTACCCCCGAAGTGACAATAGTAGGTGAGGAGATAAAGCCCTTTAGTGCGACCAATTGATTCCTGTTACTAAGGTATGAGCATATCCATCTGTATAAGTTTCCGTGTATACCATAAGACGCTAGTTTACGACAAAGCAGCTGATGGTTGACCTTGTCGAAGGCCTTAGAAAAATCTGTGTATATAGAGTCCACTTGACCACCAACAGAAAAAGCTTGGCAAAGATAATTTTTGTACTCTAACAAATTTGTGACTGTCGAGCGATTCTTAACAAAACCGTGTTGTTTATGTGACAGAAGTGGTTTCATATGACTATAAATGTGATTATAAACCAAGGACTCGAATATTTTTGCAAAACATGTAAGAATGCTTATCGGCCGATAATTTTCGCAGTTTGTCTTGTCACCATTTTTATATATGGGGATGATATGTGCAATCTTCCAACGGTCAGGGAAAGTACCGCTGACCAACGACTTATTAAAAATGATAGACAGAGGAATAGATAATTCGTTTCCGAGAAGCTTTATAAATGAAGGAGGTAACAGATCCGGTCCTGCTCCCTTACTAGCATCTAATTTTTTTATTTTCATAATTATATCTTTCTGCTCGATTGATATATGAGACAATGTGTTAGGAAAACAATTGCTTACATAATCTGAGTCACCAGTACAGTAATCATCACTTCGAAAATCGGTTTTTTTATCAAAGACCGAAGCAAAAAAACGAGAAAAGAGATCACACACCTCTTGACCACTAGATGACGACATCCCATCAAATTTTATAGTATTGGGTATTGAAATTTGACCTTTTCTGCTATTGACAAAACGCCAAAATGATTTGATGTCAACTTTAAGGGAATCCTCAGTAACTGAGATATATCTATCGTAGCATACTTTAGTTAGAGTTTTACACCTATGCCTAAGCAATGAAAATACATCATAGTCACGAGGATTGCCGTATTTTTTAAATAGCTTGTGAAATTTGTTTTTTTCTTGGTTACATTTAATTAATGCTCTACTATACCAAATAGGATATGTTGAGTGTTTGAAAGACACTGTAGGAGTGTGTCTTTTGATTATATTAAGAAAAGTATCGTAAAAGGCGTCAGTGCAAAGATTAATATCGTTGGAACATAAAATGTCGTGCCAATTTACAAACTTCAACTCAGATTTAATGTTTACAATGTCACATTTCTTAAAATTAAACCGTACAGCTGGACATCGACGAAGCTCTTTAGAAATTTCAGGTAGAGATACAATTATTAAAAGTGCCGGATGGTGCTTGTCCTGTGTGCTTAACGGAAGTTCTTCACTGACATTTACGACTAAATTATCCACATTTGAAAGAACTAAATCAAGAAGACGGCCGTTGGCATTTGTGACACTGTTATACTGCTTTAGATTGCATAGCGATAAAAATTCATTTAGTAGATAAAGCTTTCTGTTATGTATAAGCGGTGTTATGCTACTTAAGCAAGCTGAGTAATAGTCGGGTGTATTAAAATCACCCATCAGTAAGAAATTGTCAGCAGGGAAGCAATTCAATAATAAGTTTTGACAGTGGCCATAGAAGCGTTCAAAATGGTTATGGTTTAAATCGGGCGGCAAATAGCAAACACATAAATTCAGGCGTGCGCCATCATTCGAATGAGGTAAAAGAGTTACCCAGACATCCTCCATATCACTATCCCATGATGCTTGACGGATGACATGATACTTTTTATGTACTGCTAACAAAACTCCTCCCCCTTCAATTTTACTCGATACAGTCTCAACGCGATCTCTCCTAAACACATTGTAGCATCATATACACCACAAGCAAATAATATTAATTCCTCCATGGATAGCCGAGGAAAAGATATGGTTGTCGCATCTATGGGTACAAACCAGGAACCGCGCCTGTTTAAATTATGTTCCATAGCCAACTCTGAAATTGTGTTGGTTAAAAACAGGCGCTCGTATATAATTGTAACAAACTGCTCTGCATTATTATTTTCTGCAAATGGCAAAGAAAACGCATTCAGAAGAGCAGCTGCTATTTTAAAATCAGTCATTAGATTGCGACAACCACGGTTAAAATATTCATGACGGAATATTTTAAAATCCCTCTTAAAACGGCAATTTACAGCTTCTACTACCCACCTGTTTATCGTCACACAGCGTGATTTATTGCCTTGAAGGGTAGTTAGCTGTGATTGGCCATCTTCTTTAGATTCAGGCATATGAGCTATGTATCCTTGTTCATGTAGGCTATCCATGCAGTCACGAAACCTCTATCTAATATAAATACATCATTTTCATTATAAAAATCATTGAACTCGAATTCACTTAATAAACTATTCATTATGGTCGCATCATTTATATGGTCCGCGTACATCTATAATATATCCATCAGAAGCACAGAGGATAAACGGTTTCAATTAAACAGTAATTATTTATTTCAAAAGGATACATATTCCTTACATAAATACAGGAATTTATTGAAACAAACGGTTTCCGGAAGGAGAAGAATGAAAGAGAAGATTCCTTCCGGAATATGTATCCTTTTGAAATAAATAATTACTGCTTTTTTGCGTATATATATATGTTGCATCAGCTATTGTGATTGCTGGTTTTTGTTCAGCTGGTGCATCAGGCTCACCAAAAATGTGATCGGCAATATATGAATTTTTTTCTGCCACCTGCTCCCTTCTTATATGGGAAAAACCAAGAAATTGTGGCACATAGTCCGTTAACAAGATATTTCTTGCTGCAGACATTAATGTTTCAAGAGTCCGTCTAGGTACATTAAATAAGCATGAAAGTCTATCTCCAGAATCACCAGTCCTTAATTTGCACAATAAGGCGGTTAATGCAAAACTACCCCGATGCATATTCCTAAGCCTGGGCGTTGCTTCTAATATTTGTTGATGTTGTTGTTTACTTAAGCCTACAAAATATTTCACTTGGTTATCGGGGTAGTTTTGAATATTCTCATATGAGATATTACGAAGTCCTTCCATTAATATAAAAATGATCTCTTCAATGTGTTCTGCAGTAAAATTATCGAGGCTATACTCAGCAGTGTATAAATTACTGTAATCTGCCTCCTGTCTATGTAGAGAACAAACACGAGCACCTCTTGGTATAAAATACTGGTACCTAATTAATACTTCTCGCCTGGTTTCTTCACGTACAACATTTCGCTCTGGATTCATGCATTCTTGAAAAATGCAATGTCCTGGTGTTGCAGCTGCTCTTCTTATATTGGACAACACAATATCGTGCTGGGGTCTATCATTTGATTCTTCTGGAATATGTGACCTTATATCTTGAGCTTGGTTCCAGCAAACTCCACAAACTTCATTCATGGATGACATCTGTAAATAATTCATTTCATGAGATGGCCATAGATATCAAAATAACATTGATAAAAAACAAATTAAACACTGACATAAGTTCATTAAATACATACAAATCTAGTATTAATACCTGTTGCTGCTCCAGCAAACGAGCAATGTTTTCAAGATTCCACTCTAAATCCGAAGTTGTGGTGGCCAGACTCTGGCCGCATACAGCACACATTAAAGCTGAATAATCATCATCAATATGATCAGGTGCAGAGGGTTGAATGTCCTCAACTAGTGGAACTATCCTAGTTCTCTTAGCTCTCAACCAACAAGGCACACAAGCTTCATCTTCAGACCGAAGCTAAAATGAAAAATATAATTAGAGAAAAGCTTCTATTGAATCAGGTATGACAATATGGGAAAATAAATTATTTTATTTCTTAGATCAATAATGAAATAAAAGTGATAATACTGATGGTACTATGTATTTTTATACCTCTCGTGGTTGAATCCAAGAAGAAACTGTAGAAGCCACTCTTTGTTGTTCTTCATTTGCCCCTTCAATTAAAATCCTGCGTCGATTTGTTCTTAGTATGGATCGCCCACAAACAACACAAATATTTTGATGGCCAACCTGTCTGCTTGGCATATTTTCAGAAGATGCATGATAAGCAAGCTGCCAGCATGCATGGCAAATATGATCAGTAGGTGTAATCTGAAAATAATGTTAGTGATTAGGAGTTATGTTTAACATTACATGTAGTATTCTGTGGTTTAAATCGCAAGGAAAACATTTCAACATTTAAAACTTGTAAGTACCTATAGAGTTCGTTGATGCGAAATGTTATTTGTAAACTATGTACTTACATATCTAGGATATGTCCACAGTCGAATAATGTTGACGAGATCTTCACTCTCATTGCTCAAAGCGTGCCTTAATCTGGACAAAAGTACGTTGCAATTAACACATTGCAAACTCGCCATGTTGAATAACAAGACGCACGTACACACTAACAACACAGTTAATTATTAATAAAGCGTCCTTTCGCGAAATCACTATCAAGAGATAAGAGTAGGTACGGAGGAACAGGTGCTCAACGGCTCAACTCAACGTAAAAACAGCCAGTTATTTCGCTAAATTGTTCAGATGTACTCTTCTTCTTCTTCTTTTAGTTATGGCAGCTTAGTGATTTGCCAATGTCAGAGTGGATTCGAGTAGACTTTGCTCTAACTATTGCAGGTCCGGTGAAACAACAAGAGTATATGAATTAATTTACAAAGTTGTTGAATCATCTAAAACAAACACAAACATACAAGTGTTAGTAAAAAAAACGTCACAATTTTATGTTGTTAGATTGAATATATGTACATAAAATTTCAATAAAAGGAGTATTTACAAAACATAATATTGACTTAAAATTAATAGGGCGAGGAATCGAGGTAGGAAGAGAGTCATAAAGGGAGGGCTGGTTTCTTGGGCAACAGAAAAAAATGTGATCTAAGGTACCCTCGTCTAGGCCACACTCACAAAGAGAATTATCCTTGACCCTGATTTTTGCAAGGAAAATGGGTGAGCAACAGTGGCCAAGTCTAACTCGGCAGACTGTAGAGCATACTGGTTTGCTACACTGTATATATTTAAAAAACCATGGTCTAACTGGTACACTACTTTGAATGTCAAAGTAGTATTTGCCTTTAGTATTACTTGAAGTGGCCCACTCAGTGTTCCACCTGATAGTTAAGTGTTTTTTGGCTATGGGAATTAAGTCCTGGCAATACAGTTTGTACTGACTGAGTCCACCTGATGTTATGGCGTCTTTAGCATAGGCATCAGATGTACTCAAAAGCCACAATCCAAAACAACAGCAAAGAACTGAATTGACAGATATGATTTTCTCTATCAGTCAATAAATAATTGCCTGAATAAAAAAATATCGATGACAAAAACATTCGTATCGTTAAATTGTTAACTAATGTGTTTTTATATTATATTTTTGTATTTTTAGTTATAAAATAAATAAGAGTTTAATTATAGTTGATGATAAATGTTTCTAAATGATTAATTAACACTTTGCTATTTGTTATTTTACATATGGCAACTTCCAAAAAATATAACTGCGTTCCGTTTTACCATTTTTTGACGTCAAAACATTTAAATGTTTTTATTGTTATTATTAATTATTGCGGAGTTCTAAAAATTATTTAAGTACCTATATCAAAATAAATGGCTCAATTGTCTTAATAAGTTGTACAAATTCTATAAAGAAACAACAACAAAATAATGCTGTACGGATCCTGCCTTTCTCCTTTCACATTTTTAATATTACTAAGATGGAGTAGGACAGAAAGTATAAATTCTGTTCAGAATTCAGATCCAAATAAATTCTACCAAATTAATATGTCATTGTATTTCTTTATTGCACGGCAAATAGATGATGTTTAAATTGGTAGCATTATAATGTACAGAAGTATTTTTGGTAACAAAAAGATTAAATTGAATTTGAAGAATGTAGAACAGAAAGTAGCTAAGAAAACATTATGTATGAAGCGTCTGAACAGTTATATATAAAGCAAAGCGTAAATAAAGAATAGATCCAACGAGTTGGAATTCACTGGAGTTGGAATATTTTGAATAATTCACTTTGCTAAGCTTAATTTTAGTTATGTGCTTAGTTAGATTAGTAATAGCGTTATGCGTGGATATGAGTGCGGGCCTCTTAAACAGAATAGAGGCATTAAATGTTATTTCAAGGTCATTTCAGCAATTAAATTATATATCTGTTGGACAGTTTCTAAGTTTTAAATGTCGAATGTGGCTAAGGACATCTTTGAGTGGCTAAATAAAAGTTTAGAGAAATACCTCAGGGCTTGAGGGCCAAAATTCTCGTAAACATCAAATGCGTGCGAGTTAACGTTTACGCGAATGTTAAATGACACTGAAACAAACAGAAATCGACTCTTAAACTATAATCTTACCGTACCTACTGCCTTATCTCATCCATTCAGTTCAATATATCTTTGAGTTGTATCGTTAAAGATATATAACGTTTATAATCCCGTTAAATAGGAATGCTGTATAAACCTGTAGTAGCTTGAGGAAACGTCTGTTGGTGTCAGGCCCTGGCTGATCGATGCAGCCCGTATATGGCGTGGACGCGGCGCGGTTCCGTTAGCCGATACGCCATCGATTTATATAGGTTATAAGTTATAACTTGTAGAGCTGAATTCAGCCCTCTGTTCTGGCCATCAATTCACTTCGCTTGCTTCAAACGGTTCGAACCATCAATGCCTGATTTGTGTAGGTTATAAGTTATAACGTTACTTGTTGAGCTGGCTTCGTTGGTCCTAGCCATCGCTTCACTTCAACTAAATTAAAAGAACTCTTTTGAGTATACAGATATAAGTTTAAGTAAGTACTAAAAGTTATTTGTTGCCAAATAAGGAAACTGGTGCAGTTAAACGGTAAAATTAATACTTACTATACAATATTATATTATAACTTTTCCTGTCATGTTCCAGTTTAGTGATATGGTTGAAGGTCAACTATAATTGCTAATGCATACAATAACTAACGATTATAAAGTTAATACATAGTTTGTATAAAAATATAGGACAACTATTTTTCAAACGAACCATCATGTCCTCTAAAGAATTATGAGTAAAGTTTAGCATCTAAACCATTTGTGGGTCTAGTTGGGTCTAACAAGGAAGGGGCTCAAGTATATGATAAGCCAGTCTATCCGCCCACATGGAATTAGTGTGAACTGTGTGGGACGCCTAAATTGTGACCTTTTAAATAACAATCAAGCTATTTTGGGCAGCGAATTTATTAATCAGCGGCGTGCAGAATACACGAGTTTTCTAAATGGCTTCAACAAAAACACTGTTACGATCAACTGTTTTATTTTTGTACACCATGACGCTATTATTGAAGTACCTATTCTTAAAATATAATAAGAACAATAACCCTATATTAAGTAAAACGAAAGTATCCAGGGCAGTAATGATGAATTTCTGCTGGCATATTTTACTGCAGCTTTTGTTCGACGATGTTAGTGAATGTGTCCAGAAGACCGAACTGACCCATAAATCTACTTGGTAAGTTAAAGACATGATCTGTTTATGTTGGAGTTAAAACGATCCACGCAGCTTATGAGTTTAATCCCATAAAACGAAAGCGGTATCCGACTAAAAGAAAACATATAAATATTGAGTCTAGACGTGCTGGCTCCGTCTTATTATGTTCATTATCAGCTTTCTAGGCGCCAGCACCTCAAGTTTTTTTAAGCGCACCTAGACAGTAGATTTTATTCTTAGGAGCCTCTAAGCTTACGAGTATAATTAGAGCCCAAAAGGGACCATGAATTTTGAAATACTTAGGTGCATTCGATTCCGAAGGTTAGCATTTATTACTTTGTCAGAAGTATTTAATATTCATGACCTCAATACCTGCATACTATAGTGGTAGATAAGTCCAGACTAGACTTGGATGAGGCAGTGAAGCACTCCGCTATCGGTGTACGTTACAAATTACGAGGTCACGTAGCGGCTAAAGCTAAATATTTACGTCGCGGCATCAATAAATAATATAGTAGATGCACTGGAGCTACTGACTGATCATTTATCATTTATCGGATAGTTCTAATCCCTCAAAGATGAGGCACGCGATTAGTTTTCAAAAAGGTGCCTGCTAAGTAAGGATTATTCAAAATTTATCCCATATAGCCCAAGCACGAACAATTTACAATAGTTTTGGTATCGTTATCGAATGAAAATTGTATGAACGTCATGTCAGGCAGCGTATGTACATTGTACAACGTGCTTGGGCTACTGATGTGCATGTGGTATGAAACGGTGCTCCAAAGTTTGAATACAGCTAGGCTACTTTCCCAGTAGCTAGTAAGTGATGGTATCGAGAATTGATAACGAGCGATTTATGGTGTACCCGAGCAACAATTAAACGACGAGTCCCTCAAACCGGAGCAACAAGGAGGCGAAAGTCTCAGTAGGCTGCAATTTTAAAAGCTGTTGCAAAAATCTCAAGTTGGTACGAGGACCACCGTAATCTAATTCAGTTTGGAGCACCGAGTGGTTGGACCGGTCCGTTCGGTGATGTCATGTATAATCGCCGATTACAAAGTTTCGATATATTGTCTACGTGCAGAGAATCCTAACGACAAACAAAAGTACGGGCGCAACACTTGAAACTGAAAGAATGTAATTTTTTTTTAAATATTGAATTGATTTTAAGATAGCAGAAGCTCAAAATATTTTGCCAAGAATTAAATGACAAAGCACAGTATGTAAAGGACTTGACTATGTGTCCTTATTGCCATAAAGACATCTTCAAAATTTAGCGAACTAAACTAAACCTTATGACGAAATACTCTTGGGCAAAAAGCTACGAACCGTTAAGTGGTCTAAGGAAAGCAAAAAAACTTTTGAATTCGATAGCATAATAAATGCAGACGGTTCGAATACGACCCGACGGTAGATGGGCGATAGTGGCGAGTACGAAAGTGGTAGTGGATCACTTACGTAACGCTCTCGAAAGCTTTTGAGCAGATCAACTGATTGACGGACAAAAGGCTAATGAGATCCCTCGTCAGTCGTCACATGTTCATTCATCTTAATCGTTAGAAATTATAGATGTGATCTTTGTGGTTTGGGCATTTAAAACGGATAAAATGTGATGACAATTCATAAAAGGTGCGAACGTGAAAAAAACATGATTAATGAGGGTTAATTCAGATCTAGGAATAGTTTTGTTATTCGTAGATTCAAATGATCGAGTTTAATTTCTTCATTTCTATTTTCTTCTTTGTTTATTTCGGAATCATCCAGAAAAGAAAAAATATGGAATATATCACAAACTTATTTAAGTGGGATAATGATCAAGTTGAATCCCTGTTATTAAAAAAAATGACATTTTCTAAATTGTTAAATCATTCTTTATCATCTCACTCTCATCCACAATTGTCATTTTTTGGCAAAACACAAATGATCGGCACGTACGCTGGCGGTTTTTGGCCGACAGATAAAAAACTGGTTTTACAACTTACGACTCCGCGACCGCAGCTTTCGGTCCGTTAGAGATTTTGTTTGAATGGTTTGTAATGACTTCTTAATATATAAAGATTTTAAACCAATAAAAAGGCATTGGTAATAATGTAGAACAATTGATCGTGAAATAAGAACAATAGTAGCATGGGAAAGGTGTTTCACCGTTAATGTAACAGTAAAGAATCTTACTATTGCTGTTAAAATATTAATGGAATTGAAAAGTTTTCTATCTGAAACCCTGAGGCGCCGTTATATAATTATGCAAACTTAAGGTAATAATAACGCATAACAATAATTTCAAGCCATAAATAAATAGTGGTGATATGGCCATTGCATTCGTGTCTAATGCCATTAAAAGCGACACGCCATTACAGTTGCTATGAAACTATGTGGCTTTGTTGAAAAATGTACAAAATGTATTCCATTAATTGACATGTCCTCCACAGTCGACGTTAAGTACATACGTACAAATAGAGCATGCGATATTTTGTTCATAATATACGATAGTAACTACAGTACATACTGATTATTATTTTTTTCAAGTATCTAGTACTGGATAATGGTATTTTAACTCATAGTTATGTCGTTGATCGTGGCAAAAAGAACTAGCTTTTATGATGAAATCTAAGCGTCAATTCGTGAGAACGTGTTCTTCGTCTTGTGGAGTGATTGTGAATAAAGTTGAAAGGCTCGCGCTATCCTAAAATGTCTCGGTGTGAGCTGACCCCTAACACGTACACACCAGCTGTGCAAACTTTGTTTAAAAGGAACGACGTATGTTTAGAGTTTAGAATCTTTAGAGTTCAAATCTTCTTTATATGCAAAGGGACCTATTCTCGAAGATATTCAAACTAAATGCGCTAGTAAAATCTATGATTTTAGATTTCCCCCAATAGCAATCTCATGGGTTATTAACTTATTGCTTATTCATAAATGCGGCGTAAGGGTTTTATTAAACTTGGGGTTTGGGTATTGGCATTTGGGAGTAATGTCATAAGTAAAATATTCGCTCATTTTGGGGTAGAAATTGGCCTAGCGAGAATTCTTACAACTTACTAACTTATTATTATTATCTGATTTCTGGCCCTTTAGTCAAGATGCCATTGCTAATTACGATGGCGAAGTCATAAATCAAAAATGTGTGGTATTGATGTATCGCGCCTTATATCACTAACGGCCCATTTCAATAACCTATCTGGTACCTACCATTAACTACCTATTTGTTAAAAACGTCAATTTGGTATCGAAAAAACCAAATCAAAGAAGTGAAATGACACCAAATGTGACGTTTTTAACCAATAGCTGTTATTGGTAGATAGTTTATTGAAACCGGCCGTTAGCGAGCGTTATGTCAATCCCATGTATTTTCAATTTCAAAGATCGTTATTGTAATAGGCAATCGGACAAATTTTTTTTTATTGCATAAATGAATAGTACTCTTAAATATGAGTAACTTCTCAGAAGAAACCGTATATCAAAAGTCAATATTTTCAAAGGTACAGCGATTTGTATAAAAAATTTCGCGAGCCTCCTAAAAACGCTCCATACTAAAATCGATATACACATGACGTCACTTGAATATGAAGTAGTATGAAGTAGTATATGAAGTATATGGCCGCAGGAATATATTTGTAAATATCTCCGATATTTGTGCGTTTAAGTTCATACTTACCATAATGAATGTTTTTGTATATGATGTGAGTAAACTAATGATGTAGGTTTTGTTTACCAATTTCGCAAAAAAAAAAAATTTTTTTTTGGTATAAAGACTCGAAGAAATTTTGTATACAAATCGCTGTACCTTTGAAAATATTGACTTTTGATATACGGTTTCTTCTGAGAAGTTACTCATATTTAAGAGTACTATTCATCTATGTAATAAAAAAAAATCAGTCCGCTTGCCTATTAAAGATAGCATGTTGACTAAGCCCTCTGATGAGGACGTAATTTAGAATTAAGGTACAGTTCCACGTGAGTTTCACACGTTCCACGGAAAATTACTTTTTCCGAACAAAGTTATGTAAGAGTGAAAGTCCCCTCGTGCCTCGGCCCTCAACAAGATTTAGACTCGCTTACTTTGTGCTCATTTTTATTCAACTGTCACACTTGAGTGCCGACTGCCATAACAAAGGCTTTAAGTTTGTCCTTTGGTTCGATGATAAAGAAAAAAATACAAAATGAGATTGAGGGGAAAATACAATTTTATTTTATATATTTCTTACCATATTTTTCTACAGATTCAACAATTATAAAATCTGTTTCGGAAGGCAAAAAATATTCTTTGTTCGAATGCACTCAAATGTTTCGAAAATTGCAAACTTTGAAGAAGTATCAAAACCAGTTACGTGTTCGGTGTTAGGAGTTCAGTAACACGCGAGAGCGTGCGGAACCAATTTTCAGTTGTCGCGGTGGAGTACTCGCCGTATCGCAAAGTTCTATCGCTATCGTCATCACCGGCGATGTACCCGATTGCCGATCGATTAACCGTTGCTAATGTAAATCCCAGAACCTCAAAGCCATGTTCCGCTAAATCTATTCCAGTAACGTAAACAAATACGCTCATTTTATTTTTACAAGTCCCATTAAAATAGTTGTGACGTCACGTATGGCGTAATCGCCCTAAACCATGATACCGCCTCAACCCATCGCTATGCGGCTTCGCGTGTACGCTGTCACGGAAGGGATATCATGTTTAATCTCTATCATATTTCCTATATTATGTCGGAAAACTCAAAATTCGCCTTTATTTATTAGGTAAATGTTTTTGTAAGTATAAAGTTTAACGATTTTGCTTTCCTTTAGACTACGATAAGAGGTTCGATAGCTCTGCTGCTCAAGAAGCGGAACAATCGCTTACTTACTCAGTATTTACTCTACAATTGTTGTACTGGCCCATTGTGTACACAAACACGTCGTCCTATAAAATCCTCGGAACAAACATTTTAGTTAGAGATAGAAAGCGACCACAAAACGAATATTGTCGTGGACGTGGCATATTACGTAAAAAAGTCTAAAACGGAGCTAAAAGTTAGCAGTGCAAAATACTAAATAGTGGAAAAACTGTAGCAAGGCAAGTAATGTGGCCATAAATTACCTAAAGTACATTTCGTGTGAACGAAATCAGGCATTAAAAGCTTATTTTCCTGAGAATTTGCGTGACCTCCTTCCTGCGGTAGTGTAATATGTGCAGCATTGTCGGGAGTCGTAAAAATGTTGGTTACGAAATTGTGTGGAATTCCTTCTGCACATGTGCGCGTGCGGCGAGAGTACGTTTAATGTTATGGTGTTACTATCGAATCCTTAGGTCATTGATCTGATAGACGTCTAGCAGTGGCGTAGGGTTCCTATAACTCCATTCCTATCGGCTTCCCTTGTCTCTTACCTTTTACAAAGCTTCATAGAAATCCCTACCTATTATACAGGCTCCGGCTTCCCTATGAAGGAAAAGCAGCTTCGCCACTACGTCTAGTTTAGTTGGATGCTCTAAGTGATAACGTCTTATAAATCGATGAACGCCGGCTGCACATACAAAATTTGTCACGTTCCGCCTGAGCCGAACGTGCAAGCGAGAACGCGGAACAAGCGATAGAGAGGCACGATCGGCCTAAGCGTGTAAAATTATCGTCCGTAAACTAACTTAATAGACAGCCATTTTTTTCTATCTTAGAGGCGAAATAACTCTTTTATAGTTCAAACTTAAAAAATTATATGAATTATTATGAGCGATTTCGACCACAGAGCGATCTCTAGTTATAATAATATACTGATTATTCTACTAGTGTTATTTTGCATAATAAATAATACGAGATTCGAAACATGAAGTCAAGATACTAGGTAAATAGTTATTACTTATTAAAAGAAAATGTGTTTATTCTGTACAACATTGTACCGTATAAACTTTGTTATTACATTAAAACGAAGCGTAGGAAGTAATTTCCTCGGCAAATGCGATATACTTGGATAAGGATGTTTGGCTTATCGCTGAGGATGTAACTGTATGACATCAGATTCACTTATAACCGTGAAATGTGTCGCTAGCGTACACTAAATTACACAACAGTACATTACTAGCCTGTAAAGTGTGTAACAGTTACAGTGCATATGTACCTACCCGTAAAATTGTAAAAACCGTTAGATTGTAATATAACTAGTGAAATTGTAACATCTCCAAAGGCTGCGGACCCCAATATTCTGCTTATAATTTTCACATTACAATTCGAAATAAACTGTACACGCCACACGGTACAATGTGATGTTCAAAAGGTGCGTACATAATAATATTATATTCGTCGTGATTACAATGAATTCGAGGATTCTATGGACTGGGGAAACTGACGAACTTTTCTGCTCAGTTCTCACATTTATAAATGGACTAGATTTTGCCCGCGGCTCCGCCCGCGTAAATACAGTGTCCTACGGAAACACTGCACTTTTTCACAATAAAAAGTGACCTATGTGTTACTACTGTGAACTACCAAATTTCATCAAAATCCATCCTGTATTTTTTCCGTGAAAGAATAACAAACTTCCATACATCTATCCATTCATCCTCACAAACTTTTACATTTGTAATAGTAGTAGGAGCTGTATATAAGATAACATTTGATGAGGCCCTGCTGAAAGTACGCTAAATGTTGTTCGTTTGAGTGTGGGTAGAATGATACCAACAAAGACTGCCAATGATTCGTCGTAATAGCATAAAGCATTAAACAGAAATCTCGTGCCATCTGATATCTCACACAAACCGCGGTCTCATGTGTGACGTGAGGGTAATGTAGCTGAACCGCGGAATTCGTTGGATGTTGTAACACGAAATGGGCATCGGTTTACAGGTTTACATGCTTGCACTGTATCTCTTCCCGAAAGGTGTTTGCCAGTTATTCGGCTTCTCGAGCAATGTTTATCGATACTTGGCTTCTTTTTTTTTCGATATTTATTCGACATTCAGGCTCTTATATTTTTCTCAAGCGATGTTTGGTACTCATTGGTTTTCACTGCATGTGGCATATCAACTCCTCATTTCAAGTCTTGGCACTGTGCCCATCGGCCGTCTGGTACACGTAATATATTTTGCCAACTTGTTGAAGAAATTCTTTCGTGCTAACTTAAGTCCATACTTTCGAATGAAGTTAATTTGTCTCTAAGAAATTCTTAAGGTTTCTTAAAACATCAATAGAGAGGTTGCCAAGAAAATGTTAAAAGCGCATTTTTTGTTAAAATAAAGCGTCCCTAAGCTAAAAGGCTGGCTCGAAAAATCTGAAAAAAAAAAGCCTAAATTGTCTACTAAAGTCTAAACTACATATTGTCTTAGTTTAAAGGAAAACTATAAGTAACGGATTAGATAACTTTGTTAGGTCAGAAGCTATAGAGGTCTAACTTGTAAAATGCTTAAAATGTTTGCCATGAGGTTCTCGTAATATTGACAATCTCGTGTTAGCGGTTAGACAGACGGATACGTGAGCCCAAAGACTCGTGAGCCCGTGAATACTAATTGTCGGCGTACAAACGTATGCGATAACAGGATGTTGACCCCGATTGACTGCCAACTGCCAAGTTCCTATATAGTAGACCTTTGTATGCATTCGTTCGAGATGCATCATCATTCATCAATCATCAGTCATCACATACCAAGACAGTCCACTATTACATTAACCGAACACACGAGCTTTCTTCTCGCCGAGGTTGGTTCCGAAATCCGAACCGGTAGGTTATTATGTAGGACATTATGTATGATGGTAGGGCATTATGTAGGACAGTACTACGAATGTTATTAAATAACATTTAGGGAAATTAATAACATTTAGAGTTTGAACATTTGTTAAAGGTACTTGAGACATTGTAATGTGCACTCGCTTGAAGTAAACTTGCTATACTCTGTTCTGTGGGTAGCCTCACGATGTGGTGTACACCAGCGTTCAGTACTAGTTCATAATTCATATAATTCTGGAAAAGAAGTTCAAAAGCATACAATACAGTTTATGAATTCATCCCAGATGCCAAATCATCCCAACCGAGAATTACAGCAAATATCCAATAGCCAGATATATAATAACATTGACCTTTTCCTCTCGAATTCTGTATATGTAATACGTAAAGTGGTGAGGTATATATTTAGCGTATTTATTTTGTAACTGACATGACATGACATCATTATCTGACCTCTGTTTTAATTAGCTATGACTCAGTGTTACACCGGCTTCAAATATTTTATTATTTTCGTCTCTTTCCAAGAATCATTGGAGATAAAAATATATACTTAGTGCGTTACCAAAAATATTTTAGAGTAAATTGATAATAATTTAGGCATACCTATCTACTTAGCATTGTTTCCTTCGGCAGGTAAAGGTCATTAGGAATTTCTTTTAGGGTAGTAGACCGTACCCAAACTTAAAACTAAAAACGGGACCCTATTACTAAGAAACCGCTCGCGCTGCACTTTAAATAGAGAGATGTACTGAGCATCTTCACTAAACGGTGTAAGTAAAATGAAATAGTCAGTTGGGGTAAGCTAGTCTATAGGTAAAGACTGAACATGGCCAGTGCCGTATAACAAGGGTGCCCGTTGCCCTGACAACCTTACTGTGGCGTGGGGTTCCGATAACTCCATACCTATCGACTTCACTTACCACTTAGCTTTTGAAGATCCTCATCCAAATCCCTACCTTACTATACAGGCTAGAGCTTCCCTATGAAGGAGAACCAGCCATCGCCACAGCAATTAAGAGACCTATTGAAAATTGAACTTTATTCACCACACCAAAAGGCACACGTTTCATATGACAACACTCATACACCGCACATGCGCTGTGCAGCGCGGTTTATTAATCTTTTGCAGCTTTTCGGTACATAATATTATTGTTAAATATCTAATTGTTTTCTTTTAATTGTTGCAGGTAAATGTGAAAATGGACGTCCATTCCTGAATCCCGACATCGCTTGTTACAAATTATTAAATTATTATCGAATCTGAAGTCTGAACAGATAGTGATGTAACGAATATTCGCATTCGCATTCGCGAATATTCGCACATTTTTGTATATTCGCATTCGCAAAATTTTTGCGAATGTTTTGCGAATATGAATATCAGAAAACAAAAGCAAATGTGCGAGTTTCTTACGCCGGTTCTTCTCGCCGGGCTAGTTTCTGAACCGGTGGTGGCATCATGTAGGACAATTCCATAAGCGTTATATCATATAACCTAAAACTGAATATTCGCATTCGCGAATGTCGGTAGCAAATATTCGCATTCGCATCCGCGAATGCTAAAAAAAAGACATTCGTTACATCACTAGAACAGACACATTCTAATTGCAAACTTTGCGAGATACGTCACAAGTTTAGGCACATAACACATACACCCGACTCGCCTGTTGACGGGCGCTCAGTTTCCTCATTTCCCCAGGTCCCGCCGCTTTTCCGGTCTACCCCACTAGTTACACAGGAGATTGTAGGAAAAGCGTCTCACGATAACAAACCTTACACCCCAAACTTAGGGTGTATTTTTCCATGTCTCAAGTTTATTTTGTTGGGGCTTAAGCCTGGGAAAATAAGGTTTAATATCGTACGAGGAGTTTCATTGTGAGGAGCCGCCTCGAAGGCTTCCCAAGTTAACACAGTCTTTTGTTTCCCACCACTCCTGCTAAACGTATCTGAAATGACTGCTGCCTTGGTTTTTTTTCGAAGTCACATTGTGTCTGGTTTTATTGTAAACGGGACGGGAACAATATGAGTTTATAATTTTGCGTAATGTATTGTTTCACGAACTCAAGTTTCCGTCTGAAATGTAATTGCAATTGTTTACACTGCTGTCGTTATTTCAACGAATTTGTATACCATGTATAATTGTATATTGTATAGGTATACTGTAAACTGGAACGTTTTCTTTTGTGTTTTTCATTCATCATAACATTCCGTGCGATAAAACCAGCCTTAAACGATCGTAATAGCCTTAATTTCAAAGGGAGTTGTGATTTATAAGTTCTGCACTAGAGTATACTGAAAACATAGGACTTCTTCGCAGTATTAGCAATCGATTCAAAGGAAAATATCTATAATACATAAGAATCGGGCTAAGGGCCCCTACGTTTGTTTAGGATGGCAGGAGTGGTTGCGTTCTTTGTTTTCACACTATCGATCCACCATATCTGATGGCGAACCGCGGCTTCACAATCCAATTATGATATTGTATCGGGTCGGGATGTGACGTCATTTAGGTACGTAAACAAAGACCTTTGTCCTCAACTATAGGGACACATGGACACTTTAGGACAAGAGGAAGACATAATATTATTATGTCAATCGTATACATATATGAATTTGTACTGCCGTCGCTTTCAAAACCTAACAAATATTTGGTTGAATAAAGTTCGGTAGCCGCGCGGAGTATAAAACCGTCGCGTCGTGAAAATATGTAAATTTTACCCCAATTGATGTTTTTTGTGAATCGATAGCGTGACATCACCCCTATATTATGAGGGTGACGTTCGGGGGTACATCGGAAAAGTTTTTGATTTGCGATGCCTTTATGTGGGTAGTTTTTATTGTCTACAATGCGGTTGGAAGTTGAATCCCAACCAAATATGTCTGAATAGCGCTTCAAATGTTGGCCACGCTTGTAGAGATATAGATATTACTTGTGTGCCAACTCAGTCCCCGTGAGGAAGATTTGTTTTATTCCGCTATTCTATTACTGGGAGAAGGTTCGCAGGAAGATGTACGAGTATTACTTGTGCATTAGTAATGAGCATTGAATATATATTAACTCCCCGCGTAGGCGTACGCTGCAGGATGTCTTGCGGGCCTCGGGAATAATTATACCACGCACGTCGCTCAAGCTCTGTTACCCTAGGATAGCGTTGCCGTCATCTAGCGGCCGTAATACCGCAGAGTAGGAAATATTAAGACATCGTACAGAACAACAACTTTCATGGAACGATTCAGATCGATCCAAATTTGAAAATTTTGATGTCCCCTTTTCAACGGCCCACAATTTTGTGGACGTGGGCACACCAATCAAATCGCAAGCTAACTATGTAGATGTTTATATGCCGTCTACGCTATCGTAGGAAACCTGGAAAGGACGCATCGAAGTGTCTACGTAATTGGGTATATGTGCATAATATATCGTCATGAAGAATGTTATATCGTGAATAATTTCCCTAATCGTTTTAATTTACTTTCGGTTCTATGTGATAAGGCGCTGCGCATTCTTGATAAGGCGGCTGGTAACGCGCCTCGTCTATTCTTTCCATATATGGACCTAGTAGTGCTTCAGCCAATACACAGACTTATAAGGTGCCCATTTTTGTATTGAACACAGCAATCATACTAAAGCTAAACATACATTTGCAATCGAGGCATGTATCCAAAGAACAATTGGCCAGTGCTAAACCATAATTTAGTTACGCATATAAGACCTAATGATCTAGACATGTGGAACCTATTAAATTCTTTGAATCCTATAAGACCTAGGTAATGATTAAGATATATGAATTCGATAAATCAACGGTTGCATAATAAATACTCGGGATGGGCATTAATTATTCAACATCCACAGGAGGTTCCCAACCGATTTCGGTTACGGTAGTCGCTTCCGGACACACCGCTGATGCGTGACCTAACTAGGGTTCAGAAATGTTCCCTTTCGCGATGTTATACTTTCCTGTATTACCAAATAGTAGAATAAAAACGTATAACACTTATAATATTAATTGAGGTTTTGTAATTGGTACCTACCTAATATTTTACAAAAGCTTGTTTGCACAAGGACCGGCATTATCAAAAGAAAATCTCTAATCTGTTCCAGACTCATTACTCTTCTTAGAACGGTCGGAGCCATTACTCAAGCCGGTCCAGGAAACAGTAAATTGTATTAGCCAACGAACGATTTAATTTGTAGAGCGCATTTCTGTTTCATTAAGAACAATTAGCAGAGCCGGAGCTGCATCGATCGGCCAGGTCGCTGGGTCAGATCCTTGCAATTGGGTTATTTATTGCCCGGCTATATGTGTCAGCCATTTCAACTGAAAGTTATATGTTACATGTAATTTGCTCTGCAATTTTGCAACGGATTAATTCGCGCAAAAACAGATATTTTTTTCTCTGAAAGAATTTGCATTTGCATGAAAAGGTCGTATATTAGCGGTGAAGGATAACATTGCAACTTGCAACACAAAATCTAGATGTTCACCTTCTATGCAACAAATTGCTTTTTCTGCGAAAGCGTCTGCATTTTCGTGAAAAGGTCGTAACTCGTAGGGTCAGATGCACCGTGCAAGGACAAAACTAATGTTACAACATGTCATTAGTGACCTAGCCCTGAGTTTGACTTTGATTTAATTTTTGTTTATACCTGTAATAGATGTTTACAAATCCTACAAGCTCTTAGAACACAACTCACGTAAAAGTTTGCATTTGCAGTAATTGCTCATGGTTTAAGAAGAAAATCTTCGATGTCTCTTAAGCTCTTTATCGTGGTTACGCATGGCATCAGGAGTGCTGCGCTTTCGTTCTGTTTTCTTCTGTACTCGTAACGTAACATGAAGAGATAGTATGTGTAGCTTTAGAAAAGTCGACTTGTGTAATTTACAATCCTAAGGCTTGCCATGGTTGCCCTTGGTGTGCTGTGCTTTCGTTCTTCTTTCTTCTGTACTCATGGGCCATGGTGTACGTAAAACGTGTTGATACGGGGCCGTTGACCCCAGTAATTGTTTCTGAAGGTGCTGGCAATTTTCCAGCTCGCCTCCCGCCCGGCTAACGTCTAATGAAGCGTGGCATTGCCACACGTGCTTCCTTCCAACGCCTTACATTAGGCCATTTAAGGATACTCCTATTATCTCAATTAAACTCTTGTCATAATCACAATAGTGATTTTCAGTCGGTGCTCTAGTTTTCTTTTGATTTCCATCTTTAAAACAATGTACATTATGATCACGATCTAATGGCTTTCGGGAATCGTCGTTTTTCCATACATCGTCTGTCATTTCCATAGAAAAATGAGGATTGCCGAAGGCCATTAGTAACGTGGTTTTACTGTACCTCTATATATTTGGCTTTATTGTGATAATCAATAAAATAATTCCTATCACAAAAGTCAGAACATAAATTAATGTATTTAATTACAAACTAACCTAACCAAGAGCATGTCAGGACATGTCTAAGGAGGGTTCCGTAACTATAAACGCGTAATATGCTTTTTTTTTATTACTCCAAAAGTTACTGTCCGATTTGGTTCACAATAATTTTCCTAAAGAGTTTTTAGCATGATCTATCAGCATGGAAATTTGCAAGTTTCTATCTCCTATAGGCTAAAAATGCTAGGGGGGGGGGACCAACTTACAAACTACTTTGGAGGCCGATTACTCGAAAATGGTCAACTTTATAAAAAAGTAACATATGAAACCTTGCCTTTATTTTAAAAGACCTATTCTACGATACCCCACACGATGAGGTAGAGTGAAAAAATATTTTTCATCCCCACTTCACATGTATGGAGAGCCACCCCTAAAATATAAAATTATTATTTTTTTATGATCCCGAAACCGTGATCTATACATAATCTATAACTGCACCAAATTTGATCAATTTATATTCATAATTACAGGAGCTAGAGGCGCGGACAGACAGACAGACAGACGGACAGAGCGAAACTATAAGGGTTCCTTAAGTATTACGGAACCCTAAAAAGGGACTTTTGTAATTATTTGAAACATTGAGGCGTTGTGACTCACATCTGTGAGTAGAGCACAAGTTTAAATAACCGCCACCTCTTTTTGGAAGTCGGTTAAAAATAATAAAACTATTAATATAGTTACGCTAACATGAATCAATTGTGCGCCAATACAATCCATTCATTACTGGAGTGAAAGTAACAATTACCGTTAAAATGAACTACGGTCCCTATTTACACCGTGATGACTGATGAATGAACAAGGCGCGTTCACCTTTGACCTAGCCTCCGGAACCGTTTCAATATCATCACAAAATTCAGAAACTTTGGACTTCGTAGCTAGATTTTGGAAGTGTACTGTTCTAATTTTTGCGATACTTTCGCTAATTTGTCTTTATGATAATTTTAAATTTGAAATATTTTTTTAAGGTAAGGGGAAAAATCGGGATACTAAACTGATCTTCGCTGTCTGTCCGTTCAGGCCGTGTCTCATAAACCGTGATAGCTAGTCAAATACTGAAACAGAATATAATAAATATTTAAACGGGGCTCCGATACAACAAATGTGATTTTCTTGCCGTTTTGTACGAAACTCTTCGTACGCGAGCCCGTCTTGCACTTGTTTATTTCTATTTATTTTTGTAGCTACAGATTACAAAAGCACCTAATCAGTGATGATTGTATCGGGTTCGGTAAAATCAACTACGGATATTTTGGGCTATGATCTACTGCTTATGTATAGACGAAAAGGCAATTTAGGCAAAAAAATAATTGTTATACTTACTTACTCGAAAAAAGAATCTTCCATTATATGGGCCAGTTTGCGTTGAGCGGATATTCACCCATTGGCTATTAAGTATGAGATGATTTTTTACTTTGAGTATGACAGTAATATTTTTGCCTAAAGGTCTTTAAAATTAAAAGAGCAGTAGATAATATACCCAAAATATTCGTAGTTGATCTTACCAAACCTTATATTTATATACATACATATTGTTATGTATAATGTATATGCATAAATATACCTATTATTGCGGTTTACGAGTGTTGCAGGAAATTATACATCCAGTATAGTATACAGTAGTATTTTACAACGGTCGGCGAATAGCAACAGGGTGTGTTTACAGAGCGCCGGGGAGCGGCCTAACCTTCGCCAAGCCGCCTGGGTCTCGTAACGGAGAGCTACGCGAAAAATGGAATTAGTTTCGTGACTAGGGCGTTGGCCTGACTCGGGGATATTTTCCCTTTCCCTACAACAGAAATATCCAAGAGCTAAGATGAAATTTTCTATAACTCTAGTCTGAAAAACTCTGTTTACAGTATTCCGTTTACTTCCCTTTTTTACCCGACTACGGCGAGGCCAAAAGGAAGGGTAATGATTTTGACAGTCTATGTATCTATGTATTATGTATGTATGTTTGTTCCACCGTAGCTATCAAGAGATTCGTAAAAATGGCACGGGTGACATCTATCTAAGCATTCTAAGGCTATATTGTATAATTTACGTTGTCGGGTTTTTAATAACTTTTGATTATTATTACCTTACTTGAAGTTGTTATTTTCTTGTTATAATAATTTTATTACTTTAATTTATAGATGTTGCCCGCAACTTTGTACGCGTAAAGGAAAATCCCGTGGGAACTTTACATTGTACCACGATAAAAACACAACAAACAAACATAGAAAACAAACAAATTGTCCTCCTTATTATTTTATTTTATTTGGAAAACTTACAGCTAACAAATAATAACAATAACTATTATTCCTAGAAAACAAATAGCCCGTAACAAGTTTTCACTAATAAATAATTAATTAAATAAGAAAAATGGAAAGTCAAGTATGTACAGCAAGAACTTAAAAATAAACCTTAATCATAACATAATTTTGAGTTAACCTATTTAATATAATATTATATATAAACAAATTAATACACTAATAAACGTATATATACGTCTTTATAGTACTTAATTATTAGTGTAGATGTTTTTACACATTTTTTGCTTGGGCTCCACTTATTCACTGCGAGAACCACAGTCCCGTGTAATGTATACATAGTACTGTGGTCTGTGGAAAATATGTCGACGCGAATTTTTAATTAAGTACCAGCCAGCTAGTACACATACACCTACATTGCGACACGAGTAAGTCCTAGACAAAAGAAAAGTTTTAATTAAAGTTGCATGTGCCATGTGAATTGTGAAGTAAAAACTACAGCTAAATTGACCGATGGCATGTTGTGAAATTTTATGTGTGTCGACGTCATTAAAACGGACGGTTTTTGTACAGGTTGCGTTTGTATTCGCGTGCTGCTTCGCTAATGGGGACGGTAGGTGGGGCTGCCCTCGGACCAAATAAAATAGTGAAGACAGACTTCAACGAGCCACACAGTGGGGCCGACTAGACTATGCCTCGCCGTGTAATTACACAGTGTCACGCACACACATGTATTACGAAACTATGCCGTGGTGTATGGTTTTAATGTATGTAGTGCTTAGCTATACGCGCTCTACAAACATAAACTGGCCTAGTGCGAGTCGGGGCTCGCGCACGGAGGGTTCCGTACCATAAAACGTATTATTATCTATAAAAACGGTAAAAGTCACGTACTTTGTTGTATTTAAGCCCCCTTAAATATTTATTTTATTTTGTATTTTAGTATTTGTTGTTATATAGCGGCAACAGAAATAAATCATCTGTGACAACTGTGTCTAGCTATCACGGTGCTTGAGATACAGCCTGGTGACAGATGGACAGTCAGCGGAGTCTTAGTAATAGGGCCGCGTTTTATCCTTTAGGTAAGGAACCCTAGAAACCGGCCTCTTGTTTTTGTTTCACAAAATCTCTTGTTTTTGTTTCACAAAATCTCTGTCTTCACTTTTTTATTTGGTCTGGGGTATTACACGAAAACTTCGTATGTGAATGTATTTGAAAATAAATAATAATGAGGGGTCACTGATGACTTGATATTGCGATTTTCTGTATTGCAAAATAAGGAGCATCATAGACGGATTGTAGAGTAAGGAGCATCGTAGACGGATTGTAATTTATTGAGTAAGGAGCACCGTAGACGGTTTGTAGAGTAAGGAGCATCGCGGTAGACGGTTTGTAGAGTAAGAAGCGTCATAGACGGATTGTAGAGTAAGAAGCATCGTAGACGAATTGTAGAGTAAGGAGCGTCATAGACGGATTGTAGAGTAAGGAGCATCGTAGACGACTTGTAGAGTAAGGAGCATCATAGACGGATTGTAGAGTAAGGAGCGTCATAGACGGATTATAGAGTAAGAAGCATCGTAGACGGCGAGTTTTTTTAAATTAAATCGAAGGCAGTTCATAATCGAGCTCTCACGTCACTGCGACCCAAGTTGGGTCTATTGTGACTTCTGCGTGGAATAGTACCGGTCCCAGCCCTATGCTGCTCATAAACTGAACGATGTGGCTGGGGTTGGTGCTGCGAATTTCCTCTGCGCTGGAGTATTCGTGCTGCCTAACCTATTTGTTCTGTTGAAGCGCTGGACAGTCGAGGAGAAGGTGGAGGGGTGTCTCGTCCTTTTTTCCGCAGAACCGTAATGTCAACAACTCCTATTTTATTGTGGTATTTGTGGAGCTTGCAGTGCCCATTTAGGGTTCTGGTGAGGATTCTTAGTTGACTCCTGCACATTGAAAGCGCCAGTTCCGCACGCCTTTTGTTAGCGCTTTGGAATGCTCAAGGCCTGGGATTGCAGGTCATTTTTTTATGCTTTGGCTGCGGTCCCATTCCTTGAGTGCTCTCTTGGTAGTGCTGGGAGATATTCCACAGACTGGTTCTGGGCCGTAAATGAGACTTCCGGCCCCCAGCCTAACCAGCTCATCCGCGGTTTTATTGCCGGGGATATTGCTGTGGTACGGAAGCCATACCAGACGTATACTGTTGTCACTAATTTAAATGAAATTTCTGCTGCAGTCAATGCTTTCAGCGCAGTCTGACAGTCCGAGAAGATTAGGGTGTTTTTATGGACAAGGGCCATCTCTAGGCTCTGTAGTGAACAACCAATAATAGCGAATATCTCAGTCTGGAACACGATTGCAAATTCTTCCATACAAGCAATTAGGTATTTTACGGTTGGTGGCATGCCCCCGTAGAATCCAGCATCCGGTTGTGTTTTCTGGATCCGCCCTTGAACTAAACTGTGCCATTGGGTGAACAACTATACATATTATATAAACAGAAAAACTTTTCGTTCCTTCGGCGGTATTCAAATTCCGAGACCTCCCGGCTAACAACTGAGCCACAGAGGTCTAGTTGTTTAGCAGTCATAGGACATAAATAATATCTCGGCAGCACAGCTTAGAGTTCTAATTATACTAGCAAAATCAATAAAATATCTGAACTCTCCTGTTGGCGCCAAGCGAATATCACAGACTCCATAAGTGAATATATTACCGAGTCCATTATATATTTACGACTGTTTTATGTGTGACCACTTTACGGACTCACGAAATGCAATAAACAGGGCTATTTATTGCATTTCCTCATTTGCAAGTCGAATGCTAATTCTAGTTCAATATAGTTCACTAATTTTAGTCCTCATAGTTACTGTTATATTTAAAAGGTTGTTTTGTAATTTGTAGATTTGGTAAATAATTAATTAATACACCACATTAATGAACCGTTCCATCTGATTTGAAAACCGTCACCACTGGAATACCTAAATCTGAGTATTCCACTGGCTCACAACGTTTATTTGCTACTAATCGTTCAGTTACTATGCAGTTCTTTTGTGTTTATAAAGTCTAACTATAGGTATTGGCTGATTTGCCGATACCAGATAATATTGTGTAAAGTGCGATCGCGGGGCACGTAGAATTTCGTACATTCACTTATCGTGATCTTGATCCTGCTCCTATCGCGTACCTGTGTAAACGCGATAGCAATATATTCGTACACGAGTGAAAGAGACGAGTAGCGATGATTACAAAATTATACATGCTCCGCGACGGCACTGTAGTTCCTATGAGGTAGGAATCAGCTAAGAAATTTGAAAGAATTACTGTTAAAATTTTAAACCTAAAGCCTCAAAGGTTTTAAGAGTAGGAAAAAAACGCAAGCGAAGCTACGGGACAAGATGTTATTAATAGTTTACTACGACCACCCTATTACAGGCCCCACTTTTATGATGTAATTTAAATGCTAAGTATTCCTATGAATGCACTCACTAGTAAAAGGATTCATACAAAATATGTACTCGTATAATGTTTGTCGTTAACGAATGCGGGCAGCTCTTGAAGTTGCCATTTATATAGTGCTCCACGAGTCAAGTACCGCAGACGATACGAGAGCTCTGTTTTATGCGGCTTCCGTATGTCTGTCCGGATGTCTCGACTCTCAATATCTACATAATACATATATTGATTTGCATATATGATTGTAATTTGATACGTACGTTTTCAAGCACATTGGCTTGCTTGATGCTTCGTTTTTATGGCTCTCGCATCATTCGCATTTCATAATATGTCTGTGACTATGATGCTGGCGAGATTGTTATTTTAACAACATAATATAATAGGCAAGCGGACTGATTTTTTTTTATTTCATAAATGAATAGTACTCTTAAATATGAGTAACTTCTCAGAAGAAACCGTATATCAAAAGTCAATATTTTCAAAGGTACAGCGATTTGTATACAAAATTTCGCGAGTCTTTATAACAAAAATTTTTTTTTTTGCGAAATTGGTAAACAAAACCTACATCATTCGTTTACTCACATTATATACAAACACATTCATTATGGTAAGTATGAACTTAAACGCACAAATATCGGAGATATTTACAAATATATTCCTGCGGCCATATACTTCATATACTACTTCATATACTATAACCTACAAGTGACGTCATTTGTAGGTCGACTTTAGTATGGAGCGTTTTTAGGAGGCTCGCGAAATTTTTTATACAAATCGCTGTACCTGAAAATGCTGTACCCATCGCTGAAAATATTGACTTTTGATATACGTTTTCTTCTGAGAAGTTACTCATATTTAAGAGTACGATTCATTTATGCAATAAAAAAAAATAGTCCGATTGCCTATTATATTTTAGTTAACAGTAATATTATTATGTGTAAACGTATAATATGTCACAGCTATAAATAGCCGATAAATGTAATCAATTCGCGGTAAATCAGCGAGAGCGGAGGTCAGCCCGTGATGTCATCCGTACTCGGTCACGGCTGAATTGTTTACTAGCGATACCGAAAGTAACTCGTCAGCAAGCAGCTTGGCAAGCAATTTAACCTTTTGGGGAACACAAGGCCACCGTGCATCCCTTTTGCCGAGCTTCTTGTCTAGCTTACTAGCGATACCGAAAGTAACTCGTCAGCAAACAGCTTGGCAAGCAATTTAACCTTTTGGGGACAAGGCTACCGTGCATCCCTTTTGCCGAGCTTCTTGTCTAGCTTACTAGTGATACCGAAAGTAACTCGTCAGCAAACAGCTTGGCAAGCAATTTAACCTTTTGGGGAACACAAGGCCACCGTGCATCCCTTTTGCCGAGCTTCTTGTCAAGCTTACTAGCGATAACCATAAGGGCGCTTGCCAGAATCCATATAGTGGCTAACGGCCTTTTCGCTGCAGCTCAACTCCTGCCGATCGTACCGGTTCACCGGCCCATCGGACCACAGGGATAGAGCCGAGTGAAGTGGATCTGCACCCGCGCAACCGCTTATCCACTTAAAATAAGTTCACGCGCAGATGACCCTGGCAATTCTTTTAGGATTAGAGTTTGAAAGCCCTGCGGCGATGGGGTGAAGGTGGTGGGGCCAAGGTATCGATGTGCCAAAGCCTTAGCTGACACCCTGCACGTAGGCGGCCTGGAGAGAGTGGTCGCTTCCGGAGTCGACTGAGACGGGACTCTGGGTTCGGCAGCACTACTGGCGACAAAGCAGCCCTATTTAGGATCGCTCTGCTTTCCTCTGCACAGAGGAGGGGCCTAGAAAAGGTGGCCTAAAAATAGTTCGTCTCACCCCTCATCTAGGTGCTTAACCGCGAGCGTCTGGACATCGACATAAGCGGTCGAAAGAAAGACAAGGCCAAATTTACTAATATATTGTCTAAACATCTTTGCATAGCCACCTGGAACGTGCGGACTCTACTAGACAATGACCGTAATTTATGTCCTGAGAGAAAAACTGCTCTTATAGCTCTTATAGCTCGTTATAAAATCGACATTGCAGCAATTAGTGAGACCCATCTAAGTGACTGCGGAGAGCTCTGCGAACAACTCGGCGGCTATACTTACTACTGGAGCGGTCGTCCTGCTAATGAGAGGGCTGGTAGTGGCGTGGGTTTCGCTATTCGTAATAGCCTGGCAAGATATCTTAACGATCTGCCTAAGGGTGTCAACGACCGCATTATGACTTTGCGTCTACCAATAGCACATAGCAAATATATCCACCTGATTAGCGCATATGCACCTACTCTACCATCACCGGACGAGGAGAAGGAGGTATTCTATCAACAACTCCGTCAAACCCTTGAAGATGTTCCAAGACACGATAAACTTATGCTACTGGGTGATTTTAATGCTCGTGTGGGCACCGGTCATGATCTCTGGAATGGTGTTCTTGGCAAACATGGTGTCGGAAACTGTAATGAAAACGGCTCCCGTCTCTTATGTCTGTGTGCCGAATTTAATCTTTGCATCACAAACACATTTTTTCGCCTTGCTAACAAATATAAGACCTCGTGGATGCACCCAAGATCTAAACACTGGCATCTTTTAGACTATGTTATTGTCCGCCGTAAAGACCTGCGTGACGTTCTCATAACGAGAGCGATGCGTGGGGCGCTGGGCTGGACTGATCATCGTCTCATAAAGTCGAAGATACGCCTAGAGTTGAAATTCCCACGGCGAGCACCCCATAAAGTTTCGCCAAAGATAGCATTTTCCCGTCTTGTTGCCTCTCCGGAGTTGGGAGAATCTTTAGATGCTAAGTTCGCTTCTTCTGCTCTACCAACCGAGTTTTCCACCTTAGACGAGGAATGGCGATCTTTCGCAAAACACCTATATATTTGTGCCTCTGATACCATTGGTAAGCCACAAAAGAAAAACCAAGATTGGTTTGACGCATCAGATACTAGTATAGGGATGCTTGTTGAACAGTATCGGCTGGAACTGAATGCTAAATCGACGGATCCACAAACCAAAAAGGAAACTCAAAAGCTGCTAAGGTCTAAGATTCGCGAACTGAAGGATAAGTGGTGGGGGGAGAAAGCCGCTGAACTGCAGCAACTAGCCGATACTCATCAAACCGGTAAATTCTTCGTATGCATACAAGCTATTTTTGGTCCAAGAGTCAAAAAAACAGCTCCGATGTACTCAAAGGGCAGGCAACACCGAGTTACGGATAAAGTATCTGTATTAAAGCGATGGGCGGAACATTTTAATGATGTTCTGAATCCTGATGCGCTCAGAGCTGACCTCTCCTATTTAAATTCACTCGAGGAACTTCCAATCAACCAAGAGTTAAATCATCCACCGATATTCGAAGAATTCTTAAAATCAGTTAAGCGTCTCAAAAACTCCAAGACACCAGGACTGGACCAACTTCCGGCAGAGGTATATAAATACAGCGGCAAAAATATTGTGAATACGCTTTACCATCTGGTCTTAAGGGTGTGGGACAGTGAAATGGTTCCTCAGGACTGGAAAGATGCGGTAATTTGTAAGCTGTACAAAGGGAAAGGAGATGTCTCCGATTGCAGCTCTTACCGAGGTATATCGCTTCTCTCCAGCGCAGGGAAGATCCTTGCACATATTATTAACACCCGTCTTAGCGAACTAGCTGAGCATTATCTTCCCGAAAGCCAATGCGGCTTCCGACCTGCCAGGGGAACTATTGATGCCATCTTTGTCGTAAAACAACTCCAGGAGAAAAGCCTTGAACACCAGCGGCCCCTATTTATGTGCTTTGTTGACTTGGAGAAGGCATTTGATCGAGTTCCTCGTGAGGCCCTCTGGCTTGTTCTTCAAAAATTTGGATGCCCAAGGAAGTTTATCAACCTGATTCGCCAATTTCATATTGGTATGAAAGCAAAGGTTCAACATGAAAACGAGCTCTCCGAAGCGATCCAAATAACTAGTGGAGTTAAGCAGGGATGTGTCATGGCACCTACACTCTTTGCCATATACTTTGCCGCTGTAATGTGTGATGCACTAAAACACTGCAATAACCAAATCCAGCTTAATGTTAGGTCTGACAAGGGTGTTTTTGACATCTCAAGGTTTAGAGCAAAGTCGAAAACTCAAAGAACAGCTGTATTAGAGATACTTTATGCAGACGACATATGCCTCATGTCCGATAGCATGACGGAGTTGCCTCCAGAGCTATGTTGACGCATTACATGAGTCATGTCAGCGTTTTGGTCTGGTCATAAGTGCTTCCAAGACGCAAATAATCAAGCAACCACCTAGAGGTAAAGCCGCTGATCCATTTGCATTGAATCTGGATGGGAAATCACTAGAAGAGGTTTTACACTTTAAATATCTTGGAAGTCATATCCGCCACGATAACACCTTAGCCTCAGAGATACCGTCACGTATTGCTAACGCTGCTGCCAATTTCGGGCGACTCACTGACCGTGTCTGGAAGTCCCATGATCTCAAGCTGGAGACTAAGATTAGTGTTTATAAGGCACTAATAATACCAGTTCTTTTATATGGAGCTGAGACATGGTGCCTCTATAAATCAGACATCAAAAAGCTTGACACCTACCACCTAAGATGTCTAAGATCTATTCTTAGGATCAAGTGGCAAGACTGTGTACCTAATTCGGAAGTTCTGCGTCGCGCCGGGGTATATGGCATGGAAGCTCTACTGATGCAGCGACAACTTAGATGGTGCGGGCATATCCTTCGCATGAATGATCACCGCTTGCCTAAAGCCGTATTTTTCTCTGAGTTGGCAGAAGGCAAACGTAAGCAAGGTGGACAGTATCTGCGTTATAAGGATGTGCTCAAAAGACATCTGAACGCCTGCGCTATTGACCCAGCGAGTTGGGAGGACCTTGCTACTGGGAGGTCATCATGGCGATCTACCATCTACAGACTGACTAAGGCGTTTGAGGAAAATCGTCTTCAAACGTTAGACACCAAACGCCAATTACGTAAAGACAGACCCAAGCCTTCTTACACTTATACATATAACTCCGCGGGTCAACTCTACTGCCGCACGTGTGATAGGACATTCAAGACCAAGTTCGGTCTGGCAAGTCATATTAGGGCCCATACTAGAAATAATCCCTAATTTCAGGGTCGCCGTTATCGAAATCGATAAGGAGGACTATATACTAGCGATACCGAAAGTAACTCGTCATCAAACAGCTTGGCAAGCAATTTAACCTTTTGGGGACAAGGCTACCGTGCATCCCTTTTTGCCGAGCTTTTTGTCTGCGTTTGCGGGCGTTTGGCAAATCGGCTACGAATCTGCGGGCTTTACATACTAGGTCTGCTTTCTAAATATGTTTAAAGGGTAAAACATGGTCCATATAACACATGGGGCCCATGTGTGTCATTACTAGTATAATTATAATTAGCTCGTTTTCCTGTAGATTATATAATAGCTAAGTTGTGCAAATAATATTGAACGGTTCATGCCTAGGGTTGCCATATTTGGCAAGGCTCGTGTCGGGACGCGAAGAGAAAAAAAAATAAGTGAATACCTTTTATTTAAAAAAAAAATACAAATTCTACTGTATGGACGCAGTACTACACGTAGGTTGGTCATATTTTTCTGACGACTTTACCTTTTTAAGTAATTCTTTTTGGCCCTTTACATATTTATAAAACTCTGTGCAAGTCATATCAAAATTAACCTGACACTGTAAAATTGACTCCACAGTCTCCGGCAGCAGGCGATTTCTTTCATCAGTCCAACGGCTAGACATTAATGAAAATATTATTTCGACAGAAGCGTTGTGGCCAGGTATTGCAAACAAATATTGACACAATTTCAGCATTTGGCATTTTCTTTTAGGATTTTCTGTAACATTAAAAAATTAAATCCACTTCTCTTCTACTGAATTTTTGGCCTACCACTCATCCGTGTCAACTGTAGCCTCTATAAGTTTTTTAAATAATTTGGCGCCTGTATTTGAATTGCTTTGATAGCGCGATAAAACGGGACGTAATAGTGCTTTGTCGGGACGTCGTCGGGACTGAAGGCCTAATAACGGTGACAGTCCCGATATATCGGGACGAATGGCAACCCTATTCATGCCTCATGTCCTAGCAGGGTCGGGGAAGCCAAGGTGTATCTGTAAGCGGGATAGTGGATTTACTAACAAAATAGTGTAATAGCGATGGTAAATTTAAAAAGCGATAGTAAAAGTAATAGGCAAATCATAGCTGATCATGATCTTCCCCTGCGGGGTTCTGCGTTATCTATGGCATATGCTATCGCGGTACACCGTACACTGCACCGCTCGAGCGTATGTCACGCTCGGCTGGTGAGAAGGTCGCATGATGTCATGGCGCCGCGGCACCGACGTGTGAAACTGGCAACATGGCATTACAATGAAGGTTCCCAAACCAACAGGTTTGCAGAATCATGCAACGACCGTGCGCTAGAAGTAGTTCAATGTATCGCTCGTTTGGCGTTGTGAGACCAACAAAATCTTTCCATCTCTCTAAATTGGAAAAATATCGAATGGTAATGCAAATCGTGCACTAAATAATATAAGAAAAGTCATGTCGTATGGTGCATTAGATTTTTTACTGCTAACCAACAGTAGAGTAGGAAAGACCCGTTCCTCCTTACTCCTAAGTCGTCCCCCACATATACGTTATATCGTAGATGTTAATTATTAATAAAAAGTAAAAACGTGAAACCTGCAATATTATTTGAATAATTGAAGTAATGCATAATTTAATTAATTGCTTCCAATAACAAATCATCGGAGTATCCTCTTCATTAAAAATTTCTAAAAATAAAAAACTAATGAGAGGAAGTCCATATTGAGGCAGAACACTTAATCTGAAATCTGAATAGATATTTTAATTATACAAACGGTATTAATGTGGTATCTGGAATATTTTTTATTGATAAACGGGTATCTTTGTTGGAATGTCCGGAAACTAACAATGTTATTTACTATTCGGAAATTTGAGTGACCTTGGGTAATATAATGGAAGAAGGAAAATGGAAGAGAGTACATTAATAATGTGGATTATGTAATTATAATTAAATTGTCATTGTAATTAAATTCTCATTTTCCAAGGATCTTTTACTTAGCGTAAAATTGTAACTATAATATAGTCTATGGATTACTTTGATTAGTTACTGCCAAGTGCGAACACGGCTTTAATGCGTCATTGGTAAATTTTGACATAATATATACGCATGCACGATTCACTTCATTCTTAACGCTAATATACTATAAAAGAGTTTAATTTGCCTAACTGGCGTATCCTGCAATTCGTCTGGCCTTATTCCAAAAAAGAAATCTCGATTTTAAACAGCAAATCATATATTAATGTCTGTAATGTTTGGTGCTTGAGCCTCAATGGAATCAGTGATTCAGGAGTTGGCTCACCTCCAGTCTTGGAGTTGATTGGGCATCGAATTTCTGACGATTTCTTCGTGAGAAGATCTCAATGCTTGTGTAGAGTATGACAGCTACCGCGGTTACGTTTGGAATAAATTAATGCTCACTGGTAGATTTTATATTAGCATTCTGTACCAACAATAGACTTGAAAAAAAAATAAACACAACAAATGTTTTAAATGCCATAATTATTTGCCATTGGTCTTCTACCAGTTTCCGCCGATTTCTAACTCGTATAATTTGATTTAATACAGAAATGTTTATTCTGGTTACTTCCAGGAAAATATTCTTTCAAAGAAGTTAATATAAAAAGAATACACATCAGATTCCCTGAAACCGAGTAAATTTTAACTGAACATGCATATTCCGGTCTCGATTTTACTTTTCAGAATTGGGTTAAGAGAATGCCTTCCTGTAAACATGAAATAGTCCGTCAAGATATTGTTAGGGCTGATATGCCAACACAAACTCGCTGGTATACGCAATATGATTGGCATGCATATATAAACAGGATGCTTGTCTAATTTACTTCGGCGTAGGAATATGTTATGATTGACAGAAGGTGACATGAAATCGGTAAATTCCATTATTTAGGTTCAATCAAAAAATTGAAGGTAATTGAGGCTTGGCTTGTGACTTGAGTTATCCTAGAAGTTTTTAATTTCACTTAGCGGCTGGCGCCTAAATCCTTGATCGGTTTGTTGGCAAAACCTCAAAAAGAGTTATATCTAAAGGAATTTTGAGAGGAGAGTTTTTTTGCTGATATCATTGCTAAGGAGTAAGGTGTATGTGACACAATGCCGTAGGTCAAGGAGGGTCCTGTGACTAACTCACTAATTAATAACAATGAAGACGTTCCAGTTTGACCCTATTAAGCAACCCTGAGCTAAATTACAAACCACATTTATTATACTTTACTTTCCTGACCCAATAAATTCTGCCCAAGAAATAGGAACAAGGTTCAATTCTGTATATCTCCTGGGTCATATTCAGCGACCCAAATGCGAGGGTTTTCCATGCTTGAAAAGATATAAGTAAACATTTGTACATTTGTTTCTTGAATATGAACATATTGTTGTATCAAAATTTACTTTTTGTGAGCAAAATTAATTTCTCATCCATTGGCAAATCTTCTTCGATATAAAACCCATCATACGATAGATCCCACTTTTAGCCAGAATAGTACTCGAGTACTGATCTGATCGAGTTCTTGCGTGACGCGTGTTCTCAGATACGAAGACGTTGCTCAACAGATCTGATAAGAGATTACATCTGCTCCATCAACTGCCTCAATTGGGCTATTAGGGCCACATGTGAGACACCTCAACGTGGAACACGTGTAGTCGTAACAATTCGGATGAGTTAAGAACGTATTCTAGAATCTAGAATAGGTACGTTTATTTTAAGTTATGGTTTATTCAGTTATGTAATTATATTTAAATAGACCCATTTTCTCAGACGCATGACTCATGAAAAGTGATTTAATGCACTTTAAAGTCAGTTAGTCATCTATTGTTTCCAACCTCGTTAAATGCAAAAAGCTAATGAGATTTTATTATCCAGTCGAAATTAAAACTTAAGTATAATATTTTACTAGGTATTAATTATTAATATCACTTAGGGTACTAGCCAGTAGCCACTATTTAATTTGCCTATAAATATCATGTATACTACAGGGACATTTCACATTTACAACAGGTAGCGCTCCGCTCTACAACGGTACGATGGCCTTAAAATATAGGTTTTGCATAAAAATGTCATTTCATATATAATTCCGTTGTCTGGTAACACAACACAAGTTCTTCGACCATGGGACCGGATAGACGTGAGAAAGCGTTCTAGTAAAATCTCTAGATGAAACTGCTATGTAGTAACTTTAAGTAGATCCTTGTATGTTACAAGGACCGTTAGCCAGAGTCCACGCGTGAGTTCTCTTGTCCCACGGTGTTAATATAGCTGTTTAACTTAATGGCGTACTGTCCGTGTAATAGTTAATTATGATGCGTGTAAAATTGCCGGTAAAAATAAAAGTTATTGTTAGATTACACAATATAGGTACTTTTACTAGTTCAAACAAATGATACGCCACGATTGTCTTACCGCTTACGGCCCGTTTCAATAATTTATCTACCAATAACTATTTGTTTAAAACGTCAAATTTGTATCGCAAAAAACCGGCAAATGATTGAATGACGACGTTTTAACAAATAGTTATTGATAGATAGGTTATTGAAAGCCGTTAAAGAAATCAAATGATTTAAATCTAATGTAGCAATCGTTATTGGCTAAATTATTTAACCCCGGCTCAGCAGGTTGTTTTTAATGAGCTATGACGTACATATACAATTGGGAATAGGGAAATACCCTAATTTACTACCACGTTCACCACTACGACGAAGGGGTTCATAAAACAAAAGTAGTTTGACACGAACAAGGTGGAGAGCAAAAGCTAGGTTTACTATAATGATGGTGATATTTAAGTGAATATAAATAAAAGTAGCGGGACAAAATCGTTATGGAAGGCAGTTGCATCATGTTTCCTGTGCTGAAGCTGTTCGTTTTATGTAAGTCAGGTTGGAATATAATGGCTTCCGAAAGAAATTATTATATCCTTATGTGACATATTGGATTATATAACAAGGAAAAATATCGGACTCGTACTCGTATTTTACTAACCGATTTGAGTTAGTTTTAATTCAATCTTTACTGTATTTAAAAGTTTGCAGGAACGCTAAAGCTCATTCACTGGCACGATCCATCTTACTCAAACGATTGCAAATATCCTGACTTTAACTTTTACAGCAATTTTATTAGCTCCCGTGCTATTCGAAAGTTTTGAAAATTTTCCGTCCATAATCCGCTTTAATTGAAAAGTCTGGGAATATCCAGTATTGAAAAGGTTGTTTACCAGACTGCAGTGAAAAAAGCAGACCAAAATTTTTGGTCTGCTTTTTTTGCGATTCCAGTCAAATCAGACAAAACTTGTCTGATTTGACAAAACTCCTGTCTGATTTGACTGGAATCGCAATTCCGAGATGAATATTTGTTTATTTTATGTCTATGGAGATGAAAAGGAAGATGTAAATTAGGTTTTGTTGTATTACCCTAGTAATTAGGTATTAATTAACATTCCTCCTCGAACAATAATAGTTAAGTAGGTAATTTTAGCTATAAAATTTTGTTTCTTGATATCTACATCATTATGAGCGATAGCTTAAATGATTATTACTAATGTTAATTAAACATTAGACTTGTGCGTACCTAAAATTTATAAATATCTGTGGATGTTATAGAATCCAATAGAATATGAGTCGAGGATAGAACAGGATCATTTGTTTTAGGCGTAAGAAGGTTTAGGTTTAGGTTTAGGTTAAGTGGCAGCTCGCCTTTGTTGATAATAAAGAATCTTTAAACCTAGGCGTAAGAAGTCGCCGGAGATAGGGAAGGGAGACGGGAACAATTAGGGGCATAAATGTGACAGTAAAACATTGTTGTCGTTAATGGGCTGAGGACGCACTTAGCTGGCGTCGGCACGGCTAGACGTTCATCTTCCGCGTCTCTCATCCCATTAGAGACGAATCCTTACCACGTTAAATGTTAGTAAACTTGTTAATTTCGTCTTTAACTATTTTGTAGTATTTCATATTAATTTCTCAAGTACATATTATTATTAATAGTAAGTAATCTTCATCACACAACTTCAAACACATTTCTTACTATTAATAGTAAGTAAACTTTCATTTTAATCCGTCAACGTCAGTTAGAACTTGTTTATGTATGACATTACGAGTGAGACTTGTGTGACCACCTATCATCAGGTCTTCACCTGACCTATCTGACCTATCGGTCAGTCTATTTATCACACGTCACGTACCGCATAGTTCTCACGGGTTTTGTCAATTAATTGATAGTTTGTTTTAACACCGTTGATTGATTAAACACCGTTAGCCGTGACTGTGCCGGCCGGTACAGCCGGTGTTTTTGGATAGTGGATACTTTTATATTTAATTTTTGGATAGAACTACATACCTACTGTTAATACATATACTATCATTTCTGAGTGGCTTCTAGTATGAACTAAGCCTAATTCATTCCCACTTTTAATTCCAGATCGTGATCGGGCAAGATGCCGGAGGGCGTGGCGAAGGACGGCAAGGATGGCAAGGAGGAGAAGAAGGCGAAGGAGTCGCCCAAACGGCGGCCCGGCAACCTCGCGCGCATCAAGGTCGAGCTGCTGGACGGCTCCACCATGGACCTGGAGGCCGATGTAAGTCACAAATGAATACATAGATTTGTTCTATCGCTTCATCTGTTCATTCATGAATCAGTTATATGGAGTCAATCAAGCAGAACCAACGTCTGAAGGCAAGCGATTACCCCTGCCCGTGGACCGCGGGCACTCGCAGGAACTCCTGTTAGTGAATTCACGGTATCTTTATTGGTTCAGTAAAACTGCTGTTTTCATATAGATTATAGAGTATAGACTGAAATCCCTAGCTAAAAAGCTTTTCACCGACTTAGTTTTAGCTGGGGAGCTGGTGGCAATTTATGAGTAATCATCGTCGTTGACACTATGTGAACTAGAAAAAAACATTTTTTTTTTTAAATTTCGAAATTTAAGACATAAGAAACTGACAAAAATATATTATTGTTTCTGCTATCGCAATTACAGAGAAAGATCCGCGGCCACGAGCTGCTGTCGAAGGTGTGCGACAGCCTGAACCTCGTGGAGAAGGACTACTTCGGGCTGCTGTACGAGGACCGCGGCGATCCGCGCGTCTGGATCGACCTAGAGAAGAGAGTGTCTAAGATGCTCAAACGTGAGTCCTCCAAGCTGCTTAAACGTGCTAACCGACTGCCAAGCTGGGTCCTAATATGACCCGTGATGTAGCTACAAACTACAAGTTTTAATCCGCTGGACACCAAGCTTGATCATAGAGTCCGGCGTTTGAAAAGTTCTCGTAGTGCACCCACATTCCACACCGGTTTTACTTTTTATTCAGCATCATGCAACACGGTACAATTCGGTAACACGTCACTTCCCAATGAAGACGTGGTAAAATAGTGATCGAATTTTACCGTGATGCAGAATTTTCATCCGCGCTTATCAGTAGCTGAAGTTAACAAATCGCCCGCTAGTTTATTGTTCTAATTTAAGTGTATGTCAAAGTCACAGCAGGTGTCGCAAAAATGACCTAGTCGCTATTTCAACGTAAGTATATTATCATTTTGTGCTAATTATGTTCTTAACTTGCGTTTATGTATGTGGCATGACTATGTTCTTTTATGAGGATATTATTTTTATGCTTCTATAACATTTTTAGATAATTTCTTACGCAAAATGGACCCAAAAGAACGCGAGAGGCTGAGGCGTAGAGAAGTGCGCAAAAGTGTCAGTGAATATATGGGAGAGCCTTTGGACGAGCCTCTTTTTAATATCCAAGGTGTATGAAAATTATATCAAGAATGATCAGACAAAAAGGATGGAAAACAACACCTGTCAAAATTAGCAGTTTTCCCGTACCTAGCTCTTAATTCCTTAGTGCAGTGTAAAGCGTTCCTTCTCCCGTGGTACACCTGGATGGGTAAACGTGTTGAATGTACTGGTGTTTTTTTTACTTAAATTAACATGTTGGTCATGGGCTACATTATCTGGGAAAAATTTAAAACCCAAACTCAGTAGGTACATCAATGGATCACGGGCACAAAAATGAAAAAAGTATCCGTGGTAGACCCAGGTGAACCAAGTAGGTATACCACGGAGAGTAATAGATATTAAGACCTTAAAATAAGTGATACAAAAAAAAAATACTAAGAGGTCCAGAGTATTTTTAATTTTCCTCCCTAATTATGAATGTAATAACCTAACCCCATACATAATATAGGTAACGAACAAAATCAACGCGCAATAGGTTTTTTCCATATACATACCTAGGCGTGTCAAGGCAAAGTGTCCACATTTAAACTGCCCTATTTGTGGGGTTATTTGGAGCTGTCGAGGTCTGACAGTTATTTAAAGTAAGGTATAGTAACCAAAACATGAACCCCCTTACTAATAAATGCTGTATAAGCTTTGGATAGTTACACAGTGTTTTGTCTCCTTAAACACTGTATAACTATTCAAAGCATAAACAGCGTTTATTAGTAAGGGGGGAAATCTTTAATAGGCTACACGACTGATTTTTTTTTATTGCATAAATGAATAGTACTCTTAAATATGAGTAACTTCTCAGAAGAAACCGTATATCAAAAGTCAATATTTTTAAAGGTACAGCGATTTGTTTACTAAATTTCGCAAGTCCCGTGAAAACGCTCCATACTAAAGTCGTACGTAGATATGACGTCACGTCCATGTTAAAGTGTATGAAGTATATGGCCGCGGGAACATATTTGTAAATATCTCCGATATTTGTGCGTTTAAGTTCATACATGTCATAGTAAAAGTTTTTGTATATGATGTAAGTAAACTAATGATGTAGGTTTTGTTTACTTATTTAGCAAAAAAATAATTATTTTTTTTGTACTTTTTAGATGTCTCTAATTACTAAACTATAAATAAAATATTATAATTTTTTACATTTACGAAGTAGTAATGCCTCAAATTTTCTGAGTACATTAATGAAACTAAATATTTTAGATGTAGTCGTGTAGCCTATTCTATAGCTGACCCTAACCTCACTTATACTTTATTGTGCTTGTGAGGGTCAGGCTGTCGGCGGTACATCATCATGATTATCGACCACACCACGGCTTCAATCATCGTGTGATGGTCACGCTAGCCCACTGCGGGTCGCTAAAGCTGTGTTCACTTGCAGACGAGCCGTGGGAGTTGCGGTTCGCGGTGAAGTTCTACCCGCCGGAGCCGGCGCAGCTGCAGGAGGAGCTGACACGCTACCAGCTCGTGCTGGCCATCCGCAGGGATCTACTAGAAGGTACTGATCTCTCTTTCTCTCTTTGAGGGCTAATCTCTTCTGTCTCTTTACTCTACGGTTTTCTACGGAATAGCGTGAGCTGGATACCGTAGACAATTTATTTTCTTATTCTTTCTGCCTTTTTGTCTGGAATAATTGGAGTGCGTGGTATGGTCACCAGGTCGTCTGCCGTGCTCGACGGTGACACACGCGCTGCTGGCCAGCTACCTGCTGCAGTCGGAGCTGGGCGATTACGAGGACTCGGAGAGCGGCGCCGGCCTGTGCAAGCAGCTCAAGCTGGTGCCGCCCGCCGCCTGCACGCCCGACCTGGAGGAGAAGGTGGTGGAGCTGCACAAGACCCACAGGTAAAACTAAAAAAAAACGTGACGGGGCGGCGAGCAGCGACGGCCTTTGAATCGTTTATCGGGGGCGGGGAGTTAGCTAAATTAAATCGCTCTTGTGACGTCACAGTAGATAAAAAACGCTTCAATAGATCAATAGATAGATAAAGTTGTAAAAGGATGTAAGTGTGAGACGCACATACGAATGGGTGTTTACGCGAACGAGATGTGACATTCACCGAGATGAAAAGATGCACGTGAGTAATACGTTGAGGTGTCCTGCTACATATGCGCAAAACCAATTCAACCATGTAACCTCTGACCTTTTTATCCCCAGGGGCCAGACGCCTGCAGAGGCAGAACTCAACTACCTGGAGAACGCCAAGAAGCTGGCGATGTACGGCGTGGACCTGCACCCCGCCAAGGACTCGGAGAACGTCGACATCACGCTCGGCGTGTGCTCCTCCGGCCTGCTCGTGCACAGGGAGAAGTATGTTCCGTCTCTGCCACTCTCTCGGTTGTAAACTAGAGTGCGAGGGAGCTGATAATATACCCGTACGTCCCGAAGAAGAATATTATGTTGTCTCTGTCATTCTTAAGGTTGGCAGGCACCGCCGAAAAGCTGTTAAGAGCAATACGATGGATATCACTTCTTCACCTTGGTGACGTCACCAAACCGCTTGTCAGCCGTTTTGGCAGCTGCAACATATTGTTCTAAAAAGCACTGCTGTAAAAGAGTGCACGTATACTACGAATGATAATGTTTATTGTTGTCTCTACTCTCTATTTTTTCATAGATTTGATTTTGATTCATAATAACACTACCCTTCGTCTCCCTGCAGACTGCGCATCAACCGTTTCGCGTGGCCCAAGATATTGAAGATCAGCTACAAGCGGCACAACTTCTACGTGAAGCTGCGGCCCGGCGAGTTCGAGCAGTTCGAGTCCACGGTTGGCTTCAAGCTCGCCAACCACCGCGCCGCCAAGAAGCTGTGGAAGACCTGCGTCGAGCACCACACCTTTTTCCGGTAAGTTTACTTACCACCAATGGTTGCATAACCAATATTGCTGTCCGGCTCGCATGCAACTATCGATTGCAAAAAGACTTGGTATTTTTATAAGATAGATAAGTTATGGTTTTTTTACCGCAACTGATTTCATTTCGTGATGTACAATAAGGATACATGTAATATTTTGTTTTTACTCGGCGGACAAAATAAAAAATGTATACAAACATTTAGGGGCTCGCAAACTTTAGATCCAATTGAAAAAACGCTTTCGTCATTTCTTCATAGACTTGAATAACAAAACCTACAAATGAAACCGGACCAATGATTGACGATTCATGTGACAGACTAGCGATAGATGATTGAAGTAATCCGACCAAGTAAAATTGCTTATTAGTTTCGAATGACACGTAAAATTCAATGCACTTTGTGAATTGAATTTAGAATTATTTCATTTTGACAGATGATAATTTGCTTACTTATATTATTCCATGTGATTTTTACTGAAGTACTTATTCAAATCGAATAATTCCATCCCGTTCGCACAGTGGTATTGACATCGTTTTACATTAAAAAACATTGTAAACCCTATTTTCATTGTAATAAGGTGCATTCTTAAGAACTTTTATTTTACAGACTGACGAGCCCGGAGCCGGCGGCTCGCGGCACGCTGTTCCCGCGGCTCGGCTCGCGGTTCCGCTACTCGGGCCGCACGCACTACGAGTCGCGCGCCGCCCCCCCGCAGCGCCCCCCTCCGCACTTCGCGCGCGCACTCTCCTCGCGCCGCCTGTCCTCGCGCAGCGCCGACGGTGAGAAGCTACACATTAGCAAAAAAATAATATTACTACTAACGTAAAGAATCGTCATTCTGCCGATTTACACGAATGACAGCTCGCGACTGTGTATGGCTGGGCGAATGTGGAGACGGGCAGGGAGGCTATGGGTCACAGGGATGGTCGCTGGTCGTTTCGTACTTTGACATACTAATTGACAGTTTAATTTCATAATATTTATGACAGATTTGTCTGACATGACGTTTAAAAATATGTTGGTAAAATACCTTAGGCCTACGTCAACATGGTCAACATTCGCTGGTGTTCGAGCTGTCATTTGTAGAGTGTGACACCCCTGTGACATTAGGGTTGTCACAGTTATTGTGTAACAGGGCTGCCATCAGAAAATAAATAGATACAGTCTGACAAGGATCTTTTGGCACGTGGACAAAATCAGAACTAACATCGCCGTCTTGTAAAATGTCACTTTTAGTATTAAGTATTGTTTTGTAGTTGCGACACTTACCTTTTGGCACGTGGACAAAATCAGAACTAACATCGCCGTCTTGTAAAATGTCACTTTTAGTATTAAGTATTGTTTTGTAGTTGCGACACTTACCTTTTGGCACGTGGACAAAATCAGAACTAACATCGCCGTCTTGTAAAATGTCACTTTTAGTATTAAGTATTGTTTTGTAGTTGCGACACTTACCTTTTGGCACGTGGACAAAATCAGAACTAACATCGCCGTCTTGTAAAATGTCACTTTTAGTATTAAGTATTGTTTTGTAGTTGCGACACTTACCTTTTGGCACGTGGACAAAATCAGAACTAACATCGCCGTCTTGTAAAATGTCACTTTTAGTATTAAGTATTGTTTTGTAGTTGCGACACTTACCTTTTGGCACGTGGATAAAATCAGTACTAACATCGCCGTTTTGTAAAATTTCACTTTTAGTAATAAATATTGTTCTTATTTGCGACACTCACGCCCCCATCTAAGTGCCAAAAGATCCTTCTTTCTGAATATACATACCCACTGTAGAGTTGCGAATGCGAGATTATTAACTGTCAGGGCTGCCACCAGAAAAAATATATTTGACTAATTATTATTACATACAATTGAGGGTTGGAAATTGGAATAAAGTCTGCCAACCACAAAAAATTTGGCTCTCTATTAAGCATTATGGTATACACTATACACTAACGAATTTGCCAACTATATCAGAGCTTTTATACACACGAACCATGCGCAGTATGAGAAGCGAGTTTTTAAAAGCGATGACACCAAACGATACTTGGCTCAAAATGCTCAATTACTTGTAATTTTTATCACACTCTAATAATAATGTTGATTTAACGATTTCGCAAAAATGATATCATACAGCGACCTTCTGCATTAGACGCGAGTCGCGACTGACTCACACACTGTCACCTTGCCAGACGCAGGACCGCTTTATGCAAACCTCGCCCATTATACTCCATAAATTATATGAGACTTCATGTGTTTATACTATGTTTATGAGGTTATATACTGCTGATGTAAATATTTGTATCGTGCCAATTCCAAATGGATTAGAGATATTATCCAATAAACAATCTCTAGCACAAATAAACTTTTGACTATTGCATTACCATCATTTAAATTTAAAAATAACCATGCTGTAACCGTTACCCGTGTAGTCTAGATTATGGATTCTAGATAACGTTTTAGACTCTCAATTTATGAAGACGTAATAACGTTTCGAGTAAACACTGACGCATACGCATGCGCCGCGCGCCCGGTATTAATACTGTGTTTACAAGCTGGCGGATAGACTCAGTTTAGCGCCAGATATTGAAGAGAGAACATGGTGTTCACAGATTGTTTTTCTAGACATGATTGTGAGTTTCCCTTAATGAGTGATTATGTGTTTGTGACTGTGTGTATTTTGTGATTTTGAAAAAGTGTTTCGATAGTTCGTAAAATATCTTTGAAATCCCGACATTTGAAATTTTTATAATGAATTTTTTAAACACTACGTTTAAAAATTTTATGGAAAAAGAGCTGTTATTTCTGTCTAGAAATAAATAAATAAAACTTAATTGTGCCTGTATGTAGAGTATTTTCGCTGTTGCGGATTTAGCGTACAACGCCCACTTGTAAAAGTGTTTGTATACAGCATACTTGTTTATGTTTCTATATTTTTGTTTAGTCTATATTTTCTCCACGGCCTCGACCATGCACTGCCTAGGTTTGCATACATGGTCTCTTTTACAGGCCAACATATATACATACTGGACATACTTAGTATGTCCTGTTGTCAATTTCTTGCCCAGTATTGATCAAATCTTTAAGTACTGTCAAGGAATTTAATCATTTAGCAGATTGACTGTTCTCCTCATTTTTTCTTATTTTATTTTAACTTTGGCATGTAATTGACATTTGTATTGTATATGTATGTCGTTATTATAATTTAATATAATTAGATTGCCTTATGACAATCTAATTATATTAAAGATCTGCCTGCTAAAGGGAACTTCCTGATAGTACTTACATAACAGGTGCGGTTTCCCAGACTGTACATAAAGAATAGGTTAATAATGTTAATAACAAGATGTTGCCCGCGGCTCCGTCCGCGTAAATACAGTACCTACCCCACGGGAACACTGTATTTTTTCGGAATAAAGAGTAGCCTCTACTGTCCTTCTAGTAAATATCTGGTCCCCGTGGTCTACTCAATATCTGTGCCAAATTTCATCAAAATCAGCCCAGTAGGTAGTTTCGTAGCCTTTCAATGCAAACCAACAAATCCTACTAATAATAGAAATGTGAAAGTACGTGAGAATGGATGGATGGATAATTGCTACTCTTTCACGCAAAAACTACTGAACGAATTTTGATGAAGTTTTGTATGGTAGTAGCTCTGGATTAAATCATAGAATATACCTACTTTTTATGTTCCCGAGGGATACTGTATTTACGCGGGCGGAGCCGCGGGCAACAGCTAGTCTTTCCTATTTACAATACATATTACTACAGATAAGTAACCCTATATAATGTAAATACAATTCCAGCGCTGGCGTCGGGCGACAAGGAGGAGGCGATGCCCACCGAGGCGACCAAGCGGCACACCATGCCGCCGCAGCCCGCGCCCAGACCCACCGTCAAGGACAAGGTATATACATGCTCTATACCACATTATATACCCGAGTTAAACACCGGCGGTGGTACTCGGCTAACGGCCCGTTTCAATACTATCTGTCTGTAACTGTTTGTTAGAAACGTCAAATTTGTATCGCGTTAAACCGGCAAATTAAATTATATTGAATGACGACTTTTTCAACAAATAGTTATAGATAGATAGGTTATTGAAACGGGCCGTAATTCGTTGAAGATAAGTGGGTAGGATTTACATTAGACTCTTTCTAATTACAGTAGGTACGGGTTACGGCAAACGAAAGTATTTCTGGCAAGCCATAAATGCATAATCGAATCGATGCTGCACATTTGAAGTCTATATTTTTCTGTGTTTCCTATGGAAACAGTGGAGGGTATCGCTTTCTTTCGATACCTTGTCTATGATCCCGCCAACTTTTCGGTGACTAGTCTGGCCTTGTCAAAACGGACCGTCATGCCGATTGACTAAAGTCATAGTTGGCATATTTGTGGTTTCTATATGTCAATTCGGTCGATACTCGATTGCTTATTAACATCATTAGTAAGTATGACCGAATGATGTTTTTAAACAAAACTAAAAGTGAATAACTGATAACATATATGTATTTTGAAAACAACGAAGTTCTTAGTATTTTTTTTTAATTACAAGAGTATTTCTAAATAAAATAAAATGGCACAGTCTCAAAAGTAATTTAGACTCGAGTGCTGTCGCGGAGCACGTAGAGTTTCGTACATTGACTTATCGCTACTTGTCTCTTTCACTAGAGCACGAATATATCGCTATCGCGTTCACACAGGTTCGCGAAAGGAGCGCGAGAGAAAAAGACAAGTAGCGATGAGTTAATGTACGAAATTCTACGTGCTCCGCGACCGCACTGCAGTAAAAACTAAGTAGTGTACACTTTAACTGTCAATACATAGCAGCAACTGCATGACGTAGTGCGTGACTCAGCCTCATCTGCATTCATCATCGACCGCGTTGGTGTCATACCATGATGTAACACTATGACCTATCCGGACATAAAAATAAAGGCACGTACAATACGGCCGATGTATCTTGGCGAGTCTGAACTTCGCGCAGAAGGTTGCGCAATATCTGTTTCTAAGTGTTTTCGTATTTTTTTTATTTGTACTAATTGGTCAACTGTATTAGGGAATTTTATTAGTACATAGGTATATAAAAATAATACAATAACAATTTTCTTCACGAGTTGTACACGCGCTAAAGTTAGCAGAGCCTATTTTCAGACCCGTCAAGATACAGCGGCCGTAGTGTATCTACAGCGCGATCACGTCGGCTAATGACCATCGGCTTTCATTTACCGAAAGGCGTTGGAAACGTGGTTTTATTGTACTACAAAAAGTGTTTTTATTATGTAGTCAGATTCTTACCCCTATCTGATTGCATAGTAGATATGATTATTTATATTACTGGCCCTTTTCTCCCGTGGACGTCTTACCGTACGTTGGTCTATGGGAGAAGAGCGCCAGTGTCATGGGAAAATATGTTACTTTTCTAAATTTCACCAAGATTTATGTCTGATATAATCTATATAGCTAAAAGTTTAGGTTGTGACATCAAATCTCCAAAATTCATTGTACTATTGTTGATGCAGTAGTCTAAATGATATTGACGATAGTTACTATTTTGAGAAGTAAATAAATCATTGTTTTCTAATTAGTAATTACTCATTAGGTAACTGAAGTCATTTCGGAGTCATTTAGATATTTAATTACTTTGTTTATTTACTAATTGCATGTAATTTGTTTTTTTTTTTTGTACGTTGGAGAGTATCTAATATAACCTATAAAAACAGCCCGATTGAGTAAATAAATGATTTTTTAAATAAAACTTTGTAAGGACAAATCATTGTTTATATTATATTAACAAATATTATGTCAGTATTGTATTTGATAAAACTGTTGTTTTTAGCACAAATAACATACTAAAATATTGTATGTATGTTGTTATTTGAATATTGTTATATAATATTTAAAATGAGTACTACTCAACGTACTCGTTTATGTGAACTCCAAGGTCGACACCGTACAATTGACGCCATAGTTATTGAACCGATGGTTCCAAGTATATTTAATATAATATGGTTTTAAGTGATATTGAAAATTCACAAAGAAAAAGGTAACGGTTTGCTACAAGTGGCAAACTAATCTCTTATTATAATTCAAGTAGTCTTTAAGGAACATATTATGGTGTCAATAACTGAGTGTCAACTATGGGGTTGTTTACCGTCCACCGGTGTTGTACAGCGGCGGCGGTCCGGCGGCACCAGCGTGTCGTCCAGCTCGCTGGAGGGGGAGTACCTCGCCGAGCGACTCGAGAAGGTCGCTCACCCCTCTCATACACAGTATCTCATGTTCCGACACATATATATACAAAGCGGGGGAATGATCACGGCCGATAGTGCCTCTCTATCGCTCGTTCCGCGCCCTCGCTTGCACGCTTGGTGCTCGGCTCAGGCGGAACGTGACAATATATCGTGCGTGCAGCCGGCGTTCATCGATTTGTAAGACGTTATTATCACGTCAAAAATATATGTAACAAGTTTAAGTAAGGACTGGGAAAAAACTGGTAAAGACACTGTGACATACTGCATTTGTAGTAACTAATAATCAGCTGGACTTTGGAGCGTTCGTAATTTGTCTCAGTGTCTCAGACAATGGCTGTTTACCGCGGAAAATAGCGCTAACAAAAAAAAAAAGTTAGCAAAATTGCGACCGCTGGCGTTAAATAAGCAAAATGGCGGATTATGTTAGCAATATTGAAGTTAGCAAACGTGTCCTGGCTGATAATCTGTTTTTTCTTCTTTAGAGCTAGCAAGAGCTTTTTTCCACGGAACACAGACAATCCTTGTCTTTATTCAAACGAGTTCCAATTTGGTCAAGTCAGTTTTTAATGTAAATACTTTGAGGAGTTTTTAATGTAAACACTATATCTTTTGTTAAATCACACTTTTCAGTGTGATTTAACAAAAGATATAGTGGTGGTAAAACATCTGACATACATACTTTGTGGCTAATGATAGATTGAGATGATCATTCCCTCGGCTCCAATCCTTTGCACGGATCATTTTTTGTAGCTTATACACATTTCCTTGTAAGTCAAAAACAATATACAAATTTGGCATTTTTCCGCGGCAAAGATTTATGGTTCTTCAATAGCTATTGCATAAAGTTAATGCGTGAAGTCCACTGTGTTGCCAGTATAAATTGACTATTGTTTATGCCTTATTCAACGTTTTATTTTTTGTAAACAACTAGGTCCACAGCTTTTTTTTTCTTTAGATTTTTATTTATTTGCTTAATGTGTCACACTTAAGTACATTTAAGTTTTTTTTATTTTTAAGTTTTATGCTTTGTGAGATGTTAGTTTTTAATTTTCGTTGATGTATGAATAGCCCACCGAGCTAGTGATTTAGAATTAAAATTTAAGGGCCTGTTTAAACACCTTCTGTGACAAAACTGCGGAATAAAATTTCCTAAGATTATGAAACAGGTCCTAAGACTTTTCTGTTTAAAATAATTATAGTTTTTGATGCACACAGCTAAAATTTGCTCTCAATATTATGATGAAAGCTTGGTGGGCTTCCACGTAGTTTAGCAGAGTTTTGTAGTTCATAGTACTCACACATTATTTAATAAACATCTTTATTACAGTAAGACATTTTGTTACCTTCCAGAAACCTCCAGCTGGCGCGGTGAAGGTGATGCCCACTTCGCCGGATAAGAAAAAGGAGGAGAAGTCGCCTGAGCAACGAAAGCCGGCTGAAAATGGTAGGTACATTTTTCATTATATTTCATACTAGTTTTTTTCCGCGGCTCAACCCGCGTAAATACTGTATCTCAGGGGAAAACTGCACTTTATCAAGATAAAATGTATCATATGTTTTAATTCAGGACCTAAACTTCACCTATACAAAAATTTATCAATTTCCGTTCAGTAGTTTTTGCGTGAAGAGCTACATACATGCATCCATCCACCCGTGGTGGTCATGATGATGAGTGATGACGATAAGTAAATGATAATATAAAGACTCTAGGTAGAAGTAGTTGTCATTAATAGTCTTAATATACACCATTTCCATTACTGCAACATATAAAGCTACATTTTATTATGGAATATAATATGGCCGGTGTCTGCGGTATATTTATACACCAAGTCGCAGGCAACGTGTATTTAACGTAATGCAGAGTAAATGAAAAATAAATTAAAATATCAGTTTACTTATCTTACACTTTGCCCGAAACTAAGGAATAACCCAATTCTATTGGGTACTGTTAAAAGACATCTATAAAAGAAAGTCGTGTTAGTTACACTATTTTAAATTAAATTAAATTAAATACCGTTTATAGCACAGTGTGACCTAAACCCGCACTTTACGCACGCTTTCCGTACCTAAGTTGCCTATTTCTGCACGGTGTGTAAATGAATTGACCAACTTCACTCATGTAGAAAAAAATAAAAGGAAACACATTTAAATGTCATTTACATTCAATTGTCAATTAAATTGTCATACTTAGGTCACGGAAAAGCATGCGTAAAGTGCGGATTTAGGTCACACTGTGCTATAAATTCTATTTTGTTATAATGATATTTGATTTTTTCCTTTTGAAATATACTTTCAAAATAGTAATCTGAACCGGAATTGTTTCTTTTTAGAGTTTGACTTGCAGTCTGTATTGCAATTCTTTGTAATTGCAATACATTAATTTTACTTTCAAAACGCATCCCTCGGAAACCCCCTCTTGCCCGCGTCCGGGGCGGGTTTATATCATACTTGCTATAAAATAGTATACGATACTTGTGGCCTAAGTTGTCTATTACTGCACGGCGTTTCGCTCGCTCGTTCCGCTCGGCCGCTAACTTCACGCCGTGCAGTAATAGGCAACTTAGGTCACGCGTATCGTAATGTACTATTATAACACAAGAACGTCTGAATCAATTTGGCTAAAAAAAAGTTCAAGGACGGTGAGAAATATTGGAAAAGGTGTAGGTTGTAGCAGTAGGTGTAGGTGTAGAACTAGGACGTAGGTTGCATTGTAGGTGTAGTTATTTATTCATTCCAGTTAATATTTAAGACGGACCAACGTGTTTTGGGACAGCTAGTTAATTAATATTGTTTCTTCAAGGCACCGACACGAGCAGCGACCCCGGCGTCACGAACAACGGCGACACGCCCAAGAAGTCCAAGGTAAGTTCTGTTCATAGTCGTTTTTAAAACGGTAGGTAGGTTTTTTCTATTTACCTATTACCTAGGTTTATTGGTAGATTTTTTTTTCATACAAAATGTAAATATACGTGTAAGAGCAAAGCATGACATGCATTTTGTAATTTATAATGCACTACATGTACGAAATAGTCAATCAATCCGCTATTAAGCCACGCGATATGTCAACTGCCAAATGTTTTAATTTATTTCAATGTTATGTGTTTCTTATTTTGTTTTTCTTTTTCATTTTCACCCCACTAGGGAGGCTTCTTGTTGTTCGGTAGCAAGAGAGAAAAATCTCCCAAAGCCGAAAAATCACCGAAAGAAAAGTCGCCCAAAGATAAGTCACCTAAAGAGAAACCGCCCAGAGATAAGTCTCCTAAACATAAAGACCCCAAAACTAAAGTTGCCGCGCTCGACGTATCCAATGACAGCTCGAATCTCGATAGGTCGGTCGATAAGAGTCCCGCCAAGGGAGACGAGAAGCCGGGCTTCACTAAGCCATACGAGTATACAGACACAGAAAGAAGCCCGACACGAAAGCCCTACATTCAAGGTGCATTTAGCTACGAAAAAGAGCCAATATCTGATGAAAAACAAAGATATATGGACGAGAGTCAAAGTCCAGGCACACGAAAGGCAGGACTCGCTTTTAACTACGCCCCTGGAGAAGATAAGAGGGTAGCGGAATCTGCTGAAAAACGTAAAACGCCTGAAGATCTCAGTAAACTTAAGACTCCGGGTATCGATTACGTACAATCGGCGGCTTTGAAGGAACAAGCGAAAACTCCAAAGTCAAATCTTATTGATCCGACTTTAGCGCTACTCGACTCTGAAAGAGCTAACCATGAAGCGACACCTGTGATGCCGGTCGTTGCGCCGAAGATGGACAGCGAAATTCAGGTAGTCATAATCACTGGCAAGTTTAACCCCAAAACAAAGAAACTCGATGATGCCAATGGTACCGTTCTTGTTACTAAGGGTACGATAAATAAGACCACTGGAAAAATACAAACTGACAAGGAGCAGATTAATACAAAGACCGGTCAAATAACTTTCACAGATCCTGCCACAGGAAAGCAGGAAGTCAAAAATGGTCACGTCGATTCGAAGACAGGGCATATACTTTTCACGACTGGAGTTATTGATCCTAAAACCGGAAAGATCGATCCAACTTTAGCTCAACAGTATTGTTTCGTCGAAAAAGCTAAAGACCAAGTTGGCGATAAACCCGGCAGAGAAGTTGACTTGGTAATGATTATAGGAAAATATGATGGTAAGCACAAGAAGTTAGACGCCTCTCACGGTCATGTAGACGTCTCCAAGGCAATCGTAACATCGGACGGTATTGTAAGTTCAAATTATGGAATAATTGACACCAACAGTGGCAAAATAGACTATCTTGATCCAAAAACAGGCAAACAGGAACCAAAACAAGCGTATGTGGACCAAAAAACTGGCAACCTTTTGGTTACGACTGGAGTTACTGATCCTAAATCAGGAAAAGTTGATTCCTCTTTGGGACAACAATTTAGCATTGTCGAAAAAGATGCTACAAATGCAAACAGAGAAGTCAGATTAGTAGTTATTACAAGTAAATATGATCTAAAGAGCAAGAAGCTTGACCCATCATTTGCCCATGTAGATTCCATCAAGGGAGTGCTCAGTGGTTCTGACGGTAAAATATACACTGAATACGGTATTATCGATCCTAGAAATGGCGATATCCAAGTAACTGACCCTAAAACCGGTAAGCAAGAAATTAAACACGCACAGGTAGATCACAAAACTGGAAATATTCTCCTTTTGTCTGGGGTTGTTGACCCAAGAACCGGACAACTTGACACCACAATGGGCCAGCAATATAGTATCGTAGATAAACCAACATCTACTTTCGCTACATTGCCAGGTCGCGAAGTACAAGTCGTCGCAATTACTGGAAAATATGATTCCAAGAATAAGAAATTGGATAATCCTAATGGATTTATTGAAACTTCTCAAGCTGTTATAAGTGAGAAAGATGCGAAAGTACATTGTAACTTTGGAGTTCTAGATCCTAATAACGGAAAAATTTACTACACTGACCCGAAGACTGGAAAGCGTGAATCAAAACAAGCACATATTGATCCTAAAACGGGTAGCTTTTTACTTACGTCTGGTGTTATAGATCCAAAAACAGGTAAACCTGACTCGTCTTACGCGCAACAATTAGCAGTAGTAGACAAACTAGCACCTAAAGGTGTTCCAGAAAGACATGTCAATTTGGTTATCATTACATCTAAATATGATCTTAAAAATAAAAAGTTGGATCTATCCAATGCACATGTTGATTCGATTCCTGGAACAATTGATGATAATGATAAAGTTCATACTGAATTTGGAATCATTGATCCTGCAACCGGTCAAATAACAATAACAGACCGAGTAACAGGTAAACAAGAGGTTAAGAAAGCCAGTGTTGACTCGAAAACTGGTAATTTGTTACTGACATCAGGAGTTATTGATCCTAATACTAAACTTGTTGATCCCACTCTTGGGCAACAGTTCTCTGTCGTTATTAAGCCTAAAGATACATTCGCTTCCGTGCCTGGAAAAGAAGTTCAGCTGGTAGTTATCACCAGTAAATATGACACAAAATATAAGAAGCTCGACAATCCTAATGGTCATATAGAAACATCACGCGGTATCGTCGCTGCTGATGGAAAAGTACATACTAATTTCGGAGTATTGGACCCGAAGACTGGTAAGATAGAAACCGTCGACCCTATGACCGGCGCTAATGTAGTTAAATACGCTGCTGCGGATCCAAAAACTGGAAACTTTATTATTTCTTCAGGTGTAACTGATCCCAAAGATGGTAAAGTTGATTCATCTTTAGGTCAACAGATAAACGTCATTGACAAAGGCGTGAGACCACAAGAAAGAGAAGTTCATCTCGTAATTATAACGACTAAGTATGACCCAAGATCGAAGAAAATAGATCCAACTCAGGGTCATGTTGAGACCGTTAGTGGCACTGTTACATCGGATGGTAAGATAAAAACAGAATTTGGAATGGTGGATCCAGCTTCAGGACTTATAACACTTAGAGATCCAAAAACAGGAAAAGAGGAGATCAAAAAATCTCAAATCGATCCTTCGACAGGACATTTGCTTGTAACAAGTCAGGTTGTTGACCCCAAGACGGGCAAAGTGGACCCAATTTTGGCTCAACAATATAGTATCGTTAGTAAACCTGTCGTATCGTATTCAAAACCTGCATCAAAGGGAGAAGTCCGATTGGTAATCGTCACTAGTAAGTACGACCCAAAAACCAAAAGCGTTGATGCAGCATCGGGAACAATTGATGCTTCAAAGGGCTATGTCAGCGAAGAAGATGGCAAGATTCATACGGACTTTGGCATTATTGATCCTAAATCGGGCCAAATACTTTACAAAGACCCTGTCACAGGTAAGCAGGAGCTGAAACAAGCCAATGTTGATCCTAAAACTGGAAACATTATCGTCACAGCGGGAGTTGTGGATCCCAAGACGGGTAAAGTTGATACTACCTATGCGCAGCAGATCAACATTATCGATAAACAGAATGTTCTATCGAAAGGCACCCCTGTCTCTCAGAGGTCTAGTGTTTCTCCTCCGAGACAAATACCAATCAAAACCCCGACGGCAACACCGACACAAACGCCACTACAATCACCAGTACGGACCTCATCTCCTATCGTAAGCGCGGTACAAAAGGCATCACCAGTCACAACCGTCCGAACAATGTCTCCAACAAAACCAACATCGGCACCTCCGGAGCCACCAAAGAAAAAGATCGTCAAAATTATGGTAGTATTTACACGAATCGATCCGAAGTCAAGGAAACCAGATTTCCATACGGCGGAAGTAGAACATTTGACTGGAGTCCTAGATCCAAATGGTCTCATTGAAACAAAGTATGGTGTTATCGATTCTAAGAAAGGAAGCATGGTTCTTACTGATTCTAACGGACAGAAGCAGACAAAGGAGGGTTTGATTTTGACTGAAACTGGTCAAATATTTATTAATTCGGGTGCAGTCGATCCCAAGACCGGTAAAATCGACTCAAACTTGGGAATGATCTTAAGCGTGGCTAAACAAGACGACCCAGTTGTGGAAATAACAACAGTAACTGGGCCAGTCGATTCAAAAACAGGAAAAGTTAGTATCGAAGATGGTACTGTTGAGCATACGAAGGGTAAAGTCGATGCGGAAACCGGTAATATCTCAACAAAATATGGTGTGATCGACCCATCGAACGGCGTTATGTTTGTCACTGACATTTCTGGAACTCAGGACACGAAACAGATTCAGATCGACGAAAACAATGGGCAGATAACTGTTATTGGCGTAAAAGATCCTAAAACTGGAAAGATCGATCCTAAACTTGGACAAATATTAGTCGTCGGAAGTCACATAGATCCGGTCGTGGAGGTTACCACCTTTGTTGGTAAATTAGATTCGAAAAAAGGAATCATTGAACCGAAACATTCTGTAATCGAAAGCAGCACCGGACAACTCAATCCCGAAAATAACATTATTAACACTAAGTACGGACAAATCGATTTAGTCAAAGGCACAGTGACATACAATGATCCCAAGACTGGCAGATTTGAAAACAAAGAACTCAAAGTGGACCCCGTTACAGGACAGTTCCTATTGCGTAGTGGACAGGTCAATCCTAAATCTGGAAAACCAGACAAAGATGTCGGCCGATTAATGTGTCTTAGAATAATCCAGACCAAAGTGGACCCCGTATCAGGTAAACAAATCGTAGCGAACGACCCCAAGAATGTTAAAGTGGATCCAAAAACGAATCAAATCTGGATCGCCGGGCCAAAAGACCCTCTCACTGGCGAAGTTTTGTACACCGCGGGACAAGTCGACCCCAACACGGGCTACATTATTACAATCTACGGACGCCTGGACCCTAAGACGGGTCTCATCACTCGAGCGACCGACGTCGACAAGGCACTCATTAAAGTGGACCCGGTCAACGGCCAGATCTACACGGCGACCGGCGAGGTGGACGAGGACAACCAGCCGCTGTACTCCGCATCACAGGTTGACCCCGGAACCGGGGAGATCTACACCAAGCTAGGAAAGATCGACCCGCGAACCGGCAAACTCATCATCATCAAGATATTCATCATCACGCAGAAGGATGACAAGGGCCGCGTGAAGGAAATCGACCCAAAAGAGTGCACGATCGACGAGACGACCGGCAGAATAATCACGACGAAGACGGTTTACGTGTACCAGATCATCGACCCGATCACCGGCGAGACTATCGACGTGGACCCCGACGACCCGCGGCTCAAGGGCGCGCGCACCACCGTCACGCAGACCATGACGCTGTCGGGCAAGATCGACCCCACCACGGGCCGCATCAAGACCGAGTACGGCGACATCGACCCCGACACCGGCGACATCGACCCCAGCACCGCCGTGCGCGACCCCGTCACAGGCCAGCTCATCCTGCACTACTCGCAGATCGACCCCTCGCATTTCGAGGACAAGAGCGGCAACTACACCATCGAGAAGGAGACGCAGGACCTGCCGGCCGACATCGACATCCAGACCGTCAACACGCACAAGTTCTCCACCTTCGGCAAGGACGAGAGCCCGGCGCGCGGCGACGAGCCCAAGACCTTCACCGAGTACACCACCAGCGAGCACATCCGCCACCAGGGCTACGTGTCCACGACGCCGGTCTCCTCCAAGATCCCGATCTCGCAGCGCTCCAAGAAGTCGCCTACGCCGCCCGTGGTGGTGAAGACGACGACCAAGCAGTTGCTGACCAAGACGGACGAGGGCGTCACGCACAACGTGGAGCAGGAGGTGGAGAACCTCGGCACCGGCGAGGTCACCTTCTCCACTCACACCAACAAGGTGAGTTGTTTTCTTTTCGTTTGTATCACGACCGGGCCCGAGACGCCCTTTTTAATTTCACGTGTTTTTTTTTAAACTTTAATTTTTTGAGCTTCCAAGCTTCGTAGTAACCTTGTAAAGTGCATGTTCGTGTAACCCTAACTCAGGCGGAAAGCCTGTCGCCGGCGGAGCGGTCACCGTACGTGCGCGCACGCGCCGTGACCACGCGCACGGCGACCACGCACCACGACCTGGACACGCGCGCGCGCACGCAGCAGCTGGAGGAGAAGACGGTGGCGCACTCGCTCACGTCGTCCGCCACCCGCCACGAGCAGCGCACGCTCACGCAGCAGCTCAAGACCACCGTCACCACCGGCGATCAGGTACGCACAAGGCACAACAAAAATAATGACGAGTGTCCGTTCAACAAATATCGTGCCGCTGGTAGACATACGCGACTCTACACTACGGGGCTGACAGCATATTAAATAATGACTCATGTTTGTGCAACAAACCTCGAGTGCCGTCGGTAGCCCTATGACTCCTTACTCGACGCCCCTGGCCCATATTAGCATGCCCCATGTTTTGATTTTTTATTATTTTTTATGATTAGTTTTCTTACCATGAGATATACTTATCTGCGCACTAGCGACATTTAAACTTTCCATAATAACATTGCACTATTCATCGTGATATTTTTTTTATTTAAACTCTATTAACTACTAAGATACTAAGTTTCGAAAATTCGATATAAACAAATTAGATATTTAAATATTTAATTTCGTAACAAAGAAAACCTAATATGGTAACCCTTCTAACGAGGCAGATAAGTTTGTCGTTACTTGTGCTAATTTGGTTTTACCGATGCAACCCAATCATGATAATTGCATCAGAGGTTTGCAAGACATTATTAATCATAACCTCCCGCATGTTTGATTGTGTTCTAATTTTTATTATTTTCTTTTCTCCTCCTTCCTCTGTGCGCATGGTGTGATCATCTGTGGTAACATGTGACTCATTCTCCACTTTCCCTTGGACCCTATTCTCCCCTTTACATTCGCCTACCGTCGACGCCTCGGTCCCCTCTCCATCGGCACCTGTAGCTCGCCAGGCGCGGCTCAGAGAGCTCCCTGAGCAGCGGCGACTCTGGCACGCCGATCGACTTCGAGGAGGGCGCGGGGGAGGCGGCATACTACGTCACTGTGAGTACCGACATCGAAAACTGAGCCAACTATAGGAAAGCCATAGACAATAAAATTGTCTATGTGTCATTGTCCTTTTAAAAATGTCTCAATTTGAAAAAACTATAAACTACGAAGTATATTGTAAAATTCTTGTGAAGAAAGTAATGAAGTTTTAAGGCAGACAATTTATATTTATTGTTTTTCTGTTATTTTAATTAATCATATACAAATAATTATATGTATAATTATGTGTATATTGTATATTATGTATACTTAACTAACCTTTGTACAATCCTTTTATATAAAATATTATAATTATTGTAATTTAAAGCAAAAACAAGAAAAGGTAATACAATACTTTTATTATGAATAATTAGTGCGTTTATAACGTAACGTTTTGGTTATGTTTTGCGCGTGGCATTCGGCTTAGCAGTGTAGCATGCCTTGTTGTCTATAATATTTTGTACAGTAGAAGAAAATAATATTAGTTAATTTTATAAAAACTACTTTACTTCCACGCAGCCAAATGTAGAGTTTTTATAAACATGTAATATGTCATATTTTCACTTGAAATCTATTGAAACACCACATATCACATTGTTCACTCGTATTCTATACATTTAAACCGTTTTGAGCATGCACGCACGAATAGTTTTGCATACTTGCATGGACTGTGAATTATTGTTATGTGTTTGCAATTTGAATTCTTGTGGATGTAACTTTTATAGGTATTAACTATTATATTATGTAAGTATTGTATGTATTTCATTGAAGTATATTATATTTAATAATTATACAAGTAAGCTTATAAATTATAGGAGAAATAATGTCAAGGGGGCAAACCACAAATTCAACAATGTTTTTCAAACAAAAATTATTGGAAACCTTAAATGAATTCATTTCATTTCTCAATCTTTATTTTTCAGTTTGTAGAGACAGTGTAGAGGTAGTATGTTTAATTAAATGTTGAGATGTTTGAGTTTCACACTATAAGAAAGTTGACGACCTCTGTAGCTCAGTAGTTAGCGCGTTGGCGCTCAAGCCGGAGGTCGTGGGTTCGAATCCCGCAGAGGGAACAAAAAGTTTTCTGTGTTACTGGGACATGGATGTGTATTAAATATGTGTATAAGAAAGTAGTGTTAGTTACACTATTTATAACTCAAGAACGGCTGAACCGATTTGGCTGAAAATTGGTTTGGTTTGGCTGAAAAAGCTTAGAACCAGGAGTTCTTCGGATACTTAGCACGGGAACAGATTGACGTGATGTGAAGCGTCCACAGCAGTGGCGAAGGCTGGTTCTCCTTCATAGGGAAGTCCTAGCCTGTATAATAGGTAGGTATTTGGATGAGGGTGTCCAAAAGGTAAGTGGTAAGTGAAGCCGATAGGAATTGAGTCGTTACAGGGACCACGCCACTGGTGTGACTAGTCCATAGATATTATTAGTACTATTATTGTAAAGTAGTGAGTAGCTGTAGTTTAACACTAGCCCCCTCGTGTGCAGGAGCCGGGCGCGTACAAGACGACGACGACGTCCACGGTGATGGGCAACGCGCCGTTCGGCAGCATGGTACACAGCGCCGCCGCCAGGGTAAGGGTATACCTATACATTGTTTGAATACCTCTGTGGCTCAGCGGGTGAGCGTGTCAGTGCTGAAGTCGGAGGTCGCGGGTTCAAATCCCGCCAAAGGAACAAAAAAGTTTTCTATGTATTATAAAATATGTCACCGTAAAATTGTAAAAAACCCTTAGATTGTAATATTATATTACGAGATTGTAAAAATGTTGAAAGATAATTTGCTATATATTTATAATGTAACGAAAAATAATGTGTTAAATTATAAACAGAATATTCGGGTCCGCAGTCTTTCAACATTTTACAATTTCACTAGTTAAATTACAATCTAATGGTTTTATAAATTTTTTACGGTGACATATTATATATTTAATCATTAATGCCCCTGGAGGTTATGGATGTGTATTAAATATGTGTATAATATAATAAAAATCTTAAATTTGTGTGTATGGTATATAAAGTATGAGATATATTTCTGTGGTACCAGATACCCGAACACAATTTCTTCCAGAACTTATCACTGAACCAGATTGACGTGGTGTGAAAGCGTCCATAGATATCGTAATTATTATAAACTTATTTTGTTTTTATTTCTGTGTGCATAGCAGCTTATAGCAGCCATATGAAATGCTTATTTTTATAGCAATATTACAACCAGAATATCGATTGAGAATTTGGAAAAAACATAGCTCCATGTAACTATATTTGAAGAAAACTTAGTTTGTTGTAATTGTCATGTATTATATCGTCGACAGATGAGCACGGACCCCACGGTGACGGAGGTCACCTCCGAGGGGGAGGCGGCGGAGGGCGCGGAGGGCTCGGAGGTGGTGTCCTCGCAGACCATCAGCTCCAAGACGCGCACCGTCGAGACCATCACCGTGAGTACACTACACGGTATACCCCACTACTGACTACACCCCACTGCTGACTACATGCGACCCATCGGTACTCTGGTCTGATCCAATGGAAAAAAGACTCAATAACAATCATTTACAGTGCAATAAAGAACTACAATGACACATTAATCTCGACGAATTTTGTATTTTCCATTATGTACGTATAAACGCACGTGCGTGGGTGACCCGTACACAGACGCACACACGCACACGCACGCACAACCACACGCACACCCGCACTCACACCCACATACACTATTTATATTTTCAATGAATGACTCCCATGTTACAAGTATCTGGTAAATAAAGATAAACGCATATATCGCAATTTCTTCGGCTTCATGAGGACACATACTAATTAGTTACGTACCTGTTAAATATAATTGTAACTTTAAAAAACTATAACCCGACTACGTAAATTAGACTATGTACAATTACAGCCTATGTAACCCGGGGTGTATTACGAATCTATTGACATCTAATTTATTAAAATCGGAAACAAATATACATACATACATAGACTGCCAAAATCATTATTACCTACCCTTGTTTATGACTTCGCCGTAGTCGGGTAAAAAGTTACATTACCCGAATACTTTTATCTACTTTTACTCTACTGTAACTCGAGTACATTCCAGTACAAGACTGAGCGGAACGGTGTGGTGGAGACGCGCGTGGAACAGAAGATTACCATCCAGTCCGACGGAGACCCCATCGACCACGACCGCGCGCTCGCCGAGGCCATACAGGTACCGTCTACTGACTACTGACTTACCGACACGTTTGTGATGAAGCCCTGAGTGGTCATAAATAAAAACAATGTACTGTATATAAGGTAAAATCAATTACGGATATTTTGTGCATATGATCTATTGCTTAAGTAAGCAGAAAAATAATTGTCATACTAGAAAAGAAAAAAAATCTTTATATAGGCGAGTTTCCGTTTTGCACAGAGTCACCCATACATGAGATGATTTTTAACTTTGAGTATGACAATTATTTTTTTGTCTAAACGTCCTTACATAAGTAGTGGATCATGTGCCCGAAGTATCCGTAATTGATTTTCGGAGACATTATATAAATTAATTATAATATGAACTGTAAAGTTACAAAAGAATGCCCGTATGCTATCGCGTGTTGGCGTCGAGACGTGAAAAGGTGAAGTGGCGAGCGGTGCGGGACCGCGCCGCCACGAGCGCACCCGAGGACTCCCGACGATGTTCGGGTTTCGTCGGTCGGCCGGCCGTAGTCGACGTGCGCCGACATTTACCTGACCCTGTCGACGTGCTGCTATCTAAATTATTACTCGTTGGTATAAAAAGTAGTTTGCGACCTATTTTCAGACCCACTGAATATACACAAAAAATCGCAATGGCTACAAACACTCGATCTACTAGAATTAAAAAATTTTGTTGCAGACTAAATGAAAATATTAAGATTTAAAAGAGAAAATTTTGAACTTTTGACGATATTTACTAAATTTTATATTTAAAAAAAAAACTAAATTTTTTATAACTTTTGCTTAAACAAATTTGTTGTGGTCATTCCAGGAGGCCACGGCCATGAACCCGGACATGACGGTGGAGAAGATCGAGATCCAGCAGCAGAGCACGCAGCCGTAACGCGGCTGCGCGCGCCCGCCATCTTGTCCGCCCCACAAAATGGCCGCCGCACAAAATGGCCGCCGCGCCTCTCCCCTGTGTCAAACGACTTGTGCGGCCGCGCACCGCTCGCCGTACACGTACGCGATATATAGTAACAGTAAGCCGTTTCTGTACATAATGACTATATAATACGACTTCACGAGATGGCGGTATAATACGATTTAGTTGTAAGCGACACTGCGAATATTATTATAAGTTATTTAATAAATGTTTTTATCGAATTATTGATTTTTATATTATTGATGTTGTGACGTCGAAGCGCACGATTATTTTACGAGACGGTTAGAAGCGAGTTATGTACGTGAAGTTAAGACATTTTTGAAATTTGTACCTTCTTTGAATAGATTTTTTAAGCTTAGAAGTAAGGAGGAGCGCTTTGTAGAGTAAACGTTGCCATAGCAGGAACTTCGGAAGGCATAATCTTCGTATTTCGATTAGCTTTAAAATATGTCACACGAATTTTTACCACCGTTTTAGTTTAACGCTTCCTTTGTTACAAAATGTTCGACTGACAGTTATTTATTGTGAAGTTTTGCTTAAAAGTAAACGTCATTGAAAGTTTAACGGTCGCGTTGGAGCGAAATTTATACGTGCGTGTCATCACAGGATATATTTCAAATTAATATATTTACATGTTGCTATTTCTAATATATTTCACCACTAAGGTGCTAATTTAGGGTATAAACTTTACGTGTGTTGAATGTTTTGCGCCGCGCGATATTGCTGGGTCGGTTTCGATGTGAGCGCGTATCGTGTTGAGTATACATAAGATCTACTTTAAATCGAGTTGCCTTAGAACAGTCGCTTAGAGTAGCACCTAGCTGTAAGTCGACCGCTACGTGTTGAGCCAGTGCTTCTGTATTGCCAGCACACAATTTCGAATTTAACTCTGTCTGTTTAACCAATTTCGGCTCAAATCTGTTCAGCGACCCACTGTCACCCGACATTCCAGACCTGGTCTTCACAAACTTAGACTAAGCTTATATTATTTGTGGACGTTTTTATCTGTGGGCGTCGTGTGTGCCGACTATGTGAATATACTCGGGTATACTTTGAACGTATTCTGTCAACGAACGGTTACTTAAAGTATCCTTATCTAATGTTAATCGTTATATACTGTAAAAGTAATTTTATGTGTATAAGAACAATAAATATCGAGAAATATAGAAGTGTATGTCTGTCTATATAAAGTGTTTTGCCCACAGATGTAAATGTATAAGTTACGGATACCCTACTGATATTGTACAATTTATTACGCTAGATATTTTTTATTTAGTTAAGGGACTGATTGTAAATCGGTATATTCTATCTTATTTTTTATACATTTGACAATTTGTGTAGTTTTTTTTTAATTTTATCTTTTTTATGTAATAGGATAGTAACTTATGTTTTGTGCTCATTTAAGTGCATTAGGGGATAGAATGTAACAACTTGTCTGCATTTAAAAATAACATTTTCAGTATGAGATGAACGGTACTTACTCTATATACAATAGTGGTTTCTCTTGCCCATTGGACTGCATTAGCGTGGTGTTCTGTCCCCCAGTGCGATGTTGTGACCGTATTTATTGAGAAGTTTATTTTTCTAGCTCCCCACTCCATACATTACTTTATACAAGTTATAATTTTAAATAAATAAATGCTTTGTTTCATATTGTTTTATTAGTTTATTCCTCATACATTTAAAACTTAAAAATGGTTTTACAAATTAAATATGGCATAACGTATGCTGTAGAAATCTATGCTATGCCATATGTCTATGTTGTAAGATAAAATGTAATGTCAAGAAATAATTTGTTTAATTGCTTTTGTCTACATGAATAATATGCTATATATAGAATAATGTTTCCACTAAAACGCGGTGTTTGTAAATGCACTACTTACATCCCCTTTTTAAAATATTTACACAACGGAAACCCCTAAAAATATTTACACAACTGCAATACAATGTTTTGTTCTTGTCTGTCAAGTGACTTTTCCCACGTATAAGACAAGGACAAAACATTGTATTGCTTGTCCACTGTTTAAATATTTTTATTAGTAAGGGGGTATATCTATTGATATCACAATATTATACAACTACTCGGAATCTGAGAGAGCTACTATAGAGGTTTCAGTATGTAAAACCGTTTGTTAAAAGTTCAGGTGTACCACCGACAAAGTTCCCGCTCGACCAGTCTCTAAACATTCACCTTGCACTAGGACGCCTAAAAATATTTAAACGCAAAGGAAGTAACCGCAACAACTGCAGACGAGGTTGAACTACGTAATTTACACGTGAGTATGTTTGCGAGCCCACTATTCAACGGCGCTATTGAGCGATTTTCATCTTATGCCTGGTCGAGCAGGAGCCTATCGATAGTACATCGGCAACCGACTAACGGCCTGTGTGCTGTGGCACGGTAACCGTGTCGTGAGTTTTCACGGCACGGCAACGTCGCCACAGATGGGCGCAAAATGTACCGCAATTTTACATAGAGCGGTGTCGTGACGTGCATTTTTACGGCGACGCGCGGGAAATTGTACGTTATGTCGCACCGTGCCGCGACCACGGAGTATAAAATATATATAATAACGTACAGAGCAACAGCTTAGAACGATTCAAATTTGAAAATTGTACGTCTCCTTCAATGGCCCACGATTTAACACAATCGTGGACACACCGAGCTTGTAGTTGTGCAATCGAAAGTTAACTATGTAGCTGTTTATATTCCGTTCGTCTTTAATCTGTGGCCGCGACACCCCACCGTTTCACGATGACAACGTCATGACATGGACGGCATATGGAGATGTGGAGTGTAGACAGGCCCTTAGGTCGGCTAGAGCAGGTTGCCGATGTTAGTGAGTAGTACGGAGTCATTGGCACGTGCTACAGGCTCGATATTTATCGCTCGATACTTTTTATTCATCGTGGTAGCCATCATGTAGACAACGTTCAGAAAGACACATTCAGAAAGTATATAGAATTTGAATAAAAAATATCGATTTTGACTTCCAGCGACAGCGGTAAACTATACTAGAGACGTAAATGTAGTAATCCTGGATCACGATATTTGGATCGTGGTCCATGATTACGTCATATTAATACGTGCACAAGTAAACACAAGTATCGAGCGTGTAGCGTTCGCCGCTGTATTTTGTTTGTGGCAACGTTTCACGATTATCTGTTCGCCGGGGTCTACCCGAGCAGGTTCCCGATGTTGGTGATGATGGCCTCGTTGTTGACGTAGCGCGTGCCGTTGGCGCCGCGCCCGTACGGGTACTCTTCGCCCGTCTGCAGGTAGTAGTTCCCGCCGCGCCCGGGCTTCGCAGCGTACCCCATATACCTGCGGTGGGGAGGTAGTGGATTAAAGATGAATAAATTACATGTGTGCAGATTGCACGAGTGAAACTTTCGTTGTCTCATTTAAATTGTTATAGGAGTAGTTCGATGTACTGCGGATAGATGGCGCTGATGCAACAGAATCGAATAGAATTTAAAACTATAATGCGATTCAAATGAGAATAGGATCGAGTCGGCGCCATATTGATTCGAATTTAGACTGTTATGATAGTTAAATTTATGTACCCGCCCGGGGCAGCTGGGGGCACTTTCCCCGGGCGGCAGTTTCATGGGGACGCCAAATCGGCCAAATCCTTGTGACAAGAATTTTAAATATCGAACAAATATCAAATATGAAGCCTCTTTCCCTACAATCTTATAGGTTTTGTATCAATTAATCGAATCATAATATTATAATACTTTCTAAAACTAAACTAAAACAAACTATTCTATTTCCATACGTCCAGTTAGTTTTTGAACACATACTACTTAAGTGATTTATGAACGCATCTTAACAGATCAAGTAGGTAAATTTATTTTTGAAGGCGTGCGTAATGTGCGTGATCTTTCTGCCAGGGGAATCCCCGTCACATCTATACGAATTCAAACCATAGACGTATATTATAGACGAGGCATGTTGAGGCAAAAAGTGTCTCCAGTAAAATGGCCCCAATTTTTAAATTTTGGGGCCATTTTGACAGTTGAGGTTTGGCACTCGTGATCTTACCATTTCTACGTTTGCTTTATCCAGTCCGCATATAATTCATAAAATGCCGAGTAGTTGCGTAATTAAAGGCTGTAAAAACTATGACAAACTTGTAAAAAAGATATCTCATCACGCGTAATTATCACAATATTGTTTGTTACAATTAAAATACTTATGGAATTTTAAATAAATATTCAAAAAATGGCGGCCAACTATGAAAGAACACTGGTTATTGTATGCGCAACAGTGAAAAGATAACTTTGTAGGGACGTCATTTTTATTATTGATTTATTAGTACAGAAATAAGAGATGAAGTTTTTTTATTTCAGTACCTAACCAAACCTAACCTTACCCGTTAGTATTCACATTTTTGATTAATTTAAATAAAATGAAACTAAGGTTTACTATTTATTTGATTTTTACATATATTTAAAAATATTATTTACCATCTGGCCTGACAGACGTTGTGTGAATTATGAAATTGAATAAAAATAACTACACTTGAAGGTTGTAAGCGTAGGTTGCTACACCCATAAGTCATACCCTACACCTACAACCTACATCTAGACCTACTACATACCTATAGTTGGTAGGTGGTAGGTTGGTAGGTAAACAGTAGTTAATAATAAATAAAAAATAAAAAAGCCTTTTATTTCTTGCTTCACAGTAAATATATGATGATTAATAATAATTTGCATGCAAAATCATTTGAAAAAAACATTAATTGTATAGAATAATCTTTTCATTTCAATAGTAAGTAATAAATTGCAATCAATTAATTTCATGTTTATAATAGACAATGTTAAGAAATTAGAATTAATTTAGGTACTATAATATTATGATAATAAGTATTATAATGATATCGGTATAAAATTCATTTACATAAAAGTCGCAACATAGAAATTAATTAAATATTATATGTATGGTATCTAATCAAATTTTATGGGTAAAGTATTATAGCAAGAACCCCTCTCAACGGAAGGTAAAGGCCTCCTCCAGAGATAACCAATGTTTTCTATCCTGTGCTTCTCGCATCCAACTAGTACCAGCTATTTTTACAATATCGTCTGCCCACCGTGCATTTGGCCTACCCCTTTTTCTTTGGCCTGAGGGTCCTGCCCATGATGTTGTCTTTGTGGTCCAGCGGCTATCAGTAAGTCTGGCCACGTGCCCAGCCCATCGCCATTTTAGTTTCTGCGAGTAGCTGAGTGCGTCGATGGCTTTAGTTTTTCGTCTTATGGTAGTATGGCGAATTTTTTGGATCTTCTTAATTTTCAGGATGCTTCTTTCCATACTTCTTTGACAAGTTATAATCTTATTTTTTATTTTCCTTGTAAATTTCCATGTTTGACAGGCGTATGTTAGAGAGGGGAGTAGGCAGGTGTTCAAAACTTTACTTTTTAGCCATATGGGCATTTCACTTTTCAGTATTTCTTTGAGGCTCCAGAATTTTTTCCATGTGATGTTAACCCTTCTCTCTACTTCCTGTTCATTGTTGTTTCGGTTAAATGAAATTTGTTTTCCTAGGTAAATGTAGGTATCAACATAGGTTAGAGATAAGTTTTTTAGGTAGATAGGTATTTTAATATAGTTCGTCATGACATTAGTTTTATTTATGTTGATTTCTAAGCCTGCCTTACTACTTTACTACTTACCCCACTAAACAGTAGTTACCCCACTAAAAACCTACAAGCTACATCTACTAGATGTAGATCACCTACAACCTGCACCTACTGTCTATATCTACTCCTACAACAACCACCTACAATGTTCAGGGGCCAGCCGATTTAACATTATGCACTTTTGGAGAAAAAAAAAGTAGTATTTCTGAAATATTACTAAATGAAATGTTACACAAAATAGAGTACTTTGGCATACTTAGTTTATTATTTTTTCTTTTGTCTAACTTAGTCGACATTTGTTGTAAACATCGCAGCAATTTATAGTATTTAAATTACAGATTTCCCAATGATCCAAAGCGCAAAGGGCGAAATTTAGTCAAAACAAACAGAAATAAATTAATATAGGTACCTACTAAAACTCAATGAAATAAGTAGTTGGGTATACTTTTATCGTATGAAATACCTTCAGGACTAACAATACCTCAAACACTAAATAAATAGGTATTCAAGTAACTATCCATCATAGTTACAACGAACACAAAACAAAAAATTTACTCATAGATCTAAACTCCCCTCCCGCACGCGCCTTGGTGACACCCACTTCGCAACGGGCCGTGCAGCAGAAATCGTAATATTTTAATTTCGCCATAACTTCAAAACCAAACATCCAATTTTAATCATTCAAAGACCAAATATTATCTACATAAACTGTACTTAGTGATGAAATAATTTATTTTGATAAGGACTAATAGCATAAGTAAAATAAACGCGTTTAAATATAGTTAAAAAAAAATCAAGATTTCTAAATAAAAAAAATGGTTGTTGTGCCTCACTCGACATAGATAGGTATAGTGTGTCACGGACTTTTTTGTTGCTATTTGTAAGATCTGCAGTTAATTAGAACATTTTATGGTTCCATCTTTTATAGTGTAGGCAGCGTACGTAAAATAAGTAACTTTTCTGGTTGATTTTTACACCTTGTGTCCGAAAAACCCAAATATCTTACGGAACCCTATTTTTTCACTAACAAAACACATTAACAAAATAAAATTTAGCCTATGTTACTCGTGGATAATGTAGCTTTTGAAAGGTGAAAGATTTTTTGAAATCGGTCCAGTACTTTTTGAGCCTATTCATTACAAACAAACATACAAACAAAGTTTTCCTCTTTATAATATTAGTGTAGATTATTATTTTCAAACTGAATTAGAATATGTATAAGTTTTTATAAATTATAATTCCATTTTTTTATGATACTTAATATAATTAGTTTTATTTTTTAATAAGTCTTGTTTTATTTATCTAGGTAATAAAGGAATATTAAGTGCTGTTGCGCTAGGATTTGTATGTAATTTTTGCTGCAGCGCTGGCTGTGAAACGTCCGCCCCTTCTGTGGCGCCGCTGGAGCTACGGCACATGCGTAAAAACAAATTTGTTGTCTGGTCTAGGTCCATACGCCGTATAGAAGAAAAAAAATGGTTTTATTGTAAAATCCTTTAAAATATCTTGCTTAGGTTAAAATATCTAGTATGCATACACCATTAGCCATTGCACTGATCTATTACACCGTTATAATATCTGTATAATATTCTAGTATGTAATTATCGCCATCTATGGGTACTAATCACCAGAAGACTTAAAAGTGCGTTCCTAATCTTTGGCATACATTTGACAAATAATATATATTAGAAAAAGTTACGCCATCTTGATTTCAGAAGATTTTTTCAACTAAATGTGGACTGAAAAATCTGCGGAAAGCAAATGTCGAAATGTCAAGATGACAAAATATGAAACCTCGACTGCCCCAAAAAAACCCCAAAAGTGGGACAGTTTAAGCGTGGACACTTTTTGCCTCAACACGCCTCGTCTATGCTTTATGATAATGAAAATAATGTAAAAAGAAATATGAAATATTTAAATTACATTACGTATCTGTAAAATTTATATTTGTTTGTAAGCCTTATTGATTTATTGTTGTTAATATTTTAGTAATTCCAGTATTAATGCGAGCTAAACTTATATTACGCCGGACAATTTTATTAAAATTTCTTTAGTCAAGATATGTATTTTAAAAAAATGTATGCGTTGTACGCCCTTACAAAGTTATATCATACGACTAGCGACTGTTCCATCGGAATGGTAAAATCGTAAAATCAAAGGAACATCGAAGTTCCGTTGATTTTACATAGATGGCGTAATTTTTTCTTGTATGAAAATTTTTTCGGCTAAATGTACGTGATAGCCTATCTTGAGTTGAAATCTTTGATTCAAACAGTCAAACTCGAACTTAGGGGAGCGCCATATCAGTTTTTTCCCCGATTCAAGAAAGTCGTAGATCCACCACTGCTCGTATTCATCTGCGCGGAGGAGTGTGTATAAGGAGTCTGTATATTATACTCACGCGATCTCCTTATCGCACCGTCCCTGGCGGAACTGCTCCCAGTCGTCGCAGCGCACGGCGGGGAAGGCGGTGGGCCGCAGCACGGACTCGCCGAACAGCAGCCAGGCGCGCGAGTGCGAGCACGTCTGGAACAGGCAGTTGGGCTGCTTTTGCCCGCTGTTGGGGTAGAAGTCCATGTGACCTGGGGGCAGAGGATTGTGTTGAAGAGTCCATAAGGGGCATCACACTTCACAGACGGAGAATTAAGTACCTATTATAATATTTTATGTAAAAGATATGTAATATCTGTAAATATCGCTTGCTTTACAGTTTAAATGAACTATGACAGTCGGCTAAGATATCTACGATACCTACTAAGTATATATATTTTCATATTACGTAGGAAATATAATAATAATAATAATAATAACTCCCACACCGATCCGGTGACGGTGGCCGGTTTCATTGAAACCAGGCCAGTTACGCAGGAGTAATTTTATAGTGCCCAGGTGTGTGCGCAGTACACAAGAGCACTCTCTCTTCCTTTTACTCTCGTAACCCAGTGGGACGGATGACCGACACGACTGGCGAGAGATCAGGCGCAGGACCGACTTTTTACATGCCCATCCGACGCATGGATCATCTTTCTTGTCAATCAGGTGATCAGCCTGCATTATCCTAACCAAACTTGGAAACAACATTTATTGTTGTTCCCTTGTGGGAATCGAACCCACGACCTCCGAGTCGAGAGCCAATGCTCGAACCACTAGACCACGGAGGAAATATATCCAGGCACTTTAAGATAAAATATTATAGTAATAGTGTGCACACTTTAGGAGAACATATAGGCGCCCCGGGCGGCACTTTTAAGGGGGCGGCAAAACCTAAGTAAGGGGGCGGCAAAATCTAAGTAAGAGGGCGGCAAAACCTAAGTAAGGGGCGGCAAAATTGACGTCCGCCCCGGCGGCAGACAACCACGCTACGCCACTGTCGCTACGTCAATGCGAAATTTTATTCTGCGCGACACTGCTTTACAAAAGCTTAAAGGCCTGCACAGCAATGGCGAGGGGTTCCTGTAACTCCATTCCTATCGGCTTCCTTTACCGCTTACCTTTTGAAGACCTTCATCCAAATACCTACCTATTATACAGGCTACGGCTTCCCTATGAAGGAGAACCAGCCTTCGCCACTGCTGCACAGCAATTGAGTTGCGAGTGCTACACCTTAAAACCACTTACCAAGTGACTCCTTGATGCCGTAAACTCCAGCATCTGTGTGCACGACGTCGACAAACGCAGCGTCGTCCTTCTTCAGCCTCAGCTCCGGGTCCACGTGGGTGAAGCAGGGTCCAGCTGGGTCCAGCGCCGTGAGTCTGCCTATAAGACGACCCGTCAGCTTGCGGAACGTCTTGCAGGCGAAACTCAAGATGTGCGAGCCCAGGCTGTGTCCGATCATGTGCATGTCGGACGGGTCCACGCCGTCTGGAAATCAGAAATGGATGGGTTGAAGGGATTATAATTTACTAATTGTTGCCTGCGGCTCCGCCCGCGTAAATACAGTATCCCTCGGGAACACTGTATTTTTTCGGGATAAAAAGTAGCCTATGTTTTAATCCAGAGCCTATACTACAAAGATACCAAATTTCATCAAAATCCGTTCAGTCGTTTTGCCTGAAAGAGTAACAAACATCCATCCATACATCCATCCATCCATACATCCTCACAAACTTTCACATTTATAATATTAGTAAGACTGTAGGTAGTTAAGTATTGTACTACCTACTATTTTGCTACGTTTAACTAGGTACAATTCTTGTGCACTTCGCTTTACAGAATCGCCTCTATAATTCGTGTGCGGGGTTAACCCTAGAGTGGGCGCGTCAATCCGCGAAATGTCACTGGGCGCGTGTAGAGCATTTTGCCGCCCCTTTTCTCTAACCATTTTAAGTAGGAATACATCAATTAAATAAATTTATTTTTTCAGGACGTAAATAATACACAAATAAGTATTGATAAATCAACATATTTACTAAACTATGTTCTATGAACTTTGATTTTTAAAAGATTCAATTCAAGAAGCAATATTTTAGTATTTTTTTTTACTTATGCTATAAAATACTCTATAATACTAAAAAAAATGTAAAAGTAACATAATTATATGTTTTCCAAATCTACAGTATATGCTTTATCCAAAAAGTTTTTACAAAAGTATGTGCAATGTTCATTGCACAGTAACTTTGAGCATCTATAACACCCTTTTTTCGTGCGCCTATTTTTCCTTTTTTGAAAATAATATGCAATATATGCAATTTAGCATCCTTCTTCGAATGCTATGCATGCTTTTTCTATAATGTACAAAGCAAGCAATTTGTGCTCTCAAATATTTATATAAGCAATATTATTAAATGTATCAATAAAATACCTTTTTCGGCGTAACATCAAAATTTCATTGATTTTGTCGTTGTCATGCAAAGTTGACAACTATTCCTACAAATCAATTGATACTATTCCTACAAATCCTATAATTATATAATCACAATAACTGCACCATAAATACAGTCTAAATATCAATTTCGCGACACAATTTTTACTTACGTGAGTGGGCGCGCAGTGAGCAATTTGCCGCCTGGCGATACCTGATAGTAAAAACATCCCTCTCAGGCAGTACCCTACGCTTTAATGGCGTCCAGCCTTTCGGTTCGCGTTGCTAACGAAAATGGGGGTAGCTACTAAAAAGCGCAAGCCTAACGGGCTATTCTTTTACGAGTTACTAAAGTTTTTTTAGCGCGGGCGGCAAAATGCCCATAGCGCGCCCACTCTAGGGTTAAGATGCACGGGTTGTAAGCAAGATTTCGTAATGACAAGCATCGAGATACCTAATGTTTCTGGGATATTCAACGTAATGATCGATACTACCTACGTCCAAGTTCAAATATACCTGTAGTTCGCAATGGTAAATCTCAAAGATGTCTGCATATCTATGCGATCGTCGTAAACATCGTGAGCAGAGGCGGATTAAACGTAGAGAGCGCCATAGCAAAGAATATATATTAGGGGTCGGGTCGTCCATTAATCACGTAATGCCTAAAGGGGGAGGGGAGGTCCGAAAAAACTCACCAAAAACTCACCACCCAATGACAAGGGGAGGAGGGGGTTTAAGGAGACATCACAAAAGTTGTCGTAGTCTAATATTTGCAGTATTATAAAATCATCATTCATTGTATGAGGGTGCCGCGTGGGTGATTGCCCAGGGCTTCGGCCTGAGGGCCCTGACCAGGGATACCACCACGCTTGGTCGGAGCGCCCCTTTGTATCCTCGCGCCTCTAGGCACATTACACATGCCTAGTTTGCCTTTAGGATAATCCGCCACTGATCGTGACAATTAGCCAACAATTTGATAGATGCGGTTATGTAAACACCGTGATTCATAATCATGGCGCCCATGGAAATTTCTCGACATTCGAATTAACATGCCAAACGCCACTTATGTAATTTATAGATCATCTTATGAGTCAGAAAATGGTGCATCGATAAATGCTTAAAGCGAATAACTGCCGGTCGGTAGTGGACACTGTACCTATATGTGGATGACCACGACGGGAGGCCACTGCCGTGTTGGGAAGGTTAAGTGATTAAGGTCAAGTTTAATAAAAAAAAACCGATAGCAAACAAAACAAACGGAACTTTTCGCGGCTTTCAATTATCTAGTTCGAAAACTTCGAAATCTGTTACATAAAATTTTAATACGATAAATACTAACCACCGGTCAAATCGCCACACTATTGCTAAAACCGTGTCCAGAAGGGACGAATTTTTGAATTAATTTGCCGGCTCCCATATTGGCAGAGTCGTAGCGGCTATAATCGTGCGAATTTGTTGGCCCTTTATGGGCAATTGGCATGCACAAGGTAAAGCTTCACTCTACTATAAGGTTGTTTAAAATCAGTTACGGATGTTTCAGGCATATGATCTACTGCTAATGATAAGACAAACGAACACAGATAGGCAGAAAAATAATAGAAAATATCTAAAAAAAATAATTAAATACTTATCAATATTTAAAAAAATATGGGTAGAAACCGACTTCCAAAGTAAAAACAATAACATTCGTTAACTTTAATCCGGATTGGCGCAAGTGGGCGTTAAAATCACTAAAAAGTATAAAATAATTCTTATTGTCGAAATAGTTCCTATTTTCCTACTCAATCTTCTTATTCCTCGATGGTCTATACGCTCTTCAGCTACAGGACTCACCGTTAGCAACAGAAACCAACATCTCGCCGAGCTTCCCGCCCATGAACCGCACGTAGGAGGTGGCGCGGATGTATAACCACTTGATCAGCGAGCTGCCGTCCACGGCTACCACGCTGGTGTAGCCTGCAGGTGATGATGATAGGTGTTTATAGTATAGTAATTAGTAAACAATAGTAAATAATAAACTCCCAGGGACTAATATAACCGTTCTACACTTGTAAGAGTCGCAAGCACATTTTCCTAGATACTCGTACCTGGTTGGTTGAGTAGGTTGTCACTTGTCAGGATTACCGATTAAGATTATTAATAGAGGATTATCGATTTTGTCTTATTAGAGAATGAGAAACGAAATGTCGTTTGCTGTAATTGTCTAATAAGACAAAACCATTGTTTTACGTACAATATTATCACAATATTTATTAATTATTATCGCAAATCCTCAGGTCAAATAAGAAACCCTTGCATCATTCATATATATGATTACAGGGATGAATTTTCAATCGAGGTAGCCTCGTAGGTAGGTACTATACTTAATTAATTAGCATGTGAAAATATAACAATAGAAGATGTAATAAACCGGTTTAAACAATAAATATTGTGTTTGTGTAGAGTAAGTAGGTTTAAGAGTTACTTGTGACGTCATTTTGTTTCCTCATTCAGGAACTCTTTCATAATTCACTTATCTTTCTAGATAACATTAACTAAGTTATCATTCTCTATAGAATAATAATTATTAATATCTTGATCACTTATAATTGCGCTCCACCCTGCAAAATATACGCTATCTGCGGTGATATCTTTAGCCGTCCCTACTCCTGGCCAGGAGCCCCGCCCCTCTGTTCAGGAAGACCCACCATCATCCACGCGAAATCTACCTACCTTGTTCCAGGAAGGACTGGCTGATGTTGGAGAAGCTGTCCTTGGTGGGATCGTCGGTGAAGCCGTGCGCGTACAGGATGAACTTGTCGCCCTTGTGCGAGCTACGCGCCTGCCGCAGCCGCGTCGGGGCCTCCGTGATGTTCATCACTATGGTCTCTGATCTGTGTACAATACTGGTTGTATATCTTGTATATGAACTGCAGAAGGACATCATCATTCGTGCCTTTTTATATGCTAGATCAGCTTTGTATTTTAAACAATAATAATAATATCTTTGGACGCTTCACACCACGTCCATCTGCCCGTAGTAAGTATCCGAAGAACTCGTGTTCCAGACAACGGAAGTATATTTAATACTTTAGACCTGCGACCTCCGGCTTAGCACCAACGCACTAACTATGTCGGTCTTTAGCACGGCGTTCTAAGACTGGGACCTGGGTTATTTATAAATACGGTTCTCTAGAATCTAGGCTATCAGAACTTTACCTGGTCTTGAAGACGATCGTGAGCGCGTTGAGGTCCGGCTCCGTTTCACCGGCCAGCTGGTCGTACGTCACGCCGAATATTTTCTTCACGTTCTCACCTGAAACACAGCACTAGTTAGGACTGTTATCTACACTTACTTAATTATCTATTTACTTTATCTCGGTACTAGCTTTTGCCCGCGACTTCGTCCGCGTGGGATATCGCGGAAATTTACCCGCGACTTTATTTATGACTAACGAAAGCGGAATCCTATTTTTTTAAACGGAACCCTAAAATAAAAGTAGCCTATGTTAGACCCTATAACATCAGCTATCTGCTAGTAAAAGTCCCGTGAAAATCGGTCCAGCCGTTTCAGAGATTAGTCGGAACAAACAGACAGACAGACCGACTGACAGACAGACAGACGGACAGACAAAAATTTAAAAAAAAATGTATTTTATTGTAAGTACCGAATATACTTTCAGATTCATTATGTAAAAAGCTGTTAATTTGAAGTTACAAACAGACACTTAAATTGTATTTAACTGTACAGATGTATAGATATTATAATGTATTATATTTTAAGATATTATCAATTTGATGTTTATAAAATAACTAAACTATTTAACTAAAGTAAACTAAACAAAACATTAACCCGCACGCGCACCCCGCCTTGGTGACGCGGACGCCCACTTCGCAACGGGCCGTGCAGCAGAAATCGTAATATTTTAATTTCGCCATAACTTCAAAACCAAACGTCCAATTTTAATCATTCAAAGACCAAATATTATCTACATAAACTGTACTTAGTGATGAAATAATTTATTTTGATAAGGATTAATAACATGAGTAAAATAAACGCGTTTAAATGTAGTCCAAAAAAAATTCAAGATTTCTAAATAAAAAAATGGTTATTGTGCCTCACTCGACATAGATAGGTATAGTGTGTCGCGAACTTTTTTGTAGATATTTATAAGATCTACAATTAATTAGAACATTTTATGGTTCTATCTTTTATAGTTTAGGCAGCGTACGCAAAATAAGTAACTTTTCTGGTTGATTTTTTACACCTTGTGTCCGAAAAACCCAAATATCTTACGGAACCCTATTTTTTTCCAAAATAAAATTTAGCCTATGTTACTCGTGGATAATGTAGCTTTCGAATGGTGAAAGAATTTTTGAAATCGGTCCAGTACTTTTTGAGCCTATTCATTACAAACAAACAAACAAACAAACAAACAAACAAACAAACAAACATACAAACAAAGTTTTCCTCTTTATAATATTAGTGTAGATAGTGCTTTTGGGTACTCATTTTGGTGGATGAGAATGGCAGTTTTAGATGCCAACAACCTTAAGTAATAAGTATTGTTTTACATTGGACTGAGTACTGACTAAGGCTGACAACAACTGTTCAGATTGGTCATTGCTGCATCTTGCGAATTTGTTCGATAACCAATGCCCGTGAACATGTAACAGTCAACACTCACACTGCGTGGAGCCCACATAGGCAATAGACTCGTCCACCGGCTGCTTAACCGCCACGATCTCCTTCTGTATACCGGTGCTCACGGCCCCGATCAGCTCGCGCGGCGACTGCGCGTAAGCCGCCGCCAGCATCACCCACGCCACCAGCGTCTGCCATATGCCGTACATGCTGAAGCCCTGGGGAGAAAATTGATTATTGCTTGCACCTGCTTGCCTGAAAACTTTTATGGATTATGTTCAATGACTAGCAGAGAAAATTGGCTGAGCCCAGAAGCCCAATACTCGTTACTATTTGTGATCATAATCCCGTTTCGGTCCACACGTTGTCTCACTCGCTCACGCGCGATATACGCGTGTGTGAATGCGACACCGCGTAGACCGAAACAGGATTATAATTACAAATAGCTTCATTAGCTCGACGCTCGTTGCTCTACATTTATGTCGTAAAGCTCCGCAAACAGGCGTGAACCTAAGTATATATGGTTTTCAGCCCAGCAATAAGTGAATAATATCGATGTGGCTATCAACAATCAAAAAGGTTACAATTTGGTATCATTTTAATCCGGGTTTTACCGGAACTTAGTGACTAAGCGTGTAGGTAACTAGGGGTACTTGGTGTTGGTGCAATAATTGACTGGATCATAATCGGAAGCGGTGCAGTTGTGATGTCGCCGGATCCGTCAGAAACCGGATCCCCATTCTGTGATAAACAGGGAAGCGAAGACGTAAAAAGCTCCAAAGTCAAATGGTGAGGCCGATCACTGTTTCATTAAAGTCGGTATTTGTCGTATCACACAAGTGTAGATTCAAACATATAAGCCTGTGCAAATTGTTATATATCTACGCTGTTGCGTATTATTGAGCAATATAGCAAAATGGCAACGTGATATTATATTACCTATAACTAATAGCATAATATTTTGTTACTTAGTTAAATATATTAGTTCCTTAATATAAAGTAAATTATTATTAATTCTTTCTTTCTTTATTCACACACACACAAAAAAAATATATACAAACATTATTAATACATAATTAAATAATATATATCACGTCGATCTAATCCCGTGCTAAGTAGAACTTGTGTTACGGGTATCAGACAACGGATATAATTATATTTTATACAAATACAATACACGCATAATTAATTTATACTAATAACAATATAGATACAAAATAGTAATATTATACATAACTATATTAATATATACACCACGACTATCTAGTCCCGTGCTAAGATTAACTTGTGTTACGAGTACCAGATATATCGGGTATATATTTTATATTATAACTACTACTATACATATACTATTCTAAAACTATAATCTACACTCACACTCACTAACACACATGTTTATCACGTAAAGTCGGCGACGTGATGCGCGCTTCATTAGGGAGCCTCCCCCTAAACCTTCGGTAGACCACGTCCGTCGGCCAGAATTCCTCCACCTCAAAGGTCGGTAGAAGATGCGTTGGTACTCTCACCACAAAGGAACTAAAGTTAACCTTGTGGCGAGACTCCAAGCGTTCGACCCTTAAGGTGAAAAACGTCTTCTTCCGGATGTAGACCACTACGTCCTCTACTGTCGTGGACCAGTGCAGGCGGGACACGTATAGCGGCGTTGCGGGTACCTCACACCGCAGACGCTCCTCGGGTCCGCTGGGTGCGGTGCCGCGGTGGTTGCGGACGGCGGGCTTCCTCTTCTTTCTTCTCTCCACCAGTGTGAAGCCCTCCTCATCGCACTTCCTGCACTCGTCCTTGTCGAGTCGAAGAGGTTCAGCTACAAGGCCCTCTTTCACCCCCCTCGTTTTCACCCGCGGAGGTGGCGCGGGGCAAGCAGCGACGCTTGCATATTTTTTCGGCTGAGTCAGTGGACTCAGTTTCGACTCGACCGCAAGCGGCGAGCTGACGGCGGCGGTTGCTGACCCGTACGATTTCGCTGACATGCAAAACGACGAGTCAAACTGCGCTCCGCGACGCATGTTTACCGAGTCTATCGGATGCTCGGGTGATCTACATAATGAATTATTACTTTTAAGTTGTAATAATTCACTACGCAACTCACTGATGGTAGATTCCGAGGCATCCAATCTTCCTCACATCTCGTCCAGCTCTGCCTTCATGATGTTGAACTTGTTCAGCAGGCTGGAGACGTTGACGTTGTCCGCAGACACTGCCGGCAGCCTGTGTAGCTCCTTAGCTACAAATACCGGCACGACCGCTGGATTCGTCCGCTTGAGCAGGGAGATGATGTCCTGCAAGCTTCCGTCGCTCCCATCTCTCCTTCGAGACGTCATCTGCGCGGTCTTACCGAGCGCTTCGTACAGCATCAGCTTGCCCTTGCAGATCTCCTCGCTGGTGTAGGTCGACTTGCAGAGCTGCACGATGCTGTCCTCGTCCATGGCGTTGATGACGTGTTGTACGAACGCCAGCAGCTCGTTGGCTACGAGCGCCATGATGACGTGCAACGGCTGTGAGCCGTGCGACTCGCGAAAATATTAATTATTAATTAATATTTGCTTACGTCATGTGTCGTAAAGCGGAGCACGACCGTTTGCTAGCACGCTCGACGCACAACCAAAAAAACCAAAAAAATTCAAATAAAATATAACATTGTATTTAAATGTATGAGGAATTAATTTTATTGTGAAACAACGTTATAGGATTTAATTTGAGGGCGTGCAAAAGTGCAGAAATTACGACAAGCCACACACACACACACACGCACTTACTTGGTACTCTGTCTCTACATAGTCTGTGGAGTTCTCGTTCGCTACAGTGAAAAATAACGTGTAAGTACATAGTTACATACAGTCATACATATTTCATGTGGAATTCGACGAAAACACGAGCAGACGGATCGCATAATGGTAGGCCATTACTGCCACCTATGGATATCTGCAAATACTTAGGAGATGCAATGGCTTGGCCATGGGATCTCTCCAGTTGGATATTTATACCGTAGTAGAATTTGCCAGCAGCTCCGCTGGCGGGAATATAGTATACCAGAGAAACACCGTTCTTTTTCGGGATAAAATGTAATACCTAAGCAACTGATATTAGTTATTTACCTAGTTACAATACGGCCGATGTATCTCGGCAAGTCTGAACTTCGCGCAGAAGGTTGCGCAATAACTGTTTCTAAGTGTTTTCGTATTTATTTCATTTGTACTAATTGGGCACTGTATTAGGGATATTTTATTAGTACATAGGTATATAATAGTAGATTATGCACCAAGGGGATAAAGCAGTGTCTTACGTCACGGGCAGCATATTGGACCCTGAGCGTAACGAGGGACTCTAGAGTTAACTCCCGAGCGAAGCGAGGAAGTTAAAACTTAACTCCCGAGCGAAGCGAGGGAGTTAAAACTTAACTTATGTTACTTACTAGTTATGTAGAGTCCTGAGTGAAGCGAGGGTTTCAAGCTGCCCAAGACGAAGAGAAGCTTTATCCCAGAGGTGCATACTATACTTTTCATACCTACTGCGAGGCAATAAAAACCCAGGGCTACAAAAATAAAACATTTATTTTGTTAAAAATTAATATTGATATTGGACACATTTGTCCAGTTATGGAGGGACAGAGTAATATTTTTATTAGGAACATTTATAGAAGATGTGGTGGAGTTTATTTGAGCAGTACTTAAAGATTCAGGAACTTGTGGCTGACGATTTTGACACGTGAGAATGTTAAAATTATAGGTGGCCAGATCGATTTTCGAATAAGCTCTCAGCAATACCATCTCTATGATAGATACGTATCTATTAGGAGTTTTCATACGAATTGTAACGTTCCAAATTCAAATCACTTTAATCCCTTGGGAGTTTCATACATTATCTCCCTTGGGAGTCAATGACTTGCTTTACGTTGAGATTGCGTGATATATATCCGATACATTGTCGAGCAGGCGGGATGAAAAAATAATACAATAACAGTTTTCTTCACGAGTTGTACATGCGCTAAAGTTCGCAGAGCCTATGTTCAGACCCGTCAAGATACAGCGGCCGTAGTGTACACAAGTGTACAGGTCGCGCAACGGTTTATGAGCGTTCAGTGAAAGTGGAGGGGATCGTTCGCGCATGTGACCAATAGCAAAGAATGTATATTACTAACGTACCAATAGCGTGTCGGCAGCCACGTTCGGCATGCGTTCGACGCATCCACACCTCCCCGCCCGAGCCCGCTACCGCCAAACACACCCAAAAACTGACTTCTGCGCATACCCCCTCTACTTTTGTCGAAAGATGTTAATTCGTTTCGCGACCTATACTTACCTGTCTTTTCTCTTACGACTAATGTTAAAGGTGATGTTCTTAAAATGTATGAGGCGTGGGCCAGCACTTTGTACACTATATGTAAATATAGCTACATAATATAGTAACTGTTTACTATTATTTATTTTATTTAATGTCACTTCGTTTCAATGTACATTTAAATTAACTTCGTCAAAGAGAGCAACACAACGTAAAATAAAACATGGCTGATCAGATCAGAATCATCTAAGGAATTTCATTACTTTTGGCAAAGAAAGACGTAGAAATGACGTTCAAGAAGACGTATCTTTCTAAAACTGTCAACTACCTCAAAAGTCCTGTCAAAACAACTGTCATGGCCGCCCTAAAAATAGAGTTTTCAAATAAACGAAACCTTTACAAATAATCATTTTTGTATGCAATGTACCTACCTACCCTTCTTCAAATACAGGGTTATTTTTTCACCAGTACAATAAATCAACATACGTAATAGTTGTCAAAAATAAAAAATACTAGCGATTTTTATTAGTACCCCTTTGGAACAAAAAAACAAAATTATCAACCCCCGAACTTATCCGCTAAACTAATACAAAATGTGGATGGATTACGCATCTATCGATGTTTTGTTGCCAACTCGTGCGCCGCCCGGCCGATCGCTTACCCCACCCCGCCGCCCCCACCTCATACCGCACCCATTGACGCCTTGTAGTTAGTGCGCCCATGCGGTATTAGATTGGTTATAGGATAAAATAATTGAAAAAGAAAAAAATATTTCTAAAATGTACTCTATTATTGATACCAATGACGTGGTAAAATTTATTGTACCGATGAAAAAGTATTCCTGTATATTTTTTGTATTTATATGAAATTCACATATTTTTTTCCTATTAACCTATATGGTGTACATAGAGCTGGCCTAAAATCAAATATCTCCTTTAAATGTATTTTTTGCAGTTCATACGATAAACAATCAATTAATTTATTTAATTATCACGATGCATCGCCCATTGACACAAATTTTATTTGTCAGATAAAATAATGATGCCGTAAACTTAACAGTTTAGTGTCATGTAGGCTGTGTTCCTAACTGATAATGTACTCGTGGGTATTTACCAATGGCTTATGATAATAACAATCAATAATGTATACCCAAACCCATGCTTTCCCATCGAAAACACCTTCGATCATTATAGATAAATATGTCATCATATGTTATATTACCTAATATCTTTAATTTTATTACAAGATTTTATTTAACTTGCAATGTATGTCTTTGTTCGGGTGGAATTTTGCATCTCAATTTTACCTTCAATTTTAGTTTGGATGACAATGCATAAATCCAACATGGCGGAACACACAATATTGCCGACAAGTTATTTTTAATGCACTTCTACAATATGGGATTGCTGAAGGAATAGCTCGAAAAATAAAGTGATGTCATTCTTAATCCAACATGGCGGAACACCCAAGATGGCCGACAAGTTATTTTTACTTGTATATTAAAGGTATCAATAGCTTTATTTTTTGAGCTAATTTCTCAGCAAGCCCTTACTTTTACTATCAACATATAAGGTAATTACATAATTTATATGGTATAAAAGCTTGTCGAGAATCAAACAAATCAAACTAGTAAATTAAGTAACTCATAAATTAATTCATTAATCTATCAGAGCAAGTTACTTAATTTACTAATTTGATTCAAAGTCAAAGTCAAAGTTTTATTCTTTTTACCGTATTAAAAAAAAAAAACTTGTTTTTTTTTTCAATACTTAATTTATTTTATTTGTTAGGTTGTCTGGAAGGAACCGCTGTAAGCATTAAAAATTATAAGACCGCCTTTTTGTACAGTTTATTTATTCGTTAACGTCTTATAAATCGATGAACGCCGGCTGCACGCACGAAAACTTGTCACGTTCCGCCCGAGCTGAGCGTGCAAGCGAGAACGCGGAACAAGCGATAGAGAGGCAATTTTTTTAGAAAATATAGCTACGCTTAATTATTATCCACATGCGATATCATAAGATTATAATATTATATTGCTTTTAAATACTGTTAAATAGTAAAATGCAGGGCCGGATTACAAGTTTCAGTCGCTCTAAAATTCCCTAATAAAAAAAATACCCAATACTATGCCGCAGTTGCAATAATAAAAAGCTTCAGAGTAAGTTATTAATAAGGTCTGTCTAAGATGGTCAAGATGTAACGAAGATAATACTCAAGGCAAATACAATAATAAGAAATGAAGGCGCTTAGCATAAACATCAGGAAGTGGTTTAATGTTATTACGTTATTTGTTACATAATATTTTAATATAAATTTATTCCTTACTAATTAAGTTATAATATTGTGAGGAATTATATCTAATTATTCTGTCATGGGATACTCATCCCAACTTACCTGTCTGGTAGTTGTGGTATAGTATACGGGTATGCGACCCCGGCTTCCCTAGTCCTATCCCTTGCCCTCCTAGGCGGTAATATCCTACATTCCTATTTCCCACTCTAACCTACCAATCTTCCTTTCCACACCATCTATCCCTCCCTTTCCATATTCCTACCCTCTCCGCCAATCCGTGGGAACGCAATGGATAATTTTAAAAATAATTTAATTATCCAAAATGGCGACGATGTGGTTTGCCACCCATCACGTCTCATTTCTCGCGGAGGCGAAAAGCGGACCATGGAGAGCCGCTTCGCTACGTTGAATGTAAGAGGAGGAATGGATGGTAATGAAAGTGGACGAACCGAAACAAGTATGTAAGGATCGTAGTAAGTGGAAAAAAGTGGTCTCTGCCTACCCTACGGGAAAAAGACGTGATTATATGTATGTAGATATGTATGTGTTACAGCCAAAGTAATAAATCCGGATATTATATATACTATCCAGCCATTATTTATAATGTCTACTCAATTTAGACAAAGTGATAAACGACACAGAATTAATCACATTGACTGGCCATTTTATATAATATCTTCGAAGAATTGGATAAAGTAATAAAAAAAGATTATAAAATTGTATTTCAATCTGCCTTTATATAATAATAATTATTATGTTTATTATAATTATTATAATAACATTGTCATAGATAAGTACAATTTTATTGTGATCTATATAAAGTAATTTAACTTAATGAAATATTTTTTTTATAATAATTTTACCCCTTTTAGGGTTCCGTAATACTTAAGTAACCCTTATAGTTTCGCTCTGTCCGTCTGTCTGTCTGTCTGTCTGTCCGCGCCTCTAGCTCCTGTAATTATGAATATAAATTGATGAAATTTTGTGCAGTTATAGATTGTGTATAGATCACAGTTTCGGGATCATAAAAAAATAATAATTTTATATTTTAGGGGTGGCTCTCCATACATGTGAATTGTGAAGTGGGGATGAAAAATATTTTTTCACTCTACCCCATCGTGTGGGGTATCGTAGAATAGGTCTTTTAAAATAAAGGCAAGGTTTCATACGTTACTTTTTTATAAAGTTGACCATTTTCGAGTAATCGGCCTCCGAACTAGTTTGTAAGTTGGTCCCCCCCCCTATCATTTTTAAACTATAGGAGATAGAAACTTGCAAATTTTCATGCTGATAGATCATGCTAAAAACTCTTTAGGAAAATTATTGTGATCCAAATCAGACAAGTAAATCAGACAGTAACTTTTGGAGTAATAAAAAAAAAGCATATTACGCATTTATAGTTACGGAACCCTCCTTACACATGTCCTGACATGCTCTTGGAAAGGTTTTAGTGATATATGTTAAATTATTAACTAACGTTTTAAATAAACAATCGAATATATAATTATTGAATACGCGCCAAGCTTCCATTAGGTATTGTATATATTTTGTAAAAATAAGATGACGATGATTACTGTAAGTTACATAGTGGCATATTATGCTTGCAGTTCTTTGAACTCAGTTCTTAAGTTTGAGTTTGAGTTTGAATGCCGAAATTTTCAAACGCGTATATTTAAAGACTGAGGAGTTCTGATCAAAGCTTATGTGATCATCAGGTCACCACTTTAGTGAAAACGGGACCAACCTCGGATTATAATCCGAGGTTGGTCCCGTTTTCCCGAAACGAAAGTGAAAACACATGCAGAACTTCCGCGGAAGCGGAAGCAGAAGCAGAGTTCTGTTGCATCACTAAGTTGAATCGTGTTTATTACTTTAGCTAACTTTGGCCCGCTATTATGAATAATATCCGGACAAAGTGATTAATTTATCACATTATCTAGACAATATAGTTATTATATATAATGACCAGTCATTATGTATAATAGCTATTTAATCACATTGACTGTAACATATGTATTATAATTAATAACTGCAATAGTAGGTAAATTATAATCAGACTCCAGATTATCCAGACTTTCAGAGAACCTAAGCACATTTTCCCCCAATTGTGTCTGTACAGTTATTTAGATTTTATTTTAAGTTTACTGGTAGTAAATTATAATTTGCTTGGATTTTTATATGGCGGTTTAAATAATATACCTACTATTGCCAGTGTCAAGTTTAAAGGCGAGAAAAATAATTTAGTTTAAGGCTCCCACAGACGAGAGGCCGATCGTTTCAGCTGGAACTGACGTCAGTTCGGCCTGAACGGATTCGAGCACACACACGGAAAAAATCGCATCCAATCCAATTTACGTCAGTTCGGCCTGATCTGATTCGTGCCCACACACGGAACAGTCGCATCAGTCCATTCTGGTTTGCCGCGCGCTACGGTAGTATTTATCAATTTTGTATTTAAACACCGCGAAAACTCATACAACGCTTGTACAAGATACACGCCCGCACGGCAGCGGGTCGGGCAAGAACTGAAGCGATTTGTCCACACACGGTCAGGACAGGCCGCGCGTTCAGGCCGATCTGTCAGGCCAGAATTAATGTTGCCAACTTAGTTATTTTACAAAATTTTACTAAATTGAGTATTTTATTCCCTCCTTAGTTATTAGTAGTGTTTAAGTAGGAAAGAGCCAGACAGTAATGATATGCAAAATAGCTACTAAATACGTAATATTTCCTAGTATATTTTAATTTAATGGTAAAATTTATAATCAAATTCAATTAATGAAAAAAATTTAATATAATAAAACCTAAAATGCAGTGGTTTTTGGGGGGCTTCAGGAATTCCTAAGTTAAGTAGCCTCTTTAGTAGTTTTTTAGTAGTTTTAGTAGAAATCGATACGAGTTTAGTAGTTTCACAAAAAAAGAGCTGGCAACACTGGAACGAATCGCTTCAGTCCGTACGGCCGCCTGATGCGATCTCGAAATTGCACACACACGATACGATTTTGCATCCGTTCAGGCCGAACTGAAGGTAGACCGGACCATGTATGGGGCCCCTTATGTTTTCAACACCGTTTTTCTAAATCGTCAAGTCCAAAGTCTGGTTAACGTCCAAATAAATCGTCAATGTAGCAAATGAGTCAAGTTAGTCGATTCTTTACTAAAATTTCGTAGGGAGTTTCGGAGAGAACACAAAATTGTACGCTTTTTGAAGTTGTGCTCGGTAACGAATACTTATTTAATCGTCAATATTTTACCAATATTACACATTACGAACCGAAATTACACAAATTTGTGGAAGAAATACAAAAACAATGAAGTAACACATTTACATCCCCGCCAAAACTTTATTTTTTATTCTTAACTAATAATATCGAGGTTTTTAAACGCCAAGGCCTAATTTATGAATATTTGGTGGTTTATTTATTTACAAGTCTATTATCAAAAACAATTTTTAAGGACGAGTTAGTGGAAGATTCGGCTGTTATTTATTACCTACATTACGTGCGTAGGTATTTGAGGTGAAACAAGTTATTAATGTACATAACATTAGTAATCTACATAATATTAATGTTAACAAAATAAAATCTAATAAAGTTGTTAATATTATAACCAATTTGCGGTTCGAAAATAAAGCAAAATGAGCCGTTAGAGTTTAATAGAGAAGATATAATATCAGAAAAACGACATTCACGACAGTCAGACACAGGACCATTTCTTTTCCAAACTTTTATCCTTATGTGTTTTTATACTTTGTGGAAGTAGCTGATTAGCTGTGTAACGTTCAGACCGCTTCCCCTGGGCTGTGGGGTAACTCTAAGCAAAGTAAAGGCAAAATAATATAATTTTATTTTTATTGCTGAATGCTTTATATCGTGACCTAACATACATATCAATATCATATACATAATATCAAAATAAATAAATAATGTGAATAATTTAATTCGTGTTCCTAAGAATTTGATAAGAATCTCATTTTCGATCAATGTTATGCTAAAATAATACAAAAACTCGTATGTTACTTTCAATTAATATATCTATACTTTTAAATAACAGTAGCGATCCGAAAAAATCTAGTAGGTATTTATCTAAAAAAGTATGAACTGGTATCTAGGCGTACAGTCGAAAAATTTCGCGGTCTTCTACTATACAAAAATAAATTTATTTATTTTCTTTGCTATGTAGGAGAAGCGAAGCGTTTCTTGAGAGTAAAATAAAAAAAATATATATAATATAAAGAATTGCATCGTAAATTAAATCGTATTAAAATAACTTACTTTTAAATCCGTTTGTCAAAAACGTTTGTCACGAAACAAAACTATGAATGTGGTGTTCGGACGACCGCACGTCGTTATATTGGCGGTGGACTCTAGGTATTTTACACGGCAGAAACTAGTTCTGTAAACTATTGTGAGTTGTGACGGTACAGAGACGTACTGCAGTCGTAACTCGTAGCCGAGACGTCATACATATACAATTACAATGTACATCATATTCTTACAGCTAAAAACAAGTCAGCACCAAAATACGATCGCTGAAACGTAAATTATTTTTTATCTTCAAAAATAACACCAATAAAGAAATAATTTTAAAGTATAATCTGCCATTCCAAATATATAATATTTTGTGGTATACATTTTGTAACATAATTTATTTTCTTGTCTGTATTTTGAATCCGGCTCTGGCGTTATCTATATTATTAATAGTTTTGACATTGTGTTTATTGTGTTTCTAAAGGTTTCTAATAATTATAGAGCGAGTTCTTTAATTCTGTTACACCTCTTATTATCAGGTATAATAGTTGACACTTACCTACATTGTAAATCTGTTAAGGTAGGTTCTTAATTTAGATTGTTGTAAAACTCAAATTTTAATAAAAAGCTTCCAGAGCATGTGCCCACAACGAAGTCTAGACCGAATCTAATATAAAACTGTTTAATTTGTTTTATAAAACAAGTGAAGTTTTGTTGTAATTTAAGTACAAATAGGTGCAATTAAATGATGACGTAATAAATACATATTTGAATTACAAAAATATGATATTTTTAGAAAACGACCCATACTATGAATTAATTCGTAGAGCCCTTAGGAGTTAGGACGTTTGGCCACGCAGATACTTATTATGTCGTAGAAATGCGTTATAAAACAATTTTTGAAAATACATAAGTACGTAGGGTATATATTTCGTATATAGAACGTACGTACAATACATACGTGGGGTGCTAGCTAACGCTACTTTACATGTTGTGTAAAAAGTTTTCGGAAATTATTGTACAAAGTTTTCCAAGTAAGCGCATTTTACAAGTTAACACTAACAATTATATAACCCGTTAGGTATAGTTTTCCTTCAAACTTCATCAAATGGATGCAGTGTTTTGTCAAAAAATGCGCTTTTTTTTTGACAAAACACTGCGCAAAATCTTAGAAACCTCTCAATATTTTATAAAACCTAACTTATGATATAATATAAGTATACTATGGGATGGGATAGACGCGAGGAAAAATATCATCGCGAACAAGCATTGGACCACTGCAGATCGCTAAAGCTTGATATAAAACCGCCGGTCTGGCGGTTCTAAACCTGGCAGATTTTTTTTACTGACCAAAATGAGTGAAGAAGTAAAAAAGGTCATAAGGAGCAAGAAAACTGATTTTAAAAAGAAAGACACACATTATTATTATCCAAATCTCTTAGGTCAAACTAGAATAAATTATAATATTGGTCTTTGCCTCAACTTGTTCTAGCTGGAATTATAAAGCTGGAACGAATTTTATAAGAATTGTAAAATCTATTTACCTACACACACACACCAAAAGAAACTCCCACTTACATCGTCCGTCGATGTCTGTTTCGTTACCAAGCACACGAAGTATCTTCTCTTGAATGTCGTCATCATCAGTAGTGGGCTGGCCGTTTGTTGATGCGAAGACGAACATACAGCAGACAGCTAGCAACTGGGTCGTCTTCATCTTTGACTTCTTGGTAGGTAAATTATTGGTTAAAGTAATTTGGACGTGCGGAATGTTAAGTAGTCTCTACATATCAAAAAGGCATGTTGACTAAAAATATTTTTCGTCTATTCAATGTTAGACATGATAATAAACAATTTAAAAACCGTTCTTGTAAATCTTAAAAATAACTAAAATACAAAAAAAAAATAAGTTTACAATAAGAAAGATTATATCGGCCTGTGACGTCACGAGGTGCTACCGCCATACATTTGTCATTAAACAATGTATGGCGGTAGCAGATTGTGACGTCACAAATCGTTTTGCGAGGGAGGCAAATTTTTAATGGTTATAATTTTTAATCGCGTCAACCCAATAACTTTTTTTAGATTGTTATGTATTCTTTATTCTACAATTTCAAAATTAAATTTGTGAAAATTTGATATTCGACACTTATAGGCAACATCCCTATTCTTGTAAATAATTTTCAGTTGAGTTCAATTAAAATTATAAATAACTGCTATTAATTAATTAAAAATGTATTTATGTAACTACTTTGCGTTTTTAATAATCGTTTATAATTAATAGACTCTACATGCAAATCTAAGTAAAGTTTACTTACGGTCGTCTTTTTGTCTTATCTTATTTTAGTCAATTTCTTTATCACAAAACTAAGATTTTTTTCTGAAATTTGATCCAGATTTGTATAAACATACATCTATACCAACAATATATACAACAAATAAAGACAACGAGCGTCTACAGTGAAATGTCTCCGCTTGCGCCAGTGTAGTCGATATATTTATTATCATGTTTTATTGCTGCTAATTACGATAAGTATGGTAATTATTTTCGAATAATCGGGAGCATTTTATACCCAATTTGAATATATCTAAAGAAAGAAAAGCATTCCATGATGTAAAAAACGTCCAAGTGGGAGTCAGACTTGAGCACGTAGGGTTCCGACGTATTTTTAAGTTTCCCGAGTAAGCGTATTTTATAAGTTGGCTTCTAAAACTCCTAAACTAACCAAGTTATACAGGATGGCTGGGAGATTGACGTGAAAAAAAGTTGAGAGACTAGCGCATTTTTGAGGCCTATTAAGGAGCCATGAAGTCCCTATTTCGATTTCTTTTTTGATTTCCCCTATTTCGATTTTTAATTTAAAGTTGAAAATTTCAGTCATAATTCGCCGAACGTAAATTTTTCACTTTAGCCCATTTCCGTAACTTTCATCAAATCATGAGCCTGATTATTTTATGCATAAAAGTACAACTCTTTAAGATTCAGTTGCAAAAAAATCTCGAAAAAGTCTTTGACTTTTTTTTTTAATTTTTTAAGTTGGTCAGGTCGAAAATTCTCAAAAATTCAGAAAAAAAATTCATTACTCGAAAACTATGAAAATTCGCGGAACATACATAGGGGTGATTCGGATACCCCACGACACGAGGGACCTAATTTTTACCTAAATATTGTAAAAATCGTTTTGCTAAAACGATTTTTACAATATTTCAATATTTTTTAAAGACCTATCTAATGATACCCCACATAGGGGTAGACGTAAGAAAAAACATCGCTTCTTTCCGTATAAGGGAGGTACGCAAAAAGCACTTTGTCGACGTATTAAATACACATAGGTATCATTGTAAAGTTTTATCTTTCTAACCGTAATCTACTAACGTGCTTACGGTTAAAGATTACGGATTACGGTTAAAAACGTTTGGATAGTAAGCCGAAGACAGACGGACGGACGGACAGACATGACGTAACCATTAGGGTTCCGAGACGTCAACTGTCCATGGAACCCCAAAAAGTAGGTATCGAACATATTACGTAAAATAGGTAAAAACTTCGTAATGCTGCCATCGATCGTAGCAGTCTCGTAGCAAAGGCAAAAGGCCAGTTATGTGGGTACCTAAACCTATAGGTACCTATAGGTACTTTAATTTGAAAAAGAAGAAATATTTTGTTTGTTTCGCTCCGAAAAAACTAGACTGATTTTGATGAAATTTGAAACAGATATACAATAGACCACGGGGAAGGATATAGGCTGCTCTGCTGCTTGCTCACGAGATTTCTTTTCTCATCCAGTAGGTACCTAATATGTACAATATATAATATAGAGTTTGCTCTACTACTCCCTGGAAATTACATAACTAAAGAAGATAATATTTCTCTTCACTATATTAAAATCTTTTTTAGTTCCTTGTAATTTGTAATGTAATTTTCAATATTATATACATTCTTGGTTATAGCGATATTATATTTATATTTAAGAGGGTTTGCCGTTTGTGAGGTCAAGCATCGTGTCCAAATGTTAGTGTTGTTGACATGTGGGTAGTTTTTTGCAGGTCACTTGTGATCTCACGTTTGTACATAAAATATAACTGTCAAATATTGATATACAAGTTATCAGAGAAGGACTCCGCGAGTATTATGTGTTCTGTGGAGAAGGATCTTTACAGTTTGCACATCTTTTTTTATTGAGGGCTGCTTAATCGTTGCGGCGTTTTCACATTAAGCGATACGATGGCCGATATCGGGCTGGAAAACGCTTTTATGTCGTCGGCAGAAGAGCGTTTTCACATTGATTAGGTCCGATAATAATAATCGATATCGAGCCAAATGTTAATGTCATGTAATGACAAAGAAATAGCCCATACTCGAAATTAACTTGAGCTATTTTATTATTATTTTATTTTATTAATTATGATGCTAAAAGCGAGATCTATACAGAGTCTATAACTGTATGGTACAATTTATAATAATTTTAAATTTTAGGGATGGTTCTCCATACATGTGAAGTGGGGATGAAAAATATTTTTTTTTATTCTACCCCATCGTGTAGGGCTTCGTTAAATAGGTTTTTTAAAAGACTTTTTTTACAAAGTCAACCAATTTCAATTAATCGGTCTCCAAAGTGGTTTATTAGTTGGTCCCCCCTGGCATTTCAAAACAATAGGAAATAGAAACTTGTGAGTTTCCATGCTGTTAGATCATGCTAAAAACTCATTAACAAAATTATTTTGAGCTATTTGGGCTGTAACTTTTGAAGCCATTCGAAGAAAACCTATAGTTCATTGATAGTTACGGAACCCTCCTTAGACATGTGACATGCTCTTGGTTAGGTTTTTAAATCTAATTAAATTTAAATCGTGTTTTTTTTTTTCAACCTTTTTCCAATTTACCTTTAAACTGGTCTGGCAAGGTTAAAGTTCCAACTAATTTACCTGGCTTTTTTCTCTAATTCCTTAAAAAAATCTTGAGCATTAAAAATTCACTTTTCAAAAATGTCTATTTTGACTATGTAACTCCATCTATGTGCAGAGTTCGTAGAGTAAAAATACCCAGTTAAATTCAGATTGTAGAGTCTTATTTTGCATGTTCGGGTTTGTATCACACAGCATATTCAGATTTGGAGGTAAATTTTGGATGTAATTTTTTATTGTGTTTTTAGCTAACTTCCCAAAGAAAAGCCTTTGCTTTGACTTTTACCCCTCGTTTCTACTAGGTAGGTAAATTATCGCAACTCGATGATAATTATTACCTCAGATATATAAATAAAGCATAGATACCCGACTATTAGTAAGAGAAGAAACATATATAATATAGTTCCTTGTTCCACATGCTAATTAATAGTTAAGATAGTCATAAAGTAAAAATGAACTCCATAGGATCAGCAACGCCAAGACAATCTTAGAAAAAAACGAAAAGACATGGATTTTCTTTCTCTTTCACTCTTATGGGTTTTTACCATTGATGTTAATCTTTGTGAAACAGATAGCTGCTTACGGCTTCGATATTTTATTACTAAATGAACCAGAAAACGAGCAGACCGGTTGCCTGATGGTAAGCGATTACCGCCGTCCATGGACACTGGCAGCTCCAGAGGAGTTATACTTGTAACTCCTCTAGTGTTGCGACTTGCGTTCCTGGTCCTTAAAAACCCCAATCCACCTTGGGCCAGTGACCTCACTCGACGAAACAGAACGCAAGCGCTATTTCACGCCGGTTTTCTGTGAGGCTGTGGTATTTACCCGGTCGAGCCGGCCCATTCGTGCCGAAGCGTGGCTCTCCCACAGTTAGTAGGTACTCCTTCCATGTATCATTCTTCTTGCTAGATAATTACTTCAATAGTTACATTTTGCGGTCGAGACTTACCTCGTTACGTATTCTGCCCGCATCAGCTCCGGTCACCGATCAACACGATATCAACTCTGTGTTCTGTGAATCTACCGTCATTTACCTACAATATACATAATAATATCATGCTTTTTACGTCCGCCTTACATATTCTTGAAGGATACAAGTTGCTAAAGAGCATTGTCTTTTCATTGGATATAATATTTAGTTTCGTTACTGCAGTCCGAATATGGAATTTTAAACATTTATAATAAATTCGGAATTAGATTGAACTTAAATACGAACAATTAATCTAGTAGTATATTGTTTTTGTCTCTGGTTCTAATGTAAAATCAAGTTTTGGCTTTAAAGGCAAGACACGCGGCCAAAAAATTACCATTAAAATAATGCCGTCTCTATCACAGATTATAGGAATATATTATATTTTAACTCTGTGGTCTCCATCGCGCAGGTTAACGGCCGCGGTGCAGACTTCAAGTTAAAAGGAATCGAGAGCGAAGAAAAAAAAAACTGTTTTATATGTAAAATATATTTTATTTTATTCTTAATACACCTACTCTACAAATAATTTTACAATTAAAAGTATTATGTTATATTTGCAATCTAGAACAAGTCCTCGGCTTAATAAAGTGTAGTGAATGGAAGTAGTAAAGATACAATGATTTGTAAAATAAATCCATGAGTCAATTTAATGCTACCTGCAGTGGGCTAGCGTGGTGGATACTAAAGCCTAGCCCTCGTTACATCGAGGGTAGAGCCGTATCTTTCTAGCGAGTAGCGAGTAGGGAGTGGGGAGTGAGGAGTGGGGATGGTAGTGGTAGACCTGATGATGACCATGTATAAAATCTACACTGAACCCCTTAATAATAAAAATATTTACAATGTTATATTGGATGTATGATATATAATTGGAAAAGTTGCTTGACAGACAAGGACAAAACATTGTAGGTATAGCTTATCCGTTGTGTGAATATTTTTATTAGTAGGTGGATAATTGTTAATAGTTACTAATTACTAGAATAAGGCGTTACTTTCCGGAAATCCATAGCATACAATTTAATTAATGTTATTCTTTGCAATTTCCCACGAAGAATTTCCCAATTTCGTGGGAAATTGCAAAGAATAACATTAATTAAATTGTATATAGTGAATAATTTAAAAAAGAGGAAAGTTTGAATTGTTTGTTTGCATTGGATTAGCTCCGAAACTACGTTTTCTGCGAGATTTCTTTCGCGAGCGCGATTTAAAGTAAAATACAAGTATTTTTAACGTCATACTAACAAAGAAAAAAGATAATAAAAAGGATTGCAATTACTTACCACCGAAGAGAAAAACCGGCATAAGAAAGAAAGAAGCATCTATCTAGCTCCCATAGCAAAGAAAATTATATAGCTGTACTCTAGTACCTAGTCGCGTGGTTGATGACAATATGAAAAACTAAATAAAAGTAATAAATGACGCTAAATTATCTAACTATAATGGCACTTAATTTAACAGTTGGCAGTTCGCGCGATTTCTATCGACGAAACAAATTTTATATTTGTGTGCAGTGGGAAGTGTCGGATAGCTTATTCGGAAGTTTTATCGTTACGCACTTTATATCGAGCGACAGGGACATAACATGCGAATAAGCCATCTGACATGTATCATAAGATCGTGAAACAGGCACACAATAAAACCCATTCACTTTTAACTAACTGCTTTGTTCAATTAAAAACTGTGATGAGACTAAAACTGATTATTATTTGTGTAGTTGTGTACCTAAGACTAAAGGTTTGGTAAAATCAACTAGGGATATATTGGGTTTATCTACTGCTCATATAAAGACGTTTACATACATACATACATACATACATACATACATACATATAATCACGCCTCTTTCCCGAAGGGGTAGGCAGAGACCACTTCTTTCCACTTGCTACGATTCTTACATACTTGTTTCGCTTCGTCCACTTTCATTCTTACCTTCCATTCCTCCTCTTACATTCAACGTAGCGAAGCGGCTCTCCATGGGCCACTTTTTTCACAAGACGTTTAGGTTAAAAAAATGGCATATTCAAAGTTAAAAACTCATCTCGTAATGGGTGAATCTTCGCTCAACGCGAACTCACCCAGTTTTTCGAGTATATCAATTATTTTTCTGCCTAACGTATACATAAGCAGTAGATCATGATAGATCATAATATGCCCAAAATATCCGTAATTGATTTTACCGAAATAATATTATAATATGGATGATGAGGTATTTATTTTTCTGCTATGTATACAATATGTCAGAGCTGGGGAGCTGGTGGCAATTTAGGTATATGAATTCATCGTCGTTGATACTAACTATTTGGAGTAGAAAGAAAAATGGCGAGCTCAGGTAGCGCTGATTAAAAGAAACTTTGAATTTTAGGTAAAAAAACTGTCAAAGATTATAATAAGCTATTAATGACTTTTATTCTAGTAATTATATATCTTTCCATCGTCAATTTAATTAACCACACAAAAAAAAACGGAGGAGGTTCTTAAGTCAACGCGCATATTTTTTATGTATCACCCATAGATGTATTTATTATATTAAAAACACTGATATCACCACGTAAAAAGTTATTTTTTACAGAGGAGTACGATTTTGATAATCCTTTTTTAAATAATTATTTTTATGTTTTATGGAGTACTTAAAACCTAAATTACCACCAGCTCCCGAGCTATCGTATCCTTGGCATATAGTTCAGAATTGTACACTATTATTCTAAACTCCTTTTGGTTTTATCTGAGCAAAGGCTGTAGAGCAAAATTGCCTTGTAAAAGTAGGTAATGTTACCTTCGGCGCTCTTGTAGGTAGAAGCAATCACTAACGTTCGTCGTTCGTCGGTTACGACAATAAGCCAAATTCTCAACATTTAAGTAAGTCTCTAAGTCCATATGTTGTCCATGGAATTTGCAAATCAAAGACAGTAACAGCCGTTAAATATGGCTGGGTTGCGGTCCTTGGAGATATCTCCATGTATCCCTATGGGTTTATTTAGCCACTTCCCACACTATCAAGTCTATTTTGGTCTGATTTTGGGATGTTGCACCATCCATAGATTCTATGAGCTATTCCAGATGTGTCAGGCCCTTGCCGATATCTCCATCGGCCCAGGGTCTCGCAGCTGGCGTAAGGTGCGGCGGCAGGACAGCCGGCGGGAGCCCAGGCGGGGGAACCCGGATATCCGACTCACCTTCACCGGCTCTGATCGTCTGTCGTAAAAAGAGAGAATAGATGTTTGAAATTTGGGGTTTGTTGAGATACATGATGGTCTCTATTATTCTTTCATGCTAGATTTATACGCTAGTCAAGCAAAATGGTACGCAATTCAACCATTGTGTACTCAATCTCCACCCGAGCCTTTTACAACCCCGTGCTAGGTAAGCAGCTTGGCAAGCATGCACCCTGCTTGTCTAGCATACGCGAGCGCTACGCAAAGAACTTACATACGTATGATACATCATCCTCTGTCTATGGTATTGGTTGATGTTGGCACTTGGCAGCTCTTTTCCTGAGGAGAGGTAGAACGAGGTGTACCTGTAGAACATGTGGTGCTCGACGGCGCTGCGCCACAGTCGCCGGCTGTGGCGACTGGCGACCGTCCGGAACTGGACGGCACTCTCGTACTCGTCGCACTCGCTGGCCCGCAGCCGCAGCGCGAACACGCGCTTGTTGTAGCTGATCTTCAGGATCATGGCCCAGGGGAATCGGTTCATCAGCATCCTGGAGATAAATATGTCTGATGTTGTAAATGGGTTGACTAGTGAATTAATTACATTTTCAGCACTATTGGGGGATTTTTGGCGAAACTCCTTTCTGCGTTTAAAATTCTGAATCATCTTTGTCTTCTGTTAGACTATAAGAAGATTTTCGTAAAAAGGAACAAAGTTTTGAATTCCCCTAAAGGTATCAAGGATGTGGAAAGATATACTCGTCGTACAATCGTTTTGTCCACCTCCCTTCTTCTCTTTCGTTAACAACAAACTGATTAAACAGGAATACCTACCCGTCCCTCATGACCGATACTCCATGCGCGCATATCGCCAGACAGATGTCCACGTCCTCTGAGTCCTTCACCGTGTGTCTGTCCGCGCCGTACAGCGTCAGCCTCTTCGCGTTCTCCAGGTAGCTCAGTTCCGCTTCCGCCGGGGTTTGACCTCTGGAAATATGGATGGAAGATAAATGAATAAGTGACTTATGTTTAACCTTAGTATGCCATTTAATAAGATTTGATGAGGAGATTTCTCTGGAAAATTGTATATAGAAAATCGAGATTCTTTAGTTCTAAGTTTCTAACGTAGCAATTCTTTAGGTCTAACGTTGCAAACTCAAGAACTTCATGAACGCCACTGCCATGCAATTGACCAACCCACGTAAACCTGTAAAGGTATCCTGGACCGATCTATTAGCTAGGCCATAGCGTAAGTTGCCTTTAGGCATCACTATCGCATATTTTAACAGAACATCACCCACTTGTGTTTCCTGTACAGCTCGTCTATCTTCTCCTCCAGGTCCGGAGTCAGCACATCAAGGGGCAGCGCATTGTGCTGCGCCAGCACCGCGGCGTTGACGCGCGCGCTGCGGTCGCCCAGCTCCGCCTGCAGCACGTAGGACGCTAGGAGCGCGTAGGTTATGTTCGAGCAGGCGAGGCGACCTGGAATTGTTAAATGTGATTTGGATACAGCATAAGGGGGACACCGGAGATCCAAGGTAAGTACTGGCCAATCAGTTTGTGTTTGCCTATCCTGTAAATCCAGCATAAGGATTATTTCATGCCTAATTGGCAGCAGTGCTGTAGCCTTTGGACACACAGTTATTAAGGCGAAAGGCGATGTAATAGTAGATTATGCACCAAGGGGATAAAGCAGTGTCTTACGTCACGGGTAGCATATTGGATCCTGAGCGTAACGAGGGACTCTAGAGTTAAAACGTAAGTTAAAACGTAACTCCCGAGTGAAGCGAGGGAGTTATGTAGAGTCCTGAGTAAAGCGAGGGGTTCAAGCTGCACAAGACGAAGACAGGCTTTATCTCAGAGGTGCATACTCTACTTTTCATACCTACTGCGAGGCAATAAAAACTCAGGGCTACAAAAATATAACATTTATTTTGTTAAAAATTAATATTGATATTAGACACATTTGTACAGTTATGGAGGGACAGAGTAATATTTTTATTAGGAACATTTATGGAAGTTGTGGTGGAGTTTATTTGAGCAGTACTTAAAAATTCAGGAACTTGTGACTGACGATTTTGACACGTGAGAATGTTAAAATTATAGGTGGCCCTATTATTATTGAAAAACTCTATGATAGATACGTATCTATTAGGAATTTTCATACGAATTTTAACGTTCCAAATTCAAATCATTTTAATCCCTTGGGAGTTTCATGCAACATTATCTCCCTTGGGAGTCAATGACTTGCTTTACGTTGAGATTGCGTGATATATAATGGGACATTGTCGAGCAGGTGGTATTCGCAACATTTGTGTTCCTGGTCCTCAAAATCCCCAATCCCTCTTGGGACTCCGGTAACCTCACTCACACGGCGAAACACAGCGCAAGCGTTATTTCACGCCGGTGTTCTGTCAGGCCGGGGTATGTATCCGGTCAAGCCGGCCTATCGTTCGGATGGCCGTAGTCCATAGGCAACAATAGCTTACCTACCACCAATCACCATTCACTTGGCTTGTATTAAGCTCTACTCACTGCGGAAGGTCTTGGACAGTCGCTTGTGCAGGTCTACCCAGACACGCGGGTCTCCACGCTGGGTGTGCAGCAGACCGAAGTAGTCCTTCTCGATCAGGTCCAGGTTGTCGCAGATCAGGTCCAGAAGATCAGCGCCGGTGGCTTTGCGCTGGAAAGGCAACATTGGAATAATATTAGTTTTAATTAAATATTAGATTCGTTATACAAATGGCCGAATACTAAAACGATAATTAAATGAAGTGACCGACTTTCAAAGTAATAACCTAACCAAGAGCATGTCAGGACATGTTTAAGGAGGGTTCCGTAACTATAAACGCGTAATATGCTTTTTTTTATATTACTCCAAAAGTTACTGTCCAATTTGGTTCACAATAATTTCCTAAAGAGTTTTTAGCATGATCTATCAGCATGGAAATTTGCAAGTTTCTATTTCCTATAGTTAAAAAATGCTAATACCAACTTACAAACTACTTTGGAGGCCGAATACTCGAAAATGGTCAACTTTATAAAAAAGTAACGTATGAAACCTTGCCTTTATTTTAAAATACCTATTCTACGATATCCTACACGATGGGGTAGAGTGAAAAAATATTTTTCATCCCCACTTCACATGTATGGAGAGCCACCCCTAAAATATAAAATTATTATTTTTTTATGATCCCGAAACCGTGATCTATACACAATCTATAACTGCACCAAATTTCATCTATTTATATTCATAATTACAGGAACTAGAGGCGCGGACAGACAGACAGACAGACAGACGGACAGAGCGAAATTATAAGGGTTCCTTAAGTATTACGGAACCCTAAAAATGAACAAATAGTACGAAATAAAACTTATTTTCTAAATAATTCCCCGTTTAAATTCGGCTATAATATTAACTATTCCTCTACTCAATCTTCACAATTTTTACTTTGGAAGTCGGTTTTAATTTTGTTTGTTTTCAAAGGCAAGTTGCTTTAGAATTTCTCAGTTTTCACTTTGCGACAGTATAAATATTCTTATTCTTACTTTGATCTTATAAACTTTATAAAGCATTTGTCATGCGTGTGGAATGTAATTCGAAATTGGCTGCGCAGCTCCCAACCAACACATTAGGGATCTCAGTCTAGACTGTTGAGTCTAGACAGACGATGATGATGAACCGTCGGGGTTTCGCCAGACGTGTTACACTTACATAACAAACCGCAGCCCGCGGTTATCATAGTTTGTTCCTGAGCCAGGAATTCGTCTCACGTGTGTAACTTTCAAGTAAATGATCTAATCTTTGAAACTAGTCCCTTATAGTTTTGATATCCTAATGCACCAAAAATTATCTCCTGTATTCTATGTTCTGTACTCTAGTTTCATATTTTTACTCAACTACGGCGAAGGCAAAAGGAAGGGTAATGATTTTGACAGTTAATACGTATGTGATATTTTTTGTTCCACCTATGTGTAGTAGGCCTCTTTTTAATATTATATATCTATGGTAATTGGTAGTAGGTATATTGGTAGTAGGTATTTGACGACCTCTGTGGCTCAGTTGGTTGAGTGTGTTGGCGCTCAAGCCGGAGGTCGCGGGTTCAAATCCCGCCGAAGGAACAAAAAGTTGTTCTGTGTTCCTGGGTCATGGATGTGTATTAAATATGTGTATAATATAATAAAAATCTTAAATATGTGTATAGTATAAAAGTATTAAATATATTTCCGTTGTCTGGTACCCGTAACACAAGTTCTTCGAGAACTTACCACGGGATCAGATTGACGTGGTGTGAAGCGTCCATAGATATTATTTATTATTATTTATTATTTATATAGTTTTTATCCTATTTCTTTGTGGATCGGATTTTAATGGTCGATGTGTCAAAAGATTCGTATTATTACCCGTTCGTATTCGTTTAATTGTCGGTTTATAGTTTTTTACTAAAAAAATTTAGTTATTAATACATCTATTTTAGTACTATATTAACTTGTACCTTTGCTTCATCCGATTTTTAAATATTTTATCATCTAAGTAACTGATAGAAATATTATGTGTTTTAAATTAGGTACTCATAATTTATGTATTTATTATAAACGTGTTTTGCTCCTCAAAGCTAGTAACTTGTTGACCTGTCCTAACCATGGAGCTCTTATGCTCCATGGCCCTAAGTTCCTAACCTATTTACTTGCTTCATCATTTGCTCTCACCTGAACGACAATATCGATGGTTTCTCCATTGAGCAGCTCGACCTTGACGGAGCCGGTGACGGGTCGCATGGTGCCGTCCTCCGACGCCAGCCGCCGGAGACTCTCTCGCATCTTCGGCTGGAAGACATCGGGAATATTATACATGGTGATAGATCCTATTGCAGAGAAACTTAAGAGAGAAAGGGACTTTGGAAGATGTGTCTAATGAGGTCTGTTTTGGGTGGCACATGAGTTGACATGAGCACATGAGTGAAAGAAGCTGTATGTTTCCAATGCCAGGAATGTGAGTTCTAAATTCTTAGAGAGTGAAAAGGGCTACGCTTCCAAATCAAAAAGGACATAAAATGTATCGTCTCTAAATATAAGAAACAACTGTCTTGATATGCAAAGTGAAACAATTAATTAAATATTTGTGAAAAATAGGCACTCTACTTGATGTGGACAACCTGATTTTCTTTAATTTGTAGTCATTTTAACTTTAAGCGGACCATGGATAGACGCTTGGCTACGTTGAATGTTAAAGGAGAAATGGATGGTAAGAATGAAAGTGGACGAAGCGAAAGAAGTATGTAAGGATCGTAGCAAGTGGAAAGAGTGGTCTCTGCCTACCCCTACGGGAAAGAGGCGGTCCTGCCTACCCCTACGGGAAAAAGGCGTGATTATATGTATGTATGATTTAACTTTCCTATAGTATTAGTTTTATTTTTAAAGTTTTTATTAATTTTGTAAATATTTTATAGTAGCTAGTCATGTTAGGTTCTGGCAGCCTTACTAGGGCAGTGCCCCCGCCAAGTCGAGCGCGAAGCAAACACTGCCGTACCATCCTTTACGGGAACCATTTCGCCGCATATTCTGGCCCCTATTTGAGAACCTCTGGATAAGACCAGAACGCAGAAATTTTCGTCATCTAGTAAGCTATAATCACATACTTCAAATCCAAAATTTTGAGTCTGTAGGTCATTTAGTTCCGAAGTTAAGTGAAAGCAAAGTTTCGTATTTATGACACTCACTCACTCACTCACTCATGATCATCAGAATAGAACTAGTACTTCTCATTAACTCAGAGAGCTGAAATTTGGCACAGAGTTAGGGTTTAATGGCCACATAAAGGGAAAACTATAAAAACTAGGATAATCGCACCCCTGATTAGAAAACACAAGTAACTCCTCTAGTGTTGCGACTTGCGTTCCTGGTCCTTAAAAACCCCAATCCACCTTGGGCCAGTGACCTCACTCGACGAAACAGAACGCAAGCGCTATTTCACGCCGGTTTTCTGTGAGGCTGTGGTATTTACCCGGTCGAGCCGGCCCATTCGTGCCGAAGCGTGGCTCTCCCACAGTTAGTAGGTACTCCTTCCATGTATCATTCTTCTTGCTAGATAATTACTTCAATAGTTACATTTTGCGGTCGAGACTTACCTCGTTACGTATTCTGCCCGCATCAGCTCCGGTCACCGATCAACACGATATCAACTCTGTGTTCTGTGAATCTACCGTCATTTACCTACAATATACATAATAATATCATGCTTTTTACGTCCGCCTTACATATTCTTGAAGGATACAAGTTGCTAAAGAGCATTGTCTTTTCATTGGATATAATATTTAGTTTCGTTACTGCAGTCCGAATATGGAATTTTAAACATTTATAATAAATTCGGAATTAGATTGAACTTAAATACGAACAATTAATCTAGTAGTATATTGTTTTTGTCTCTGGTTCTAATGTAAAATCAAGTTTTGGCTTTAAAGGCAAGACACGCGGCCAAAAAATTACCATTAAAATAATGCCGTCTCTATCACAGATTATAGGAATATATTATATTTTAACTCTGTGGTCTCCATCGCGCAGGTTAACGGCCGCGGTGCAGACTTCAAGTTAAAAGGAATCGAGAGCGAAGAAAAAAAAAACTGTTTTATATGTAAAATATATTTTATTTTATTCTTAATACACCTACTCTACAAATAATTTTACAATTAAAAGTATTATGTTATATTTGCAATCTAGAACAAGTCCTCGGCTTAATAAAGTGTAGTGAATGGAAGTAGTAAAGATACAATGATTTGTAAAATAAATCCATGAGTCAATTTAATGCTACCTGCAGTGGGCTAGCGTGGTGGATACTAAAGCCTAGCCCTCGTTACATCGAGGGTAGAGCCGTATCTTTCTAGCGAGTAGCGAGTAGGGAGTGGGGAGTGAGGAGTGGGGATGGTAGTGGTAGACCTGATGATGACCATGTATAAAATCTACACTGAACCCCTTAATAATAAAAATATTTACAATGTTATATTGGATGTATGATATATAATTGGAAAAGTTGCTTGACAGACAAGGACAAAACATTGTAGGTATAGCTTATCCGTTGTGTGAATATTTTTATTAGTAGGTGGATAATTGTTAATAGTTACTAATTACTAGAATAAGGCGTTACTTTCCGGAAATCCATAGCATACAATTTAATTAATGTTATTCTTTGCAATTTCCCACGAAGAATTTCCCAATTTCGTGGGAAATTGCAAAGAATAACATTAATTAAATTGTATATAGTGAATAATTTAAAAAAGAGGAAAGTTTGAATTGTTTGTTTGCATTGGATTAGCTCCGAAACTACGTTTTCTGCGAGATTTCTTTCGCGAGCGCGATTTAAAGTAAAATACAAGTATTTTTAACGTCATACTAACAAAGAAAAAAGATAATAAAAAGGATTGCAATTACTTACCACCGAAGAGAAAAACCGGCATAAGAAAGAAAGAAGCATCTATCTAGCTCCCATAGCAAAGAAAATTATATAGCTGTACTCTAGTACCTAGTCGCGTGGTTGATGACAATATGAAAAACTAAATAAAAGTAATAAATGACGCTAAATTATCTAACTATAATGGCACTTAATTTAACAGTTGGCAGTTCGCGCGATTTCTATCGACGAAACAAATTTTATATTTGTGTGCAGTGGGAAGTGTCGGATAGCTTATTCGGAAGTTTTATCGTTACGCACTTTATATCGAGCGACAGGGACATAACATGCGAATAAGCCATCTGACATGTATCATAAGATCGTGAAACAGGCACACAATAAAACCCATTCACTTTTAACTAACTGCTTTGTTCAATTAAAAACTGTGATGAGACTAAAACTGATTATTATTTGTGTAGTTGTGTACCTAAGACTAAAGGTTTGGTAAAATCAACTAGGGATATATTGGGTTTATCTACTGCTCATATAAAGACGTTTACATACATACATACATACATACATACATACATACATATAATCACGCCTCTTTCCCGAAGGGGTAGGCAGAGACCACTTCTTTCCACTTGCTACGATTCTTACATACTTGTTTCGCTTCGTCCACTTTCATTCTTACCTTCCATTCCTCCTCTTACATTCAACGTAGCGAAGCGGCTCTCCATGGGCCACTTTTTTCACAAGACGTTTAGGTTAAAAAAATGGCATATTCAAAGTTAAAAACTCATCTCGTAATGGGTGAATCTTCGCTCAACGCGAACTCACCCAGTTTTTCGAGTATATCAATTATTTTTCTGCCTAACGTATACATAAGCAGTAGATCATGATAGATCATAATATGCCCAAAATATCCGTAATTGATTTTACCGAAATAATATTATAATATGGATGATAAAAGTCAAAAGTCAAAAGTCAAAAATTTTTTATTCAATGTTGGTATTTTTATACACTTATTGAACGTCGGTATACATGATGCCTACCACCGGTTCGGGAACTAGCCCGGCGAGAAGAACCGGCGTAAGAAACTCGCGCGGGGCCATCTTTTACCAAAAAGATGGAAAATTGTTCTTTTTTAAAATAAAAAAATGTATAACAATGTTATGACTAAAACTATATAACTAGAATACAATAGTATATGGAAGTAGCCTTGCAGGGGGCCACCTCATTCACACCTCAGATGAGGTATTTATTTTTCTGCTATGTATACAATATGTCAGAGCTGGGGAGCTGGTGGCAATTTAGGTATATGAATTCATCGTCGTTGATACTAACTATTTGGAGTAGAAAGAAAAATGGCGAGCTCAGGTAGCGCTGATTAAAAGAAACTTTGAATTTTAGGTAAAAAAACTGTCAAAGATTATAATAAGCTATTAATGACTTTTATTCTAGTAATTATATATCTTTCCATCGTCAATTTAATTAACCACACAAAAAAAAACGGAGGAGGTTCTTAAGTCAACGCGCATATTTTTTATGTATCACCCATAGATGTATTTATTATATTAAAAACACTGATATCACCACGTAAAAAGTTATTTTTTACAGAGGAGTACGATTTTGATAATCCTTTTTTAAATAATTATTTTTATGTTTTATGGAGTACTTAAAACCTAAATTACCACCAGCTCCCGAGCTATCGTATCCTTGGCATATAGTTCAGAATTGTACACTATTATTCTAAACTCCTTTTGGTTTTATCTGAGCAAAGGCTGTAGAGCAAAATTGCCTTGTAAAAGTAGGTAATGTTACCTTCGGCGCTCTTGTAGGTAGAAGCAATCACTAACGTTCGTCGTTCGTCGGTTACGACAATAAGCCAAATTCTCAACATTTAAGTAAGTCTCTAAGTCCATATGTTGTCCATGGAATTTGCAAATCAAAGACAGTAACAGCCGTTAAATATGGCTGGGTTGCGGTCCTTGGAGATATCTCCATGTATCCCTATGGGTTTATTTAGCCACTTCCCACACTATCAAGTCTATTTTGGTCTGATTTTGGGATGTTGCACCATCCATAGATTCTATGAGCTATTTCAGATGTGTCAGGCCCTTGCCGATATCTCCATCGGCCCAGGGTCTCGCAGCTGGCGTAAGTTGCGGCGGCAGGATAGCCGGCGGGAGCCCAGGCGGGGGAACCCGGATATCCGACTCACCTTCACCGGCTCTGATCGTCTGTCGTAAAAAGAGAGAATAGATGTTTGAAATTTGGGGTTTGTTGAGATACATGATGGTCTCTATTATTCTTTCATGCTAGATTTATACGCTAGTCAAGCAAAATGGTACGCAATTCAACCATTGTGTACTCAATCTCCACCCGAGCCTTTTAAAACCCCGTGCTAGGTAAGCAGCTTGGCAAGCATGCACCCTGCTTGTCTAGCATACGCGAGCGCTACGCAAAGAACTTACATACGTATGATACATCATCCTCTGTCTATGGTATTGGTTGATGTTGGCACTTGGCAGCTCTTTTCCTGAGGAGAGGTAGAACGAGGTGTACCTGTAGAACATGTGGTGCTCGACGGCGCTGCGCCACAGTCGCCGGCTGTGGCGACTGGCGACCGTCCGGAACTGGACGGCACTCTCGTACTCGTCACACTCGCTGGCCCGCAGCCGCAGCCCGAACACGCGCTTGTTGTAGCTGATCTTCAGGATCATGGCCCAGGGGAATCGGTTCATCAGCATCCTGGAGATAAATATGTCTGATGTTGTAAATGGGTTGACTAGTGAATTAATTACATTTTCAGCCCTATTGGGGGATTTTTGGCGAAACTCCTTTCTGCGTTTAAAATTCTGAATCATCTTTGTCTTCTGTTAGACTATAAGAAGATTTTCGTAAAAAGGAACAAAGTTTTGAATTCCCCTAAAGGTATCAAGGATGTGGAAAGATATACTCGTCGTACAATCGTTTTGTCCACCTCCCTTCTTCTCTTTCGTTAACAACAAACTGATTAATCAGCAATACCTACCCGTCCCTCATGACCGATACTCCATGCGCGCATATCGCCAGACAGATGTCCACGTCCTCTGAGTCCTTCACCGTGTGTCTGTCCGCGCCGTACAGTGTCAGCCTCTTCGCGTTCTCCAGGTAGCTCAGTTCCGCTTCCGCCGGGGTTTGACCTCTGGAAATATGGATGGAAGATAAATGAATAAGTGACTTATGTTTAACCTTAGTATGCCATTTAATAAGATTTGATGAGGAGATTTCTCTGGAAAATTGTATATAGAAAATTGAGATTCTTTAGTTCTAAGTTTCTAACGTAGCAATTCTTTAGGTCTAACGTAGCAAACTCAAGAACTTCATGAACGCCACTGCCATGCAATTGACCAACCCACGTAAACCTGTAAAGGTATCCTGGACCGATCTACTAGCTAGCCCATAGCGTAAGTTGCCTTTAGGCATCACTATCGCATATTTTAACAGAACATCACCCACTTGTGTTTCCTGTACAGCTCGTCTATCTTCTCCTCCAGGTCCGGAGTCAGCACATCAAGGGGCAGCGCATTGTGCTGCGCCAGCACTGCGGCGTTGACGCGCGCGCTGCGGTCGCCCAGCTCCGCCTGCAGCACGTAGGACGCTAGGAGCGCGTAGGTTATGTTCGAGCAGGCGAGGCGACCTGGAATTATTAAATGTGATTTGGATACAGCATACAGGGGGACACCGGAGATCCAAGGTAAGTACTTGCCAAGGATTATTTAATTCCTAATTGGTAGCAGCGCTGTAGCCTTTGGACATACAGTTATTAAAGCGAAAGGGATAATGTAAATGTACTTATGGCAAAATCGCAACTGGCTGTGTGCAATCGCTCTAATTTTTACTAGTGCGATTGCCTCTCAGAGATTTAAGGCTTTTTGATGACCCTGTCAGAATAGGCCCTCTTGTTCTCCGAAACATTGCTTAGGACAATTTTTTAATTATTTTTTCCTACTTTCATATTCTATTTTTTTGTTTTCAGTTTACCTATTTCTATCAATATTAAGATTGATGATGACAGTAACATTTTTCTCTTCTAGTCACTAGCGGCCAGTCTACAGTCATATACAGTGAAATACCTTCCACGACGTCCTGTCGTATAGCCAGGGACAGTTGGTAGCGCGTGATGTCATCCCTCAGCTCCGACGGCTCGGGCGGGTAGAACTTCACCGCGAAATGCACCTCCCAGGGATCGTCTACAAATATTGCTTTGAATTAATGTACTGATAGATTTTCAACGGTTCCTGACCAACTTGCCTTTGTTCATGAGAGTAATAAAGTAGTTTAAAAATCAAAAATAAACCGTCGTAAAATTCTCTCGTGAGATTTATTACATTGAGTGGTAGGTACTATAAATCTTTGTGTACTATCTACTAACATCTATACATATAAAATCCTTTGTCCTGAATGACTGACGGATCAACGCACAGCCTAAACCGCTGATCGTAGAGACCTGAAACTTGCAGGGCTTGCTCTTTGTAATGCGAAGGCATCCGATAAGAAGGGATTTTTCGAAATTCGACTCCTAAGGGGGTGAAAAGGGGGAAAACAGTTTGTATGGGGCAACGTGATTCCTTGGTCCAATCTACTTCATATTTTGCACAAACATTATGTAACAGAATTGATGGAATTCGGGTATCATAGTTTATTGAAATTCGTCCCCTAACGGGAATAAAAAGGGAAAGAAAGTTGTTTGGGAGCGATTTGCTTTAAAGTTGATATAAATACTCCTTAGTGCTTTTGATTTAAAGCTCCCATTCACAAGCGATCGTTCTATTTAGTTTTCACAATTTAAACATTTATTGGATTCGTAGTTGCAAGGAAATCGGTTTAGATAAAAATTAAATATAGCCTGAGATCCTAGGGCCGCCTTACTACACTTTTTATATGAAACTCGTATATATATATGAGTAAATTTTGTTCCGATTTTTGACGCCCACAGCAAAAACTAGCTGGTACCTAGGTCTTACACTAATCATTCTGCGTAATAGTTTATCGTTAGCAATTTATTTTCAAATACGAATTAATTTCCAATTTGATCGAAGCAATCGATAGCCCGTGAGTGGGGAGCTTTATTTTTATTTTGACATAATATATTGTCATCATGTTGAAAAATAAATCTGACAAGAATTCAAAAGTTAAATTTTCAATGAAAATATTAGACTTTGAAAAACTAGGCACTTAGATATTTGCGATTACTGCATTTAATTATATATAATTCATAAAACATATTTTATATATTAGCTGATGCCCGCGGCTCCGCCCGCGTAAGTACAATAACCCACGGGGACCTTACATATAAGGTGTCCCGCGATAAAAAGTAGCCTATGTCCTTCCCCATGCTCTACTTTATATGTCCTTTCTCAGGCTCTAGACTACCTGTGTACCAAATTTCATTTAAATCGGTTTAGTAGTTTTGGCGTGAAAGATGGACAAACAGACAGACAGACACACACTCTCTCATTTATAATATTAGTATGGATATTTCTGTAGAATATTTTGAGTGTATAATTAAATATCTTTCTCTTTTGTTGTTGTATGTAATATTTAATTTATTTGTGCTTCATTTATTAGTGTTTAATATATAGGTTTTTAGTTTTTAACCTAAAACAATGAATTTTTTTTGTGCGCGCTAATCTCCGAAACTACGAAACGGATTTTTATAAAATTTGTACCGTAGCAGTTTAGGCTATGAATAAATACATATGACTCATTTTTTATCGCGGAAATTTTTTTGGGTAGGTACCCACGGCTTTCACGCGGTTAGGATAACTCTGCTTACAATTTTGTCTAGGTATTTCAATTCAATCCGTTCATACCATAGATTTAGTACTGTAAGTATATAATAAATCTATGGTAAAAGTTTTATCAATCTAAACAATAACATAGTATTTAAAAATGTTATAGGATAACGAGATTTTTGAATTGGTTAAAACTTTACCTAGGTATTACCTAATCATTAAGGTGTATGGTTTTATAAGGAATAAGTAAGAAGCTCGATGGATTCGTGGTCGAACTGCTAACTCATCTTTATACATCAAACGATTTTCGAAATCGTTAAAATACTAATTATCGGCTACAAAGAAATACTTACTTAATATTATACCTAAACGCGAAAGTTTGTATGTACATAATATGTTTAGTTTTTCATGCAATATACTAGGTAACGAATTATGGTGAAATTTGGTATGGTAAGTAGTTTATCCAGAATTAACACAGAATATTTTTTGCAGCTTATTAAATTTTGTTCATAGTACCTACTGCAGTTCCCGGTACATTTATTGAGTGTACGAAGTCGCAGGAAACGATACAACTGGCTGTGCAGTGCCTACACCATTACGTATTCAATTTTGGTAGCGGTATTTTTCTGAAAAAGCTTTCCCTCTGACTTAAAACCAATTTCACGCGAGCGAAGCTGCGGGCAAAAGCTAGTGTTGATATAAAAGAACTTTATTCCGTAAACTCAACCAAACCGCAAAACTAGCTTGGATCACCAAGCATAAAAATGGCTTGTATGTGACTTTATTTTTAATTAAAATGGATCAGCAAATGAGCAGAATGGTTGCCTGGTGGTAAGAGATTACCGCCGCTCATGGATACTCGCAACACCAGAGGAGTTACACTTGTAAGTCACGCCGGTTTTCTGTGAGGCCGGAGTATTTATTCGGTCAAACCAGTCCATGATAGAAGTAGGATGGCCATAGTCCATATCTCATACTCACTGCGGAAGGTCTTGGACAGTCGCTTGTGCAGGTCTACCCAGACACGCGGGTCTCCACGCTGGGTGTGCAGCAGACCGAAGTAGTCCTTCTCGATCAGGTCCAGGTTGTCGCAGATCAGGTCCAGAAGATCAGCGCCGGTGGCTTTGCGCTGGAATTTATTAGTTTTAACATTGGAATAATATTAGTTTTAATTAAATATTAGATTCGTTATACAAACGGCCGAATACTAAAACGATAGTTAAAATATTGACCAAAACAATAATTCAAATATTTCCAAAGTAAAAATGCACATGAAAGTATGAAATAAGACTTATTTTCTAAATAATACCCCGTTTAAATTCTGCTATAATTGTAACTATTTCTCTACTCAATCTTCTTAAAAACTTCTTAAAGCAAACTTGAACGTGAGTTCTACTTTAAATATTGTATTATCAATTATCAGGAATCAGGATGTTGTTCGGGCTGGTACCGACTTCAAAATTGTGAAAATTGAGTAGAGAGACAGTTACAACTTTAGCCGATTTTAATAGGGAATTATTTAGAAAATAAGTTTTATTTCATACTTTTTGTGGATTTTTACTTTGGAAGTCGGTTTTAATTTTGTTTGTTTCAAAGGCAAGTTGCTTTAGAATTTCTCAGTTCTCACTTTGCAACAATATAGATATTCCTACTTTGATCTTATAAAGCATTTGTCATGCGTGTGGAACGTAAGTAATTCGAAATTGGCTGCGCAGCTCCCAACCAACACATAAGGGGCAGATCTCAGTCTAGACTGTTGAGTCTAGACAGACGATGATGATGAATCGTCGGGGTTTCGCCAGGCGTGTTACACTTACATAACAAACCGCAGCCCGCGGTATCATAGTTTGTTCCTGAGCCAGGAATTGGTCTCACGTGTTGTAACTTTCAAGTAAATGATCTAATCTTTGAAACTAGTCCCTTAAAGTTTTGATATCCTAATTCACCAAAAATGATCTCCTGCATTCTATGTTCTGTATTCTAGTTTCATATTTTTACCCAACTACGGCGAAGGCAATAGGAAGGGTAATGATTTTGGCTGTCTATATTTGTAAGTGATATGTATTGTATGTAGTTTTATTCCATCGTAGAGCCTACATTCCATCGGATTTTAATGGACGATGTGTCAATATATTCGTATTAATATCCCTAAACCCGGGTAACATAGGCTAAATAATTTGCGTTGTCGGTTATAGTTTTATTATTAAAAAATTGTATTATTACTTCTATTTTAGATAAGGTTGGATACTCAAAGATTTTAGCATTATACTAACTTTGTACCTTTGCCTCATCCGATTATACTTACCTAATCATATATGTAACTGATAGAAATATTATGTGTTTTAAGGGGCTTACAACACCTAAATGCGAGATTTCTAAACGGAATATCTATATGATAGAATGCGGTAATTGTATTGAGAAAGATATATAATATTATTCAGAATATATGCTATATCCATAGTGTTTTCAAAACACGATTCAACTTACTTTTCTCGATAGAAAAAAATCGCAAACATACCTCTAATAAAATCTTAAAATGATCGGTATATGTAGTAAATTGCACTCAATAATGATTTAATTTATGGACAATATTTGGCTACCAGTGTACTACTTTCATAGTGTTTTATTTTTTTAAATTAAATCCATAATTTGCAGTAATCAAGTATTTTCCATATTTTCACAACCCGACTAGACTTAGCGTAAGCGTGTGTGCGTGAGAGCCCTGTAGCGACAGTGCCGCCGGCTATCTCGTGAGGGGAGGACGTATTTGCGCTCCGTCGACCAATAAATCTAACCAGTTGAGTCAATCGAGTGTTTATTTGTAAATAATATTTTGTACAAAGAATAATTTAAGTATGTTCCAATGATTACGAATTTTTATTGTGCTCGTTTATGTTTTTACGCATTTGTTCGTTTATTTAATTCCGTAACGAAAATAAATCTTACACCGCTGAGCTGGGGTGGGGGTCTGATTAATTTGGTTACTATCGAGCCGCTGGTACTGAATCGCTTACCGTCTAGTGTAACGTGAGCTAACGTGTATTCAGTGCTAAAGACAGTACAGAAATTTGGCAAATATTCCATATGACCGCGTAGCTCAAGCGGTACGCCTAGCACTCCCGGCCTCGGTATCGAATGGTCCTGGGATCGCGCCTCGCTAGTGGCTTTCGAATTTAATAAATAACTTTTTAAATTTCTGTATCTATCATTTACCTACCTATTCACAAAAAATCTTACAGGAAAAAGACGCTTCAAAATTCTAATGAGTCAGAAGTACCCCATGTGTACTTTCATAAAACAAAACCCGAAGCACGTCAGTCGTCACTTATTGTTTATAAACCTATTTATTTTGTAATAATATAATAATTATTATTCACTTAGATTTTTCAGAAAACGACCAAGACTTGGTTACTATGAACCATAGACCTATTATAATTATTATCTGGGGGCACGGCAGTGCCCCCGCCAAGTCGAGCGCGAAGCAAACACTGCCGTACCATCCTTTACTGGAACCATTTCGCCGCATTTTCAGGTCCCTATTTGAGAACCTCTGGATAAGACCAGAACGTCGATCTGGGGGCACGGCAGTGCCCCCGCCAAGTCAAGCGCGAAGCAAACACTGTCGTACCATTCTTTACTGGAACCATTTCACCGCATTTTCAGGCCCCTATTTGAGAACCTCTGGATAAGACCAGAACGTTGATCTGGGGGCACAGCAGTGCCCCCGCCAAGTCGAGCGCGAAGCAAACACTGCCGTACCATTATTTACCGGAACCATTTCGCCGCATTTCAGGCCCCTATTTGAGAACCTCTGGATAAGACCAGAACGTCGATCTGAGGGCACGGCAGTGCCCCCGTCAAGTCGAGCGCGAAGCAAACACTGTCGTACCATTCTTTACTGGAACCATTTCGCCGCATTTTCAGGCCCCTATTTGAGGAGCTCTGGATAAGACCAGAACGCAGAAATTTTCGTCATCTAGTAAGCTATAATCACATACTTAAAATCCAAAATTTGAAGTCTGTAGGTCATTTAGTTCCGAAGTTAAGCGAAAGCAAAGTTTTGAATTTATGACACTCACTCACTCAGTCACTCACTCATGATCATCAGAATAGAACTAGTACTTCTCATGAACTCAGAGAGCTGAAATTTGGTACAGAGTTAGGGTTTAATGGCCACATAAAGGGAAAACTATAAAAACTAGGATAATCGAACATCTGGAGACCCTGGTGACCCTGATTAGAAAACACAAGAGCCCAACCAAACTATTAGAGATCGACATACCGCCTTTACAAAAAATATTCAACATGGTGGTGGGCCGCTTCATTTGATGTCAAAAATCGAAGGTCTGAAGTATCTGATGAAGAATCCTCAGCTGGTTTCAGCTGATTAGAGATATGGTAATGCCCCCCTTCTACTATTGGTACATAAAAAAATCGACTGTCATTTCAAAAACCTAGCGAAGTGGGACACATCTTCTAATTTAATCTAGTCCGTAGCATTCCACTGCTGGGCGAATGCCTCCCTTTCTGCTTTTGATACGCATATAAATAAAATTAAAGGAAAACTCTGGATAAGACTAGACTGGCTTTTATATTTATATTTACAAGTTTACAAGAAGAAATAGTCGAACGATTAACTTTATTGTACTCGATCATTACACAAATTAAATAAACAAATTACACTGAAATCTAGTAAAATAAATCAATATGCCCACGTTTCTACAAAAAGAAGTGAAATCCCACCAAAAACATCCTGTAAAAAACTAGCCAAGTCTCGATAGAGCTGCTTGTTTATCTCTAAAAAGAAGTGAAATCTAGACAAAGTCGTGCCAAGTCTAAGGTTCCTTACTGCGATTTCTTTATTATTATAGTTAATGTTGTGTGACTTGGCCGTTGAAGGGTACACAAGGGTACTAAAGGGGCTCCATGACACCATTGCTCCAATACATGTGTTCTACGATTGTAGATTGTTGATTAACAACAGCCTAAAATGAGACACTACTCACTAGCGTCCAATTACCAATACCAGTATGGGCTATTATCTCGCTTAACAAACATAGGTAGTTACAACATATACATTACGTGTAAACAAAATTGACTTGTACCCACTTGTAACGTATAAAGAATGTTCAACGGCCAAGTCACACAACATTAACTATAATAATAAAGAAATCGCAGTAAGGAACCTTAGACATGGCACGACTTTGTCTAGATTTCACTACTTTTTAGAGATAAACAAGCAGCTCTATCGAGACTTGGCTAGTTTTTTACAGAATGTTTTTGGTGGGATAGACTTGTCCAAAATGTATATATCTTCTTAATTTTTTCCGCAAGTTGCAAATCTTATAAAGATGTTGAGAAAAGTAAGTAAGCAAATGTATAATTTTAATGTAGATATTAAAGCTTTAAAGTAGAATATAACGCATAACTTTGTAACATAAATTGTAAATATGTAAATATAACGTAATTGTAACTATTTAAAGCATATAAAAAAACTATTGTCTAGTATAATGAAAAAGTCGGAAAGGAGTTGTGGATAACTAAATAAGCAAATCTATATATTAGGTTGGGGAAAAAGTTTCTTCGCATTTTATATAAAAATTCAAAAGGTTTTTTTATAAAGTTTATTTACAAGTGACTAAAGTATATAGGTGCCATTTTGTTCGATAACTTTTTGCCATCTTGTTGGTAGGTACATGATCCCATTGCTATAAAATTTTTGGGGCTTCTGATGAAAAAACTGCGACAAGTGGTTTTGGCAGTCCTCTTGTGATGTCAACCTGACACTGCCTAAGGAATTCTGCAGCGACCGAAACAGGTGGAAATCTGAAGGTGCAAGGTCAGGACTATACGGCGGATGCATTAACACCTCCCAGCCAAACTCCCGTGATGTTTTCTGAGTGGCTAAAGATGTGTGAGGTCTAGCGTTATCATGGTTAAAAACCACACCCCTTCTGTTGATTAATTCCGGCCGCTTTCTCTCAATTTCTTGCTTTAATCTCATCAGTTGTTCGCAGTACAGTTCAGAATTGATGGTCCTGCCTGGCGGTAACAGCTCATAATGAATAATGCCCTTCCAATCCCACCACACACACAGCATCACCTTGTTGCGAGTTAACCCGGGTTTCGCCACAGTCTGTGAAGCCTGACCGGCCTTTGACCACGATCTTTTTCGCACGTTCTTGTCGTACGTGATCCACTTTTCATCACCAGTTATCAGCTTCTTCAAAATGGTTCGGTTTCATTACGTCGTAATAAAGAATCACAAATGAGTACACGGTTCATTAGGTTTCTTTCAGTGAGCTCATGAGGCACCCAAATATCGAGCTTTTTTGTGTACCCAGCTTTTTTCAAATGCGCCAAAACCGTTTTGTGGTCAATCCCCAGTTCTTCAGCTACATCGTAACTACTAATATGCCGATCTTGCTCCACTTTTTCAAAAATGGCAACAGTTTTGTCCGTAACAGGGCGACCAGAGCGACGTGCATCTTTGATATCAAAATTTCCGGATTGAAAACGCTTAAACCAAATTTGCGCTACTCTCACAGATACTGCATTAGGTCCATAAACATCACAATTTTTTTTCGCGGCTTGTGTTGCATTTTTACCTTTTTTGTAATAAAATTTTAAAATGTATCGAAATTCTTCATAAGAATCACTCATTTTAACAATAAGAAAAACAAATGAAAATCTCAAATTTACCTAATTTGAATTTGGAATTGTCTTCTGTAAAATTAAAACTTTTTAATGATACCAAAATCAGCCAGATACAATTGGTATAGCCCAAGATATTTTATGACAAGTTCATACATACCATAATGCGAAAAGACTTTTTCCCCAGCCTATTATATAAAAGAAAGTCGTGGTAGTTACACTTTTTATAACTCAAGAACGGGTAAACTAATTTGGCTGAAAATTGGTGAGGAAGTATCTTAAAACCAGGAGAAGGACATAGAATACTTTTTATCCCGTTCCCGCGGCGCGCGGGACTAATAATTCGAGAACGGCTGGACCGGTTTGGCTAATTTTGGTCTTGAAATAATTGTGGAAGTCCAGGGAACGTTAAAACAGTAAAAATATTGGAAAAGGTGTAGGTTGTAGGAGTAGGTGTAGTCATTTATTCATTCCAGTTCATATTTAAGACAGAACAACGTGTGTCGGGACAGCTAGTGTATAATAAATGTATATACAATAATTATTTGTAAAAGAAGATTTACAGTACACATAGACTAACATATAGACGGACGAACAGACAGACAGACGGATGGACAGACAGACAGATGGACAGACAGACAGTAGAAATTTGGAACGAAGTACCTATATTATGTATATTATAAATAATAAAAAAACAAGTGTATAATACTAATTTGTAAAAGTAGACTTACAGTACACACAGACTAACATATAGATGGACGAACAGACAGACAGACGGATGGACAGACAGACAGTAGAAATTTGGAACGAAGTACCTATATCATGTACTAGCGATCCGCCCCGGCTTCGCACGGGTACAATACTGATACTAATACTACAGAATGTCTTTAAACCTCTAACAAAACGGGCGAAATTTAGTCAAAACAAACAGAAACAAATTAATATAGGTACCTACTAAAACTCAATGAAATAAGTAGGTGGGTATACTTTTATCGTATAAAATACCTATACTCTTCAGGACTAACAATACAACAAACACTAAATAAATAGGTATTCAAGTATCTATCCATCATAGTTACAACGAACACGAAACAAAAAATTTACTCATAGATCTAAACTCGCACGCGCACACCTCCGCCTTGGTGACACCCACTTCGCACTTCTTTTTGTAGAAACGTGGGCATATTGATTTATTTTCCTAGATTTTAGTGTAATTTGTGTAATGTTCGAGTAGAATAAAGTTCGAGTAGAATAAAGGGGCCTGAAAATGCGGCAAAATGGTTCTAGTAAAGAATGGTACGGCAGTGTTTGCTTCGCGCTCGACTTGGCGGGGGCACTGCCGTGCCCCCAGATCGACGTTCTGGTCTTATCTAGAGGTTCTCAAATAGGGGCCTGAAAATGCGGCGAAATGGTTCCAGTAAAGAATGGTACGGCAGTGTTTGCTTCGAGCTCGACTTGGCGGGGGCACTGCCGTGGCCCCAGATCGACGTTCTGGTCTTATCTAGAGGTTCTCAAATAGGGGCCTGAAAATGCGGCGAAATGGTTCCAGTAAAGAATGGTACGGCAGTGTTTGCTTCGCGCTCGACTTGGCAGGGGCACTGCCGTGCCCCCAGATCGATTATCATAGTTTTTATAGTTTTCCCTTTATGTGGCCATTAAACCCCAACTCTGTACCAAATTTCAGCTCTCTAAGTTTATGGGAAGTACTAGTTCTATTTTGATGATCATGAGTGAGTGAGTGAGTGAGTGAGTGAGTGTCGAAAATGCGAAACTTTGCTTTCGCTTAACTTCGGAACTAAATGACCTACAGACTTGAAATTTTGGATTTTAAGTACGTGATTATAGCTTATTGGATGACGAAAATTTCTGCGTTCTGGTCTTATCCAGAGGTTCTCAAATAGGGGCCTGAAAATGCGGCGAAATGGTTCCAGTAAAGGATGGCACGGCAGTGTTTGCTTCGCGCTCGACTTGGCAGGGGCACTGCCGTGCCCCCAGATAATGCATTGCATATTGCATATTATTTGAATTTGTACTTCATGAGCGTACAAGATTTTGAATTGTTTGTATTGGATATTAATATGTTTATTTAATGTTAATTATAAATAATTATATTTGTACAAAATACATTGAATTTATTATTTATTAAAAACCGTATGCAATGTTTTACAAAACAGTCAGTACAAAACAATGATTTTGTATATAAAATGTAAATTATTGAATTATCATTTTTCAAGCTACGAAACAGAAATAAACGTATTTAGTTTATAATTTCTGTCTCGTAGCTTGAAAAATGTCGTCATCATTTATTATGGCCATAATAATTAATATCTCGTTATTAAAAAAGTTTAATAATAAAAGCGCCATCTCTCGGAAAAAAAGTGTCAAAATCTCATCAAGCATTTGCAGAGTATCCCGTGGTGTAACGCGCTTAATTGCTTTTACCGCTAGATGTCGTTGAGAAATTTTATGCATGTGTGCAAGCATCGCTCAAGGTCGATTAGCTGTTGTAAGCCCCTTAAATTAGACGTGCTCATAATTTGACGTATTTATTAGAAACGTGTTTTGCTCCTCAAAGCTAGTAGTGACCTGTTGACCTGTCCTAACCATGGATGATGGAGCTAAGATGATGGAGGACCATGGAGCTAATATACCTAATATCAGCTCTATGGCCCTAAGTTCCTAACCTATTTACTTGCTTCATGAATCACGATTTGCTCTCACCTGAACGACAATATCGATGGTTTCTCCATTGAGCAGCTCGACCTTGACGGAGCCGGTGACGGGTCGCATGGTGCCGTCCTCCGACGCCAGCCGCCGGAGACTCTCTCGCATCTTCGGCTGGAAGACATCGGGAATATCGTAGTAAAAGATGCTATTGCAGAGAAACTTAAGAGAGAAAGGGACTTTGGAAGATGTGTCTAATGAGGTCTGTTTTGGGTGGCACATGAGCACATGAGTGAAAGAAGCTGTATATTTCCAGTGCCAGGAATGTTAGTTCTATATTCTTGGAGAGCGGAAAAGACTGCACTTCCAAATCAAAAAGGATATAAAATTTACTGTCCCCCAATTGCATTACAAGGTAAAACTCTATTGATATGGAAAGTGAAACAATGAATTAATATTTGTGAATACTCTCGATCTCTTTACCTCATCGCCTAACAATTTTAGAAATACTCTTTCCAAGAACTGCACCCCAATCGCGCTATGTTTTTTCAGTTGAACCGCAAACGAAACGTTAACGTTACTCGACTTTTTGAAGGATTCGGTATCGCGCTAACGTTTTGACAGATAGTTGGGACGTAACTGCACCGCAGCTGAAGCGCAAACGCTGTCAAAACAAAAAGTTGATACGGAGCTTCTTTTTCTCGCACGTTACTGAAACGTTCGTTCTGTTGTGTGTGTTGACTCGTTTTTTATGAGAAAACAATATTATACAAAGTGAGATATAAAAATAAGAATTGTACCTAGATTTGTTGGATATTGGCCACTGTGGCTCAAGCTGTTTGTGAGGCTGTATGATGTATCCAGACGTGAGAATTTATGCGATCGCATCGGGTAAAAGAAATGGCTCCGATCGCATGTTTATACTAAAAAGAACCGAATTTCAAAGGCAATAACAAAAGCCCTAATTATAGAAGTGGCACCCCACATGCCACCAACCTTGTGTTCGGATGCTTTGGACTTAGAGACGAAGGTAAATTCATATTTAGTAGTTCTTAAGGCCACACGCATATAATGATATTATATGTAGGTTTATCTCAAGTGATTATATTCTCTTTGGTTTATCTCTGTTAGGTTACTCCTCATCTATGTTGACGGGCCATTGTGCATCCACATGAACATGAACTATGAATTAGTGGGATACTATAGTCTATGATAGAAAAGATTACCATTCTCTGAATGTTCAAATAGTAAGCATAAGTAAGCATCTAATGTAAAACGTAAACTGGTACTTGAGAGATATTATACCTAATTTCAAATTATTTATCTGTTACAGATGTGTGATGCAAAATTAAATATTACAGTGTCATGACACTGTCGGGCATGACAGGGTCACGGCAAGTCACCCATTAAATTCATACTTAAACTGGCTGCATGTTGTAGATGGAGATTGGAGAGGACATGATATATCTCTAGGTAAATACTAATTGCACATATTGCAAAATAAGACTTGACCTAACAGAAAATAAGTTATGTCTGCTTAGTTTACTTAAGTAGATTAATAAATAATTATAAAACTATTGTAATAAGCACATAAGGATTGTGTTGTGGTGTACTTTGCATTGGTGCAGTTATAAAACTATTTTATTAAGATTTTCTTATTGATGTTTGTTCTATTTTAGGGGAATCAGATTATCCACTAAGGCCCATTATGATGACACTATCTGACCCACGGCCTAACAGTCCCGAAGAACTTGTGTTGTGTGAACAAGCTTACATTTGAATGCCATACTGTGAGTTTGCGTTGAGTCGATGTAATGTGCAAATATCTTTAAGGAGTTTATGGAAAAATAGGATGCCTATGTAATCTTGGTAGTTTATCAACTGCCATCTAATGATGAAATTTAAATTAATATGAGTGTGTGTGAGGAATTAATAAAAAATGTTTTGTATTTATAAAACTTGTTTAATTTAACAATAATTAGTCAACAAATTAACATGTACAAGTACTATGTGAAAGAAACTAAAATAACCATTACCATTAACAAAAGTATTAATACATAGGTACCCATTATAATATACTAAAAGTAATTTTAACACTATGTATTAAAGTAATTTTAACATACCTATAGTTTTAATTTTAACTCTTATATTTTGTAGATGTCACCGTAAAATTGTAAAAACTGTTAGATTGTAATAAAACTATTGAAATTGTAAAAGTCTATCAGACTTCCGACTATGCTGCCTATAATTTCACACATTATTTTTCGTTAGATTATATAAATATACAGTTTTTAATATTTCGACATATTTTTAAAATCTCGTAAGTTATTTTACAATCTAACAGTTTTTACAATTTTACAGTGACATATATAAATCAGTCTATGAATAAATAATTATGCAAGTACTTTAAGAAATTCGAATAACACTGTTTAAGAGCACCAGTAACACAAAATACTTACAACCATTAAAATTATTGAAAGTAGTTTGCACTGTATATTCTTTTATACCTTAATTCTTAACAGTATATAAACTTGGTTAAAAATAAACAGTTAAGGAATAAATATGTAAATACTATGACAAACTAGAATAAAAGACAATGTATTTATGTATTGTATAAGTCATCATATTCGCACCAGATTCACTCTTAATAAATATTAGTCAAGAGTGGAACTAATGCGAATTTCAAAAGTAAAAAGAGCCTTGGGCTGGGACTATGCAACAGTTTTCATCTCTTGGTGAGGCTTCGGCTTGTCTGGTATACTGAAACACAATGATAAACAGATAAACAATAAATTAATTATTTATGATTTGTTTAGAAAATATAAATAAACAATCATTGCAAAGGATTTGTTTTATCAGCTTAGTTTCATTTTTTTATATAAAATTAAAATAAATTAATTATTTATGATTTGTTTAGAAAATATAAATAAACAATCATTGCAAAGGATATGTTTTATCAGCTTAGTTTAATTTTTTTATATAAAATTAAACAATTACTATAGTCTTCGAGTAGTTTGTAAGAATTTTACATTACCTTTCTTGTAAATCTGTCTGCACTTTTGGACAACTATTTGAAACCATGTGCCGTAATGAGGACTGCTTCTAATCTGCCTTAATTTTTTCAATATTTAAAATCATTAGCCGGGATTCTTGTAACGCAGTCCTATTAGCTGAAATTTAAAAAACAATAAATTAATCTTTTCTGATTAGGTTTTAATGCTAGATAAAAGAACACTAACATATTCTTACATTTTAATAGTAAAATGTCTCACATTAATTAATGAATTTTATGGAGGCAAATGGACCTTGCCAGATATTGGGCAAGGGCTCAAAAAATAAAAGAAAAAGTTCTTTCAGTAGGTAAATGTTGTATTATAAATTTATTAAGTAGGTACACATACCTTTGCCCGTTCTTGCGGGTTCTTCGGCGTTAAGTATGAGCGAGCATTTTCGCCATTATCTTGATGAAAGAGCTCGTTTGACCTAACTCTTCCGAGAGCTAGTACCTAGGTCTTTGTATTTTTCTTAATACTCCAAGAGCAGCGTCCGCGACCGTTGTTCAACGACGGCATTCACAGTATAAGAAGACGACGGTTCCATAATTATTCACCACAGAACACTATTATCCTTGTTATTCACAGATAAGAAGTAATTGGAATAAAATAAACGAAAAACCAAGGAATGGATGTCAATAAAATTATTAGTAACTTCCTCTTCTTTTAAATCCATAAACCACAAATTTCAAAGCAATTAGTGCGGCGCGCAAGTAAAATAGATGTCGATTATGCTAAAATCACAGATATTTACAAAAATACTAGGTTCGCATCCCTAATGTCTACCAAAAGGTTACGTTCCGTTTCGTTCGAGTTTCGTCTGAGGTTGAGTTACTTCAAGAAGGATAGCGCGATACTGAAATTTGTTCAGACGCACCTCAAACGAACCGTAATTGAAACGCAACCGAAGCAGAGATGAACCTGAATTGAAACGTTGAAAAATAGCGCGATTGAGGTGCTGGTATTCTAAAACCGATCACAGTTCTCTGTAATTTAAGTAGTTGTTTAGCATTAATATTTTTATTTAAGTGTAACCTATATGCGAAAACAATGTAATTGTGTATTTTTTTAGCAATGTAGATTTTTATACTGTCACTTAATTACCGTTTTGTTTTCCTGTAAAATAAAAATAAAACATAAATACTAGGCAATCTTAGATGATGTGGACGACCTAGAGGTTTTCTTTAATTTGTACTCATTTTAACTTTCTTATAGTATTAGTTTTATTTTTAAAGTTTTTATTCAGTTTGTAAATATTTTAATGAAGCTATTATTATGTTATCTAACAATATATTATTTTTAAACGATCTCATATTCATCAGACGATGAAAGCGAATCGTTGATATTTTGTTTCTGAGTTACACTGAACAAATACAAAGACTGGAATACGATAGCTGACTACACTACACCTGTAAATGCCGCTTGAGTCCCGCTTCAACGTACAACAGCTTATAAGTTATAGGCAAGTACTTCTGTACCTAACTACCTACAGAAACTACATTATATTGTCAAGAAGAATTTTAATTATTCTAATCGTTATAGAGTACCTATCTGCCTTCATTACCCACTAAAACAAAAGATCTAAACAAGTATAATAAAGAATTTAGGTCAGTAGTAATTATTGTATTGTCTTCGACGCGATGTTAATAGAATGTTAAGTTGTACTCTTAAACCCTTGATTTACTTTACACTAATATTTAAACTGTGGTAGTAAGTACCAGAAGGATTAACCGCTTTTTGCGCTGTAATGTGTTAATTTCTATGTTTAAATTCTGTGCCCATTCGCATAAAAACTAGAAATTACGGTACTTTTGCCATGAAAAATTACGTTTTTGCGTAACCATTGTCGAATCACTTATCGTTAATATACCCACCATATCATCGTTTAACGCCCAAATCTGGACAATCGACATTTCCCGTTAGTGTAAGTGTAGGCTGTAGCCCTTCTGGCCTGTTTTATGTGAAAAGATATTGAATTATCAGGTCAACAGCTCGGTAAGTCGGTACCGTTGTGAAGCGTGACTCCTCCGTCACGCTACCGGCTATAGACGTCACGCTCCACTGGACACTTCCACTACTACCGATTGGCGATAGTTTCTTATCCAATGCTTATTGCTCCTCTTATTAATGATAGCAGTAGGGGAGCCCTGGGATAGTTCTTGGAGTAGCGCGTCCGACTAAGGTGTTCCGCATATCTCTGGTAACCGAGGCATTATAAAAGTATTAAACTTTAATCGGAATGCGAATAAGGTTTGTTTTATTTTGTCACTGTCTTTTATTACACAATATTTCTAATATCTTTTCTCTCTATACTCGGGAACCTGTCAAATACTTTTTTGTAAACGCGTCCTTGTGTATCGGCGTTAATCATCTTTACACAGAACTCTACAACTACAATAGTGCTCTCATTAGCTCTACCTATGTATCGACCTATGCGTAGAACAAAGTCCTATTTGAAAAATTGCTACTTTTCAGTAGAGGCAAAACAAGTTTTGCGAATTGAAAAACTTGAATAACTTATAAACGGTGAGACTTTTATTTTTGAAATTTTGGTATGTTATTATGGCATCCTAGTCTAGTTAACCACTTTATACTGTTTATTAATAATTATTATATTTATTGAGATAACGAGTTCTATATCAACGATAACATCAAAGAAGTTGCAAGTGCGTTGCCGGCCTTTTAGGAGGGAATACGCTCCCTTCTTGAAGGTTTGCAGGTCGTAATGGTCTGGATACTGCTGGCGACAGTTCTTTCCAGAGTTTTACAGTGCGCGGCAGAAAGCTTCGGGTAAAGCGCACGGTGGAGGACTGCCGCTCATCAAGGTGATGAAGATGATAAATATTTTGTCGCTTGGAACGGTGGTGAAAAGTTGCAGCAGGTATAAGTCCGAACAATTTCTCGGAGCACTCCCCGTAATATAACCGATAGAGGATGCAGATTGATGCTACATAGTCAAGTCTGTTTGAAATACTATGGCAGTCGACAATTCGAGCGGCTCTACGTTGGAAACGATCTAGAGGGAGAAGCTGGTACTTTGGCGCCCCTGTCCAAAGATGATAACAGTATTCCCTGTGAGGCCGAACCTGCGCCTAATAGAGTTGTAGGCGTTGGACCGGACTGAAATACTGCTTTGACCTGTTCAGAACACCAAGCTTCTTGGAGGCTAACTTGGCCTTGCCCTCCAGATGATATCGGAACTGACCTCGCTCGATATGTTTAACACCTAACCCTTTCTAAAACGTAGTTATAAATTAAACTGCTTTGGTACTGTATCTAAGCTTTCTAGCTATGTTGTATAATGTAATTAGATAGGTACAAGTTCAGTTTAACCTACATGGGGGGAGGTATCTGCACATTTATCCAAAATAATGAAAAATAACCATAATATTGTTATGGCCATAATCCCGTTATAATAAGCATGTCGCATTCAGGAGAAATAATACATAAAAAATCAATTTTGTCATAAGGTTCGGATTGATTTAAAGTATCAATCAAGTGTCTATAAAATCGATTATCCTGAATGTGATAGTGTATATCTACGTATACACTATCATATTTTCTGTAACACTTACTTTATTTTTACTTTAACATATCTAAAAGGTATTTATTTATTCCAGTTTCAGTCAAACTTTGTACTGATTCTCAAAGTTACGTCCAGTTTGAGTCAAACTTTGTACCCCGTTTCAGAGTTACATATGATCACATTTTGCAAAACACCTTTATATAGTGGTCAAAGGCTTTTGACCGAGCGTGCTGGAATAATTATTAGAAATAATTAAATAAAAGAGCAACAATAGACTTGCATTACTCATGGTTAAACGTACACTCACACATTTGCTTGCAGGTTTTGGGTATTTTTCTAGATTATACTTTCGAGATATTGCTAGATTTAATATTAAATAAATTGTATACTACTATCTACATAATTGGACCTGAAAACACTGTCATAGGTGGAATGACTATCAGCAGGAGACTGCATAGGAGTTAGCACCGACATTTCTTGATCAACTGATGGTCAGAACCTATGGTCAGAATTTTTTAAGTCTTTAAGTTGTATTAAAGGTGATTTTTCGAAACTAGGAGTCGCTTTTAAAGAAAGTATTGATGGCCGAAGGCCATAAATTCTCTCATTAGTAGATGGATTAGGAGGTGCGGCATCAATTTTATTTCAAACATCATCTAGGGGCTGACTTATTTCTTCTGCACCTTGTTGTAAACAACTGAAATGTTAAAAATTGTATTACTACACTGCACCATAATATATTAAAAATAATAATATTATGAATGATATATATATAACTTGAAAACATTTTAATAAAAATTAATAACATTTGTACAAAGCTATTAAAAAAAGTTTGAATATACAAGGTTTAATGAACATGGCAGTACAGAACTAAACTGTCGATCATAATGTTATATGATTCGCCGAAGACCCTACAAATGTGTATATATTGTAAGGTAACGCAGCTTTAAACTATTTTTATTTATTTAATATGAAATATATCTATATTTAACGATATTTTTAAAAGAACAACGTCCTAACTGATGTCATTATTCAGGCGATAACGTCCCATCTGCATATCGAACTGACAAAATGTATTATAACTATTCTGTGATTCCGTAAAAAAACGTCCCATAGTTACATGAAACTCTTAGAAATTCTGAAGTATTAGTCTTACATACTTCTAATATTACTTATAATCGCAACTATTTGGTACGTCAACTTTTATTGATAACACGACAAATATTTACCTAATAAATAAACATGAAACTAATCATACTTTTCGAACTAAAATGTATTATTCTAACTCTCCGTCAAAAAATGTCTTATATGAATATAGATTACCCGTTTCTATTTATGAGCTTAAAAAGCGGAATAGTAAAAAACTATAATTTCAAAGCATGATAATATTAAATTTGAAGAATAATTTAAGTAAAAATATCACCTTACACGGATCTACACCGTTCTTCATAAAAATATATTGCTTATTTGAAAAATAAGGACTACGTTCAGGCTCTTTTTCTCCTCTTCTTAAAGCATATCCAGCATTATCCGTAAGCATGACATCTCAGAAATACTTTTAGTATGCAATAATTAGTAAAATTATAATTTTCGTCAAACCGAAAAAAATATCACACACATGACGCAAAAAACCCTTCTTTCCGCTGGACAACGCCTGAAGTGAAGATCGCGCGAGGCGCCCGCGCCGTGCGCGCTCCAATTTCTCCGTCCTATGAACACTTGGTGCATTTTATCATGGAGCTTACATCAAATAAGACGTTGTACGATTCTGTATTTCCGAAAATAAGCCAGATACAAAAATTCTGAAAATGTCAGTCTGTACAGCTTTGATTCCGTATTTCATTTATCCAAAAAACGCACTTTTGCTCTATGATCACATCGGACTTTGTTCTACGCATAGGTCGGTATCATGGCTTAACTTAGGGCCAGTTCACACCGAAACAAGACGATTAGGGGATCGAAGACCGGTCATATTTAAAAAAACCGGGTTTTTCGGTCCCAGCCATCTTCAAAACCGGGTACCCGGGTTTTTCGGGTATTTCAGGTTTTTTGTTGATTTTGTAGAATTTTGTTAGGAATGTCCTAAAATTAACTTTTATCAGCTGCTCTCTGTTGTAACAACGTAATACTGATAAAATGTGATCCCACCATAAATATTTTCATATAAAGTAATTAATAATTTCACAAACTTTACACCTTAGTCAAAATACGTTGCCTGACGAAATGGCCATGCCACATAATTTGACTAAAGTGTAGAGTTTGTAAAGTTAGGCTTGTAGAGTTAAGGCGTGTAGAAACAGAAGTGGCTTGCCGGCCTTTTAGGAGGGAATATGCTGCCTTCTTGAAGGTGTGCAGGTCGTAATGGTCCGGAAATACTGTTGGCGACAGTTGGTGATGAGGATGATAAATATTTTGTCCCTTCGAACGATAGCGAAAAGTTGCAGCAGGTATAAGTACGAACAATTCCTCGGAGCACTCCCCGTAATATAACCAATATATGATGCAGAGCGATGCTCATCTCTACGTAGCTCTAAGGAGTAAAGCCTGTTTGAAATACTATGGCAGTCGACAATTCGAGCGGCCCTTCGTTGGATACGATCCAGAGGGAGAAGCTGGTACTTTGGCGCTCCTGCCCAGAGATGAGAACAATATTCTATGTGAGGCCGAATCTGCGCCTTATAGAGTTGTAGGCGTTGGACCGGACTGAAATACTGCTTTGACCTGTTCAGAACACCAAGCTTCTTGGAGGTTAACTTGGCCTTGCCCTCCAGATGATATCGGAACTAGACCTCGCTCGATATGCTAACACCAAGTATTCCGATGTTGGAGGAGACAGTTATGGGTATGCTTTCAAAAGGAGGACATACGACCATCGGTAACTTATTAGCGATGAACGCGAAAACTTGTGTCTTAGAAGTGTTGAATTATTGGACTAAGTTAAGTTTACCCCATTCAGAGATCTTCTCCAATGAATTCTTAATTTGAGAGACAAGTTCGTTTCGACTCTCAATGAAGTTTTGCCGAGAGACGTTCGGGCGACCTGTATATAAGGCATCACCCGTACTGTCGACATCACATATTATCATTGATATGCAGTATGAACAGGGCAGGCGATAGCACACCAAAGCTGTCTACCAAGATGCCAGGACTGTGCCATAAGAGCAGGTGAGCCGAAAAAGATGCGTTAAGACCGGTGCCAACTCTGGAGCATACATTTTTAACACAATGGGACGGATTCCGTTAGGCCCACTCGATTTTTGGGTATCATGGGAACGGAGAGCAATTCGCACTGAGCGCTGATGGAACCGAATAATAAATTATACCAAGTTATGAAGGTCCAAAAAATCGACGAATCGCTTCGAGAAAAGGTAGTCTGGGCGCCTAGACAAATTACCTTCGTTAAAATTCGAAAAAATCTGTCGTATCGACTTCTCTTTTGAGATCACGACAAAATGTTCCTAGCCATATGCATTATGTTGTTCGAATCGCAACAACGAATTGCTCAAACGTGCTCAAACGTTAGTTGCTATGATTTGAAAGAATCTAGCCGTCAGTTGTGACGTTGTCAAATGTCATAATTGCTTTTTTTTATTAATGATGGCGTTACGGCTTAAAACTATTTATCAGTGTCAAGTTTAAAAGGCAGACAAATAGATTTATTGTAGGTATATGATTTCAACACCGTATTATTTTCAAGTCTAATGTCTAGTCAAAGTTCAAAATACAAATAGTCAGGGCAAGTCAGTCGATTCAGTAAAATGGTACCTAGTAGTTTTACTGAAAGTTCCTAGAGTGTTTTGTATAAAATGGAATCAAATTTCAAGTGTAGAAATTTACAATAAGAATTAAGTAGGTACCTACTTAATTAACACAGGCGATTATTACGGTTGTAAGGAACTTCAATATGCACCGAAATCCGAAACACCGGAGAAAATTCAGAGCATTCTAAATCAGACACACAATTTGACAACTGTTTATTATTTGACATTGACTGACCACTCGTGTGTACGATTTTCAACTCTATTGTATGACTCCAGAGTTCTATTTAGAATTATATTATATAATACATTATTTAATTAATTATCTTCTATTTTTCATTGATAATACAGATTTTATACGGATTTCTTGCCAAATAGTCAAAGGAAACACATTTTATACAGATTTTAACAGGTTACACTAAAAGGCCATACTCACGGCGCGTCCAGCAAATCCAGCACCGGTACTAATAAAGGGCTATACTCATATCACGGTGCATGATGCATCCAGCAAATCCAGCACCGGTACTAATTAAGCCGTCATTAGTATGCACCTAAGTAGGATTTAGGAATAACAACTAGATCCATTCTTAGTGTCAATCATTTAAAATTTTTGTCTACAAATCCGCGGCCTTGAGCTTGCAGGATGGATGACCTTTTACAAATAAATAGTGTAGGTAATGATCCTGGTAACACAATAAAGGGCTATACTCATATCACGGTGCATGATGCATCCAGCAAATCCAGCACCGGTACTAATTAAGCCGGCATTAGTATGCACCTAAGTAGGATTTAGGAATAACAACTAGATCCATTCTTAGTGTCAGGCCCACTTGCGCCGATCCGGGTTAAAGTTAACCTTGGGTTAAAATATCATGCTTTCTCTTTCACAAATACGAAGAATAAGAGAGATAACATGATTTTTAACCCAGGGTTAACTTTAACCCGGATTGGCGCAAGTGGGCCTTAATCATTTAAAATTTTTGCCTACAAATCCGCGGCCTTGAGCTTGCAGGATGGATGACCTTTTACAAATAAATAGTGTAGGTAATGATCCTGGTAACACTGGGTAGAAAAAGAAGAAGATGAAGTACAATAATTTTTGTTTGTTAACAAATTAACAATTTACTTATTCTTATGTAATAAAGAACTAGGGACCGGATTATTGCATTATATGCATTTGCTTATTTAAGCCATTTTACCTAAGATCTAGTTATGATGCATAATATTATCGGTACACGTACATTTACAATATTTTTCCGAGTGCAGTGAACCCACCCTGTGTTCCGAAATGCGATAAAAGTGATAATATCGCGAATTTGACACGGAACGCTTTTGAATTTATCCAAACAATAAATAAAATACGCTCAATGAACTCCACGTTGCCAATGGCATTGCCGCATAAACTTCAAGAAAAGTTTGAAAACATATTGAACAATAACCCAGGTTTTGAAAGCTTGTGTCAAATTGATAGTTTCATTAATGGAACGGCAGAACTTTTGCCAGAAACTATAAGTACTAACATAGCACCCAAGTTCAAATTCTGCCCAGTTACCTCAGTTGATATGGAGCGAACCCTTTCCACTAACAAAAATATTCTAAACAATCGAAGACACAATCTTACCACTGAAAATTTTGATAAATACCTACTTAATTGTTTACATTTACAAAAAATTTAAATAATTTTATAGTCATGTAATGTTACTGTACCTATTATCGCCTATCAAAAAATAATTTACTAATTGTACCTATGCTGATTTTGAAATAAAAAACTTATTTTTCTCTTTTTTTAGGGGTTCCTAAAATTTATCATTAAATTTGCATATTCTGCCAATTTTCGTGCATATTTCAAGCATTTCTCATGCATATTTAATAATGTTGTTTGCATTTAATGTATCGAACCGCTACCAACCTAATTAATTTGTATTCATTCTGTGACAGGCTCTAACTAGTGCTAAACAAAGAAATATCTGCATTATGTAATTCCTTTGCAAGAAATGAAAGTAATTTTTACATTTTATGTTTATTTTCTTACTAAAACTTAAAAAGTAAAATAAAATGTTGATACTCATGTACCTATTGTTATTATTTCAACTATCCTAATACGGACACTTGATATGGCACGACAACTTTATAAGAGGAATAATTGAGGGGAAGGAAACGTGGAAGGCCGAGAAGAACTTTTATGGACCAGGTTAAGGCGATGGTCGTGTCGTATCAGGAGGTTAAGAGAAGGATGAAGTGCAGAGAGGAATGGAGAAAGCTCCACCGACAAGAGCAAAGCTTTTAAATTAGAATGAATGAATAATTCTAGCAAGACAATGCCTATAACAAATTCAAAGTGTTATGGCCGCTTGTAATATTTTGTATACAATATGTAGTAACTGTTAGGTTTATTTATTGTAATAGTACCCTGTACAGTCATGGTACTTTTATAAATTTTATTACTTCCAGCTAATAACACTTCCTTTAAAGTTATAGTTCTGTAAAATTGCAAAGAATATTTCAATTATTTAGTCATATTTAGTCACAAACATACTATAGAGATTAAATATGATGTATTTAATGGTTAACACTACTTGACTGTTTATAATAGCAAATATTTCAAAACTATTATGAGGTGTTTGTGTGCTTACATCCCATTTATAAGGCGAAGGTGTTGAGCATCGATATATACAATACAATAAAATATAATTACATTGAAAAACTTATAAATTTTATCTACTAAATACAACTTGCTTATTTATGAACTACATTTGTTACCTACTATAATTTAGGTAGGTACCTACTATAGGTACACCTAAAGATTGCTATCAGCTGGTATAGTAGCGTGTAAAGGTTACAAACTGCAAGGGCGTTATTAATCTAAGACTGCAAGTAAGCTACAAATTAAGAAATTTATATTTTAACAAAGTGTTAAATTATACTTGAATACAATGAATTAAATATTAGGTACCTACATATTGACAATAATTGTGATTAATTGAATACTTTAGATTGAATTCTTTTGACTTTTTATGCAATATAGACCCTTTAGGCAAATCATTATTATTTACAAATAACAGCTGATCAATAAAAATCCGCCATATTGTTCGTTGAGGCGATAAAGGTAGCTATCTGGGTATCTTTATCGTTAGGTCGATAAAGATAAAGATCACGATCTGCTAAATGTCACTTACGGCCGCTTGTCTAGGCATTGTATGGAGAAACGCGTTAGAGCAATTCGTTATATGGGTGCATCGTTAGCGTATTCGTTCAAAGTGGCTGCTTGGCTACCAATTTTTTTAACGATACGACTGAATATGTCATTTAACGCACGCTTATGTCAATCCCATACATTTTTTATTCACGAAGTTCGCCGTCGATATTATTTAATGCATCTTGTCTAGCCCTCCTGGTCCCTTGCGCTTCGCTCACTCGTCCTGGCGGGGCGGTGGCACTACCGTGCCCCCAAATGTACTACATACAACATGAAAACATTATAACTATTGTTCTAAAATTCTACATTGACAATTACAAGCCACTATAACGTTCGGTTTGTGACTGTAACTGTTATAAACTGTTGTAGAATTTCGTAATGAAAAAAAGCTTCGGGTAAAACCGGTCTCGATGCCCTAAAGACGAGACGATACACGACGCTGCATTTCTAAGATAGCTATTCAAAATTGAACTTTATTCACTACACAAATAGGTACACGTTTCATGTGACGTCAGTCAGACACTGCATATGCGCCGTGCAGCGAGCTGCCAGTTTACATTCGAACTTTTACAACGAATCGTGTATATTATTGTGTTATGAATAAAGTTCAATTTTGAATAGCTATCTTAATAAAAATATAGCGCCGCATCGCATTTCGTTTCGGTGTGAATTAACAGCTTCTATTCTGTGCGCTACATTTTTTGCATCATGAAATATTCCCAAACTGTGTTTCGCAAGAAATCAAACGAAGTATTGCTATAATCTTTTTATCAAAGTTATATCAAAAATCAAAAGGCACTTCCGTTTGAAGTTGATTTATGTTTTCATCGATTCGAAAATAAATGACTCGTAACAGTTATAGAGTTGATAGTTTACGCGTTTCGTAAACAAAACGAGCAGATGTACACTGATGTAGAGCTCTTATATATTATGCCGTAAATAATTTTACTGTCCGTAGAGTGCATGTACAGTTGGCAAAACGGATTCCCATACATAAATATAAAAAAATTGAAAAATATAACCGAACCAAGAGCATGAGGAGGGTTCCGTAACTATCACCGCGCAGGTTCTCTTTAAATTACTTCAAAAGTTATTATCCGATTTTACTCAAAATAATTTTGGAAAAGGAATAAACCACTTTGGTAAACTCGAAAATAGTTGACTGTAAAACAGTCATGTGTGAAATATTATATAGGTAATTACAGAGCTAGAAGGGTGGACAGACCGACAGACAGATAGACAGACAGACACAGATGGACGGACAGAGCGAAAATTATAAGGGATCTTGAGTATTACGGAACCCTAAAAACCAGTTGCGCGTTGATAGTTACGTAACCCTCCATAGACATGTCCTGGACTCCTGGCATACCTTTGGTTAGGTTATTCTTAAATGGTCCTCATAATAAGGGTTTTTATGTTTGGCTTCTGCTATCGATCCTGGCTATACAGGAGTTACAGTGGTGGGTATGTATGGTGGGCCAAAGAGGGTTTTTAAATTCGTGACATCTGACAGCTTTTTGACACGACAGGACCGTCGGGCTACCGAGCGCCGCCTGGTGACAGAAAAAATAATCGAAAATTCTTATTGACCGTTTTTGATACCACTAACGCCACCAGCAGGCTTAGCATGGCGATCCATAGAAATACATTTAAAGTAGAAATATTCTATCCAAAACAGTTCATTGCAAAATAGTTCTTAATCCATGATAACAAGGTCGTCAATAGAAGTCAACATTTCTAAACCGCCATATTTTTAAAATGGTTGCCGGGAAATCTTGTGTCAAAAACGAACAAATATTCAAGTATATGATTCAACGTAAAGAAACTTTTTGTCGAGGACCGCCATGATGTGGAGTGGTTGACATTACTGTGGGACTTTTTGACATTAAATTAAGAAAACGTTTCTACTTTAGCTGTCAAAACAGGCCATTTTGTGCGCTCATGCTCGGGAAGAAAAGAAATGTTATTTCTCATAACGATGATACATCGACCTTGCTACCTTATAATAAGAGCTATTTTGCTCCGAATGGTATTAATGTTTCTTCGATCTGTCATATTTTCTATTCTTCGTTGTTTCTTCTATGCGCATGCTAAGCCTGCAGATAATAACGCAAAGCAAAAACTCACCCAAAGCGTCGTGTGAGTTTTTGCTTTGCGTTTTGCTAGAGGGTTTACGCCCTAACGGCAAGAAAAATATCAAAAACCCTCATTGGTCCTCATAGCGTCCTAATAGCGCACACGATGTAAGCAATAATAATTTGAAGTGACGGTTATTTAATTAAACGTTAATCTTATATAACAGCCTCTGTGGTCTAGTGGTTAGAGCATTGGCTGTCGATGTCGTGGGTTCGATTCCCGCATTGGAACAACATGTTGTTTCCATAGATATATAATACTGGTCGTTTCCAAGTTTGGTTAGGGCAATGCAGGCTGATCATCTGATTGTCTGACTAGAAAGATGATCCATGCGTCGGATGGGCATGTAATAAGTCGGACCTGCGCCTGATCTCTCGTCAGTCGTGTCGGTTATCTGTCCCTCTGGATTATAAGAGTAAAGGAAGAGAGAGTGCTCTTGGGTCCTGTGTACACACTTGGGCACTATAAAATTACTCCTGCGTAATTGGCCTGGTTCAATAATAATAATAATAATATCTATGGACGCTTCTGTAAAATAAAACTGCAAGAGTCGACTGCTTCACTGTTCCACTTTATTGTTCACACTCGATACACACTTATTTATTTATATTACTTAACTTGACACACATTCACACTGTAATTATTAATACTTTAACACTTTACACTTTTAAAGTACTTTTTAAAACTATCTCCGAGAGATCTGTCGATAGAAGAATCCCCGTTTGCTGCCGACTACGGCCTTTTATAGTTCCTCCATAATCGGTTGAGTGTTAGTTAAACGGATATGAGACATTGGCGCCCTTTTAGAATAAACTGAAACTCACCGTAAAAATCAGTACTCTATTAAAATAACTCAAAATAATTAAAGTACGATTTATAAGACGAATACTTTAAATAGTTTCACATTAAATGTATTTTTTATTCTTACTAATTGTCAAAACCAAATCGTCCAACATTTCCGGTTGACTTAAATAATTCTATTATAAATCCACAAATTATTATTTATAGTAAAAATCACTTTCACTAATTAAAGTTTATAAAATAACAATTTAACAATTATTTTAAACTGAAATGAAATTATTAATTTACAAAATTTTACTTGAAACGTTAATTTTAATTAAATGAAACACAAATTTAGCTGTCTAAACAGGAAATGAATTCCTATAAAGCTAACATTCGTCCATCCTGACAAATGTCGCGTCCTCGCGAACATAATTATTTACCATACCTTATATACCAAATAATATGACGAGCAACTTGAAAACATGGTCGTATAATTTGTGCACCTTGCACTTCCTTGATCATAGTAATATATGTATGTACACCTTGCACATACGTGGCCGTAATATGTGTGCGCCTTGCGCGGGAGCACTTTGCTTCCTTTTGCTCAAAAAACACTTTTTATAGTGAACTTTTCACTATTTCTCATCTTCAGAAGGAAAACTTTAGCTACCATAATAACATATTATCTAAATATTAGTAACAACCAATTAAAATTCATTGCAATATTAGAAAAATATTATGTTGTAAGCAATGTACCTACTGTACACTTTTGTACTTGTACTATAACAATGCGAGTGTAAAAATGTTGTACTCATTGTACTATTAAAAGCAATTTATTGAATAAGAATATTTATTAATATAAACATCATATTATATAATATGATTTTAGCCTTACAAACTATTACATGTAACCTTTTATTTTTAATTATTATTAAAAGCAGGTTACTACTACTACATGGTAACAATAAGATTATTTAAAATGAAATAATATTTTAAAACAACACTGTATTGTAACATTGATCCTACTTTGCATTCTGGTATAACTAATTCCGATACATTATCAACGTTAATAATCGATAGGTATACTTATTTAAACACATCTTGTTTAATAACAATTCATTTTAAATATTAATATTAATAAAATCACATTTTAAATATGTAAAAAAAAATAACTAATCAATAAATTATGTTAATTATTTATTTAATTTATTTTATATTTTTGACTTGATCTATTTTACATACCTAATAAGACAAAATCAAAAGTATTTTAATCATCATCATCATCATCGCTCGCAGAATCAATATCTTTATTAAAACAAAGCCAGGGATATATTTTGTCAATAGAAAATATGCCCCTATATTTTACTGTCCCTTTCTTTGTAATAGGAGTATCTTCTACCTCATATCTATCATGGTCCAAAACCTTTATAATTCGGTATGGTCCTAAGCATTTTGGTAAAAGTTTTCTACTTTTCCCTATAGTATGCGTAGTTCTTTCTACTCTGACCAAATCCCCAACTTTATAATTTCGAGGAGCCATTCTTTTACTATTAAACTGTTGTTTTTGTTTTTCTTGTGAATCTTTTGTGTAATTGTCTACTTGCTTCCTAATTTTAGATATTGTGTCACTGCTAACATTTATAACATTTGTATCAATGACGTCATTATTTATTTCAGTAACTAATTTACTATCACTTACACCATTTAACCTTAAACCAAATAAAATTTCTGCAGGAGTTTTACCCGTACCTTTATTGATGGTATTATTCAGTCCCCATTGTACTTGCAAAAGACATTCATCCCAAAGTTTCTCATTTTTACCATGATTTTGAGAAGCTATTGAGTCTAAAATCGTTCTATTATATCGCTCTACTTGCCCATTGGCTCTAGGAGTAGCGACAGCATTTTTAATGTGACTTATACCTAATTCATTGACAAAATCTTTAAATTTAGTTGAAGTAAATGACGTTCCCCTATCACTTATTAATCGCTTTGGTACGCCAAATGTTCCAAAATAATCTCTTAAAACCACAATGGTCGAATTTGTTTTAGTATTTTTAACGGCTCTTAAAACGATAAATTTAGTAAATGATTCTATAATAACAAGTATATAACAATTTCTTCTTTTTGATCTAACAAACGGCCCAACATGATCAATATGGATGGTGTGAAAAGGCACAGGTTCCTTGGGTATAGGGTGTAGAAAGCCCTGTTTCTTTCCTGCTGGTAATTTATTGTGAGCACATTCTAAACAAGAATTTATATATTTTTTTACAAAGTTTCGCATTCGTGGGAACCAATAATTTTGTTTTATTTTATCTAACGTTTTTTCTAAAGCAAAATGTCCTATTTCATCATGGTTTTTTTTAATATTTGCCACCTGCAGCCTTTTGGCACCACCCATCTTAATCCGTCGTCAGTGATTTTGTATACTCTATCACGCTTTAGTACGAAATTTTTGCGTACCTCTACAATATTGTTAAAGTCCTCACTAGCCAAAATATTTTTAATTCGTTGAATTTCACTATCTTCCGACTGCACGGTTGCTAACCAATCATCTGTTATAGTCATAATATTACAAGAGTCAATAGTGTTAATTATTCCAGCATTTTCTGTCATCGGATTTCTGCTTAATGCATCTACATGAATCATACCTTTACCTGATTTATACACTATATTACAATCATACTCCTGAATTAAGCTCCACCATCGAGCTACTCGTGGTATCATGTCACGTTTAAGAAAAGTGGCTCTTAATGAGTTACAATCAGTCACGATAGTGAAGCTTAATCCTAAGATGTATGTCCTAAACTTAACTAATGCCGAAATAACTGCAAGAGTTTCTAATTCATAAGAGGAAAAATGAGATTCTTCTGGAGATGTTTGTCTACTATAATAAGCTACTGGTTTAAAAAGTCCATCAGTTTGTTTCTGCAATAATATACTACCTACACCATGCTTACTAGCGTCCGTATGTATTTGAGTTTCGTATTTAGGATTATATAATGCTAATACTGGTCTTGATACAAGTGCATGTTTTAATTTTTCAAATGATTCTTCTTGAGCTTGCGACCACACCCAAGAAGAATTTTTCTTTAGTAAAAACGTGAGAGGTCGTGCTAATTCGCCAAAGTTTTTAATAAATCTTCTGAAAAAACTAGCAAGTCCTATAAACTGTCTTACGTTATGTACATCTTTAGGTTTAGGAAAATTTTTAACTGCTTCGATTTTTTTACTACCTGGCCTTATCCCCTCACTAGAAATCTCAAAACCTAGATAATCAACCTGCTTTTGAAAAAAATAACACTTTTGTGGTTTTAAAGTTAATCCAGCTTCTCTAAATTTTTCTAAAATAATTTTTATTCTTTCAATGCCTTCTTCGAATGATTTACTTGGCACTAATATGTCATCCATGTATGCTAATGCAATATTATACCGTAAGTTGCCTAAGACCAAATTGATAGTTCGCTGAAAAACCGCGGGCGCGTTTGCTAAGCCAAAAGGCATTCTATTGAATTCGAACTGCCCATCGGGTGTAACAAATGAACTTTTATTTTTACTGTTTTCTGTTAAAGGTATTTGGTAATACCCTGATGCTAAATCTAAGGCACAAAAATATTTGTTTCCAGCTAAACGATCAATTTGATCTTCTATACGTGGCAATGGATAGTGTTGCTTAATAGTTTTTTTATTTAATGCCCTATAATCTACACATAAGCGCTTATCACCGGTTTTTTTCTTTACTAGCAATACTGGACTTGCGTATGGAGATTGAGATTCCCTAATAATATTGTTTTTTAATAGTTCCTCAACAAGTATTCTGACCTCTTCCCTTTCTGAATGACTAAGTCTATATGGGCGATAAACAACTGGTTCCTTATCTACTAGTTGAATATCCATTTCAGATATTGTTGACTGTCCTAATTCTGACAAATTCAAAGAAAAACAATCGCGGTATTCATTTAAAGTATTTAGTAGTTGTATTCTTTGAAGGTCGTGTAAATTTTCATCAATATTAAGGTCACCTAACACTAGAGGGGCTCTATTAAATATTTGTTGTATTCTATTAATATTTTTAACATTATAAACAAAAGCTCGAGCTAAAATCTGACCTTTAATTAATTTAACTTCTCTATTTTCATAATTATTTATTGTTAAGTAACCAACACTATTTTTAATTTCATAACTACCAACCTCAACAGTAAAGTTTAGCCGATAGCCATTTTCTACAAAAATCGTACCAGAAAAATTATTAACATCACTAAACACCTTAACTGACACACAACCATTTATCGTAATTGATTGAAAAGATTTTAGAGCAAGGCGTTTATTGTCCGAATTTCCCTTATCAGTTATAAATAAATTTGTACTAGATTTAAATACCCATACGTGAGGCTGTTCTGTAGCAGTTTGACCGATTAGTAAATCATAGTTCAAATAATGATCAGGAACAACAATTGCTTCTACGTTAATTTTAGCATTATCCACTATTAGAATAATGTTACATTTACCTAAGGCCCTAACATAAGTATTTCCGAAACCCTTAAGCGATGGCAGATCGTTTAGTTGCCATGTTTGAAACGAAGTAAGTTTATTCATAACAGACTCTTTAATCAATGTGCATTGACTTCCAAAATCTATATATCCTGTTAATTGTATGTTATTAACTTTAACCGATTTAATAAATTTTTCATCATTATTTATTTTACTACTTTCATCTAGTCATATGGTCTTAACTTCGGAGTTCATTACCCAGATACTCTTATTACATTGAGGATTATCATGACCAACACGGTTACATTTTTGACATTTAATAATTGGCTTTTTACATGTTGATACTATATGACCCGTTTCATGACAGTTAAAACACTTTACTTCCCTGTTATTTACATTTTTTATTATTTTACGAGAATTTTCATTCGAAAACCGTATTGGTTTTTTATTGAACCTATCTAATCGTTCATGCTTAACACCTCTTAAATAGCCTAATAATTTATCAGCATCTTCAAATCCTACTGCTTCTGCACCATACCGTATTGACCTATCCTCAATCCCATAAACAATGCAATCGATAGCATTCCTACCAGTAATACCACAGCGATTTAAATAATTTAATTTTTCATAATAATATTCTTCAAGATCATCACCAAATTTAGCTTTTTTTGATAACATTTCAGAAAGTAAATGACCATAGTTTTCGTAAGACGGAAAAGCAGACATAAGTTTTACGGACCATTCTTCCCATGTAAGCAGTAAAGACGGTTGCCCTTCATACCATCTTTTTGCCGTACCAGCTAATTTTGGAAGGGCGTAATGAGCTGTCTGTTTACTATCCCAGCCATAAATCTCAGAGCATTCCTTTACTTTACCAAGTGGATATAGTTTGATTTTTCATTTTTGGATCAAACTCTGGAACTACGTTTATACTTGTAAATCTTTCCTTGGTCTGTGAATTTATGGTAGAAATAGTTTCTAATGAATTTTTAATACATTTTAGCAACTCGATATTAGGATCATTAGTAGCATAAGGCGTTTTATGATGAACTGGACTACGTGATCTATCATTATTATCAGTAAATGGAGTTTCCAATCGACGATATTCTCGTCTGCTACGGCTACGGTTTCTAGATCTAAGGTCACGATATTCAAAATGATTTGTGACTGACCTGCTTCGGGACCTGGACCGGAGACTTCGATTGCTGATAATATGTGAATTGGCTGAAGGAGATCTTCTGTTCCTGTAACGTATGGTGTGGTCATGGTGGTATTCATCCACTGCCCGATGACTCAGCCTATCACGTGTTCTAGATCGGCTGCGTCTTGAAGACTTCTTCATGACAGCTGGGTTCTTCCGAGTTGGTATCCCCAACACCACGCTAGGGATCCTCCGCCCTAATATAATGCTAGGGCTTCGTGGTGTTCGTTCAGTTCGTTCGGTCGACATCTTTCAGATTTGGGCGTGAGATAGCACAAAGGATTGAATTTCCTTGGTGTCGTACCGCTTCTGAATTGTAAAATAAAACTGCAAGAGTCGACTGCTTCACTGTTCCACTTTATTGTTCACACTCGATACACACTTATTTATTTATATTACTTAACTTGACACACATTCACACTGTAATTATTAATACTTTAACACTTTACACTTTTAAAGTACTTTTTAAAACTATCTCCGAGAGATCTGTCGATAGAAGAATCCCCGTTTGCTGCCGACTACGGCCTTTTATAGTTCCTCCATAATCGGTTGAGTGTTAGTTAAACGGATATGAGACATTGGCGCCCTTTTAGAATAAACTGAAACTCACCGTAAAAATCAGTACTCTATTAAAATAACTCAAAATAATTAAAGTACGATTTATAAGACGAATACTTTAAATAGTTTCACATTAAATGTATTTTTTATTCTTACTAATTGTCAAAACCAAATCGTCCAACATTTCCGGTTGACTTAAATAATTCTATTATAAATCCACAAATTATTATTTATAGTAAAAATCACTTTCACTAATTAAAGTTTATAAAATAACAATTTAACAATTATTTTAAACTGAAATGAAATTATTAATTTACAAAATTTTACTTGAAACGTTAATTTTAATTAAATGAAACACAAATTTAGCTGTCTAAACAGGAAATGAATTCCTATAAAGCTAACACTTCACACCACGTCAATCTGATCCCGTGGTAAGGTCTCGAAGAACTATATTTAATACTTTTTATGCTATACACATATTTAATATTTTTATTATATTATACACATATTTTATACACATCCATGACCCAGGAACACAGAAAAACTTTTTGTTCCTTCGGCGGGATTTGAACCCGCGACCCCCGGCTTGAGCACCAACACGTTCAACCAACTGAGCCACAGAGGTCGCCAGAAACCGGCCACCGACACCGATATCAGTGTGGGGAGTTATTAATCTCATATTAATCTAGATACTAACCTCTGTCGACTGTACAATATGGGCAGAAGTATCTTATGAGCGTTACAACTTACAGCTGGTTATTTTGAATGTGAGATATCGACTATGATCTACATTCTATTTCCACTATCATTGCCGTCATCGGCGTGGCCCTGATGAATTCTGCTAAATAATATCTGCAATAATACAATTACAATCAAGTCCCGACTTCCGATACGCTAAAACTGCCAAACCGGTACT